>CM062807.1:466115791-466715791 GCA_031772625.1 Pinus tabuliformis
TCTTCCCTCTGATAGTTGTTGCTTCCACTTGGAGATTGATGATCTCTTACTCATCCTTGGTCGAATTCAGAATGGCAAGTGTCACAAGAGAAGTTTCTGGAAGATTCCATGCTTCTCCACCTCGCGGATTGACACTGCCATTTGTCTCTTTTCGCCCATTGCACCCCATAGAAGGGCTTTTTGAAATGAAATGCACCCACTGAGCATACTTACGTGAGATGCAATGCACTTTTCCTATGGAGCAGGTGAAATGATCATGTTTTGACCAGTTCTTAGTAGTTTCTCATGGAGAACTTATGGGAGAAGCTATAATCAGTTGAACTTGTTCCTTTAGGGGTTGGAACAACACTTTTAGGGACTTGGGAGCCCTTGGTTTATGGACATTTTATGCTTGGGGTTGCAGTGCCCAAAAATTTCTATAACATGCCCGGGGTTTCCTGTCCTTTATCTTTCCTCTTTGCCTGAATGTGCTCCTTCTCCTCGCTGTTGGAGGAAGTGAGCTCCTCGACCGGAATTCAGATGTCATAATCCTTAGACATATTCCAAAAAGTTTCCCAGGAGAGAGGTATGGTGTAAGTGTGGAGTGCATCTTCCACGAGGAGCTTGATAAGCCCATGATGGGCTAGCTGGTCTGGTGTTCCCTCTCTTAGTTTGGTGGCACACTCAATCATGGATTGCAGGAGGAAGTAAGGAATGCTCAACTTTTGCTCTGAGGGTAGGTCCATTTAGTGCCTGAGTTCTATGAGCAACCGGAAATGATAGCCATACATGATGGTAAATTGCCCCTCACATGTAATATACTTCATAATCTGGAGGCTGACCTCACTCCAGAATGGCTGTAGGCTAGTTCTTGGAACTCCATTCTTGTCCTCTGAAAATTGTTCCTCTGGTAGGAAAAACTCCTTTTTAGCTTTCTAACCTAATTTTCTCTCCTCCTTATCACAGGGTACCCCCATCGGTAGATCATTTACTCTGCTAATGAGCTGTGGGGTGAGTTTGAGGGTCAATCCTCTGAAGTTGAAAACAGCCAATGTCTTTGACTTCGGCTTCAAGGACCTTAGGAATTCTTCTGCAATTTCATCATCGTGACCTTGAAGCTTGTCACAGAGTGACATCCAGTGTGCACAGGAAAACAAGTCCACCACCTCAGGGGTTTCCCGTATCTTCTTGAAGTCCGAAGGCCCTTTTCTAATGAACCCTCCCGGCATGGTAAAAACTTGTTTTTATTGTTCTGAGCTTGCCTGCTCATGTACAGAAGTAGATCTTCGAGATTTTCTAGATAGAGCGCAGAGCTATGTCTCTGTTATGCACACAGTTATATAAAATTCACAACTTTCTACTGGTGAGCCTTGACAGTGGCTCAATTTTAATTCAAAACCCCGGAGAAAATCCCGCATTCAGACTACGATGACAATTTTCATACAGCGATAAGAAAACGGCTTTTGAATTCATAAACAGACTTTTATTCACATTTTCCTACCCTCTCAACACGTCGAATTCACCACCTTTTGAATCATTTGCATGGGAGAGTTATGTTCAAGCCTACCTTATTTCAGAATTGCCACCCTCGATGTGAACAGTCCAAACTTCTCCGTAATGCCGGGCTCCCTGTAGCGCAGCTTCCTGTAGAAATCGTGCACAACTTCTCGGGAATGCTTTAGTGGTTCTGGACTTTCTGCGCAGCAACAAGACGTTGGAACAGGATGAGAACTTAGGCTAACAACCTTCAGAGGATTGAGGACACGTACCCGACTGCAAAATGGTTGTGATTAAATGACTGCAGTGCATCATAAGTGATTCAGCCGACCGATTTTGAATTTCTGCGGAATTCATGGTGCGGGGGTGAGCTGTCCCAGTCGATCTGTTGGCCGACCTCACCGCTATCATTCTGCGACATGTCCCTGACCGCCGAATCCTTCCCTTTGCATTCACCGCCGCCATTCCTGTTAGACTGTCGCTTCTCTCTGACTGGATGCTTCCCATGTTCCCATTTCCCCTCTTTTTGACATAACCAGAGCCTTTTGGATCTGATGAGGCTGTCGGACTGGTTGTGGTGGCTAGTTGAATGACGACCTGACTTGTTCAATCCGTTCATTCTCATAGTCATGCACATTTAGAGTATAGCTTATGTAATTTGACGAAATAAGTTAGGCACTTACCTGTGTGGCGTGGACATAGTTTTCTCAGGCTTCAGGATGAGGAATGCTGGATCTTCTTGCTACTGCTTCATGCACGGGTGCTGGAGCTCCTCTTTATTGGCTGCTGTTGGCTACGAGACCTTGAGACCTGATTTCCTGGCAGTGAATGCTGCATGCACCAGCTTCATGAGCTGCTGGTGTCTCCATGGTATGTGCTCTAGCCGGATCAGCTGCTACAGGATTCCTGTAGGACATCCTGTAGTCGTTTCTCCTCCTAGGGTGCATGCCGAAATAATTGGGTCACGTTCACAGGTGTAGGGTCCTGAGATTTCCTTGACAGGTAAAGTGTGCGAGCCTCTGCATGCTTTTATTTCCCAAAAAATTTTCCTTTATCTGAGAAAACAAAGTTCTGGTATGACAGTGTAGGTATATTTTGACCGTATGGCAGAAATGGTGGTGAGAGGAGGTGAAACAAGTGGAGGATGGAAGAAAAGAGTGGTTGCATGCCTCCTCAACGGACTTCAAGCTTCAAATTCTTCTTCATGATCGGTCATGGCCCGCCCAAAGGCTCTACAAGATGTTTCCTGTAGAAATATAGAACTTCCTATAGAAAGTCCTGTAGCTTCCTGTAGAGGGCTAAACTATGACCAGATTGCGTCCAAACCTTGGAAGAAATGAGTGTTCATGGAGGGAGTGTTTGTGAGGTTTCCTGGTAGCTTGGTAGGGACCCTTGTCCTTGAGTTGAGAGGCCTCCTTTTTGCATTGAGTCCCTGCAACCTGCAACAATTTCCAAAGATTAAACCTGTTTTTTATGTTTCTACCTCTTTCTCTTTTTCTTTTTTCTCCTTTTTTTTTCTTAAGAGACAGCAGGGGCGCCGCAATGAGGTTTTCACCCCTACTATCTGCCTTGGGTGCCTCAGAGAGGTTTTCACCGAAGGATCTTTTTATTCCAATTCTTTTTCAGAGAGACAGCAGGGGCACCTCAATGAGGTTTTCACCCCTATCATCTGCGTTGGGCGCCTCAGAAAGGTTTTCACCTGGGATCCTTTTTTTTTTTCATTTTTTTTTTATAATGATGCTTAGGGTATGCCCAAAACAGAGGCAAAACCCTTCTCTATGATGAGCACTGATTTTTCCACAGTTTTGATGAACTCTTGCCTCGAGAGAGGTTTCTTGTAGATCTTTAGTCGATGCCCATTGACGAGCATGGGGATGGCTTCTTCATCAATGGTCCAGATAAGGATAGAACCATTGTCATTACACTTCTCCACTGCATATGGTCCTAGCCATATTGTCCTCAGCTTCCCCTTGAAATCCTTATGTCTAGAATCATACAGCAGTGCCCAATCTCCTGACTGGAATTGTTTGTCATTGAGGTGCCGGTCATGCCATATCTTCCTCTGAAGTTGAACCACCTCTGAGTGGAGGAGGGCCTGCATTCGGTGTTCATCTAACCCATTCAGCTGCAATAACCTTCCTTGTTGAGCATGGCTGAGATCTAGGTCCAGTTGAGCTGTCATCCTCAATGTGTTGTACTCGAACTCAATTGACAGCAAAGCTCTCTTCCCATAGACCAGCTCATAAGGTGTGAAGCTGGTTGTGGTCTTCCAAGTGGTGTTGTAAGCCCAAGTGGCCTCAACCAGGCGATCTGCCCAATCCTTTCTGTTGCTGCTCACCACCTTAGTCAAAATCCCTTCTAATGCTCTATTGGTGACTTCCACATGCCCATTTGCTTGAGGATGATATGGGGTGGAAGTCCTATGCTTGATCTTGTGATGAGCGAGAAAGTCTTCAATTAAGTTGGAGGTGAACTGGCTTCCTTGATCAGTGACTAACTCTCTTGGGTAGCCAAATTTGTAGAAGATGTTTTCTCTTAAAAACTTAGCCAAGTTTTCTTCTGTCGCTGCTTTGATTGCCTTGGTTTCCGCCCACTTTGTCAGATAATATGTGCACACAATGGTGTAAGACCTTTGCCTTGAAGGAGGGTTGATAGGACCCACAAAATACATACCCCACTTCTCAAATGGTTCAAGAGTCACTTGAGGTTGGAGAGGCATTTCGTCCCTTGGAGTCGGCTTCCCCATCCTTTGGCACCGGTCACATTGGCTGATATATCGTCTGACATCTTGATGAAGCGTGGGCCAATAGTAGCCTGCCTGTAGAATTTTGAAGGCAGTCCTCTTGGCTACAAAATGTCCTCCACAAGGCCCATCGTGACAGGTTAGGAGGATGTCAAAGACTTCCTCCTCCCTTACACAACGCCTTAAGATCTGATCAGGGCCAAGTTTGAACATGTTACCCCCGATCCAAGTGAATGAGGCACTTTTCCTCACGATTCTTCTCTTCTCTTTTGAGGATAGATACAGAGGGAACTGTGCTGAGACCAGGTAGTTTGATATATCAACAAACCTGGAGAGAGTACTGAGATAGCGAACAGATGTTCATCTGGCATCTGGTCATCCACTGTTCCATCTCCACCTGCAGGTAAATCCAATCTAGACAAGAAGTCAGCAACAACATTTTCTTTACCTGGTTTGTCAACGATAGTCAAATCAAACTGCTGCAACAAAAGTAACCATCTAATAATACAAGCATTCACATCAGGTTTATTCATTAAATATCTAATTGAAACATGATCAGTATTTACAAATGTTTGATAGCCAGTGATGTAGTGTCGGAACTTGTTCAGGGAATGGACCATGGCCAAGAACTCTTTCTCAGTTACAGTATAATTCATTTCTGCCTTAGATAAGTTTTTGCTGACAAAGTATATGGCATATGGATGTTTTTATTCAACTTGTCCTAAGGCTGCCCCTATGGCTTTGTTCGAGGCATCAGTGTGGATGTGGAAAGGTAGGGCCCAGTTTGGACCTCTCAAGATTGGGGCGGACACCAACTTATCCTTTAATTCATTCAAAGCCCTCTGACAGTCGTCAGTCCATTTAAACTCAACATCCTTTGCTAAGAGGCCAAACAATGGCGAGGCTAGCTTACTGAAGTCTTTAATGAATCTTCTATAATATCCTGCTAAGCCTAAGAAACTTCGAACATCTCTTACCTTATGAGGAGGTGGAACCTTTTTGATGAGAGCAATTTTATTAGGATCCACCTGTAATCCTTGGTGAGAAATGGTATGTCCGAGCACAGTCCCTTCAATCATCAAGAATTCACATTTTTCAGGACTAAGGGACAGGTTCATCTCAATGCACTTGGTTAGAACTTTTCCCAGATTGGACAATGCTTCCTGGAAGTTGGACCCATAAGGAGTGAAGTCATCCATGTAGATTTCCACCGAATCATGGACCAGCTCAGAAAAGATGCTCAATACTGCTCTTTGGAAAGTGGTAGGAGCATTGCATAGCCCAAAGGGAAGGACTCGGTAAGCAAAGGTACCCCAAGGACAAGTGAAGGTGGTATTATCTTAGTCCTTTGGGCTGATTTGGATCTGATTATACCCACTGAACCCATCTAGGAAAGAGAAAAACTTCTTTCTTGCCAGTCCATCCAACACTTGATCTATGAAAGGCAAAGGGAAGTGGTCTTTCTTGGTGGCTTTGTTCAGTTCTCTGTAGTCCACACAGATCTTCCACTTCCCATTTTTCTTGGGTACCAACACCAGAGGGGAAACCCATTCGTTGTCCGAGATGGGGTAGATGAATCCTGCATCCAACAATTTTTGCAATTCTTCTTTGACAATGTCCTTAAGGGCTGGATTCGTTCTCCTCTAAGGTTTCCTGACCGGTTTAAAATCTTCTTTAATGTAGATGTGATGGGTACAGACTGAAGGATGGACTCCTTTCATTTCCTTATAGCTCCAAGCAAAAGCATCTAGATGAATGGCCAGCAAGCTACACAGCTCCTTTTCCTGGGAAGGAGATAGGGAGGAGTTGATCTTTAAAGTTATCTCGTGGCCAAACTCCACATTCTTAACTCTGGGAGAGGTTGGATCAGTCACACAGAGGTCCATTAAGGTACTGGCTTGAGTATCCTCGACCAATTTCTCTAAGGACAACGCACTGGGAGGCGGATTCTGAATCAAGGTCTCAATCAAATCATCCTCGGTTTGAGGACCTCCACTGGTGGTTTCTAAGGTGCAAAAGGGTGCAGAGTATACCTCATCCTCTTCTCCTTCTTCCAACCAAAGTGGTAATTCATGCTCTAGCAGAGGTTGGGCAGGAGGGTATAGGACGAGCTGCTTGGACATAGGACCATTCTTGATGGTCATGTTTCCCGCTCAGCAGCTTATGTAAGCATCCGCAGTGGCTAACCAAGGCCTTCCCAAAATAAGGGGGTATCCAGTAAGCCCACCTTCCTTGTTACTAAGGAACGAAAGAAGTGGGAGGGTTACCATCAAGCTACAAACCATCAGGGGGTGGGATTCAATTTTCTTTGCTTTTGTATGAAGGTTTTGATGTCCTCCTTCAGGGGTATTTGATGCCGGAAAATGGTAGGGTCATAGGTCTTGAGATCTTCATATTTCCAGGAAAATGCATGTTCAAATTCTCTGCCTTTGGTTGAAGGACCAATAAGTCCACAGGATATTCCCAAGAGTCAACAGAGACCAAGACATCCTCCACAATCCCTTCGGGAGTCACAGTAGAGCAATCTGCCAAATGCAGGACTGTCGAGGTCTTCCTTAAGGAACCCTGAAGGTTGAGTTTGAGCATGGTGTCCCTGGTCATCACATTAATGGCAGCCCCTAAGTCAATCAAGGTGTGGGGTATGATGGTGCCATTGATGTGGACATCAACTACAGGACTCCCAGGATCCAAATACTTTGGAAAGATTACTTGCCCCAACATAAGATCAGACAATTGTCCTATGACATTGACAGTTGAGCATCTCGTTTTCCCCTGCCTGGGTGCCTGAAACACTTTTCCTTAACCAATTTCTTGTATATCGGTACATCTTTGATGGCTTGGAGAAGTGGTATTCTCACACACAACTGTTTGAGTTCTCCCAGAAGCTCATTCTCTTCTGGGTTGGGTTGTGTGGCTACTATTAGTCTCTCAGGAAAGGGTGGAATGGCTTTGGGTTCACTTTCCTGTTTATCTTCCTCGTTCTCTGGGGGAGGAGGTTGGCGATCTGGAAGAGTCTTCCCGGACCACAGGTTGATCTCCTGGATCTCCACAACATAGGTAGGGCATGTTGTTTCCCCAGTATATACCTGTTGGGTCTGTCGGTTGTTGGGGTTCGGGTTCGGTTGAGCAGGCATTTGGGGTTGTCTTGGAGGACCAGGAGGTAATGGTTGTGGTTGAGACAATGGTGGAGGAAAAATGGTGGGAGGAGTGTTGTACTGGGGCCTCCACCCCGGTTGAGGTGCATTCACTGAGGCTGTGGCTGGACATGTGAGTGAAACGAATGAGTAGTGGGTTGAGTATGGTATTGAGGTGGGTAAGACCATGGAGGAGGTGCAGACCAGGAACGATGAGCGGGGGGACCCCAAGAAGGCATAGCAGCAGATTGGTTGGGGCTATAATAAGCTTGGGATGTCCCTTGCATCCCCTGCTGGTAAGGTCTAGGTCCATGCGGCCTCCTTTGGTTGAGGAAGTAGAGAGGTTCAGTGGGTGCCTCAATCCCTTGGTATATGGCTTTAAATCCAGGTAAGGTTGGGCATTGGTTTTTGGGGTGGTCCTCCTCACAAATGAAACATACCTCTACTGAGTGTAATGGAAACTCATTCTTAGGGTGCTTCCTCGTACACATGGGACAGAAGATGGCCAAAGCCCTCTCAGCTTCCTCTTTCTTCTGCTAGATTTGGAAGGTATCAAGTTGCATGGCAATGGTCTGTCTCACCTCACTTTTGAGTTCCTCCAGCTGATTAACAAACTCATGCTTGGAGAAAGTAGTACTAGCTGAAAGTGGGTTTACCCTACCTCTTTTCCGGGCTGCCCTAGAGTGGTTTCTAAACACAGTCTTTATATCCTCATAAGGTAGTTGGTAAATATCTCCTCCAACTAGCATGTGAAGGGTATCTAGAAGATCTTCAGGGACTCCTCGGAGCAGGACCAGCTTTAGAGATTCAAGGTCAAGTGTGCACCTGGCCCATTTATAGCTAAGCTGGAACCTTTCCTCGTAATCTTCTAAAGACTCATCATTTCCCATGGTCATCTGAAAGATTTCTCCCTTGGCTTCCTTGGACCTACAGTAGTCCCGGTATTTGGTATTGAAAGCTTGTTGCATCTGAACCCAAGTGGTGATACTATTTCTGTTATAGACATTTTTGTGCCTTGCAACTCCAAGCATGAAATGTCCATAAACCAAGGGCTCCTAAGTCCCTAAAAGTGTTGTTCTAACCCCTAAAAGAATAAGGTCAACAAATTACAGCTTCTCCCAGAAGTTCTCCACTAGAAAATGCTCAGAATAAGTCAAAATAGGATCACTTCAGCTGCTCCACTGGCTAAGTGCGTTGCATAGCACCTAAATCCACTGGCTAGGTGCGTTGCAACACACCTAAATGCACTATGAGGGTGCATTGGGCGAGAAATGACAAATGGCAGTGTCATTCCGCGAGGTGGAGAGACAATGGAAACTTCCAGAATCTTCTCCTATGACACTTGCCTCACTGAATTCGACCAAGGATGAGTAAGAGGCCTTCGGTCTCCAAGTGGAAGCAAGAACTGACAGAGAGAAGACACTAATCAAATCACAAGCTGACTCATCCTCCTTGCATACATCTATATATGGATCCCTCATCCCAGAAATCCAGAAGCTGGAATTTTGCACATTGTAAGGAATTGTTGTTGGTTTTGAGAGAAACATCAGAGAATTGGGTGATCTATGCTTTGTTGGAGGTGAAGAGGGGCTTCTTTGCTGGGAGTTTGATGCTGGGTCAGGAACCATCGGTTTTAACTCCTCCTGGATCTTCTTGTTTATCAATAAAAACTATTTGAGTTTCTCCTCCATGCTTTTGTATCATTGATGCTTATTACATTTGTATGGTTAACTTAAATCTGATCCTAAGTTATTTATGAATATAGATCCATGTCTTTGTATAGTTTTCTTCTTCTGTGATCTTACAGGTACTTGGTGAAGCTGGGCAAGGGAGCAGGTAGCTGGAAGCTGTCAAAGAAGAGAGGGATTGAATCAAAGGATTAGCGCAAGACACAGGTTGGTTCTTTCTATTCCTCTTTATCTACAGTTCATAAAGGAAATACAAAAGTAGTTTTTCTCTGTTTGTTTCTAAGGCAACTGTCACACCTTAGTGGGATAGAGCAGTTCTAAATAGACACTTTTCCTGGTAACAAAATGGCGACTCCACTGGGGACGATTGTCTAATTAGTTTGTTTGTGTATCTCTTTGTTGTTTGTTTCATAAACTTATAAGTAACATTCGAACTGCATTTGCCATAACAAATGCAAAGTAGACATCTGCTGCTTCAATCCATTCATTGGATCTATTTATGATTTGAACAGCTGATTCATAGACTATCTAATTGCCCTTGTGATAGTTCTTAGACCCTCCTTAGATCTACCTCTGATTGTGCATTACTGATTGCTTTTACTCAGCCAAAAACCAAAGACTAAACTGCAAACTGTGACCCAGAACCTGGACAGATTCTCGTTTCTACCCCAGCGTAGGTACTGTGAAGAGATCCTGCATTTCAACGCACTTCTCGAAAGGGAAACCTGCGCTGCAATGCAGTTTCTCTGTGTTACAGGTGCGCTGATCAGCCTAGCCCTGTGCAGCTGAAGTTCTTGTGCTTCATTCTTTCCAGTTTTGTCTCTAAATTTTGCAGCCTTTGATCAGTATATGACTGTTTAAAACCCCTTTTCCTTACTAGTATTCCGCCTCTTTTGTACAAAATAACTGTAGATTTTTTTGTGTGTTTGTTGAGTCGTTTACAGTTTTCATTGCAAAAGTAGAATAGTCACACTGTCGTCCTTTGATTTAGATCTGTCGTAAGTGTCGATTTCGATCATAGGAGAAAGTTTAATTGCTGTTGATGGTCGATTATACTTTTACTATTGCCTTTGTTCTGAATTTGTGATTTTCTAGTGTCAAAACGAGTATTCATTTCAAAATCGTAAAGTGGCGTAATCATCTCTACCTTTTGATTTCGAAAAGAAGCTTGTTTGTACATCAACTTTCTTTTTAGCATCAATACTAAGAAAGTGGAAAACAAATACATGCATGTGCATTTGCATATAGGCAGTCTATTTGGTTTGATTTAGGAAAGTGCATTTACAGTGTGCTCTTTGCTCTTTGTGAAAAGATTGTGTCTTTCTTTTCCCCTAGTAGCTAGGATTTTCATTGCAGAATAGAGATAAAAGTTTGTTTATCATCTTTAGATTGCATTTTAGGAATTACATCTACATCTCGTGGTGAACCCAAAAGGCAAACTTCATAAGAAAGATCAACTTAAAATAGATTCAATGAATCTAACAACGCTTTGGAACTTAACACACAACATTTAGAGGTCTAGGCTAGAGATGTATTCCGGCGTTGTAAAGCCTGGTAACTGTTGTCCTCACTGATGGTTGGGTGATTCCTCCACTTTGAGACGATAAGTGCCAGTACAAACTTGTGCTCCCACGTACCGTCGAGTATATTTTGGGAGACCCCTATAGGCTTAAATCCTTTATCCATAGGAAGTCGTGTCTGTCGCCCTATCGATCGCAATGCACTGAACACAACATTCAGGAAGATTGACTGCCGTACCGTAAAACGTATTCTGCAGTTTTGTGATTGGTTTGGTACTCCCTCTACCTAGACCTCTAGAGCAGTCCCTTTCGTTCCTTTTCAGACTCTTTAACAGAAAAGGTCCATCTGAGCACTTGTCACTTCAGGCTCATTAAAAATCGAAGGAGACTAGAGTCATCTTTTGTTTTTTCTCGACTCTTAAAAATTGAAAAAACAAGTTGTGTCAAAGTGTCTAAAATTCATTTAATTCGGAAACATACCTTCCCTTTATTTTAGTTGATCGAGTAATCCGCAATCGTGGAAGAAAGTCAATTGAAACCCCATCGTTCACGGAGGCTTACGAGTCAACCGTCTTTGTCTCCGGAATTGAAACCAGTACGGACAAAGCAGACTCGTTTAACCGGTTCCAAATCTCCTATCAAAGTTAGAACAAGTGTTCCAACGACATCAGAGACTCCGGTTACTCCAAACATTTCTGGAATCCCTGCCTCTACAGAAGAATTTCAACAGCCACAGAAGGACTGTGATACTGATCCTAGTTTGAGAATAAACACTTGTGTTACCGAACCAGTTCCATCTGCAACCGGTTCGGAGAGTCTTACTCTTCAAACATCTATCGCTGCTGATTTCACACCTTCTTCGACACCAGAAATATTTTACGGACCTGACGGTCTTCCCCTTCCACCTGGTCTGATTGCAATAGAAGAAATTGTAGAAGACCCTCAAACAAGTACTCCAACACACTTTGGAGTCGGGATCACTCTATATCCTTCTTCGTCAGAAGTTAGTCTACCACCAGTGGAAGCTCCTGTAGAATCGCTAGGTGATCTTTTGGATAGACTACAAATGTCTGAACAACCGTCAACATCTAGGACTGTGTCATCTGACACAGCGATGGCAGAACTCCCTGCTATCACTCCGACAATGTTCACTGGTATACCATCTGTCCCGACTAGCTCTCAACCACTAGAAGCAGCCCACTCAGGGGCTATTACGACAGTACGGTCCATTCCTGTTTGTTCATCCGGAATAATATCTGGAAACTCTTATGTTGAGTCTCAACAAATTGATCCATTTGGAGGTCAATTTGGTCAGTCCGGTCCCCAAGGGCAAACAATTCCCTTGAGTTCTGGATTACCACCGTATGGGGGGCAGTATACCCTTTCATTATCCCCTCTGGGAGGATATCCATACGGGAGTTCACAACAACATTCAGGTTATACTAGAATTACCTCAAGTGGTTGGGTACCTATACTACCTCAACAACCAAGAGTTTTGTATTCGATGCAACAATGCGTGCCTATGTCAAACATCCCGACTATGCCAACTATTGTGACGATGTCACAAGTTCAAACGCTGCCTGTTGTATGCCAACCTCAGGTTTCTCAGGTTGTAATGCAACAGCCCCTTGACCCTGTGGCTCAACCACAATTGCCGATTGGTGGGGCGAAACAAGTCCAGACGGGTACAATTACCCCTCACCTTGGTCAAACGGTTAGTATCGCGCAACAGCACATGGCTTCACAACCATGGCTGGTGCAATACCAACAACCGCAATTCCAACAAGTATACCAAGGTTCTGAGCAGTAAATCTTTGCGAACAGTGGACAACCGTACATTCCAAACGGTCAAAATCAACCATTTTACAATGGTTAAGTCCACCAACCTTACCAAACATACCAGCATCAAATGCATTACGCCGGTATGAAAAGACCAACTGCTTAGGCGATTCCATCTTATCCTGGGTATGCTTCACCTAACCTGAATCAACAGTTACCCTTCCTGGCAACCTTAGAGTTACCTGATTTAAATCGGTTAACAAACGATCCAATTGCTTACGCCCCTTGGTGGCCAGCGATTTCGCATAAACTTCCATCAGATATTCCTAAATTTAATGGAAATCCGGGTGAAGATCCATCGAATCACGTGATGACCTATCATCTATGGTGTTCATCAAACACCTTAAATGATGATTCGATATGACTTCGACTCTTTCAGAGGACGTTAACGGGTCCAACGGCAAAATGGTACATTGAATTTCCTAGAGCTTCGTTCGACAACTTCAGTACCTTAGCCACAACCTTTTTAACCCATTTTCAATTACCAATAAGGTACGAAACGGGAACTGAGCTTCTTACCAAATTCAAACAAACGACGGCCACTCACATATCTGATCATATACATGAGTGGCGACGTCATCGTAGAATGGTAAAAACGTATGTTCCCGATCAGCTTTTAGCTGAATGGTTTATCAAGTCATTACTACCTTCCATCACGGAAGATGTGGCAAAAGGGGGAGTCGTCACTGAAGAGCAAGTTATTGCTCGTGCACAATATCTAGACTTGATCTATACTCAGTCTGGCACGCTCTACGATAAAATACCTGATGCTCCTAGACCAGAATTTTCCGTTCCTCCTCCTCCTAAATCAAACAATGACTCTCATGCCGGCGATGGCGTGATTGGCGCAACAGACACGAAATCGACAAAGGCTACATCTAAAAAGGCCCGTAAGATTTCCAGTCAAAATGCAAATGAGGAACTTCTTGCCTCGGAAGTAAATGCCGTGTCGACCGACAAGGGCAAAAAACTGAAGCAACCAGGGGGCAAGAAGAAAAAGAAAGGGAGAAAAAAGAAGCAGGATGAGTCATCTCCTGAAAAACCTTCTACAAACCCTTCTGGGCAAAGGAAACCCCCTGCGGGGTGTCATATATGCGATGAGGATCATTGGACGAGAGATTGTCCACATAAAGCTGAAGTTAAGAAACTCTTTAAGAGTTCAAAAACCTCAGTAGTATTGACTGATCCGTTTCCAAACGTGGCAACCAAACTGGTTGCTAATCAAAATGCTTCCCGATCCCAAGTGCTTATGTTGTCTATCTCAGAACAAAAAAATGATGCTTTGACAAGGAATAAAGATTACGGGAATCCATAGCTGTCGAATAACAAGGCTAATGAAAAACCTAGTAGTTCGACAACAACTTTGACCGAAGTTGTGCCACCCATCATTCCTGAGCCAATGATAAAGTTGCCAAAGGGAGTAGTACACAAATTGACATTTAATCCTCGTGCAAAAGTAGCACAGAATTATAATATAGTAGAGGACCTGGCCCAATCACCATCCGCTATGTCGAAACTTGAGGTACCGCAAAATTACCCCTCCCAAAAGCAAGCTTTATTATCAGCAATAGGTGGGATTGACCCAATGGATTCCAATCTTGTGGCCTTTAATCATAAAGGATATGACCCTAAATTACCAGCTCAACTATCTTTCCTTATTCAAGTGAAAGCCCTCAACAAAACTATTCATCGAACAATTATTGATGAGGGGGCATCTACATGTATTATGTCGATGAGTTGCTGGAAAAATTTAGGGTCACCACCCTTGTCGAGATCGTCAACGACATTAAAAGCATTTGATGGATGATCATACACTCCATACGGGATTTTAAGTAACTTGCAAGTTGAACTAGGGAGAAAAACAGTAGAAATTGATGTTGAAGTAATCGACGGAAACCTCGATTACAACATCCTACTGGGAAGGCCCTGGGTATATTCCATGGCCACAGTTGTGTCGACCTACTTCAGGAAGATTGCATTTCCCTTTCAAGGAGGAATTACAACCGTCGACCAACAAACATTTCTCCCCAACAGTTCACAAGTTACGGGAAGCATTCCAATGATCCATGGAAGCAATCATTCGCTTCAAAATATTGGAGTAGGTCTCCTAAAAGACCCTGCCTTAATGGGTACTTTTGCCCTACCGCCTCCGAATAATCTGACGGAAGTGGCCACAGTGGAAACCTAAAATATGAAATCTTCTATATCTAATGGGTTCGGAAGATTCCTAAACATTTTTTCAGCATGGATCATCGCCATTTTAGAAATATTGTAGCAATCAATTTTCTTGGCTTGGGAGGAAAACCCAAATCAACGCTCATCGAGTGTTTGGATAGATAGGTCTAAGGAATATGGTACCTCTTCGGATCCTTGGTCGCATGTACATTCTACAAACGAAGGAATCATTCAAAAAATGATGATACAAGAGGCACCATCGGAAGATTACCACCATCGCTCCCATCTTCCGGATTACAACAAAGATCATTCCAATAACCTTAATCATCCTTCAGTTTTTTATTTTCTATCAAATACTGTAAACATGGTGGATTATGAGGATAGTTATTTTACTATGTCAACCTCATTAAAAAATGAAACAAATCCCCTTTCCAAGTCTCAAAGGTAAACCTTCATTCCAACCACCGAGTTGAATGCAATGAAGCTTGGGGGGCATGCACCTCGATTTGAGTTATTATGCTGGGGGCATGCAAACTTATCGAGAAGTGTTACCGCAAGGTTCAAGCTCGTTAAAAAATAAACCCACACCAAGCAAATGTTTCCACCCGCATTTAAGCTCGTTAAAAAAATTAACTATTCCCTGGTAAATAACCACCGTGAATGTAGTACTTTAGCCATTAAAGCCTTGGTCGTGTTTGCACCGTCACCTCCACTTTTTCATTGGCCGATTGTTCACCTCCATTTGATTGTTTACCCATTTTGAGGAACAGTTGCGAAGAGTGATTTCACTAGCCATCCTTGTGACACTGCCGTGATTGGAAAATTCCAAACCTTACCTGGAATCAGCTGCTACCTATTTTATCACTCGTTCCTCAAAAGACGAGTCTTTTTTAAGCTCTTTTCAACTGACTCGTAAAATATTAAAAGATTGCCGAGTCCTTGGCCTTCCAGCTTGTTAAAGGGACAGGAAGTGCTATCCCTCCCCTAGATTTTAATCTTTTTGGACCTGAGGGATTATTGCACAAAAAGATCGAGCGCTTGTTTTGTTCGGCTCGTTAAAGCTATCGAAAATTCATCCCTTCTGTATTGTTTTATACTTTTTCGGACTCAAGGGATTAGATGACGAAAAGGGAATTTTGGAGTTACCTTTACGTACCTTTTCAGACTCTCTAAAAATGAAAAGGACCGAGTTATCTTTGTCGTTAAACTCGTTAAAAATATTAATAGCGACAAACTTGTCTTAAAACATAGCGATGGGTTTGCCCGAAGGGAAAATTATATAACAAGAATATGTTATCCTCCTCAAGATTGACAAAAATAAAGAGGTACTGGTCAGCAATGACTGGGGAAAAATTGGGAAGAAAACTCAAAGAATCTTTATTGGTAGCAAGTCGCTCTTGAACATGACACTTCTGCTCCGTGTCCAAGTCGGGTTGGGTTGTTTCATTCACCGGTCACATCACCATGGTCACACCATACCATCCACATTTGGGGTTAATGCTACCAATCCATCACATCAGTGTCGCCGACATGTTCAAGAGAAGTCATCCAGAGAAGCCACCTGTGTCCCACCCACTACCATACATTATACTCCATTCCTTCATGACCACCACCCTGAACCGTATATCATCAGATCGTTTTCACCTCCATCAAAATCATTTGCTCTGTTCCGTGTCATTGATGTGGGATTCATTAAGGCCCTCCTATGACAAATCACTTCTTGTTGACATCAGCTCATTATCCAAGAAGTTGGTCTAGGAACACCCCATTCAGTACTTTGAAGCTTTCATGCCTCAGTGGCAAGTTTCTCACTTCCGGCGACAGGTTCACATCAATGACCTTCGACCGAAAGATTTTGCGTGGTGTTCGACGCCAAGTCCTTTATTCACACCACGTGAATTGTACCGCAGTACCTTGAGGATCATTATCATTATCGGTGATTCCTCTCGTGCTTTTTAACAGTTTACATCATTGACTGGTAATCAAGCGATGTCTTTCCATGTTCGACTTCAAAACATTTCTCACATGGATCGACTTGTACTTTGAGTGAAGATCGGACAAGATTGAAGACCCCGGATCTAGTTTCATCCATCCGGGCTACGATATATATTCAGGGAAATAAAGACATTAAAATGTACAGCATTGCAGCATAGATAATCATCCTACCAAAAGGATGATAGCTCTACCAGAATCATCAGTCTACAATCAGACGATTGTGTGTCCTATGTACATGAAAATGAATTTATAAAGCTGAGCATGGGAATGCCCGCCTCAGCTAGATCATGAAAAATAGTATGAAGATAATGTATTGTATTGTATCTTATTACAGGTCTCCTCCCAGCATTGAAAGAACTTCGGATCCTCATAATAAAGCATTTCACACGATTAACGGCCTCATACTTTAGGGGGCAACTGTTATAGACATTTTTGTGCCTTGCAACTCCAAGCATGAAATGTCCATAAACCATGGGCTCCTAAGTCCCTAAAAGTGTTGTTCTAACCCCTAAAGGAATAAGGTCAACAAATTACATCTTCTCCCAGAAGTTCTCTACTAGAAACTGCTCAGAATAAGTCAAAACAGGATCATTTCAGCTGCTGCACTGGGTAAGTGCGTTGCATAGCACCTAAATCCACTGGCTAGGTGCGTTGCAACGCACATAAATGCACTATGAGGGTGCGTTGGGCGAGAAATGACAAATGGCAGTGTCATTCTGCGAGGTGGAGAGACAATGGAAACTTCCAGAATCTTGTCCTATGACACTTGCCTCACTGAATTCGACCAAGGATGAGTAAGAGGCCTTCAATCTCCAAGTGGAAGCAAGAACTGACAGAGAGAAGACACTAATCAAATCACAAGCTGACTCATCCTCCTTTCATACATCTATATATGGATCCCTCATCCCAGAAATCCAGAGGCTGGAATTTTGCACATTGTAAGGAATTGCTGTTGGTTTTGAGAGAAACATCAGAGAATTGGGTGATCTATGCTTTGTTGGAGGTGAAGAGGGGCTTCTTCGCTGGGAGGTTGATGTTGGGTCAGGAACCATCGGTTGTAACTCCTCCTGGATCTTCTTGTTTATCAATAAAAACTATTTGAGTTTCTCCTCCATGCTTTTGTATCATTGATGCTTGTTACATTTGTATGGTTAACTTAAATCTGATCCTAAGTTATTTATGAATATAGATCCATGTCTTTGTATAGTTTTCTTCTTCTGTGATCTTACAGGTACTTGGTGAAGCTGGGCAAGTAAGGGAGCAGGTAGCTGGAAGCTGTCAAAGAAGAGAGGGATTGAATCAAAGGATTAGCGCAAGACACAGGTTGGTTCTTTCTATTCCTCTTTATCTACAGTTCATAAAGGAAATACAAAAGTAGTTTTTCTCTGTTTGTTTCTAAGGCAGCTGTCACACCTTAGTGGGATAGAGCAGTTCTAAATAGACACTTTTCCCGGTAACAATTTCCAGGTAACCCCATGAACCAGCGTAATGCTGCATCCTTGAGGGTACAGGGAAAGAGTTTCAATTTTTGCTCATCTTCTGTATAGTCATAGGTTCGAAAAAGGACAACAAACTCAAACAGGAAGGTATCAGGGTCTTCAGTAGTCAATCCATGGAAGTGAGGTAAAGCGTAGGGGCTTATGTTTTTCATTTTCATGTCTCCATTGGTCTCTCGGATGGGAAAGGCACCTTCTATTCTCTCATCTTCTCTTCTACCGTTTTGGTTTTCAGCCATGGCTTCAGATGGAGTGTTCTCTAACTCTTCTTCTGTTATAGGATCTTCGTATATCTCAGGAGGCTCACCTATAGGTTCTTCTGGATCATTGTCACCAAAGAAGAGAGAAGGGTGACTCAGTGAAGTGGTGGGGGTATTGGGTAAGAATTTTCCGGTTTTATCTCTGTTCCTACGAGGCATGAAATGGAAAGACTTTTGATTGATTTTGTTTTCTTTTTTCTTCTGGTACCTACAAAACTAAAATAGATTGAACTGCAACTAATCTATCTTGCTGAAATGGAAATGCAGAATTGAAATGAAAGCATGAAATGACTAATCTATTTTGCTCAAATGAAATTGCAGGAATTAAATGCTAGTCTATGCTTGCTGAATTGAAACGCTTATCTACGCTTGCAGAATTGAAATTGCGAAACTGAAATGCTAATCTATGAAAGCAGGGAATATCTACTTTACTTTTACAGAAATGAAATTGCAGATTGGAAATGAAATAAACTATTTAGCAGAAGGTGAGAGTAGGAAAATAGAAGAAAAGCAACAATCACCAATACTCTGACGCTTCCCCGGCAACGACGCCAAAAAGATGGTGGGCTCCAGTATTGCAGCAATAATGCTGCCACTCCTGGGACTCCCGTCTTTACTTTTATCAACCCGGTAGTTCGTAACAAACTTGGAAGCGACTGTGTTGTATGCACAAGTACTAGCTCTTGTCGCAGCTGTCACTTGGTCAGCTGGCACAAGTCCGCTAGGAGCTTAAGCCAACTTCTATGAGCTCTTAGAAGAAGCTTTTTAATCGATGGATGAAAGCTAACTAGAAGGAAGCTAATCTATTTGCGAAAAGAGATTGAAAAACTGAAGGAAAACGCAAACCCTAATTCTACCGGCTAGTCCTACTGATGAAAAGGAGAGAATGAAAACTACTGGAAAGGATGCCATTACTTATATGAAGGTAAAATACATGTGTCTAGACTACCTCTACCTGAAGAAAACATCTTTTTGTATTTTTGAATGAGTTATGAAAATTTTCATGCATGTGCTTCTGACTGGATTTTTACTGTGCAGGGGCGGATCAAGGAGGAGAAATGCTTGGAAGATGTTGGGAAGGTTCACGGAGGGTCTAAGGAGTCCCTAATACCCTTCCAGAGTGTTCCACAAAGTTTGGCTATCAAGAGACCTCATTTGGGAGCTTCTACAGGAAGTCTGCAAGGGTTCTCTAGGATGTTCAGAGATTTCTACAGGATGTTCAGAAATTTTTACAGGATGTTTAAAAATTGGATTTTGGAGGATGGGTGAGTGAGGGAAGATGCATGAATGGATATGGAGGTAGGATAGCGGTCTGAAGTGGCCCAGGGACTAGTGGATGGAGTGTTGAGAAGGTGTAGATAGTTAAATTGGCTCAAAGAAGGTTGAAACAATGATTGCACAAAAAGATAGGGTTACGTTGGCAAGAGGACAGGTGTGAGACAAGGAACCTAACTAGGAGAAGGAGTAGCTGGCTCTGATGAAGCTTAGGTGGATGAGAGAGTGGTGGAGATGCCCTGCATGGTGTACATTTAACCGAATCAACAAAGTCCTGCAAATAATCAAAGTCCTAGCTAATCTAATCTAATTGTCAATGAAACGAATGAACAACAGCTTTATTTGTAAAGAGAACCATGTACATCAATCATGCAAAGAAACATTTCATAGATCTGAACCCATAACTAACTTCTACAAATGAAAAAAGTACACTAAGGATTGCATGGTCAAGCAAACTAGTGTTTTTGTTGGGGCAACACTGTTTCTTCAATTCCAGCCCCTGATCCAATAAGGATGAGGTGAAACTAAGAGTGTTGTTGACCCTTTTCTTGGAGCTTTATCTGTTATTATCCTACCATTCTATTCTAAACATCTGAAGCAATTCTATTCATAACCAGTGACCTATTTAACCAACACAACTAAATCTACTCAACAGAAACACGTTTCAAATGCATAAAAGGAAAACAATGATGCATAAAGAAAAGGTAACAGTACAAAGAAGGAAGCCCTAGGCTCTCAGGTTGTGCCCAACCCCGAGAGCTATGGCTCCTTGAGAAAACTCAGAGTTGATATAAAATCAGACTGCTTCTCATTATCAAAACATGATTATAAGTCAAGAGTTATGCCAAAAATGGCTACAAGAGAACAAAATGAAGCTAGCAGCACTGTAGTGAAAAGTATGCAAGAGCTTCCAAAAGTCCCTCACGAAGGCTGAGGCCTTAACATTAATACACCACGAGGCCCTAGCTGGCCTCCTAAATCTATGGGACTTGGCTGCCCAAACTTTGAGTGGACAACTCCTTCCAAAATTTGCTTGGCTGCCTTCTAGATCCGGTTTTGGTGGCCTTTGGAGCTCGGAGTTGGGGGTGAAGATCCCGAGGAAGGCTATTTAATGCCATAGACAACCCCCCTATGAATCATCAACCCAATCTTGGTTGTCTTCTAGCCCATGACTGCTCGATTTTGCTCCAACATGTGTCAAAAAACCTGAAATGAGCATGTGTTATCCACCTAGGAAGAGTGACTACCCTTATTCGTACAAATGACATAAACATACTAAAAAATAATGCATAAGTTATGAAAAATGAAGGATTGAACAAGGATAATTAGGACAAATGCACCCAACAAGTTACCAAATTTGGGGCTCATCAGAAACAACAGAAGAGAGAGAAGCCTAATGCACAAGAGAAGGGCAAGGTAGTAGACCTAGAACTTGATGAGGACATAGAAGATATTGGTGTGGGCATGGAAGACGTTGAAATGGGGGCAGAAGACATTGATGTTGAGGGGGAAGACCCTATCTCCAAGCTACCACCATGTGTCCCTCCATGCTGAGGCAAGGCGAAGGTACCAAAGGATATCGATGAGAACAAAATGACATTTGAAGGATTGCGCTTAGCGGGTGCCCCCCATTTAAATCTGGAGTATTGGGATTTGGCAGATACAGAGCGCTTTCCCCACTTGGAGACCGACACATTCATGCACCACGTCTTCTACAAAGATGCTGGTGGGAGCGCACTAAAGCCAAGATAGTGGATAAAAGGGGTGGACAAGGCAGGACTATTGAACCTCCTATGGGTGTTGCATTACAACCGCATGCCCATAACTTTGATAGTGATAAAATAATTATTATGCTTGGTACACGATGGGTGCCTATGGTTAGGAGATTTGACACTGATCACTGACATGTTGATCCATAGTATCACTTTGCTCCCACGTTTAGGCTTGAATCCAACCATGGAATTAGGCGAAAAGACGAATGAGCGCGATCTCGTCAAACAAATGAAAGATAAGTTCAAGCTTTCCAAGAAGCCGCGCAACTACTCCATTTCTAGCATAACCCAACCCCACAGTTAAAGTAGCCACTTAGATCTTAGCAAGGAAAATAATGAGGAAGTGTTGCATAGAAGAAGCACCAACACCAGCTGTATCTTTAGCGGCCCAGTGCACGAAGGGAGTACAATTTAACTGGGTGCTCTAACTCTGCAGTGAGTTCCTCACGAACTGTAGAGAAGTGCAAGACTAAAGCAAGACCTTCCACCATGCATGGTTGATGCTGTCGATTGTATTGGTTGCGTGTAACTTATCGGATGACAGTAAATTTTCTCCAATTGCACCAGAGCTACTAGAAGCAGTGAAGTTTGCTTCGCTCTGGGCCACGAAGGACCCCCAAAGGGTCAAGGAGAGCAAGATATTCTAGATTCTCATGGAATCAAGCATTTGTGCCACAACCAACCACAATCCATAGCTCTCACCTATTGTCTTTGAGCAGTTGTCTGAATATTTGGAGTTCAAGGTGAACTTCCACTGCATTTCCATTAGAGTGTGGAAGGACCCTGCACAAAAATGGTATGATCTTCCATACCTGGTGATGAATGATGCAATCATTGTAGTTCTGGAGAGTTGGTCGGTAGCATGGTGCACAACCTCAGAATTATCAGCTGGGTATAGTAAGTCTACTGCAAAGAAAAAGAAGGAAGAGGCTAGGTTAAATATGGAGCAGTTGGCTGAAAGATAGAGGAAGGAAGCTAAGGACAAATCCAAAAAAGAGTGCGCAGCCAAAAATTAGGAAAAAGGGGAGGAGGAAGAGGAAGAACGTGACTTTGATAGGAGTCAGAAGTCGCCTTCTCTGCAAACATAGGATGAGGAGTAGTGCTCAGAACAGGGAGGAGCAGACCTGGAGAATACTCCACTGTGGGTTAAGCACGCAAGGGAGCAGGAGAAAGTAGGGCCACAAAAGAAGTCCAAGGCCAGCAAATCCTTCGTTGACCCAATCACCTTGAAAGAGGGTGATTTGAATGATATTAGTGATACAATAAGGGACGCAATTGCATAATTGCTGCAGTAGTTTGAGCAGCAATATAAATAGGCCTTGGTCGCCATTCAAATGGGTCTGCGTGAGCTGTAGATCCAGGCTACTCAAGTGCAAACCATTGTAGGGAGGGGCATTGAGCCATCGAGTAGTTTGGCACTTGGAATCTTAGATGTAGTTGAGATGGTCTGTTCAATGGATCCCCAAGCTATCATGTTGTCATATGGAGCATTCACCGTAGAAACAGAGGCTTACAGGGCCACTGTCAGTGCCCTCAAGAAAGTTGGGTTAAATTTGGATGTGCTTCCAAGTGAAGCCCTTCACACCCTACACGATGGTGTGATTATGGAAATATGGGCCTGGGAACAACACGTCTTGAATGTTATCAGCGAGAAAAACTTGAAGAATGCATAGATGATCATCAAAAAATCATACTTGATTAATCTTCTTAAGAAGGTCACAGAAAAGAATGAGCACACAACATCTTTGGTGGCTAAGAGATGCCGGACTGTTCTAGAGCTAAACATCCCAGAAGACACACCAGTTGATGTATGGATCCAAAATCTTACTACAGGTGTGCGCGAGGCACGAATAGATTTTTCCAAGGTTTAGTTTCAACTGAACCTTAAGATCACATAACTTGAGTTGAGGGCCTAGCCTTCGACTCTACCAGAAGTCAGAGAGAAGCAGGAGATCGTTGTCAAAGATGTCATTGCAGCAGTCGATAATGCAGTGAAGAATTGCACTGCTCTCTTTGAATAGGCGCTCAAAGTAGTTACCAGTCCACAGGAATATCCCAACCTGTAAAGGCTAGAAACTGAGGCACAAGAGCTGCAATAGAGGTACGACGAGGTCAAAGCGATGACGTGCACCATCACCATCATGTAGAGATTAGAAAAGTTGTAAGAAACAAAGGCCCTAAAAGAATAGGTGGATGCATCTCAGCGCAAGGAAGTGGTACTGAAGGCAAGATTGGGGCATTGGCTAGAGGAAGCTTATGTGCTCACGACCTCCATTGAAGGAAAATTGGCCAGTCTGCAAGCTGTTATCACTCCGATTTTCCTTGAAGTTGCTGGGAAGAGGAAAGGGGTCTGAGGTAACCACAAACCAACTTTTAGATACAAAATCTAGCCAATCTGTATCCAGAGAGGGCTCTCTCTTTAAGTTTTAGCTTTGTTTTGAAAGATATTAGGTTAGTTATGAAGTTTAGGAGTTTTGGTTGAGTTTGGGTGGTGAAATTCAGTAACAGAGGGGTAGGACTGAGTAATTTAGGCCATTGGGCTAATGGATTCAAAGAAGATGGCTTAACTGGATTTGGTTTCTTAACAAGGGATGGTTTCACAAGGCAAGATAGTCAAACAGGGAACAAATAAAGACTTAAGATAGATGGAATGGACTCAAAGTGGGTTAAGGGCAGTTAAGAATCCTTCAACACATTCGAAAAATGGAACTTGAATGATTACTAATAAAGAGCATTTAAGAATTCTTTACCAAATAATCAAAATGAATAAACTAGGAAATAGGAGCATTTAAGAATTCACAGCTTATCCTAAGCCAGAGGAAAACATTAAGAATAACAACGATTGAAAACAGATTGTACTTAAGAACTTTTTGAATTATTCTTTTTCATTTTATCATTCAGATATAAAACACAATTGATATAATAAACAAGGTAAACTTTAAAACATGAGATAGGGAAGACTTATTGATCCGGTGTCTGACTCAAGAGATCTGTGAAAAGTCCTTTGCATCAATTCTTTATCCAGCTAGCCATAAAAAAAAATTTCCAACAACACTTTATTCCAAAATGATCAATCTTACAGCAATGTCTAAGAATCCACCCTCAATACTCCAATTGAGGGAGTATTTATACAAAAAATTTACAAAAAATATCTCATAATAGAGTGAGATATATTCTAGGATGACTATGAAACAGCTACAAGAAAATAGAGACAAATGGTCTCGTAGATAGGAGAAAAGGTAGACTAATGTTGTGATGTTCCTATTCTTGTGAGTGTGTTGGAGGCAGGCCCTATGATTTGGCTTGCTACTATCTTCTTTGGTAACTCTGTGTTGGCTGCCCAGTTTTCACTGATACTCTTTACTTGTTCTGATACACTTCAACCTGTTTGATCTCTGTTTATTCTCTTTACCATTACTTACTGCAGTAAATAACCAAAATTTACTTTTTACCAAGGATAATTTTACAAAATGTGTAACATTTCGTCCCACCATTGTGCTTTTGGTATTTTGGTTTTTTGAAGCTTTCTCAGGGTCTCATCAGTTTCTATGTACCTTAAAAAGGTAGGCTGAATTGGAAACAAGTGCTTTATCTCATGCTCCACATAAAACAAGTTCTCTAAACTGTCATAGAGGACTCTACCTGTAGGCAATGCTTTTGTTGTTGATGCACTTGTTGATGGACCTGCCTGGTTGCCTGAATACTTATTCAATTTCTCCACATAGTCTTTATGACTCATTAGTTTATCATGAATAACTAAAGGACTTGGCAACCCTTTACTCTGCAAAATATCGAATCTCTTCATGAAAGCATTAATTTCTTCCTAAATATCATGACACCTTCTTTCTAAGTTTTGCATCAGAGTTCTTTCAGTAAAAACCCTTTTGACTTCCAAAATTGTCCCTGTTCTATCCTGAATGCCCAACTCTTCAAGCTGGTACTTGTTCGTGGTATTCAAAAACTATATAAGCCTGCTGGCTTCCTCAGGCATATTTCCTAACTCTGCCCTTGCCTTTTGAACTTCTTCTTGAGCTAGCTTCACTAAATCAGTTTGCTCAAAAATTATTTGAATTGATGGCCAAACATCATTTATTGATTGAGTGATGTTGGCCCAAAGAATGTTCTTGACTTCTGTCAAAGGTTTCTGAAATGTGAGATCCTTTTCTAATGATTTTACTAGGTTTTCTAACCCTTTGATCTCTCTTGTCTTTTTTTCAACATTTATCTTTGAGCGATCATACCTCTGTTCCAAGTTGGCATACTATTCTTGTACCTTTTTGAGCTTTGAAACTTGTAGTTTCATGTCCTCCATTGATTTTATTAGTTCCTCTGTGCTCAAATTGACAGTACTATCCTGTGTTGCTCCTGTCATTTCTGTTGTTGTACCTATGACCACCTCTGCTATTGGTGCTAGGGCTTCTCCTAGAGTTGAAGAGACTGCAGTTGAGACTACTGGTATCACATTGGGAGGCTGAGAGGTCGAATCTCCTTGCTTGTCCTTCAATGATTTTTCAAGTTCTTGCTCAGTCTCATTCAGTCGTTCATTAAGTTTTAAGAGCAAATCCATCAGCTCTTCCTTAGATTTTTGATTTATAATCTCAGCATTCTGTGGATGCCTTGAAGGTGGCAGCTTTAGTTGTTTCCTCAGGGCAGTAATATCTTCATCTTTTTTCTTGATTAAGGCTTCTGTAGCTTTAACATCTTTGGGATCATGGCCCAATCCAATAATTATCTCTTCTAAAGACTTTATTCTATTATCTTTGGCCTGGGAGGAAGCTTTCTCCAAATTTAGTTGGGCAGTTGTGTTATCCAAAGAATTTTCCAGCCTTTGGGCCATCATAGCCTTGCTAGTCAATGTGGAATAAATCATTTCTCCAGTTTGTTTGTGCAACTCAATCTGATCCAAAGGATGAATATCCTTTGCCATGACTTCAAAATTTGTCCTAAGGTAGTCTGCTGCTATTTGAGGCTGCTGCACTTTAGGCTTGAAATAGCTCATGATAATTTTTCCTTCTTTGATGTCATAAGCTAACATCAATCTATTTTGATTTGAAGGAGCCATTTTCAAATATTGATTGTAGACCTGAAACCTTAATGGATCATGTCTGGCTTTTATGTCAATAAATGTCCTTTTGATATCTGAAGTGTCCTTTATTGGTGGCCTGAAAGAGGATACCTCTGCACTTTGTTGCCTCTCTAGCTCCTTTCTCTATAAGCTACCAGATGTCATACCTACTGGGAAAGTTTGCTGGCTATCTTCTCCTTCTCTCCTCTGACTATCAATACTCTCTTCAACATATTCTTCTTATGAGAGGGGATTTAGTCTTTGCCTTTTGGTACCAGGCTATTCTGAAGGTCTACTAGTAGGGGTGGTTGTTTCTCTGTCTCTCTTTTTATTTCTTTCCTCATTTAGAGGAGTTTGCGGAATTGGAGGTTCTCTCATATTTCCCTGAGGGGTAGGAGTGTGCATTTGGGCTTGTTCCTTGGAGGTTTCAGGCTGCTTTGACATTGTAGACTACTATGTGGCCGGTGTACTGGTTTCTAGTTCCTTACCTTTGGGTGTTCCTGTGGCTGGTGTGCTGGTTTCCTGGGAATGTTGCTGAGAGGTTCCAGCTGTGGAGGGACCACTCCCTGACCTTTGTACCTGCCCAAAAGAATCCAGGTCAAGTGTTTTCTCAAGATCTCTCATAACATTTTCAATATTGACCTGTTCACTATCTCTTTCTACTAGGGTCCCTTCCACCCATTCATCTATATTTGCAAATTGTTCAATCTCTGGAATCCTATGGTGAATGTATGGTGACAATTTGTTCTTCATTCTTCTATCACATATAAAGCTGTTAGGGTCATATGGTACCCACCCAAAAAAAAATTGCAACTTAAGATGATCTTCTAAAATTCTTTCTGCTTCTTTCCATGCATCCCTAGTGTTACAGACAAAAGGGCCTAACTGATTCTTGATTCTAGGTTGAGATTTCTTCTTGGAATTATAAAAAATGGACTAGGTCTAAATTTATTATTTTCCTGAAATATTCCAATGCAAAGAGCCTCATTGGAACATATTTTGATAGCTTAAAAGGGCAGAGCTCACACCCATAGATCCTGAATTCCGTATGGTTCTTGTATAGGTACCAATCACCTATTCTGTATTGCTTGGAGAGCTAGAGGATTTTCTTCATATCACCATTGATCCTAGGAGATGAAACTCCTGTTAACAAAGTGGTTGCTGGGTGAAAAAATAGGTCAATGAATTCATCGTATGAGTAAGGGGTTTCAAAGGAGCTATGGAAGATTGCAGACCAGAATATTACAGACCTAGGATTTCCTCTGGTGTCAAGTTTCATGACAGGGAATGGAAAGTTTTCTGACTAGTAATACAACATAAGATGATATACGAAAGTGGTGTATTTGAAAACTCCTTCATTGTCCAATCTTAAGAACTGGTCATGAATGTTATTGGAAATATAGGAGGCATAGTCATACCTAACAGCAGGGGGCTGTCCAGGGGTGAAAATTGACAACAACACTAGGGTTATCTCATCAACATACTCACTAGTGTTGAATCCCATGATCAAAGATATCATATCAATTATGAGTTGGCCCATATCTGTGAAGAAATTCTGCATGTCAGGAGTTGGGCCATCAGGCTACTACTTTGGTGACATGAAAATCTAACAGATGTGTTTCAGTTCCGACTGAGACAATTGAGTGCATTTCTCAAGCAAATATCCCATGGAGATGGGGGTGAGAGCTTGGCTGGAGTGGAATTGTAACATTTCGTTGATGGATTGAGAAGTTATTGGAAAGAGGACTTTTTGACTTGGGGACATAACTTCTCTGAGGTTAGGATCGTAATAATTTGGCCTGGAATTGGTGGATTATATCAAGAAAAACATGGACTGAGGGGAGAAAATACATGGGAAGGTTGGATTTCCACAGTCCTAGGATGTTAGGGACATTCAGATAATTATCCCTACTCTAGCAAAAGAATTTAAGGTGGTTTTTATCAGTGGATAAGTCTTTTATCTGGAAGTCTTTATCTGCAAGAGGCAGATAATCTAAATTTTTATGAGGGGCATTCATGGGTGTAACAGAAAAAGCCACAGGGATTTCCATTTCTGGTTCTTGTGGGTTCAGAAAGGAATTTGCGTTTTCAGTAAAAGATGGGCAAAATTCACAGGTTGGGGAGCTTATATTGTGAAATAACGACTGAATTTGTAGTGAATTTTGGTATTTTATGCGGAATTACAGTGTAAAACGTGAATTTGCAGGGTTTTGGTGGAAATTGGATAAATACCTATGTTCTAGGAGTGAATAGTGTGGAAACGGGTACAAGCAATTGCTGACAAGTTCTGGACTAGTCCAACTACAAATTTCTTAGCAAGGTGGCAGTTGGAAATCTTCGACAGTTGACCTCGACGTTCTTTGCATGGGAACACTGGTATACGATAAAAAACAATGAAAATGACATTCACTTGTTTTATTAGCAAAGTCAAGATTGGCGAGGTTTTTCTTTTTTGGTTTTCGGGCGGACGGCATCAGCGGAGAATGAATTGATTTTTTGTCACATATGGAAAGAGGTAAGTGGTTTCATTGCACCGCTTTTGGGGACGGGTGGTATTTAGTCGGGGACCAATGATTCGATAGATTGCTTGACGCGTGGCGGAGGTATGGGGGAAAACCACTTAGTGATCACGCGCTAACGCGCGATCACTAAGGGGTGTGCGATATTGATTAAGGCTGTTGGATCTAGAAAGCGCGATCAGACGGCTGACAGGAGACGCAATATGGCGAGGTTTAATAGCGGCGGGCCCTAGCATAATTATGTCTTAGTTAATTATATAGGGGATGGTATGATAGGTTGGGGAGAGTTATTAATTAGTCCTGATGACTAATTAATCCTCATTAAATAATGGTAGGGTCAGGTTCTTAATTAACTATGGGTTAGTTAATTAATCCCATATTAAAATGTATTATGGTTATATTTAACCATCGAGGCAGAATACATAAAATTTTGGGGTTTTTATATATTTATAATAAGACGGGAAAGAGTGATTTTCTTTTATTTGGGAATTATATGATAAAAGTTAAAAGTTAATATGACCAGATGAATGAAAAAGCGCTAAGTATAAACATTTCATGTATATATTTAAAACTTAGGATAAGTGAGAAATGAGGGTTTTATGGAAAATGTTTTAATTTTCCCAAGTAAAATAGGATTTTACTTAGGGAAAAGACTTATGAAAGTAAATGAATGATTTTATGGATGATTTTAAGTATTTAGGCTTTTAAATTATTGGGCCGAGGGTCCGGTCCCTCCAGAAGTCAGAGAAATGCTCTGAGCCCCTCTAATTTTCAAATGCCTTAGTACTTAGGGGGAATTAGTGAAAATTTAGAGGAAAATGAGAAGGGAAGTTAATTATTTGACCTTGCCTTGCTTGAAATGGTTCCAGTGTAATGTCTGCATTGCACTAGTGATGAAGGTGAAAATTAACACATTTAGAGTCATTATCCATCACATGTAATTCTGCAACATCATCTACCTACCCTACCTACTTTAACCTAACATTTTTTCTTCTTTATTTGGGCGCACTTAGAGTGGCAAACCCTTATCACACTTACTTTTCTTTTACATGTAGATATCTATCTAAATCTAAACTTATTACATCCAAGGGCTCAGATTAAACTGCTGAGCTCCTTTTATTCACTTTACCTATCTACTTATCTGCCAAGATTAAGCAGTTTGATCAGATTTTATTCTCTGTCTCTAAAACATAAAATTGAAAATATGAACTAGTCAAGCTTGAACTGTATGACTTTTCATCAATTGTGGCATAAGTTACAAGTTGCACACAATTTTTTTATTACATAAGAGTAAAACGTAGTGGCATTTAGACTTGCACACTTTCCTTGGTCTTTCTTTTGGTGAGGTTCATTTTCTTTCACTTTTTTTACCATCTTACTATTTTTACCCTTTGATTTTTCTTTTAGGGTATACCCTCTTTACATTTTTTAAATTTTTTGATTTTTTGAAAATATGGAAAACCTTTGCAACAAGGAAAGGTATGAACATTTTCATAGCTCATCAAGTCAATCATGAAACATGACACCTATTGGTATAGGAGCATAACACTGGCTCCACTTGGGGATGGATTTTCCTGGTGGAAATTCAAGAATAGTAGGTCAGAAGACATCTGAATGATTTTGACTGAACTATAGAATCATCTCATGCTTGTTTCTTTATTGTATGTATGACAGTGATACTTCTGAAGCTTAGGGCCTTCTCTTCGGGCTTCAACTTCAACAAGTTACTATCCATTCCAAACCGTGACATTACAAAGGATATAGTATGTACATGTTAAATATCAGGATACACTAACAAGTAGGATAAAAGTAATTTTTCAACATCCGACCATTAACTAACCCTTCTTCTATTTCTGTGCCATCCATGTTTTTCAGATAATATGTATTGTTTCCTTGTAAGGCATAGATAATATATGGTCCTTTCCATAGGAAGTCAAACTTCCCATGTTTTCCCTTATCTTCTCTCCTGGAGTCCCATCTTAACACTTTGTCCCCAAGGTAGAAATCTTCTGCCTTGGTTCTTTTATCAAATATCTTCTTAAGCTTCTCCTGCAACACTTGGGATCTTTGATACACTTCCTCTCTGGTTTGTTGCAGATTGATGGTCTAGTTTATCCTCCTTTGAATATCATTAGGTTCCACCTGAGCTTCTTGAAGTAATTTCATCATAGGAACTCCTAAAGATGAAGGAAATACAACCTCCATGCCATAGACTAACTCATAAGGACTAGTTCCAATAGATTTTTTGGTGGTGAGTCTGTCTGCCCATAATGCATTCGTGAGTTTCTTGTGCCAATTTTTCTTGTTCTCCTCCAATAATTTTTAATGATATTAATGAGGCTTTTGTTGGAAGACTCAGCCAGTCCATTACCTTGAGGGTAATAGGCTGTGGAATGGCTTAAGGTGATATGGTATTTGTTATAGAAACTTATGATATTCTTGGATTTGCACGCAACAGCATTGTCAGTTATGATTTTATCAAGACAGTCAAATCTAGACAATATGTTGGTTTCTAAGAATCCTATGATCACTTTGTCATTGGCTTGTCTGGAAGGAATGGCCTCTATCCATTTGGTGAAATAGTCTGTGGCAGTGAGAATCCATTTGTGTTGGCCAGAAGAGGGAGGATGGATTTCTCTGATGAAGTCCAGGCCCCATTGTTGGAAGGGTTTTTCAGTAGAAATTGGTCTAAGGGGTAAAGGTAACAGTTTCCTCTTGCCTTAAAAAATTTGACATTTATGGCAAGTAGTGACAAATTTCTTTATATCAGCGAACAAGGTTGGCCAATAAAATCCAGCCCTTAGGATATTTTCTATAGTTGATTTCCAATAAAGGTGACCACCATAGTCTCCTGCATGAAATTCTTGGAGAGCCTTGTTAGCTTCTTCTTTTAATAAACATTTCAATAGACTACTTTCATGATTTTTCCAAAAAAGAGTGTTATCTAAAATACAAAACTTTGAAGCTTTCATCTTTAAAAACCTTTTCTTTGTTCTGGATAACCCTGGAGGAGCTTACAGGTTTAATAGTACATAAGTTATATCAGCATACCAAGGTGAATCTAAGAAGGCCTGGCTGATTTGTGGAGTCGCCATCTCCTGTTTGTTATCCAGTTCATTAATGTCTAGGACTTGACAATTTGTTTCCGTCATGAGTTTGGCCAATCCCTGTCCCTTTATTAACTTTGTGGGTTTTATTTCAATATCATACTCTAATATAGTAGCAATCCATTTACCTCTTTTGACCTCAATTCCATCCTGAGTTAAGATGTCTTTGACAATAGCTTTTGGTAAATAGGCTATCACGTGGGAGTACAATATGTAGACTCTAAAGTCTTTAATGGCTTTTACAAGTGCAAAAGCTTGTTTCTCCATGATTTTGTATTTTAATGGTGCATCCCTAAGTGCTTTACTAAAAAAGGCTATGGGTTTCTCACATCCTTGATCATCCTTTTGTAACAAAACCGTTGCTATGGTGTGTTCTGATGCAAATGAAAATATTATGAAGTCTCTATCAAATTGTGGACTTGTAAGGACCAGTGTTCTAGTTAAAGCCATTTTAATTTCTTCAAATGCTTGTTTGGCTTCTACTGTCCATTTAATACTTGAATCCTTTTTTAACATATTATTAAGTAATCTAATCAATTCAGCTAAGTTAGATATGAATCTTCTCAAAAAATTTATCTTTCCTAAGAAAGCTTGAAGTTCTTTGACATTTCTAGGGTGGGGTATCTGCAAAATTTCTTCTATTCTAGCAGGATCAATTCTAATACCATATTTGGAAATGATATGGCCCAAGAGTTTACCTTCCTCTAGACCAAACAAGGACTTCTTTGGATTCAAAGAAATACCATATTTTCTGCATTTTAGGAACACTTGTCTGAGATGATCCAAATGTTGTTGATCTGATTTAGAAAAAATAGTTAAGTCATCCAGATATATGACCAGAAAATCATGAATTTCTTTTGCAAATGATATGTCCATCACTCTTTGGAAGGTTGCTTCTGCATTTTTAAGCCCAAATGGCATTTTGACGTACTTGAATGTGCCCCATGGTGTTGTAAAAGCAGTTTTTTCCTGGTCATTAGGATGAACCAGAATCTGGTTATACCTTGAGAACCCATCTAAAAGTGAAATCCTAGAAACACCTACTACCCTTTGTAAAATATGATCCATCTTGGGTAAAGGGTAATCATCCTTCAAAGAAATCTTATTTAAATTTCTTAAATCAACACATAATCTGATTTCTACAGTTTTCTTCCTAGTGGGTACTAAATTAGACACCCAATCTGAAAACCTAATGGGAGTAATTATCCCTGCTTCATACATACATTTGATTTCCTTTTCAATTAATGGCAGCAATATAGGGTTAATTCTTCTGAGTTTTTGTTTGAATGGTTTCTGATTTTATTTCAAAGGTATTGTATGGTGAATTATAGAGGTGTCATATGACTTCAATTCCTCATAATTCTAGGCAAATACATCCTGTAATTCTCTCATTAGTTCAACATATTTTGGTATTTGGTCAGGAGGCAAAGATTTAGATAACTTTATCATTTTTGGATTTTCTTCAGTCCCCAAGTTGTGTTCCTCAATATCTGCTTTTAGTGGTTCCATCTTAAGTTTCTTTGGAATATCATTAGAATCAAAGAGATCTTCTAGAGGAGTTAATCCTTTAGGAAAATGATTGTCTTTTAATGAATGACTTCGGATTCTCCTTCAATAATATCATCAATATCCATTTGTTTAAGGTCCCACATTTCTTTGTTGGTGAATTTTGTGGGATGAATCATTTGAATTGCACTTTCTTCTGAAATGTTTGTTTCTACCTCATTTGTTTGATCAAATTCAACAATTGTATCTACATCTATGTTAGTGTTAGAAAATTCTACATCTAAAGTCAAGAAATTGTTAATCTGCTCATCACTATCAAACACTTCCCAATGCTTTAAATTGTCAGGTATGGCTGGTCTGTGTCTAATCTCAGCTGTGAACTGATGATTAGGTTCGAATGGTAATTTGCAGGTGCTGGAAAACATTGCCAGACTATGGGCTTGCAAGTTATGTTTTCTTGGGATTTTAGCAAGTTGAGTTTCCAGAAAAGTGTTGAGAATTTCTATAACTATTCCTCTGTAGTATCTCAATCTGGGATCATTTGTCAGATACTTCCCTTTGATCTGTTGAATTATTAAATCAGAATCTCCTATGATAGATACTCTAGTTTCCCCTAATCTTTTGACAAGTTTAAGACCTAGCAAAAGAGCTTCATATTTTGTCATATTATTGGTGCACTTAAAGTTCAATCTATAGGCATGGCCTTCAGCATGGTCATTTTCAAGGTTGTACGCCCAAACTCATGTTCCTGCACCTAATTTGTTAACTGAACCATCAAATTATAAGTGCCAAAGAATTTCATGTTCGTAATTCGTATCAGGAGTCTTAGGAATTTGTTTAATGGTGAGATTTGGTTTTTTATTTTCTTCTGGTTTCTCTTGGGTATTTGATTTTTCATTGTTCTTAGAAATTTCGTGGATTTGAACGCTAGACTTTTCTTTTATAATTTCTTTTTTTTCTACTTCTAGAACCTCTAATTCATTTGAGGGATCACTTTTAATGTTGTAAAGAATGAAGAATCCATATCAGAATGTACTGAGTAGATAGGGAAATTTTGGGGTTTCTCCTGACTACTTACTACATATTTCATTAAAGTTTCTCTGTATAGTTTCTTAGGTTGGCCGAAAACTAAAATAGTAGCATATGACATGTCCAATTGAAGAGATATTTGAAGCTTTGCACCCCAATATCTGGACAATAACATGCCATACTTTGGTGAAATATCTGCTACTACTATGTCCATTAAGATCATCTTTGCACGATATTGAACCAGTGAAACACACAAGTCTTTGATTAATCCTAAACATCTCACCTAACTCGAATTGAAAGAAAAGAGGTCTTTGTATGGCTTGGTGATGTCTAGGTCTAATTTCTCCATTACATACTTGGGCATTAGGTTGTGAGATGCCCCAAAATCAAACATGGCATTATGAAGTATTTTATCATGAATGTTTAAACTTACGTAGAAATGAGGGATTCCTCCATCTACTGGTTTTCCATTCACTTCAGGGCCAAATATTAATTCAGGTTGGTTATAAAAAACATTTACTGAGTCTTCATTCACAGATATTTTGAGTGATCTATTGATTTGGCTTCAGTGGACATCATGTTTAGCTAATTCAGACAATGGAACAACTACTTTTAATTTTCCTACTTCAGTCTCTAGATTAAAAGGTTTTTCAGTTTAAGTTCTTATATTTCGGACAATTGGATTCTTTTTATCTTCTATATTTTATGTGTTTTTCTCCTTTTCAGGTGTGGGGTTATGAGTTGAAGTTGTTTCCAAATCAACTTCTGGAGGTTCTTCTACATTTCCTTTGGGAGGAAGAGAAGTGGAGAGTTGTTTGTTACTAAGTTGATTATCGGATACATCTTCAGTAATTGGATTAGCAGGATTAGGATATGATCTAGAAAGAATATGTATAGGAGTGTTATTGGTCTTACCTTTGTTGGGTTGTTTTGTAGCTTTCTATTTGTCGGTTTTAGGGACATCAATTCTTTTGCTCCTCAGATTATATTACTTGTGGACTTCATAAATGGTTGTATCATATCCCTCCCTAAAGTCAAATGATTCACCTGACTGAGTTTGGAATTGTTTGAGAATGTGAGCTTCTTGATCCTCTTGGGTCAAGAAAACTTGTTGTTCATTATTGAGTCCCATCAAGTTTATTTGGGTATCCTCTGATGGTTCCTTAGAATTTGAGGCTTCAGCATAATTTTCCTGGAATGGGGGCCTAATGTTTTGGTCAGGACCAGCCTTTCCAGTGTTCTAGTTTTGATTTTTCCTAAAATTTGGATTTCTTCCAGTATTTCTCAGTTGACCATCCCAAGGGGATTTCCTTTCAATTGTTTCTACTCTATCTCCTAGCATATCCATTCCTTTAATAATAGCATCTATTTTCTGTTCAAAAGCTAAGGGTTCTTCTTTCAATGGTATCCTTCTTTCTCTTCTGGCCTTAGCTCGTTTGGATATCAGGTTGGCTTCAACACTGACATCTATACTTTACATATCTTCTAAAGTTCAAAGGGATCTTTCCCTAAGTTGGTATGCCATGTCAGAATCAAATCCATCAGGGAATTTGATCAATGCTAAATCTGGAGGAGGTCTGAGGTTTTGAGGGGTAGCATTGTAAACATTATTAAACCTAGTGCAGTAATCTTGCACAGTTTCTTGTGTTCCTCTTTTCAAGTTTTCGTATTCTGATAAGATTTGGAGAGAATATTTCTTCTTTTCCCATTTGTTCAAGAATGTTCTATAAAGAGCTTCTAGGTCATTGATACTGTGTACAGGAAGGGCTCTAAACCAGGTTTTAACTTCTCTAGTCAGGCTTTGAATAAATATTCTCATTCTTACATCATCTGCATCTATTTCATAAATTTCAAAGTAATCAATCATTTTTTTGGTATGTTGTTGTGCAGTGTAAGTACCAGAACCATCGAATGGAGTGATTTTACTTTGATAGTCTTGGGGCATAGCCACTGGATTGGCTGGTAATACCAAGGGAGTATATATGTTTGCCATTACAGTAGATAGTGATGAAACAACAGTTGGGGTTGGTCTTGGGGTGGTAGATGGACGGGTAGAAGGAGTGGTTTGAGGTTGAGATTTCTGAGGAAATGATGATGAACTTGGGGAGGCAATAGTGAACAAAAAAAGGTTGGGTGGTCCTTCAGAGGTAAGCTTTAATTGTATGGAGTTCTGCAAATGTCTATCAAGATTTGAAGTGACAACTTCAAGTTGTAAATCTTCAATAAATACTGGGTCATGAACCGAACGGGCTAACTCAGAGTCAGAAAAGGTTACAAATAAAGAGGTCTCAAATTTCTCATTCAAGGGTTTGTCCTCAAGGTAGATCCACTTCACAGGGCAGGAACTTGATCTGTAGAGAGGCTGAGAACTAGTAGAACTTTCTTGGCTTTCCTATCTCCTAAGAATTCTGGGGATCAGATTAGGATTTTCAAACATAGGTGGTGGATTTGGATCAGGATTAGCTCTGGTGTAATGAGTCCTTTCTGAAGCCAGGTTTCTAAGTGTATTTTTGGCTTTTTCTCTAAATGGGATTCACAACACAACTTCAACAATTTCTTTAAGAGGCTTTAGATATGGGTTTGAACTCTCTTAAAGACTTTATTTGACAAGAGGAACTGATCAAGTGTTTGAAACCCGACGTTAAATCCATAAACTAGATTGGAGATAGACTGAAGCAACATTCATTTACTTATGCAATTGCAAAGCAAGAGAAGTTCAAATGCTACCTGGCTAACTTCAGGCTCCGTCTGTAGTTTGTAAAGTAAATAATAGTAACAAACAAATTATTCGTTCCCTAGTATGGTCGCCACTATGTTATCACTCAGATTTTCCTTGAAGTAGTTGGGAAGCGGAAAGGGATCTGAGGTAACCACAAACCAACTTTTAGATACAAAATCTAGCCAATTTGTATCCAGAGAGGTCTCTCTCTTTAAGTTTTAGCTTTGTTTTGAAAGATATTAGGCTAGTTATGAAGTTTAGGAGTTTTGGTTGAGTTTGGGTGGTGAAATTCAATAGCAAAGGGGTAGGACTGAAAAATTTAGGCCATTGGGATAATGGAGTCAAAGAAGATGGCTTAACTGGATTTGGTTTCTTAACAAGGGATGGTTTCACAGGGCAAGATAGTCAAACAGGGAACAAATAAAGACTTAAGAGATATGGAATGGACTCAAAATGGGTGAAGGGAAGTTAAGAATCCTTCAACACATTCGAAAAAGGGAACTTGAATGATTACTAATAACGAGCATTTAAGAATTGTTTACCAAATAATCAAAATGAATAAAATAGGAAACAGGAGCATTTAAGAATTCATTGCTTATCCTAATCTAGAGGAAAACATTAAGAATAACAACAATTGAAAACAGATTGTACTTAAGCACTTTCCGAATTATTCTTTTTTGTTTATCATTCAGATATGAAACACAAATGATATAATAAACAAGGAAAACTTTAAAACATGAGATATAGAAGACTTATTGATCCGGTGTCTGACTCAAGAGATCTGTGAAAAGTCATTTGCATCAATTCTTTATCCATATAGCCATAAAAAAAAAATTCCAACAACACTTTATTCCCAAATGATCAGTCTTATAGCAATGTCTAAGAATCCACCCTCAATACTCCAATTGAGGGAGTATTTATACAAAAAATTTACAAAAAATATCTCATAACAGAGTGAGATATATTCTAGGATGACTATGAAACAGTTGCAAGAAAATAGAGACAAATGGTCTCGTAGATAGGAGAAAAGGTAGACTGATGTTTTGTTGTTCCTATTCTTGTGAGTGTGTTGGAGGCAGGCCCTATGATTTGGCTTGCTACTATCTTCTTTGGTAACTCCGTGTTGGCTACCTTGTTTTCATTGATACTCTTTACCTGTTCTAATACACTTCAACCTGTTTGATCTCTATTTATTCTCTTTACCATTACTTACTGTAGTAAATAACCAAAATTTACTTTTTACCAAGGATAATTTTACAAAATGTCTAACATTTCTTCCCACCATTGTGCTTCTGGTATTCTAGTTTTTTTAAGCTTTCTCAGGGTCTCATCAATTTCTGTGTACCTGAAAAAGGTAAGCTAAATTGGAAACAAGTGCTTTATCTCATGGTCCACATAAAACAAGTTCTCTAAACTTTCATAGAGGACTCTGCCTGTAGGCAATGCTTTTGTTTCTGATGCACTTGTTGATGGACCTGCCTGGTTTCCTGCATACTTATTCAATTTCTCCACATAGTATTTATGACTCATTAGTTTATCATGAATAACTAAAGGACTTGGCAACCCTTTACTCTGCAAAATATCGAATCTCTTCATGAAAGCATTAATTTCTTCCTGCATATCATGGCACCTTCTTTCTAAGTTTTGCATCAGAGTTCTTTTAGTAAAAACTCTTTTGACTTCCAAACTTGTCCATGTTCTATCCTGAATGCCCATCTCTCCAAGCCAATACTTGTTCCTGGTATTCAAAAACTGTATGAGCCTGCTGGCTTCCTCGGGTATATTTCCTAACTCTGCCCTTGCCTTTTGAACTTCTTCTTGAGCTAGCTTCACTAAATCAATTTGCTCAAAAATTATTTGAATTGATGGCCAAACATCATTTATTTATTGAGTGATGTTGGCCCAAAGAATGTTCTTGATTTCTGTCAGAGGTTTCTAAAATTTGAATCCTTTCTAATTATTTTACTAGGTTTTCTAACCCTTTGATCTCTCTCATCTTTTCTGTAACATTTATCTTTGAGAGATCATACCTCTGTTCCAAGTCGACATACTATTCTTGTACCTTTTGAGCTCTGAAACTTGTAGTTTCATGTCCTCCCTTGATTTTATTAGTTCCTCTGAACTCAAATTGACAGTACTATCCTGCATTGCTCCTATTGTTTCTGTTTTTGTACCTATGACCACCTCTGTTGTTGGTGTTAGGGCTGCTCCTAGAGTTGAAGGGACTGCAATTGAGACTATTGGTATCACATTGGGAGGCTGATAGGTCGACTATCCCTACTTGTCCTTCAATGATTTTACAAGTTCTTTCTCAGTCTCATTCAGTCATTCATTAAGTTTTAAGATCAAATCCATCAGCTCTTCTTTAGATTTTTGCTTTATAATCTTAGTAGTTTGTGGATGCCTTGACGGTGGCAGCTTTAGTTGTTTCCTCAGGGCAGCAATATCTTCATCTTTTTTCTTGACTAAGGCTTCTATAGCCTTAACATCTTTGGGATCATGGCCCAATCCAATAATTATCTCTTCTAAAGACTTTATTCTATTATCTTTGGCCTGGGAGGAAGCTTTCTCCAAATGTAGTTGGGCAGTTGTGTTTCCAAATAATTTTCCAGCCTTTGGGCCATCATAGCCTTGCTAGTCAATGTGGAATAAATCATTTTTCCAGTTTTCTTGTGCAGTTCAATCTAATCCAAAGGATGAATATCCTTTGCCATGACTTCAAAATTTTTCCTAAGGTAGTCTGTTGTTGTTTGAGGTTGCTGCACTTGAGGCTTGAAATAGTTCATGATAATTTTTCCTTCTTTGATGTCATAAGCTAACATCAATCTGTTTTAATTTGAAGGATCCATTTTTAGATATTGATTGTAGACCTGAAGCCTTAATGGATCATGTCTGGCTTTTATGTCAATAAATTTCCTTTTGATATCTAAAGTGTCCTTTACTGGTGGCCTGAAAGAGGATACCTCTGCACTTTGTTGCCTCTCTAGCTCCTTTCTCTGTGAGCTAGCAGATGTCATACCTACTGGGAAAGTTTGCTGGCTATCTCCTCCTTCTATCCTCTGACTATCATTAGTCTCTTCAACATATTCTTCTTTTGAGAGGGGATTTAGTCTTTTCCTTTTGGTACCAGCCTGTTCTGAAGGTCTACTAGTAGGGGTGGTTGTTTCTCTGTCTCTCTTTTTATTTCTTTCCTCATTTAGAGGAGTTTGTGGAATTGGAGGTTCTCTCATATTTCACTGAGGGGGAGGAGTGTGCGTTTGGGCCTACTCGTTGGAGGTTTCAGGCTGCTTTGACATTGTAGACTGCTCTGTGGCCGGTGTGCTGGTTTCTAGTTCCTTACCTTTGGATGTTCCTGTGGCTGGTGTGTTGGTTTCTTGGGAATGTTGCTGAGAGGTTCCAGCTGTGGAGGGACCACTCCCTGACCTTTGTACCTGCCCAAAAGAATCCAGGTCAATTGTTTTCTCAAGATCTCTCATAACATTTTCAATATTGACCTGTTCACTATCTCTTTCTATTAGGGTCCCTTCCACCCATTCATCCGTATTTGAAAATTGTTCAATCTCTGGAATCCTATGGTGAATGTATGGTGACAATCTATTCTTCATTTTTCTATCACATATAAAGCTGTTAGGATCATATGGTACCCACCTAAAACTTTTTTGCAACTTAATATTATCTTCTAAAATTCTTTCTGCTTATTTCCATGGATCCCTAGCGTTACATACAAAAGGGCCTAACTAATTCTTGATTCTAAGCTGAGATTTCTTCTTGGCATTATAAAAATGGACAATGTCTGAATTTATCATTTGCCTTAAATATTCCAATGAAAATAGCCTCATTGGAACATACTTTGGTAGCTTAAAAGGGTAGAGCTCACACCCATAGATCTTGAATTCCATATGGTTCTTTTATAGCTACCAATCACCTATTCTGTATTGCTTGGATAGCTGGAGGATTTTCTTCATATCACCATTGATCCTAGGACGCGAAACTCTTGTTGACAAAGTGGTTGCTGGGTGAAAAAATAGGTCAATGAATTCATTGTATGAGTAAGGGGTTTCAAAGGAGCTATGGAAGACTGTAGACCAGAAGATTACAAACCTAGGATTTCCTCTGGTGTCAAGTTTCATGACAGGGAATGGAAAGTTTTCTGACTGGTAATACAACATAAGATGATATATGAAAGTGGTGTATTTGAAAACTCCTTCATTATCCAATCTTAAGAACTGGTCATGAATGTTATTGGCAATATAGGAGGCATAGTCATACTTAACAGCAGGGGGCTGTCCAGGGGTGAAAATTGACAACAACACTAGGGTTATCTCATCAACATACTCACTAGGGTTGAATCCCATGATCAAAGATATCATATCAATTATGAGTTGGCCCATATCTGTGAAGAAAGTTTGCATGTAAGGAGGTGGGCCATCAGGCTAATGATTTGGCGACATGAAAATATGACAGATGCGTTTCAGTTCCGACTGAGACAATTGAGTAGATTTCTCAAGAAATTATCACATGGAGATGGGGGTGAGAGCTTGGCTAGAGTGGAATTGCAACATTTCATTGATGGATTGAGAAGTTATTGTAAAGAGGACTTTTTGACTTGGGGACATAACTGCTCTGAGGTTATGGTCGTAATTGGTCTGGCATTGGTGGATTATATTAGGAAAAACATGGACTGAGGGGAGAAAATACATGGGAAAGTTGGATTTCCACAGTCCTAGGATGTCAGAGCCATTCAGATAATTATCCCTACTCTGGCGAAAGACTTTAAGGTGGCTTTTATCAGTGGATAAGTCTTTTATCTGAAATTATTTATCCGCAAGAGGCAGATAATCTAAATTTTTATGAGGGGAATTCATGGGTGTAATAGACAAAGCCACAGGGGTTTCCATTTCTGGTTCTTGTGGATTTAGAAAGGAATTTGGGTTTTCACTAAAATATGGGAAAATTCGCAAGTTCGTGAGCTTATATGGTGAAATAAAGACTGAATTTGCAGTGAATTTTGGTCTTTTATCCGGAATTACAGTGTAAAACATGAATTTTCAAGGTTTTGGTGGAAATTAGATAAATACCTATGTTTAGGGAGTGAATAGTGCGAAAACGGGTATAGGAAATTGCTGACAAGTTCTGGACTGGTTCGGCTGCAAATTTCTTGGCAAGGTGGCAGTTGGAAATCTTCAACAGTTGACCTCGACATTCTTTGCATGGGAACACTGGTATACAGTAAAAAACAATGAAAATGACATTCACTTGTTTTATTAGCAAAGTCAAGGTTGGTGGGGTTTTTCTTTTTTGGTTTTCAGGTGGATGGCATCAACGAAGAATGAATTGATGTTTTGTCGCATATGGAAAGCGGTAAGTGGTTTCATCGCACTGCTTTTGGGGATGGGTGGTATTTAGTCGGGGACCAGCGATTCCATAGATCGCTTGACGTGTGGCGGAGGTACGGGGGAAAACCACTTAGTGATCGCACGCTAACATGCGGTCACTAAGGGGTGCGTGATATTGATTAAGGCCGTTGGATCTAGAGAGTGCGATCGGATGGCTGACGGGAGATGCGATATGGCGAGGTTTATCAGTGGCAGGCCCAGAATAATTATGTATTAGTTAATTATATCGGGGGCGATATGATAGGTTTGGGAGAGTTATTAATTAGTCCTGATGACTAATTAATCCTCATTAAATAGTGGCAGGGTCAGGTTCTTAATTAACTACGGGTTAGTTAATTAATCCCAGATTAAAATGTATTATGGTTATATTTAACCATCGGGGCGGGATATATATAAAATTTTGGGGTTTTTAAATATTTATAATAATATGGGAAAGGATGATTTTCTTTTATTTGGGAAATATATAATAAAAGTTAAAAGTTAATATGACCAGATGAATGAAAAAGCGCTAAGTCTAAACATTTCATGTATATATTTAAAACTTAGGCTAACTGAGAAATGAAGGTTTTATGGAAAATGTTTTAATTTTCGTCAGTAAAATAGGATTTTACTTAGGGAAGAGACTTATGAAAGTAAATGAATGATTTTATGGATGGTTTTAAGTATTTAAGCTTTTAAATTATTGGGCCGAGGGTCCAATCCCTCCAGAAGTCAGAGAAATGCTCTGAGCCCCTCTAATTTTCAAATGCCTTAGTACTTAGGAGGAATTAGTGAAAATTTAGGGGAAAATGAGAAGGGAAGTTAATTATTTGACCTTGCCTTGCTTGAAATTCTTCCAGTGTAATGTCTGCGTTGCACTAGTGATGAAAGTGAAAATTAACACATTTAGAGTCATTATCCATCACATGTAATTCTGCAACATCATCTATCTACCCTACCAACTTTAACATAACATTTTTTCTTCTTTATTTGGGTGCACTTAGACTGGAAAACCCTTATCACACTTTCTTTTCTTTTACATGTAGATGTCTATCCAAACCTAACCTTATTACATCCAAGGGCTCAGATTAAACTGTTGAGCTCCTTTTATTCACTCTACCTATCTACTTATCTGCCAAGATTAAACAGTTTGGTCAGATTTTATTCTCTATCTCTAAAACATAAAATTGAAAATATGAAATAGTCAAGCTTGAATTATTTGACTATTCATCAATTGTGGCATAAGTTACAAGCTGCACACAATTTGTTTATTACATAAGAGTAAAAATTAGTAGCATTTAGACTTGCACACTTTCCTTGGTCTTTCTTTTGGTGGGGTTCATTTTCTTTCACTTTTTTGACCATGTTATTATTTTTACCCTTTGATTTTTATTTTAGGGTATACCCTCTTTAAATTTTATAAATTTTTTGATTTTTTGAAAATATGAAAAACCTTTGCAACAAGGAAAGGTATGAACATTTTCATAGCTCATCAAGTCAATCATGAAACATGACACCTATTGGTATAGGAGCATAACACAAGCGACATAGCAGAAAATATAGGTGGATAGCATAGGAACATCGACGAAGCAGCTAGTCAAAAACGTTGAGCAGGCGGCAACATAGTGTACCGCCGAGGTTGCAGTCGTACAAGTGGAGCTGGGACGTCTTCATGCCAAGATCTATGCACCGACCGAATGACTCGTGGAGAGTCGCCAAATTTGTGTTGGGGGCCTGTTGGGAACAAGTCCCCTAGGGTCAATTTTGGTGTTAAAATCCCAAGTTTTGGAGCTAAAGGCCCAAGTTTTGTATAAAGAATGTAAAGTCTCCACATTTTGTGGTTGTGGAGTGTGGAGATGTAAACAATCAAAAAGGGTTTCCACCCTTATTGTAGGTAGCTTGTGTTGGCTTGATGAGATCCACCCTTGGTCTATGGGCCATTGGAATGTATAAAAGGGAGTCTTTGAAGAGTCTAAGGCAGTTCAATTCTTAGTAAGTTTTTGGGCAATCGATTGATGTAATGGGTATGTGATAGCTAAGAGCGAAGAGTCTTATCATAGGAAGAGACTCTACAGCTGAGTGTGCAAAGGCCTAGGGTAGAAGTCTGCAACTAAGTGCACGAACCACTATAGCTATGTGCGTAGGGAAGTTAGAGTCTGTAATGGAGATCTGAGCCATCAATAAAGAGAATTATTCTGGAGATATCTGTGTATGAGCTATCTTACTTCTATTGTAAATGTATGTGATTATGTTAAGTTGAATACTAGGTTTATGATTTAACGTTGTATTAATGTGTGAATCTATGTGTTTTACTTTGTCATATGAATGGAAGTAAGAATATTCATGTACGCGAAGATAATCATAATACTTGTTGAAGTTAACCAATACTTAAGCTATATTGGTCCACATAGAAGTAAGAGTAATTACAGAGGTGCGTAAGTGTCTAAATTACCAATTTAGGGTCTGTGAGGACGATCACAGACCTTCGCGAAGGTTTCAAAGCCAAATATAAGAAGTGCATTAATAAGCCCTAAAAGGCTTATTGGTCTGCGCGAAGGAAGGGTTAGGGTATAAAATGATACCACAACTATCTCAGGGTGTGGAAACTTGGTCCCTGCATACCCCCCATATTGCTTCGGGTGAGACTTCAGTCTGCGCTCTGCGGATTGATGCCGAAAGGCCCAATAAAGTAAGGATTTTCTTGGATAATTAACGTTGAACCTGGGTTAGGGCCCATCAAGCCAACACTAATTCCTTGAGATAATAAATAAATCATATTTTTCTTTATTATTTCTAAATAAAGGTTTAAATATTTTTTCCCTCCTAAACAAATGTAATACAATATTCCAAGTGGTTATTGCAAGAATGGGATCAATAATATTTTATTATTTCTCATTATTCAAGGATAAATCGATATTTTGTAACAAATAGGAGGGTTTTCCACTCATTATTCACTTTTGATTATTTTCATTTTTTCACTCATTGTTGTAACTTTGATTATTTTCATTGTCATACACCATATTTTTTCTTGGTTTATACATTATAGAGGAGAGAGACTCTACAGAAGCTGAAAACATTTGAGGATTGCCAATAACCCATCCGATAGAGGAGGACTGGTGACATGTATATGCTCTCTTTACATGTGTTATTATAACATTATTCTTTACATATCTGGTTTCCATTGGATGTTTTGGGGTTATTACTCTTTCTTTCATTGTTTAACTATGATTGCAGCATAGATTAGAATTTTGGCAGGTTTTGCTTCTATAAATAATTGCATATCTACAATGTTTAGTAGTCATTTCTATTGTTGAGATTGTTTGTCATCCACAATATTAAGTGGGTTCTTTTCGTACATAATTAAGAAGAAAACACTACAAAAATTATGTTAAGGAGTTGATTAACCTTAATCTAGAAAACTAGAAGTATATAAACTTTTTTTTAGTACTGTAAGAAGAAAATAAATATTTTTAACATAAGAACAAACTCTCATGATCTCCATAGTGAAGCTAGGTGTAACTGGTAAATTCCAAAATTAGCATGGGCAGAAAGTTTATGTCACTTTTGTAACACTAAGAGGGTTGAATATGAAAAAAAGTTGTCTTAGATTGTCCCAACTCATACTCATATTGGGTCTAAATTTCAAAATATTGGTAAAATTACCAACCTTCTTGAACTTTTAACTCAAAAAAACTATGTTGATCTTGAAATGCTTCTTTTAATGATTTTCGATCATAGAAATAAAATTCTAAAGAATTATGAGTAAGCAATTTATGCCATAGAAAGTTCCAAGATACCATATTCACTCTTAGTGGATGTTAATAATCGTCATCATCACCATCATCACCATCATCAATATATATTATTGTATGGAAATTACACCACTTTATAGTTGACAAGATAAATATAAATTAAGAATTGGAGTAGTAATATGATTTTTTATTAGTATTTATATTTCTTTATTAAAATCTAAGTTGATTGAGGCTTACTTGACAAATAATAGATTAATGTGTGATAAATATCTAACTTATAAAATTGTTTAATGACAATGACACTAGTAATGTCCAATATCTAGTATTGATCATTTTAACAACCAAAATCAATTATCAATAAGAATAGAAATATAGTAGTATAGATTGATTTTTTCCAAATACAAGAGGAAAGAGGGTAAATTGAGTAAGAAAGGTTTTTTATGACAAAGAGCATCCTGGCAACATTCTAGTGGAATGAGACATTCTGCATGGTCTTATAGCCTTCGCTATGGGTATACAATTGTAATGGCGAGGATGATAGGTGTATTAAGTTACGGAAAGGAGTAAATGCACGAGATTTGCCGTTTTTCCAACTTGGGAGGGGTCACTTATTGGCATCACAAATGAGGAAATTGGATGACATTGTCAGGTTTAGGACCCAGAGCCTGAGACCGTGTGTGGCATGGAGGTAGTGAATGTCTTTCATGGCCACTTGGCCATGTTGATGAGATATGACACCCACAGATGGGGAACTAACTAAAATAGTTATTGCAAGTGCTCAATAGTTATTCTTGAACTATTTGAACATATTATATTGAAAAGAACATATGAGTAATAGATTACATATGAAAGAGGATTACTTCATGAATAATAAATTAATGTGCAAAAAATGTCTTATTTATAAATTTATTTAATGACAATGACATTAGTAATGTACAATATCTATTATTAATCATTTTAAAAATCAAAATCAATTGTGAATAAGAACTATAATAGAGTAGCATTGGATCAAGAAGGGATGAAAAAGAGTTGATAGCTCTAGCATGCTAGGGTTCTGTAGATTTCTAAATCTTGGCCAATTGATCTTCTTCCTGCACACATCTCTTCCTCATCCATAACACACTCCTTCTATCAACTGATCAGATCCATGTTAGCTCCTCCCGAGGGAGGGGGAGCCCCCCCTCCTTCAAATTAGCCCTCCTTAGTAACTAGTAGTCTACTCCTAGCCCTTTCGAATTTTCATGGCAGCAGAAGAAAAAGAAACCCACCTCCCCTACTCTATGGGTACAAAAATAATCCAAGATGAAGGGCGGTTGCCTCCTGAAGGCAGAAAAAAACCCTTAAGTGGTTATCCCCAGAAATTGCCTGGCTCAATCTTGGCATTTTATGTGAGATCATGCCATTATCTACAAATTTATGGATATTTGGCCTAAGGAAATGGATATTGTTCTATTAATCTAAAATGGAAACCAAAATCCATAATCGAACTTCAGATGAGAGCCAAAAGATTGTTCATTGTGATTTTTGAAGATTTGGAGTACGGACGAAGAGCTCTAGACAATGGCCCCTATTTCATGCACAATGTTGGTCTTTTAATGACGCATTGGGAGCCCTCCTACAACCCGAAGAAGGAACAATTCCTAGTGGCTCCAATCTAGGTCAAAATCTACTCCCTACCAAAATATTTATAGGAAGAGGACATCCTAGAATAAATCGACAACTCCATTGCAAACTTTGTGCAAATATCAAAAATCACCAGATGTCGTCATTTCGCCTCCTAAACCCCGATATTTGTATACATGAATATCTCTGAACCACTACTAGAACCAATGGAGATTGAATACCAAGACAATGTCTGGCCCAAGACTTTGGACTATGAGCAGTCCCATTCAAATGCTGCCATTTCCATGAATACAAACACATCTTCTAGGATTGTCCCCATCACCACAAGGAGAACTCGACACCCTCAGCCCCTTACTCCTCAAACGACTTCCAGGAAGTCTTTGGCCAACAGAAATCTAATAACAAAGCTCCTCGTACTCATTCCCCCCCACCTCCACCTCCTCTACATGCTTCCTCTCATCATCCATCCGAGAACTAGTTTTCCCTCCTAGAAGCTCCAATGAAATCAGAGGATCTTGTAGAATTTCCCATTGTAGATCAACAAATTATGTAATATACTAAATAAAAGTACTTGATCTACTTCAACTATCAAACTTTGTGGAAGCTTAGTCAATTTGATAAGATAAATCAGAACACATATAACAGAGAATGAGAAATCAATCACACATGAACATAGAAGAATACTCTAGGGAAAGCCTCAATTAAAAAACCCCAATCTCTGTAATATTATACAATTGGAAATAGGAACGGATTACACAAAGCTTTAGCTCACAAGTTATCCATCTCTCAGTACAATCCCTCAATGGTGCTCATAGACTAAATAGACACAACATATGACTTCCTCCAATCCTCCAAGCCTCCTATTTCCTTGCGCAGTTTCTCCTGGGGTCTAATGCTACCACCTTTGTGAATTCCCACATCACACACTCATAAAAACTTAGAAATAATTGTGCAATCCTCAAGGAATGAATTCCTTTTGCATGCAAGAGATATCCTTAATGGAATATTCCTGCAATTAATAGTACATTGTCCCATCATTTGATCTCAACTGGGTCTCTAACTGAGCTAACATGCATGAGTTATTTATGAGAGAATATTCAGTTATCTGAAGTGCAGTAGTTACATGCATGCATGCATTAACTAACTGAACTCACAATCAGTTCCACAAACTATTGGAACTAATCTAATTGGACTTAACTCAGTTAAGTGAGCTAACTAATTACAACTCAAAGTATAACTCATCCTGATCTCCTTAATCAAGGGATAACTTCCTCAATCAAAGGGGAAACTGTTGCATGTCTTCACATAGACTTCATGTTTGATTTTCTACAACTAATTAACTCAAGATGAGTTAATTAATTATTTTACAAACAACTGCTAAGATCAAATTCGAATTTTAATTCTCAATTTTAGTTTAGGGACTAACTAAAATTGGAATGTATCCCGAAATGCTATTTATAGTAGTGTTATCTTTAGCTCTTCTATTTATATCATTTCTTATTTCTATTTTCAACACTCCTCTCAACAAGAAAGGGATTATCAATCACCCCAATCCTATCTCTGTTGAACTCGAACTTGTATTTTGACAATGTCTTAGTCAAAATATCTACATCTTGTTCCTCGGGCAAAACATACAACAAAAACATGATCCTCTTCACCACGCAGTCTCAAAGATGATGATACCGGATATCTATGTGCTTGAACCTGTCATGAAATACTAGATTCTCAGAGAGTTTGATACAACTTGATTATCACAATAGATCACAATTGGATCCATCCTTTGACCAAACAATCCCATTAGAATTTTCTGCATCCAAATGGCCTCGCATGCTGCCTGACTGGCAGCCATGTATTTAGCCTCTGCTAAGCTAAGTGAAACTAACCTTTGTTTCCTGTTGTACCAGGAAACTGTAGCTGAACCAAGGTTGAAGATTCCTCTAGAAGTGCTCTTCTGGTCTGATGGACTCCCTGCCCAATCTGCATCTGTGAAGCCCTGAAGCTTCACTCCCTCTGTTTGTCTATACCACAATCCATACTGAGATGTGCCTCTGAGGTATCTCAGCACATGCTTCGTTTCCTTCCAAAGTAGCTTGGCAGGCTGAACCATAGCTTTACTCACCTGGTTAACTGCAAAGCACAAATCTGGTCATGTGTTCACTAGATACATCAATGAGCCCACAAGCTGCCGCTAAATATTAGTAGCTACTACCTCACCTGAAGTAGCATCCTCCTTCCACCAGTTACCAACTAGAGGAGTCTACGTTGGGCTTGCACTTCTCCATGTGGAATCACCTGAGTATCTCATTGGCATACTTTCCTTGAGACACAAATAGTTCCCCATATTTCTACCACACTTCCATGCCTAGAAAGTAGTGCATAAGACCCATGTCTTTCATCTTGAACTCTCTTGCAAGGTCCTCCTTGCAAGACTTGATCAGTTGATCATCACCTGTCAATATTAGATCATCAACATAAAGAAAAATGATCAATGGCTTACCTTCTACCATGATGTGGTAAAGGTTTGCATCTACTTCACTCTTGGTGAAGCACAACCCGGTGAAATAGTTGTCGATCCTGGTGTACCAAGCACGAGGTGCTTGCTTCAGCCCATACAAAGCCCTCTTGAGTTGGAACACATGTGACTCATGATCGAAGGTCTCAAAACCTTACGACTGCTCAATGTACACCCCTTCCTCAATCTTCCCATTGAGGAAAGCAGTCTTCACATCCATCTGATGGATCTTCCAAACCATCTGAGCTGATAGTGCCAACATCGATCTAATAGATGAGTACCTCGCTATAGGAGAAAAAGTATCATCGTAGTCGATCCCCTTGACCTGTGAGAAACTCACCACTGAGTTGTCCTGAGGTCTTGGGACATCATCCCAAATGCAGTTCTGAATGACAGATTTGTACTCCTCCACCATAGCATCAACCCAGACTAGTTGATGCACTGCTTCCTCAAATGAAGAATGTTCGGTCTCTACACAATCCCCAACCAGGGCCATGTACCCAGTGTACTGCATGGGTGACCTCCTCTATTTGTGTTGAGAAGATGGCTATCCCACATTCTCTCGTGCATCCAGCATCAACCTGTCAACTTTCCTTGAGCATTTCCGCCCATCTCTAGAAGACTCTGCATGAGTAGATGTCTCCACTCTCGAATCCTCTACATGTTGCTGCTCCACATCAGTATGAGGCTCCTCCTTTGCATGCAACTTGAGCTCCCTCTCAAGTGATACTCGCATGGCTTTCTGCTCGTCGAACTTCATATCTCTATGTACCACTGTCCTCTGACTGGTAGGCAAGAACACCCGATAGTTGTGGGGTGTATCAGTGTACCCCACAGGTATCCCCAACTCAGTTGTTGGATCTAGCTTCTTCCAGACATCTTTTGTCACATGGCAATAAACCAATGATCCAAAGATCCTGAAGTGACTCACATCTGGTCTCTTCCCAGAAAAGGCCTACATAGGTGTCTTCATTCCTAGTATACGATGCGGGCTTCTATTCTACAAGGATGCTACTGTATTACATGCCTCAACCCACAAATGAAGTGGTAGGCTTTGGTCATGAAACATTGTTTGAGCTACTCCCACAATCGATCTATTCTTCCTTTCAACCACACCATTCTGTTGTGGGTTATGGGGTACCATCAACTCCCATTTAATTCCTTATCCTGCACAGAAGTCCTTAAACTGTTGGGAGACATACTCCACCTTTTTTGCTACCAAAGGCCCTTATTTTCTTTCCATATTCTTTCTCTCCACACACATATATGTGAACTCACTCTAGGACTACTCCAGCTCTACTCTCTTACTCCTGAAAGGAAGATTTCACATACTTACCCAAGGTACAACCTTTTCATGTATCTGTCTACTCCATTTTTCCCTTAGGAAGTCTGGTAGAAATCTGCTGCATGATATTCAAGGCCCCATGGTGCAAGTGGCCCAATCTTCTATACCATAGCTCGCAAACATCTTGGCTCTGCACCAACTCTGCTTTGGAACTCAATGCAGCACAGTTGTCTACCTCCAGCTTGTAGAGATTATTAACTCGAATCCCAATCCTCTTGGTCTGTCTAGTGTCGATATGCCTCAGGAATACCTTTCCTTTACTAAAGACTACATCATAGCCTTTGTCTTCCAGCATATCGATGGACACAAGATTCTTCTTCAGACCCAATACATACTTTACATCAGTCAGGGTGAGAAGAGCTCCATGCTCCCTCTGAAACACAACCATACCTTCACCTGAAACACGGTAATTTCCATAATTTCCCATCTTTACCTGCATCTGGAGATCCTTTTCCTCCAAGGTACTGAAAAGATTCTTGTCACCGGTCATATGGAATGAAGCTCCACTGTCCAGGTACCAAACCCATCCCACAATCGATGAAACCATGCATGTGATGAGGGAGAAATCTAATTTGAACTGTGAGGCAAATGCCTCACCATCTGATCCCTTCGAGGATCCCTTCTTGGATTTCTTCTATCGACAATTCATAGCATAATGGCCCGCCTCATGACAATGAAAGCATCTCACTTTTGATTTGTCAATCTTCTTCCTACCATGGGAAGAATTGGATTTGGAATGGGATGCCTTCCCTTTCCCTTTCCTCACCTTACTCGCTAAGGCTAGATTTTCTTCATCATCTTGCCTTGATGAAGATCCATCTCTGGTGCTTCTCCTTATCTCCTCCTACATCAGATTCGTCCAAAGTCATTCCAAATTTGGAAGTTTCTCTCTTCCATTTACTAAGTCTTGGTAACTATGCCAGCTCTTAGGAAGACTAAGGAGAGCAAGACTCACCATGTCATCATCAGTTGTCGTGATCACAACACTTCCAAGATCATCCCTGTAGGTGGAGAGCTTGTTCAGATATGTAGAGATCATGTAGCCCTTTTCACACTTGATTTTCCAAAGCTTGTCTTTTAGGGCCAACTTCCTCTGATCACTGTTATTCTGATATAGATCCTTCAATGTTTTCCACATTGAAAATGGTGTCTCCTTCCCATGGAGACTCGAGACTATGTGGTCTTGAACTCTCTCAAGAAGGATTCTCCTCACTCTAGCCACATATTTCTTCCATTCCACCAATTCTTGGGCATTAGCAGCTACTGGCTTGGGAACTTCTTGATTAATGAAGTCCTTCAAACCATTGTCCTCTAATACTGCTTCCATGCGATCCTTCTAGGCTATATAATTCGAGCTGCCATCCAGGGCATACTCGAATCTTAAACTGTTGAATGGTATTGGTGAAATTTGAGATGTGATAAGAATTCAAATTCTATAATTAGGAACTTCAAACTTCAAACTTCTCCATTCTTTGTATACTGCTCTTCTCTTTAATCACCTCTGCTCTAATACCATGTAGAATTTCCCACTGTAGATCAACAGATTATGCAATATACTAAAGCAAAATACTTGATCCACTTCTACTATAAAACTTTGCGGAAGCTTAATCAATTTGAGCAAGATCAATCAGAACACATATAATAGAGAATGAGAAATCAATCACACATGAACACAAAAGAATACTCTAGGGAAAGCCTCAGCTAAAAAACCCCAATCTCTGTAATATCATACAAGTGGAAATAGGTCTAGATTACACAAAGCTTTAGCTCACAAGCTATCCAGCTCTCATTACAATCCCTTAATGATGCTCATAGACTTAATAGATACAACATATGCCTTCCTCTAATCCTCCAAGCCTCCTATTTCCTTGTGCAGTTTCTCCTAGGGTCCAATGCTGCCACCTGTGTGAATTCCCACATCACACACTCATCAAAACTCAGAAATAACTGCGCAATCCTCAAGGAATGAATTCCTTTTGCATGCAAGATATATCCTCAATGGAATATTCCTGCAACTGATAGTACACTGTCCCATCATCTAATCTCAATTGGGTCTCTGACTGAACTAACATGCATGAGTTATTTATGAGAGAATATTCAGTTGTCTGAAGTGCAGTAGTTACATGCATGCATGCCTTAACTAACTGAACTCTCAATCAGTTCCACAAACTGTTGGAACTAATCTAACTAGACTTATCTTAGTTAACTGAGCTAGCTAATTACAACTCAAAATACAAATCATCCTGATCTCTTTAATCAAGGGACAACTTACTCAATCAAAGGGGAAAATATTGCATGTCTTCACATAGACTTCATGTTTGATTTTCTACAACTAATTAACTCAAAATGAATTAATTAGTTATGTTACAAACAAATTATAAGATCAAATTCGAATTTTAATTCTCAATTTTAGTTTAGAGACTAGCTAAATTTGGAATGTATCCCAAATGCTATTTATAGCAGTGGTATTTTTAGCATTTCTTGTTGCTATTTTCAACAGATCCAACTCCCCCGCCCAAGGCTCCTTAGCAATAGCAAGCAATGGAAGTTGAAGTTGGCCCTAACAACCCTAAGAACAAGCACACAACTAAGAAAAAATTCCTAGAGGCTCAATCTAAAATAAAATAGATCAAAAGGGTTCTCGCCCAATTCCAGCTAGCCTTGGAAACGTAAACCAAGTTGGATCAACTTAACGCATATGAGAAATTCATGGTGGCCTTCCTCACAAAATAGGCCAAATATAATCTACAAGCATCCCTTAAGATAAGCTTGACCAATTCCACTGAATCTTTAGACAATGGGAATAGCGGCAAGCGCCCCCTAACCCTCCCCCTCAATCCATCTTGGTTTTTTGTGAGGAGGACACCTCCACTCAGTATATTGATGAGCCCTGAATTAGGTAACTTATTGGGCTCATTTTTCCTAATTGTCCTTGATCAATCCACCATTTTTCATAGATTATGCATGTCTTTTGAGTATGTTTATGTTATTTGAACGAATAAGGGTGGTCACTTTACGAAGGAGGCTAATACGTTGTTATTTCAGGTTTTTTGGACAAATTTTGGAGCAAAGCCAAGCAATTATGAGCCAGGTGACAGCCAAGCATGAGGAAGCAAGGGTGCGGATTCATAGGGAGGTTGTCTCTTGTATTAAATGGCCCTTCCTCGAAATCTCCACCCTCAACTCGGAGCTCAGCAGGCCACCAAAACGAATCCTAAAGGCAGCCGAGCAGCTTTGTGAAGAGTGACTATTTATTGGCAGTTTCAACAGCTGAGTCCCTTGAGTTAAGGAGGGTTGCAGGACCCTCATAGTGTATAAATAAGAAGGCCTCAACCTTCTTAGTGTATAAATAGGAAGGCGTCAGCCTTCGTAGTTTACTTTTGGAACTGTTGGGTTTTGCACTATAGTGCTCTCTTTGTCTCAGCGCTTTTTTATAGCTACTACTGTATAACTTTCTTGTGACATGATTATTTATGGATAATGAAAAGTAGCTTTATTTGGCATCAACTCTGAGTTTTCTTTAGAAGCTTGTAGCTCTTGGGGTTGGGCCCAACCCAAGTGCCAAGGCTTCCTTTATGTATTGTTATTTGTTTTTATATCTTTGCACAATAATTTATGTTAAATAGATTAAAATCTTGCTGATTACCTAGGTCATTGTTGATGATTAGAAAGGATTTTGATGTTCAGATTGAGTTGATAGGTTATTAACAGGGAAGAGCTTCAGAAAAAGGCCATCAAGCACCTTTGATTTCACCTCTCCCTCAGTGGGATCAGGAGCTGGGATCAAGGTGACCTTGCTGCCAAGAAAAACACTATCTTTTCTTTTCCATGCAATAATTAGTGTTCGATTTTTATTTGCAGAAGTTGGTTACATGTTCAGATTCTTGATTGCTTCGTTGCATAGTTAGTATACATGGTTTCATTGCAATTAAAACTTCTGTTCATTCTCTTTATTGTTAGCTAGATCAGATTAGGTTAACGTAACTAGGTCTCTGATTTTCCAAGTCTTCGTTGGTTCAGTTGAAGAAAAAACTTGCAGAGCACCCGTACCACTTCTCTATCTGCCCATACTCCATCAATCCCATCTGCTCCATTCCCTAATGCATATTCTTGCCTCATGTTTTCCATTTTCTCACATAACCCTAATTTTTGTGCAACATTGCTTCACTCCTCCTTGAACAAATACAGCCATCTTCATCTCTCCCCAGCTCCATCCACGAAGTGCTGGACCTCCTCAAAACCTTATCCTACCTCCATACTCACTCCTTCACCTTTCTCTCTCTATCCACCCTCCAAAATTCCATTTCTGAACATCCTGTAGAAAATACAGAACATCCTATAGAACCCCTACAGACTTCTTGTAGAAGCTCACGAACGCGATTTCTTGATAGCCAAACTTTGTGAAACTCTTTGGAAGGGTGCTAGGGACCCCTTAGGCCCTCTTTGAACCTTCCCAATTGTATGCAAGCATTTCCTCTTGCCAATCCACCTCTGCACAGTCAAAACAGTCAAAGCACATGCATGATATCTGACAACTTATTCAAAAATACAAAAAGATGTTTATTTTCAGATCTTACTTTAGAAGTAGCTTAGACACATGCATTTTACCTTCTTGGAAGTCAATGGCATCTCTTTCAGTAGCTTGCATCCTCTTTCTCACATCAGTAGGGCTAATTGGTAAATTAGGGTTTGTTAGGGATTGTGTTTCCTTTTAGTTTTCCAGTTTCTTTCTACAAGTAGATTAGACTTCTTTGAGTTAGCTTTCGTCCATCAGTTGAAAATATTATTCTAAGAGCTCATAGAAGTTGGCTTAAGCTCCTAGCGGACTTGTGCTAGCTAATCAAGTGACAGTCGCGGCAAGAGCTAGTAATTGTTCATACAACACCGTCGCTTCCAAGTTTTTTACGAACTACCAGGTTGATAAGAGTAAAGAAGGGAGTCCTAGGAGTTGCAGCATTATTGCTGCAACACTAGAGCCCGCCATTCTTTTTGGCATCGTTGCCGGGGAAGCATCAGAGTATTTGTGATTTCTGCTTTTCTTCTATTTTTTCTAATCCAACCTTCTGCTAAGTAGTTTATTTCAGTTCCATTCTGCGATTTCATTTCTACAAAAGTAAATTAGACATTTCCTGCTTTCATAGATTAGCCTTTCAATTCCGCAATTTCAATTTTGCTAGCATAGAATAGCATTTCAATTCTGCAAGCGTAGTCTATCATTTCATTCCTGCAATTTGATTTTAGCAAAATAGATTAGTCCTTTCCTGCTTTCATCTCAATTCCACATTTTCATTTCCACAAGATAGATTTTAGTTAGTTGCAATTCCATCTGTTTCAGTTTTGCAGGTACAAGTAGAAAAAAGCAAAAGAAACTAAAAACCTTTTCAGGCCTCATAGGAACAGAGATAATACCGGAAAATTCCTACCCAACACCCCCACTACTTCACTGAGTCATCCTTCTCTCTTCTTTGGTGGCAGTGACCGAAAAGAACCTATAGGTGAACCTCCTGAGATATACGAAGATCCTATAACAGAAGAAGAGCAAGAAAACATACCTTTTGAGACCATGGCTGAAAACAGAAACAGTAGAGAAAATGATGAGAGAATAGAAGGTACCTTCCCCATCCAAGAGACCAACGGGGACATGAAAATGAAAATAATAAGTCCCTCATCCTTACCTCATTTCCATGGATTGACCATTGAAGACCCTGATACCTTCCTGTTTGAGTTTGTCGTCCTTTGTCAAACTTATGACTATGCAAAAGACGAGAAAAAGTTGAAACTCTTTCCCTCTACCCTCAAGGATGCAACATTACGCTGGTTCATGGGGTTACCTAGAAATAGTTTCACCACTTGTGCTCAGATGCAGCAAGCCTTTAACAACAAATATCGGGACTACTGTAGGTCAAAGGAAACAAAGGGAGAAATCTTTCGGATGACCATGGGAAATAATGAGTCTTTAGAAGACTATGAGGAAAGATTCCAACTTAGCTATAAACGGGCCAGGTGCACACTTGACCCTGAATCTCTAAAGTTGGTTCTACTCCGAGGAGTCCATGAAGACCTTCTAGAAACCCTTCACATGCTAGCTGGAGGAGACGTCTACCAACTACCTTATGAGGACATAAAGACTGTATTTAGAAGCCACTCTAGGGCAGCCTGAAAAAGAGGTAGGTGGAATCCACTTTCAGCTAGTACCACCTTCTCCAAGCATGAGTTTACTAATCAGATGGAAGACCTCAAAAGTGAGATGAAACAGACCATTTCCATGCAACTTGATACTTTCCGAATCAAACAAAATAAAGAGGAAGCTGAGAGGGCTTTGGCCATTTTTTTTCCTAGACGTACGAGGAAGCACCCTAAGAACGAGTGTCCATTGCACTCAGTAGAGGTATGTTTCATTTGTGAGGAAAACCACCCCACAAACCAATGCCCAACCTTGCCTGGATTTAAAGCCATGTACCAAGGAACTGAGGCAACCACTGAACCTCTCTACTTCCTCAACCAAAGGAGGCCGCATGGGCCTAGACCTTACCAGAAGGGGATGCAAGGGACATCCCAAGCTTATTATAGCCCCAACCAATCAGCTCACATACCTTCTTGGGGTCCCCCTGCTCATCCTCCTGGTCCGCACCTCCTCCGTGGTCTTATCCATCTCAATACCATACTCAACCCACTTCTCATTCGTTTCACTCACATTTCCAGCCACAACCTCAGTGGAATGCACCTCAACCGGGGTGGAGGCCCCAATACAACTCTCCTCCCGCCATTCTACCTCCACCACCGGCTCAGCCACAACCATTACCTCCTGCTCCTCCAAGAAAACCCTAGATTCCTGCTCAAGCGAACCTGAACCCCAACCACCGACAGGCCCAACAGGTATACACTGGGGAGACAACATGCCCTACCTATGTTGTGGAGATCCAGGAGATCAACTTGCGATCTGGGAAGACCCTTCTAGATCGCCAACCTCCTCCCCTGGAGGATGAGGAAGAGAAATAGGAAAGTGAACCCAAAGCCATTCCACCCTTTCTTGAGTGACTAACAGTAACCACGCAACCAAACCTAGAGGAGACTGAACTTATGGGAGAACTTAAACAATTGTGTGTAAAAATACCACTTCTCTAGGTCATAAAAGATGTACCAATATACAACAAATTGATTAAGGAGAAGTGTTTCAGGCACCCAAGCAGGCAAAAGAGAGATGCCTCGACTATCAATGTCATAGGACAACTCTCTGATCTAATGTTGGGGCAAGTAATCTGTCCAAAGTATTTGGACCCTGGGAGTCCTATAGTTGATGTCCACATCAATGGCACTATAATCCCCCATAGCTTGATTGATCTAGGGGCTGCCATTAATGTGATGACCAAGGACACCATGCTTAAACTCAACCTTCATAGTTCCTTAAGGAAGACCTCGGCAGTCCTGGAGTTAGCAGATCGCTTCATCGTGACTCCCGAAGGGATTGTGGAAGATGTCTTGGTCTCTGTTGACTCTTGGGAGTACCCTGCGGACTTCTTGGTCCTTCAACCAAAGGCAAAGCTCACTGCATACCCTCTCATTTTGGGAAGGCCTTGGTTAGCCACTGCGGATGCTTACATCAGTTGTGGAGCTAGAAGCATGACCATCAAGAATGGGCCTATGTCCAAGCAGCTAGTCCTATACCCTCTTGCCCAACCTTTGCTAGAACATGAATTACCACTCTGGTTGGAAGAGGGAGATGAGGATGATGTCTACTCTACACCATTGTGCACAGTAGAAACCACTAGGGGAGGCCCTCAAACCGAGGATGACTTGATTGATAATTTGATTCAAAATCCACCCCACAGTGCATTATCCTTAGAGGAGTTGGTGGAAGACACCCAAGCCAGGGCTTTAGTGGACCTCTGTGTGACTGATCTGACCTCTCCCAGATTTTAGAATGTGGAATTTGGCCCCGAAAGAACCTTAAAGATCAACTCCTCCCTATCTCCCTCCCAAGAGAAGGCGCTACGTAGCTTACTAAAAAATCATCTGGATGCTTTCACTTGGAGCTATAAGGAAATGAAAGGAGTCCACCCTTCGATCTGTACCCATCAAATTTACATTAAAGAAGATTGTAAACTAGTCAGGCAACCTTAGAGGAGAATGAATCCAGCCCTTAAAGACATTGTCAAAGAAGAATTGAAAAACTTGTTGGATGCAGGATTCATCTACCCCATCTCCGATAGTGAGTGGGTCTCACCTCTAGTGCTTGTGCCCAAGAAGAACGGAAAGTGGAGAATCTATTTAGATTACCGAGAACTTAACAAAGCCACCAAGAAAGACCATTTCCCTTTGCCTTTCATAGATCAAGTGTTGGATGGACTGGCAGGGAAGAAGTTCTTCTCTTTCCTAGATGGGTTCAGCGAGTACAATCAGATCCAAATCAGCCCGGAGGACCAAGATAAGACCACCTTCACTTGTCCATGGGGTACCTTTGCCTACCGAGTCCTTCCCTTTGGGCTATGCAACACTCCTGCCACTTTCCAGAGAGCAGTATCGAGCATATTTTCTGAGTTGGTCCATGATTCAGTAGAAATCTATATGGATGACTTTACTCCTTATGGGTCCAACTTCTAAGAAGCACTGACTAACCTGGGAAAAGTTCTAACCAAGTGCATTGAGATGAACCTGTCTCTCAGTCCCGAAAAATGTGAATTCCTGATGACTGAAGGGACCGTGCTAGGTCATACCATTTCTCGGCAAGGATTACAGGTGGATCCTAACAAGATTGCTATCATCCAAAAGGTCCCACCTCCTCAAAAGGTGAGAGATGTTCAGAGTTTCCTAGGCTTAGCAGGATATTATAGATGATTCATCAAAGATTTCAGTAAGCTAGCCTCGCCATTGTTTTGCCTCTTAGGGAAAGATGTTGAGTTTAAATGGACTGACGACTGTCAAACAGGCTCTGGATGAGTTGAAAGATAAGTTGGTGTCCGCCCCGATCTTGAGAGGTCCAAACTAGGCCCTACCTTTCCACATCCACACTGATGCCTCGAACAAAGCCATAGGGGCAGCCTTAGGACAAGTTGAGGAGAAAATGCCATATGCCATATACTTCGTCAGCAAAAACCTGTCCAAGGTAGAAATGAACTATACTATAACTGAGAAAGAGTTCCTGGCTGTAGTCCATTCCCTAAACAAGTTCAGGCACTACATCACTGGTTATCAAACATTCATACACACTGATCATGCTGTGATTAGATATTTAATGAATAAGCCTGATGTAAATTCTCATATCATTAGATGGTTACTTTTGTTACAACAATTTGATTTGACTATTGTCGACAAGCCAGGTAAGGAAAATGTTGTCGCTAACTTCTTGTCTAGATTAGATTTTCCTGCAAGTGAAGAAGGGACAGTGGATGACCAGATGCCAGATGAACACCTGTTTTCTATCTCAGTACTCTCTCCATGGTTTGCTGATATAGCAAATTACTTGGTCTCAGCACAGTTCCATCCGCATCTATCCTCAAAGGAGAAGAGCAAAATTGTAAGGAAGAGTGCCCCATTCACTTGGATCAGGGGCAACCTGTTCAAACTTGGCCCAGATCAGATCTTGAGGCGTTGTGTTAGGGAGGAGGAAGTCTTTGACATCCTCCTAACCTGTCATGATGGATCTCGTGGAGGCCACTCTGCAGCAAAAAGGACTGCCTTCAAAATTCTACAAGCAGGCTACTATTGGCCTACTCTTCACCAAGATGTCAAAAGATACATCAGCCAGTGTGACCGATGTCAGAGGATGGGGAAACCGACTCCAGGGGATGAAATGCCTCTCCAACCTTAAGTGACCTTCGAGTCATTTGAGAAGTGGGGCATGGATTTTGTGGGTCCTATCAACCCCCCTTCAAAGCAAAGGTCTTACATCATTGTGTGTACCGACTATCTAACAAAGTGGGCAGAAACAAAGGCAATCAAAGCAGTGATAGAAGAAAAGGTGGCTAAGTTTTTAAGGGAAAATATCTTCTACAAGTTTGGCTACCCAAGAGAGTTAGTCACCTATCAAGGAAGCCAGTTCACCTCCAACTTGATTGAAGACTTGCTCGCTCATCAAAAGATCAAGCACAAGACTTCCACCCCATATCATCCACAAGAAAATGGGCAGGTGGAAGTCACTAATAGAGCATTGGAAGGGATTTTGACTAAGGTGGTGAGCAGTAGCATAAAGGATTGGGCAGATTTCCGGGTTGAGGCCACCTAGGCCTGCAACACCACTTGGAAGACTACAACAGGTTTCACACCTTATGAGCTGGTCTACGGGAAGAAAGCTTTGCTGTCCATAGAGTTCGAGTACAATACATTGAGGGTGGCAGCTCAGCTGGACTTAGATCTCAGCCATGCTCAATGTGAAATATTACTACAGCTAAATGGATTAGATGAACAACAAATGCAGGCCCTCCTCCACTCAGAAGTAGTTCAGCTTCAGAGGAAGATATGGCATGACCGACAGCTTAACGAAAAGCAATTTTATCCGGGAGATTGGGTGCTGCTGTATGACTCAAGATACAAGGATTTCAAAGGGAAGCTGAGGACAAGATGGTTAGGACCATATACAGTGGAGAAATGAAATGACAATGGTTCAGCCCTTATCAGGACCATTGATGACGAAGCCATCCCCATGCTTGTCAATGGGCATCGATTGGAAATCTACAAGAAACCCCTTTCGAGGCAGGAGTTCATTGAAACTTTGGAAAAATCAGTGCTAGTAGTGGAGCAAGGTTCTGCCTCTATTCCGCCCACACCTTGATCATCAAAAAAAAAAAAAAAGGAATAAAAAAGATCCCTGGGTGAAAACCTCTCTGAGGCACCCAGGGCAGACAATGAGGGTGAAAACCTCATGGAGGCACCCTAGCTATCTCTCAAAAAATAAAGAAATGGAATAAAAAAAGATCCTTGGGTGAAAACCTCTCTGAGGTGCCTAGGGAAGATAGTGGGGGTGAAAACCTCATGGAGGCGCCCCTGCTACCTCTCAAAAAAAAAAAAAAAAAGGAAGAAAAACGAGAAAAAAGAAAAAAGAAAAAAAAGAAAAAGAAACAGGTCTAATCTCTGTAAAATTATTGCAGGTTGCAGGGAATACATTGCAGATAAAGAGGGTTGCGCAAAATGAGGACAGGGGTCCGTACTAGGCTACAGGACATCCTTACAGACACCCCCTCCATAGCCACTCACTTTTCCCAGGATTTGAACACATTCAGGTCGATATTCCACCTCCTACAGGAAGTTTTGGGCTTTCTACAGGAAGTTTTGGGGCTTTCTACAGGAAGTTCTGCATTTCTACAGGAAACATCCTATAGAGCCTTCGGGCAGGCCAAACTCGATTTTGGAAGGGGATTTGAAGCTTGAAGTCTGTTGATTAGGCCTGCAGCCACCCCTCTCTTCCATCCATCACTTGTTTCATCTCTTTCCATCGCCATTGCAACAATCTGGTTATGTATTCCTGCACAGTCATACAAAGAGTCCTGTTTTCCTCAGATTGATTTTTTTTTTCCAAGTGACAAATTAAGCACACAAAGGCTCACACACTCTACCTTTCAAAGCTCCATCAGGACTCTTCATCCATGAACACAACCTTGCTCGTTTAAGCATGCATCTCAAGAGGAGAAGCAGCTACAGGATGTCCTACAGGAATCCTGTAGCAGCTGATCCGTCTGGAGCACATACTCTGGAGATAGTAGCAGCTGAAATTGACACAGGGGAGAAGTAAAAAAAACTCTGCTTGGAAGTGAACACCTCCTCGACAGCTGAAATCAGACAGAGCCTGTGCATGCAACGTTTACAACTAGAGGATGGGTCCCAAAGCCGTGCATACAACATCAACCAATGAAAGAAGGAGTTCCAGCACCTGTGCATGAAGCAGTAGTAAGTAAAGCCATCATTCCAAGTCCCAAAGCATGTAGAACATGTCCACGACCACATAGGTAAGTGTCTAACCTTATTCGTCAAATTGCATAGACTAGATTCCGAAAACTGCATGTCTGTGAATGGTTTGGATTAAACGAATTCAGTGGCCAGTCAACTAACCACCCACAGTCAGTAGAATGACTTCATGGGATCTGAACGAGCTTGGTTACGTTCAAATTCACCAAAGAGATGTGCAGCCGACACGTGGGAAGTGTCCAGTTGGGGAGAATCAGCAAGATTGGCAGTGGTGGTGGCAGTTAATGGCAGAGGAAGGGTAACGACGGTCAGAGACATGTAGAGGAATGATGGCTGTGACATTGGCTAATGGATTAGCCTAGCCACCTCGCCCCCTCACCATGAATTACGTCGTAATTCAAAAATGCTCGGCCGAAGAACTCACTTTAACCGCTGTCATTTACACTTGCAACCGTTCTCATCGAAGTACATGTCCTCCTCCTCCACACTCTGTTAGCCCGAGCTTCTCGCCCTGTTTCAAAATTCTCCCACATCCTAGGCTCGTTCAAAAGTGCTGTAACATCCTCCAAAAGCTGGCAAATAATTCTACAGGAAGAAGCTCTACAGGAAACATGGCATAGCCTCCCGAAGCAGAGAAACCTGGACTTTTTGCGTCGAAATTGGAGTTTCGAAGAGAGGTAGGCTCGAAAGCACCCTTCCAATGCATGGTGTATGTCAAAAACATGGTGAATTGAGCTGTCTTGAATTGGAGGGTTAGATACAAGTCTGCCTGTGAGTCAAAATAGCAATTCACTTTTGGTTGCATGAAATTTCCTCGTTGGTTTGGCGTCCAAGTTTTTCTCCACGGGTCCTGAAGAAAATTCCTCCTGTAGAAAAGTTAAAGCATTGTGAGGGCTAACTTGTGTAAGAAAAATGTGAATTTTACATGGTTATATGTATGCTGGGGGGTGGAAATTGACCTCTACACACTGTCTGGGGAAACCAAAGTCTTCCTTTTGTACACGGACAGTCAAGTTTTTTAAAACCAGGGAACTGGTGCAAGGTTAAAACATAAACACCTGAGGGATACTGTCTTCAAGTTCAAGGGAGGAAACCATAAATAGAATTTCCCTTTCTGATCAAAGCACAAACCAAAATAGAGCACTCTCACCATGCCAGGAGGGTTTATCAAAAAGGAACCCTCGGATTCCAGAAAATTGTGTGAAACTCCTGAGGTGGTGAACCTCTTCACCCGTGCCAATTGGATGACATTTTGTGACAGAATTCAAGGTCATGATGATGAGGTAACAGAAGAGTTCTTAATGTCCCTGCAGCCTAAATCAAAGACACTGGCCACTGTGAATTTCAGAGGGTTGACCCTAAAGCTTACCCCACAACTCATCAGTCGGGTTACTGATCTGCCATTAGGGATACCCTGGAGCAAAGAGGAGAGAGAATTGGGCCAAAAGCCAAGAAATAATTCTTCCTACCAGAGGAACAGTTTTCAAAAGATAAGAATGGGGTCCGAAGAGCCAGTCTGCATCCTTTTTGGAGCGAAGTCAGCTTTCAGATTATGAAATACATTACCTATGAGGGGCGGTTCAGTATTGTTTATGGCTATCACTTCCGGTTGCTGAGCGAACTCAGACATGGGATAGATTTACCTCCAGAACAAAAGTTAAGCATCCCATATTTCCTCCTACAATCATTAATTGAGTGTGGCATGAAATTTAAGGAAGGAACACCGGATCAGCTAGCCCATCATGGGCTTATCAAGCTTCTAGTGGAAGATGCCCTCCATACCTACACTGTCCCTCTCCCCTGGGAGATTTTCCACAACATGTCCAAGGATGATGATATTCGAATTCTAGCCAAGGAACTCGCTTCATCCAGCAGTGAAGAAAAGGAACATATTGAGGCAGAAGAGAAAGACATTGAAAAAGAAACACAGGACAGACCGCCACAAAGAGAACAAGAAGAGAAACGAGGAAAAGGCCAAGTTGCAAAGCCTAAAGCTGTGGGTGGAACAAAGGCACAAACACCAAGGGATAAACGATTGCCGAGCAGGGTAGAGAGGACTCAAAAATTCCAAGAAAGTGAGGACACAACCAAGACAACCACACCAAAATTAAAAGGGAAGGCGCCCCTAGCCAAGCAGACCAAAATAGTGAAAACAATTTCTACAGGAAGCCAGAAAACATTGTCTACAGGAAGCCTGAAAGTAATCGACACAAGACTTTCTACAGGAAGTCTGGAAACAGGGCAACAGAAGGAAAATCACCTGAGATTTTAGCCAGGGAGGCTGCAATTGTGTTGGCTACCCTGAGCACATCTCCAAAGCAAAAAGGGAAGCAAAAGAGGGAGCCTTCCATGTATTTTAAGGCAAGAAGGAGCATGCAGATAAATACTGGCAGACCCCAGCCACCGTCAAAAGAGCCAATCATGATTTTAGACACCCCAGCTACACAAAAGGAGAGGTCTCCCTCAAAGGAATCCATCACCTATGAACGGGGACGCCCAAAGACATCCACCTGGAGGGAAAGAATGAAAATGTTGGACACAAAGGCCTCTCTACAAGATGTTGAGACTGTTCTACAGGAAACAATGACTAGGCTAAAGGAGACCGAGGAAATGGAAGGAGAGGCAGCTAAGTCACCACAGGAGGAAGAAAAGGTGGAGAACATTGTGGAACCTAGCCCCCGGCCTAGTTTGGGCTGCTACTATAACTTCTTAGAGGCTGAAAAGATCATTCCCCAAAAATTCACAATGCCACTTTTCCTTCCACTAGAAGAAGAGAGAGTGAGGACCCACACTTGGATGAAGATTGCTAAGTCCAAGGGTGTAGCAAATATAGGTCCCCTAGAAGAACAACTCAAAGAGGTGAGAAAGGAATTGGCTATGGTACGGCATGTGGAGAGCAGCTATCGTGCCAAGCTACAGGAAGAAAATGAGCTGCTTAAATAGCAACTATAGCTATAGGGACAGAGGAAGGAAGACATGCCTCACATCTTGGGAGAACAACAGCAACAAGAGGAGCCCATAACAGACAAAGAAACCCCTGATGAACAACAGAAGAGAGGTGGGTTGCAGGCTGAAATTGAGACACTAAATGGACAGCTACATGAGAAGGAATTGCAAGCAAGCCAAGAGATACATTTTCTGCAACAGTAGGTACAAGAAAAGGAGGCCCAACTGGCCTGCCTGGCTAGTTGGGCGATGGAAGCTCTACAGTGTAGGTAGCCTACCAAATCATACGCCCTATACCTTAAGGATTAGTGGTTACAGGTTCAAATTAACACCTTGGCCCAAAGGGGCATCACTCCATTTCAAAATTATCATCAATTCGCAGCTTTATGTGGCAGTAGTTCATTAGAGGACAGGGCCAAATTATCAGAGTTTTATTTGCACAACTTAGCCCTTCCAAACATGAATGCATGGGATCCTAACACTGTGATAGGAGATTTCCAACTTATGGCCATGGCCTCTTGGATGAATCATGAGGAAAGAGCAGAAGAGGTCCGCAGTATTATGAGCAGAGAACTCAGTGAGCCACTAATGATCGGAGCAGAGCCGGATGACCCCTCAGCAGTGATAATCGCCCACCAGCACTTGGCCAATAGCCCTCAGGATTTACCAGAATACATTGAGCAATAGGCTCAAGCTATTGCCCACGTTGAGGACATGGAGAGACTGTTGGGGGAAAACTAACTTCATGCCTGCACAAGGCGGTGGAACGCCCTGCCTCCCAGCTTGAAGATAAGAGAATACCACTCTCCCACCAGGATGAGGGAGGCCTTGGCAAGGGTACCTCTCTATAAACAATTGATGCAAAATCTACAGGCCAATTAGATTGGCCTGAAATTCAGTCCTCCTTTGCTTTTGGGTTTGCTAGAAGGAGTTAAGGAAGAGGAGGAAGACAGACAGTGGGAAGAAGTGGAAAGAAAAGCAGGATTCCATGACCAGGACAAGATATCACCGTGGAGGCCTGGCGCATGAGGGAGGTGGTCAAAGCTATCAAGGATGATGAGTTGGACTAGTTGCTCAGAGGATGAGCAACCCATTTAGCAGGGGGGTGATGATGAGCCCCGAATTGGGTAACTTATTGGGCTCATTTTTCCTAATTTTCCTTGATCAATCCACCATTTTTCATAGATTATGCATGTTTTTTGAGTATGTTTATGTTATTTGAACAAATAAGGGTGGTCACTTTACCAAGGAGGCTAATACGTGGTTATTTCAGGTTTTTTGGACAAATTTTGGAGCAAAGCCAAGCAATTATGAGCTAGGTGATAGCCAAGTATGAGGAAGCAAGGGTGAGGATTCATAGGGAGGTTGTCTGTTGCATTAAATGGCCCTTCCTCGAAATCTCCACCCTCAACTCGGAGCTCAGCAGGCCACCAAAATGAATCCTAAAGGCAGTCGAGCAGCTTTGTGAAGAGTGACTGTTTACTGGCAGTTTGAACAGCCGAGTCCCTTGAGTTAAGGACGGCTGCTAGGACCCTCGTAGTGTATAAATAGGAAGGCATCAGCCTTCGTAATTTACTTTTGGAACTGTTGGGTTTTGCACTATAGTGCTCTCTTTGTCTCAGCTCTTTTTTGTAGCTACTACTGTATAACTTTCTTGTGAAATGATTATTTGTGGATAATGAAAAGCAGCTCTATTTGGCATCAGCTCCGAGTTTTCCTTAGGAGCCTGTAGCTCTTGGGGTTGGGCCCAACCCAAGTGCCAAGGCTTCCTTTATGTATTGTTATTTGTTTTTATGTCTTTGCACAATAATTTCTGTTAAATAGATTAAAATCTTGCTGATTACCTAGGTCATTGTTGATGATTAGAAAGGCTTTTGATGTTCAGATTGAGTTGATAGGTTATTAACAAGGAAGAGCTTCAGAAAAAGGCCATCAAGTACCTCTGATTTAACCTCGCCCTTAGTGGGATCAGGAGCTGGGATCAAGGTGACCTTGCTGCCAACAAAAACACTATCTTTGCTTTGCTATGCAATCATTAGTGTTCGATTTTTATTTGCAGAAGTTGGTTACATGTTCAGATTCTTGATTGCTTCTTTGCATAGTTAGTATACATGGTTTCATTGCAATTAAAACTTCTGTTCATTTTCTTTATTGTTAGCCAGATCAGATTAGGTTAACGTAACTAGGTCTCTGATTTTCCAAGTCTTCGTTGGTTCAGTTGAAGAAAAAACTTGCAGAGCACCCATACCACTTCTCTATCTTCCCATACTCCATCAATCCCATCTTATCCATTCCCTAACGTGGATTCTTGCCTCACATTTGCCATTTGCTCACATAACCCTAATTTTTGTGCAACATTGCTTCACTCCTCCTTGAACAAACCCAGTCATCTTCATCTCTCCCCAGCTCCATCCACCAAGTCCTAGACCTCCTCACACCCTTATCCTACCTCCATACTCACTCCTTCACCTTTCACTCTCTATCCACCCTCCAAAATGCCATTTCTGAACATCCTGTAGAAAATTCAAAACGTCCTGTAGAACCCCTGTAGACTTCCTGTAGAAGCTCACGAATGTGGTTTTTTGATAGCCAAACTTTGTGAAACTCTCTGGAAGGGTGCTAGGGACCCCTTAGGCCCTTTTTGAACCTTCATAACCATCTGCAAGAATTTCCTCTTGCCAATCCACCTCTGCACAGTCAAAACAATCAAAGCACATGCATGATAATTCTAACAACTTATTCAAAAATACAAAAAGATGTTTCTTTTCAGATGTTACTTTAGAAGTAGCTTAGACACATGCATTTTACCTTCTTGGAAGTCAATGGCATCTCTTTCAGTAGCTTGCATCCTCTTTCTTGCATCAGTAGGGCTAGCTGGTAAAATTAGGGTTTGCTAGGGTTTGCGTTTCCTTTCAGTTTTCCAGTTTCTTTCTAAAAGTAGATTAGCCTTCTTTGAGTTAGCTTTCGTCCATCAGTTGAAAAGATTCTTTTAAGAGCTCATAGAAGTTGGCTTAAGCTCCTAGCGGACTTGTGCCAGCTGACCAAGTGACAGTCGCGGCAAGAGCTAGTACTTGTGCATACAACACCGTTGCTTCCAAGTTTGTTATGAACTACTGGGTTGATAAGAGTAAAGAAGGGAGTCCCAGGAGTTGCAACATTATTGCTGCAATACTGGAGCCCACCACATATGCAGTCTAGCTTAGGATTGGAAGAGAGGAGAAAAGGAAGAAAACCCACAAGGGAGGTCATCAAGGAAGATGGAGTGATCCTGGTTAACTCAGGACAAACAAATGTCCTCATATAGTATTACCAAAGATCTCTTCCTCATTCCCAATGAAATTTATCTCATGGAACATACGGGGCCTCAATTCCAAGGGTAAATTGAGGCACCATAATTACAATATTCATTAAGAGAAACTAGATATCATAGTTCTGCATGAGACTAAGGTTTCGTAATAGAAGTTCTAAGAAATATGGCATCGTTGCTCGCTAGGAGGAGACTGCATGGCATTATATGAAAAAGGCATAGCTAGCTGGATAGTCTTTCTTTGGGATTCTATATCCATTCAATTCAGGTATTGGATCACCTTTCCCCGTAGCCTATTTGGCCAATTCAAATGAATCGGATCTACATCTCAAGTTTGGATAACAGGGGTTTATGGTCCAACAATCCCTAGAGAAAGGGCCAGCTTCCTTTCTAGTCTGATGAAATTGAAAGGAATTATGGCCATGGATAATTGGATTCTTTTCGGGGATTTCAACAATATCAAGGACCTAAGTAAAAGAAAGGAGTTGTCAGAAGACTTGACCCCATTTCAATAACCTTTCAAGAAACAATCGAAGATCTCGTTACGGTGGACATTGAATTAAGTAACGACACCTTCACTTGGAACAATAGTCAGGGAGATAAGCACCAAATTACCTCAAACCTTGATCATTTCTTTCAATTTGATAATATTCTTGAACAATATTTGTATCTTCAAGCTTTCATCCTCCCATACTTTGGCTCTGATCATTGGCATATTCAGCTAGAAATCGATCTTAGAATTGCTCCACAGAACATGCCCTTCCATTTTGAATACTTTTGGCTTGAAAGGTTTGACTTAAACCAAAAACTTGAAGGATGGTGGAAGGATATATCCATCTTCAACCATAACCTCATGAATACCTTCCAGCTCAAGCTAAAAGAGCTAAATAAATGTATTAAAGCCTCGAACCCTTTTGACTTTGGAAATATCCATAAAGACAAAATTGCACCAGAGCAAGAAATGAAGGATATCCAACAAAAAAATCATTCTCAATCACAGGATAGAGGAATTGGCATCCCAAGAGGGGCGAGTCTTGGAGGCCCTCAAAAAATGATGAAAGTAGGAAGAAATTCTCTATAAGTAGAAATATAGATTCCAATAGCTGAAGGAAGGGGAGCATAACACAAAGTTCTTCCATCACACAATTCTCAAGCACAGACAGGTGAACAAAATCCTTTACCTCAATAGCCAAAATGGGAAAAGGAAAGTCCAAAATGAAGAAATCCCTGAAGAACAAATCAACCATTTTTAGGCAATTATTCAAGAGACCCAGGAGGATAGGATAGAATCCATCTCAAAAATCCAACAACATATCCCCATATGGTTACAGAGGAGAAAAATGAAGCTTTGATGCGAGAAATATCATTCTTGGAGGTTGAAGAAGTGGTTCACGACCTTCCCTCCAACAAGGCTCTAGGTCCAAATGGCTACACTTCAGAATTCTTCAAATCCCACTAGCCCTTTCTGGGCACTGAGATCCATGTGTTGGTTGAAGAATCCCATCATTTTTATGAATCTGGTCCAGTCTAAATGCCACCTTTCTAACAGCTTTTCCAAAAAAGGGAGTAATAGTGGATCCCAATGGCTACAGACTTATATTCCTTTGTAATGTTACCTATGAGATTATATCAGGCGTTATGGTCCAATGGCTTAAAACCTTGATGAAACACATAATTAACCCATAGAAAATAGGATGTGTGGAAGACAGAAAAATAATGGACAACATCATCACTTCTCATGAAATGGTTCACTCTTTGAAAACCTCCAAATATCTAGGAATACTCATTAAACTAGACATCTCAAAAGCTTTTGACCGCATAAACTAGAACTATCTCCTTTCTATACTCGATGCTTTCGGTTTCTCTCACTCTTGGATCTCTTGGATAAAATCCATGATTGAAACCCCTTTTTACTCTATCCTTGTCAATGGCTCTCCCTCCCAATCCTTTCGAGGCTCAAGAGGCTTGAGGCAAGGGGACCAAATCTCCCCTTTCCTGTATATCATTGTAGCCAAAGGATTGGGCAGACTAATTAAATCAGCCTCCCTCAGTGGTCTCATTCAAGGATTGAAATTTTCTTTGGCCCCCTAATTTTTCCCACCAAAAATTTGTGGATGATAATCTCCTCTTTGGAAAACCTACTCTTCATGAAGCTCGTCATCTTAACTTTATCCTTGAAACCTTTCAACTAGCCTCTAGCATGGTTGTCAATGATGATAAATCTAAAATTTTCTTCTTCAAAACTCATAGGGGAGTCCAGACTCACTTGGCTAGACTCTTGGGCTTTTGAGTTGGTGCTCTACCTAACACTTACTTGGAGATTCTTCTGGTCCCAAATTCCCTAATTCTTGTTGGAAAGACCTTTTGGCACACCTGGAGTGCAAGCTCTCCAGCTGGACCTTCAATCTCCTAAACTCTGTGGGATGGATCACCTTACTCAAATTCGTCCTACGATCTCTCCCGATCTACTAACTCTTGGCTCTTCTAGCCCCTAAGAGAATTTACAAGTATCTAGTGCCCATATTCCTCAATTTCTTGTGGTCAGACACTCAGATAGGTAGGAAATGATCCTTGGTTGCCTAGTAAGGGCTATGCAATCCCAAAATTCATGGAGGTCTAGGCTTGAAAGATCCTGAGACTTTATCGTAGGTGCTTGAGGCTAAGATCTGGTCACAATGGATCTAAGGAGGATAAGAAACATGGAAAACATTATGGGCTCACAAATATGGTCAGCACAACATTTAGGATCCTTGTTAGATCCTCAATCCTTACAAACTGGATCTTCTATTTGGACCCTGGCTAAGAAAAGTATGCATCTAATCCAAAAGCATGGATTCTTGGAGGCCTAGAATGGAGGCAAAGAAAAAAATTTGGAGGAAGCATGGATGTAATATCCCAAGTTCACACTTCAGGAAAATATCAGGGAAATCCAAGCCTTTTCTACTAATCTATGGGAAATTTATGTGAGAGACTTTTAGATTTCTTCCAACCCTCCCTCTAAATGGAGGGAATGGAAAATGTTAGCTCATTGGCTGAACCATGATCCTCCCCTCCCTTGGTACAATTTATTCCACTATCTTCAACAACACCACATTTTGTCATCTAATGACCCAGACAAACTTTGAAGGGACTACCAATCCCATCAAATGTTTTCTCTAAAGGAAGCCTACATCGTCATCTCCACTAGTGACATGTCTGACCTCGATCCTGTGTGGAAATGAATCTGGTACTCAAGATTTTGGCCTAAATTTGCATTCTTCCTCTGGTTGATTGCACATGGAAAGCTCCTAACATGGGACAAGATCAGAAAGAAAGGTTTTGAAGGTCCATCTCATTGCCCCCTCTGTATGACGAAAGAAGAGACAACATATCATCTTTTGAACTCATACCTGGTGGCAGTAGATCTTTAGAAGCTTGTTGAAAATAATTTTGGCACTCAAGATTGATCAACCAATAACTTAAAATAATCTCTAGAGCTATGGCAATGGAACCTGTTCCAAAACCCCATAGTCAATAGAGCTTGGCACCTATCCCAGGGATTTACTCTATGGAACCTATGGAAAGCCAGGAATAAATAATTTTTCCACTCAAACCCTATCCAAATAAACCACATTTGGTCAACAACTAAGCGTAATATAAAAGAGACCATCCTTGTGCAACATTGGGAATATGATGATTATAAGGAAAATGGAAGGGAGGCCCAAATCCTTCGGGACCTTGGCCTCTGCCCATGTGCTTCCTCCCTTGCCCCATAAAGACATCAAGTGAGGACTACACTCTCAGTAGACAGCTTCCTTTGTCCTCCTCAAGGCTTCATCAAACTAAATTTTAATGGAGCATCTAAAGGCAATCCTGGCCCTTCTAGGCTAGGGGGTATTCTTTAGGACATGGGGGGGAAAACTTTCAAAAACAATTTGGCGGATTGCAGCTTCTCCACCAACAACGTCACAAAATTCCTAGCCTTAGAAAAGGGTCTCCATATTGCATCATCAATGGGCATCTCAAACCTCCAAGTCTCAAGGGATTCACAGTTGGCCATCACTTTCATATCTAAACTAATCAATGGTTCCCCTCTAGAGAAAGTGGTAAAGAGTTGGCATCTGGAATACATGTGTGAATGGATTCATGCCTATTTACCCTCATTTGACTACATAATCACGGAACATGTTAGGCTGAAAGGAAACCAAGCAACTGACAAGTTAGCCAAGTGGGGTTGCGATCACAACAACCAAGAGCTTCTCACTAATTGGCCACCTCCACATTTATCATCTATGATGGATGAGCTTAGCCACATCATCGATAGAGAAGAGGCCTCCTCGATGGGGGTTTCAGACAAGGAAGCCACACATTATGTGATGAATTCCAGGTGTAAAGAGTTTAAGGCGCGGGGGCACGTAGCAGCCCCTCCGCCATGCCATAGTGAATATTCTTGTGTTGTGTGTGTGAATAATTTTTTCCCTTCGTCTACATTTTATTTTATATGATGGCATCGTTCCTCCTCTGGCTATATCCCATCACCGATAATTCCCTCCGGTTGTCAAATGTTCTTATGTTTTTTACACCTCTCACCCTGCTAGCATCTTCCTCGACGTTTGATCCAGGGTGGTGGTCTATTCGTTCCACCTCTAGCGCACCCTAGCCATTGGCCTCTCACTCATTCTAGCTACCTGATAAACTTTCCTTCTTCGGTTATCTCTCATGGACACTCCTTCATTAGTTTTGGCCAGCTCATTTCTTAATTTCCCTTTGCTCCCATGGTTCTCCACCTTGGTTGCTTTGGGGATGTTTTTGGATTGACTAGTCTTGAATCTGTGATTATTTAATTTGCAATTATGGGCATGTAGGTGGTGCTATTGTTCTTAGGGTGGTGACTATGGGTTTAGGGTGTCAATGATCTCTATCCCTCCTCACATTCTAGCTCCTGTTTACTAGGGACTCTGGTATTAACTCACCCCTCATTGTTTTGCTTCATCACGGGAGCTAGATTTCTATTGTCTTTCAAATTCACCTCAGTTTCCTACTTCTTTCTATTCAACCCTCCCCCTTGGGCTTCTATCCTCTCTGGCCTGGTTTGGCTATTTTTGGGTGGTGAATTTAGGGTGGCAGGGCTCTTGACATTGGTTCTCCTTCTCCTGATGGTCCGCAGACGATCTTCATCAGTTTTGGGTGGCTGGTGACATTTCTAGGGGAGTCCCTTTTCTTCAGATTTGTAGATCCCTTTTGTGCACCATAATGAAACCCTATCCTTTCTCCTCACACATAATTTCTCCAACGAAGTGGGAAGGTGCTACCCCACCCGTTGGGTCTCAGAGTGATGATGTTTCTATTCAGGAAGGCAACATCAAGTAGGGAGTGAGAGGCTCTGTTTGTGGGGGTCGTAGCTTGTCTATTTCCTCTAGGGTGGGTTGCCACCATAAAATGGTATTGCAAATCAGTTGTGATGGAGGTGTGGGTGGTTGTGAGTGAGCTAATCTTTGTGGCTTGGCAACGTAGGGCCGCTCTAGCCAAGGGTGTTCTAGATCCACGGGTCGAACATCTTCTAGGAGGAAAGGTCCCTCCTCAACAATTCTTGCGCTACTCCACACCATCTATGCTCATGTGGATGCCCATGATCAATCTATAAATTAGGAACACGGGTTGTCATGGAAAAATTGGAGCATCTCCTATACTTTCAGTGCCATGTTCGTGAGAGGGTGATCATAGTCTAGCGCGGCCAGAATTTGCTAACTGAAAAGGTTGAAAATCTCTAAACCTGATTCGCTGACTTTGAGAACCACGTCAACTAAATGTATCATCCACCACCTTTCCCAGGTATTGGTCCATACAACCCCTCTTCCGTCACATCCGACGACTAAATATGTTCACTAATGTATTTCTTGTTTTCTTAGTTTTATGGAATGTTAGGCCTCTCAGGATCTAGAGCTCTTACTTGGATTTTTTTTTTTGTATGTTGTATGGTCATCACATTGGTCAACAAACATGGTCTAGGTGACAACACATGAATTTTTATATCCATGTATATAACTTCTAATTAAAATAAATTTCGACTTAGAAAAAAGAACAACAATAGAGTAGTATAGATTCTTTTTTTCAAATACTAGAGGAAAGAGGGTAAAGTTACTAAAATATTTATTGCAAGTTTTCAATATTTATTCTTGAACTTTTTGAATTTATTAAATTGAAAAGAACATATAAATGATATTCCTCTAAAACTTACATTATTTACATTATTTCTATTATAATTAATATTTATATTTCACTATTAAAACCAAGTTCATCAAGATTTAACTCATGAGTAATAGATTATGTAAGAGATTTCTTAACTATAAAGTTATTTAACTATATTTAAATAGTGTATTTGTTACTCTTATTAACTATTTTAATGATGACACTAAGTAAATACTTTGTTTATGTTTAGTATAAGTTATTATACTAGTACAATGTTGGCATGCCTTCAAAGTCTAGAAGAGAAAATATTTTGTAAGTCTATGTAGTAATAATTGATTTATATCAAATATAATAAGAAATATTAAGGAAATATTAGTTAAATATTTATCTAAATTATCTATCATTTATTCATTAAGTGTTTAAATGATTTATATTTAAATTAGCTACTTCAATATAGTTTTAATATACCAAGTCTAAAATATATAGTTTTAAAGTGAATCATTGAATTTGACTATGCATATTTGATATAATGAGAAGTTATGTTGCTTAAAAAAATATTTGAACCTAAAAATTGAAGCAAAGTGTCATGTAATTTGCATAAAGTATCATCACATGATTACATTGAAGTTGAAATAAAATGTGCATATATATACTAACTAATATAAAATTCTTCAAAAAATAATATCAATAGAATATTTGATAGACAACAAACATTGAAAATTATTTATTAACTATATTAATAGATCCTTCAAAATACAAAATTATATTCATGAATCATCTCCACCTAATATGAATATATTCTCTCAAATAGACCAAGAACAACTTCTAGACCGCATTTATTTATCTTACTATTCTTGCAATGTTCTTTCTTTAGAAACCATGCCCAAACTACGGTATTGATTGGAATAGATCCAAGTTTTGTGTCATCAGGATTTGGTACCCACTATTGTTCTAAACATTTTCCATTGTATTTCATTGAAATAGGCTTCCACCAATCAACCTTTATATGAATATTGGCAGTTCCATTATACTTAAATATATCTAAGGTTATCCTTAGTAGCCTCTATAGATAACTTTGACATTGCATACAAATGCGCCGACAAAGATTTGATCAATGCTAGTCATCAGGAAATAAGCTTGAACGTGGTCCACAAATCATTGGTTGAAAACATTGGCAATACAGGCTACAATATTTCAACTTCTTGAAAGAATAGAGATACGATCTACAATCTTGCTCAATGCACCTCAATGAAGTTCTTTGTAATTATTTCAAGAATATTTATATGATGGATGGATGTTTTTTTAGATTTGTTTCCATCACCCCCAAATGGAAGTGGTCCTTCTATATTGCGATCAAGAGAGACAAAAGGTATTTCCATATAAATTATGAGAAAAAAATTCAAGTACATTTGCAACCCAACTCAATAATGCAGATTGTTATTTGTTGCAGGAAAATCCATTTGGGATTGGTCATCATTGGTATCATTGTTATGATGATGGTAGTGCCACTATTGGTTGTATCTTAGAAAATAAATATTACTCAACGTTGGTATAAGAAAAAACCTCCAGGTAAGTTGAACTTGTCTCTTGCTCTCATTTATAAGCACCCACTTTGAGCTTTGAGTGAGTTGAGTTTCTTTAAAAATATTTTCAGGAGCATTGATGTAGATTTGTAATAATTTTTGTATTAATTACTATGGTATATATATAAATTAAATGGAAAAATGTCTATTAATAGGGCATGGTGTCTCTCCTAGGGTTTTTTTCTTTGGAATCTGTGGAAATCCAAAAATCGAGTGGTGTTTCATTTAGAGGTCGTCAGGAAAGAACAAGTTTGGGAAGTAACAAGGCGTAATATAAAAGAATATGTTTGAGTCGACCATTGGTCTGACGAGGATTGGAAAGTTGAGGGTCGGGAGGTCACTATCCTCATGGATATGGATCTCAACCTGGATTCAATCACTGTTGGATCAACTCGACCACTTTCCATGAGGGGGAGATCAATAAATTATTTTCTTCAACCCCCGCTAGGCTTCTAGAAGCTAAATTTTTATAGGGCATCTAAAGGAAATCAAAGCCCAACAAGTTTAGGCAGTTTGATAAGGAATGACATGGGGAAGGTGGTGAATTTCTTCACTGCACTATGTGGACATACCGCCAACAATGCAGTGGAGTTTTTAACACATGAGAAGGGGCTTAAAATTGTTGTTGATATGGGTTTGGAAAAATTACAGGTATATGGAGATTATAAGTTTCCATGTTGCAAAAACTCATAAATGGGTCTCCCCCTGAGAAGGTGGTTGGCGGCTGGAGGTTGTAGCTCGTATGTGAACAAATCCATTCCTGACTATCTGACTTTGATTATGTAGTCACAGAACATGTGAAAAGAGAAGAGAATCAAGCAGCTGACAAGCTTACCAATTGGGGATGTGAAAGTCCAAGTCAATAACTTGCTCGAGTCCTATATTATAGGGATCTTAGTCATTTCAATCTTTCTATCCACTTGAGGTCAATTTGTAAATGCTAGTCTTGATTTCATGAGTATTATGGTTTAAAAGGGTCTTTTGTGAATATGAGGTCTTTTGTGAATAAGGTTTAGGATTAAGTATCATGAAAATGTTCTAATATTGAAAGAGGCCTATTTGGTCAAGGCAAAGTTTAGTGTCTCAAGAGATCATCATAAAAAGGGTAATCATAAGGGGTAATTTGTCATGTCATGAAATATTTGGTCACCATGAGTTTGTAATGATGAGTCATATCAGCTATAGGGATTAGTTATGGTCAGTCATGTCATGTTAAAAAACACCACTTATCCATATTTCACATCTAGAAGTGGGTCATCATTACTTAAAAAGAATATTTTTGAAGTGGATGAAGGGTACAAAAGTCAATTTTCACTTACATTTCAGCCATTCGAAGCTATCATCTACTCTGAAACACTTTAGAGGATGAGAAAAAGGAACGCGGCTATTTTCCATTGAAGTTACTGCAAAAGTTGGAGTTTGTTGTGTTTCTGCTGTGAGCAGAAATTTTCAAAGATGGAGGTTTGTAGCTTAGGAAAATGTTTTTAAATAGTTTTCCAATGTTGTATGGGTTTTCTTCCACCTGCCCAACATGTTCATAAGTCCAAAAGATGGTCAAAATCATGGTAACTAATGAGTTATTGCGCTTCTTGCTGGGAAACTGTCAAAAGCATTAGTGTTTAATTAAAAATCAAACTTTTGGCATTATTTTGTGTGGGGGAACTTAAAAGAGGTTTATAAGGGTGGTGACATCATCAATCATTCATTTTTTCTCAACCAAAGTTCAAGCACAGGATTAAATCCATGCAAAGACAACTCACTGTGAAAGTGCATTTCACAAACATATTTTCACCATATCTCTTAAATCATGTACCCGTTTGCCATGAAAGTTTTACATGAGCTGCATGGGAGTAAGATAAATACACTCAATTAATTTCAGGTCTAAATTATTCACAATTTTTTAGACACGAGCCACCATCATATACAACCATTTTTTGCTCAATTTTTTTGTGGATAAGCATTATGATGATATTAACCTTCCAACAAAAATTCAACTCAATATGATTCACCGTTTAGGAGATACTAAAAATATCAATCATAGGGAATGTGGTGCAAAAGTTTGTTGTGAATTTGATAAGAAAAGGGAGATAGTGGTTCGGAGGCATATTTTTAGTTTCAAAGTAGTTTCATTAGTTCATAACCTTCTCAGGTACATTTCAAAACAACCCATTAGCTTCATCCTTCCAGAGATGGACCAAAGGTATGCATAACTTGGACTGTTATCCAAGTTGTTGCGAAACTGGAAATTCGCAATAGATTTGCTACATTTTTAGATAGTGAACCTTTTGACCAATGAATTCGACTCAAAAAATTATACATATGGTTTTTATGACTATGATAGTTGTTCTTACCAATTTAGACATTCATGAATCATCTTATGGGAGTGATTTAATTTTGTTTTAAAAAACCCATGATATTAATGAGTCAAAATAGATTTCTATTTTTTAGGGAGGTAGTTTGTTATCATTTATTTTTTGATGTAATTAGTTTTATCTATTGGGTAATAGGTTGATTTTGAACCCCTTTGACTTAGGAAGAGAATATTGTATATAATTCATGAATCTGAATGTAGAAAGGGTTGGATTCAGGAGTGAATAGAGTGTATCTTTTGAAAACTTTGTAAACAGTGGAGAAAGTTTTTAAATAGTGATCAATACATCAATACAGAGACATTTTTGTTCCAGGATTCTTGTGTCAGACATAATGGTGATGTGCCTCTCTTTTTTATTTGTCTTCCCTTCTAGTTTTTACATGTACTTTGCTTCTTAATTGTTTGAAAGAAAATTATGTTGCAGAATTTACATTGGTACTCTGCTCAGGCTTGTCAAACAATTTCAATGTTTTCTTCTGAAGTTAGATATAGAATTCATCTATACATGCTTTATATTTAATGGATCCTTACTCTCATTTCATCCCAACCACACTACAACAAATTTTGTAGATCCAAGAGTCTTCCTACCTCACCCTCGTTCAAACTTCTTTGTTGATTGTGATTGGTTACTAAACATTATTTTGACTCCATGCCCAATGGATCTCTCTTTTACCCTGTAGCCATAACTTTAAAAACATTTTCACCATTTTTTATCCTCATAACTAGCCTAAGATTAGAAATCATTCAGTCGGCTAATTTACTGAGAAAACCATAGTGCGAGAGCCCTGTCCAAGGCTAGTAGGGTTGGATCCTAGCCTAAAATTCGTATGAGGTTACCTTTGTAATCATTTCTTAGCCTAAAGGAAATTACACAGTGCTAACAAAATGGATACAGGACTAGCCCTTCATTTCTAGGGCCCCTCACCTTGAAGAGTTCTGTCAAACAGTAGTTAATGAGGAGGGTTCCTTGATGGGGGTGTTGGTCCCTGATAAAGGCTTGACACATGGGCAATGAAAAACTCTAACAGATAGATGGGAAGGAGTAAAATGCATCCAACCTCCCTGCATACAATACATAAGACAAAATGATATCTGAAGCATGTGAAATTGCATTCAACCTCCATCAGAAGTCTTGCTGGTAAGGTCGAGAGTTTAATGCCACATGCAAGGATCAACATAATTTATAGGGGGTTCATTGTGTGGAGGCTACACGATTTTGGTTTGAGTTGTTGGATCTTGATGGAGTCTTCTGGGTCTCAGGTTTTCTTGTAGTGGTGGTGATTCTGATGTCGCCGCTCCACCCAATGGGTTCATCATCCAAATTTGCAAGTTGTTTGTCGAGGTCCTTTTCTATGTTCTAGACTATGAGCTGTTGAATTGTGTAAGGAAAGGGTGGTTCTTTTGGTATTTTGTTTTATAATGCACTGTAGAGTGGAGCTTAAGGTTTTTTTGTGGTCAAATTGGTGTTGGTGGCATTATCTTGCGGTGATACTTCCATTCGTTCTCCTCTTTCTAGTCTCCTCTTTGCTCCCTATGTTGTTTGTCTTTTGGGGGAATTTGGTCTTCTTTTCAGGGTAGAATTTGTTTGACAGAGGAGGTAGAGGGGCTCTAGCTTGGACTTCTTTGTACATGGTTGATTTCCTGGGTGATCACATATTTAATTGGATGCATTTCATTTGATTCATGGATTTTCTAAAGGGTTTGGTGGTGTCAATCCTATGTGAAGCTTAGTCCTGGTCGAGCTCTCGGGGTTCTGGGATCTGGGGTATTTTTAGGAGTCTTGTGACTATGCCCTCTGGCATTTTTTGTGTCAATGTAGTTATAGAGGTGGTTGATTGGCTAATGTGGAAGCCAAATGTGGTTTTCATCTCCTCTCTTTATGTTTGCAAGTAGTGGCGTCATGTTTTGCAGAGGTGGTTCTTGTTGGGTATCATGCACTTGGAGCCAAGCCCTTGCTGGAAATTAAGGTGGTGGAAGGTTGAGCAACGAGCAGCAAGTTGGATCCTAGGGGTGTGCTTTTGTGGTTGCACCATGCTACTTACTCTGAAGAGTTTTCGCGCCCACTCCCATAAGTCGTGAGTCTCAGCCAATGAGAGTGGCCTGAGCAACTTGGTGAAGACGTCGTCAAGAGTTTCTCTGTTGGAGGACTCAAGTGAGGTGAAAGAGTTGATGGTGGCATGGTTCGGGTGTCTGCTAAAGGTAACAGTGGCAAAGGAGGGCCAGCCTCTTTTTGGGATGGCCATGGTGTTTGGGGCCATCGAGGGGGCGTGCGTGGTCTACATAGCAGGTCGAAGAGTTTTGGTAACTCAATACGTTTAGCTATTGGCTGGTCAATTAGCATTGTGGCCCTTCGTGAAATGTTCAAATATGTACTAGATAGGATGGAATCATATGATATGGCTAGAAGGGAAGAGCATTAAGTTGTCATAACTACGCTCAATCAGCTACATTACTTTCAATGCCATGTCAGAGAAAGAACTATAGTGGTTTGGTGGGGGAAAATATTTCTATCAAAAAAGGTCAAGAAGCTAGAAATGTGGCTGACTCACTTTGAGCAACATGTCAATTGCCCATATCACCATCCTCCCGCTCCAGGGACTAGGCCAGACAATCCAACGCCAATTACCTCCAATGATTGAGTATGGTCACTGGTTTCCTACTAGTTCTTTGTGTCTTTTGGTGCTTTTGGCCTGTTATAATTTCGACTATTGTTCTGCCTCTCTTTATATTTCTTTGTAATATGGTCATAAAAATGGTCAACAAACCTAGTCAGGGTGAGACCATCTGCATTTTGATATCTATGTATTGTTTTACCACTGAATTAATAGAAACTTGAATTACAATAAATAAATAAAAATAATGCTTGGGTTATTATAAATTTAAAAGAAAAACTAAACAAAAAAATAAATTATAATGCCCAGTCCCAGAAGGCGGGAGTCATAGCCAATTGGGGCAGCTCAAGTAGCTTGGTGAAGGTGTCGTAGGGAGGTCGCTCTACTACAGGTCTCAAGCGAGGAGAAAGACCTGGTGGCAACATGGTTGTGGTGTCAGCTGAAGGACGTGGTCATAGAGGAAGGGAAAGCTATTGGTGGGGTGGTCGTGGTGTTTGGGGCCATGGAGGGGGCATGTGCGATCTTCATAGTAGGTTGAAGAGTGCGGGTACCTCAAGACGTTAAATTGCTAGCTGATCAATTAGCCCTATGGTCCTTCATGACATGTTCCAATCTATGCTATATAGGATGGAAGCATGTAACAAGGCCAAAAGGGAAGATCATAAAGTTGTCATAACTACACTTAGTCAACTACATTACTTTCAATTCCATGTTAGCAAAAGAATTGTAGTGGTTTGGAAAGGGAAAAACTTGCTAGCAAAAAATATTAATAAGATGGAAATGTAGTTAGCTCACTTTGAGCAACATGTGAACTACCCATATCACCCTCCTACCCCTACAGGGACTGGGCCAAACAATCCAGCGTTAATTACCTCTTATGATTGAGTATGGTCATAGGTTTCCTACTAGTTTTATGTGTCTTTTGGTGCTTTTAGCCTATTAGACTTTGGACTACTATCACGCCTCTCTTTTTGTTTCTTTGTAATATGGTCAAAGAAATGGTCAATAAACTTGGTCAAGGTGAAACCATTTTCATTTTGATATATATGTACTTGTTTACTATTGAATGAATAGAAACTTGACTTACAAATATATATATATATATATATACACACACACATTATCCTGGGGGGAAGCTCAATTGGTAATCCGAGATATGTGAAATCGTTGAAACTCGAGAGACCTAGATTCAAATCCCCCTATTTGCGACTCGGTTTACAAAGAGGAGGTAATGCAGTAGACGCCTAGAGGTTTACTAGTGATTACGTGTCAAGCAGGCTGTTGGGTTCCTCTAGGTCATAAAATATATATATATATATATATATATATATATATATATATATATATATTTAATTACATTGTAAGGCATTCCCCTTTGATAAAAAATCCCCTAGCTACCACTGTGTACTAGTCTACAATGTCAAATCGAATGCTAGATGATTGAAGATTTTGTGTCGTTGAATTAATAGTTAGGAAAAATAGTAGTATTCAAGAAAAAAAATAATAGTTAGGCAAAAAATGTATACAACCGCACTAATGGTTAGGCCAAAACATGTATCAACCCTTCCTCCCTCATGCACGAATAGCCGCACTAACAGTTAAGAAAAAAGTTGCATACTGTTATGCTCTTAACCTGCAAAGCAATACCCAAAAATAGAATTTAAGAAGAAAAGATACCGAGAACACAGAATATGCGAAGGAAATATACCCAGAACATAGAATAGCAATGATTTTATTATTCACAGAGAAATGTTCACAGGCCTCTTCGAGGGGGCAACCTCCAATAGAGCAGAGCTCGATTACAAAACAAGACACGATGCTCCTCGCAGGGAGTCTCTATCCTTTATATATGACTCATACATGCAATACCATGGGTCAATATCGTGGGTTTTATTAATACCATCTATCTAATACTACCGCCCATTTGCAACTAATTGTGGTCCCGTCATTAATTGTGGGTTAACCACTTACAATTATTAATATGGGCTTTATTGACTCTTGACTATGACGTGATCCCATGACATAAATAAGGGGGTTAGGGTGGGACCCTAACACGCCCTCCCCCTTAAGACTAGCCTTGTCCTCAAGGCTGAAGCTGCGGAAACTGCTGAAGAATAGTGGTTGGTTCCCAAGTTGCATCTTCCGGAGAGGTGTCTTTCCATTTGACGAGGACCTCCTTAAGCATGCGGCTGCGCAGGTGCTTGTCTCGTGTGTCTAGAACCTGTTCAGGTTGAAGCCAGATTGACCCTTCTTCGTCCAATTCAGGTAGACTGGTTTGAACTCGGCAATTGTTCCCAATCACTTTCTTGAGGCACGATACATGGAAAACTGGGTGGATTTTTGCTGTAGGTGGCAAAGCCAACTTGTAAGCCACTTCTCCAATGCGCTGAAGTACTTGGTATGGTCCGTAGAATTTTGGAGAGAGCTTTTGACAACCCTTGTCTTTGAGTGATGTTTGCTTATATGGTTGCAGCCTCAAAAAGACCTGATCCCCTTCTTGAAATTGGCGCTCTGAGCGATGCTGGTCAGCCTGTTGCTTCATACGGTTCTGAGCTTGATGAAGATTCTCGCGCAGATGGGCAAGCATGGTTGCACGGTGTTGTAGGAGTTGATCCACAGCTTGTACTTTGGAGCACCCCATGAGATAAGAAGTAGGGGAAGGCAGAAGTTGTCCATAGACTGCTTCATAGGGAGTCATTTTGGTGGTGGCATGATAGTTGGTGTTATACCACCATTCCGCCAGAGGTAACCACCGTACCCAAAGGTGTTGTTTTTCTGAAGTTAAACACCTAAGGTAGGTTTGTAGACATTTTTTGACGGCTTCGGTTTGACCATCTGTTTGCGGATGATATGAAGTACTGAGTTTGAGTTGAGTGCCTTGTATTCTGAAGAGCTCCTGCCAAAAATTACTGGTGAAGATTGGGTCGCAGTCGGACACAATAGAAGTGGGCATGCCATGCAATTTGAAGATCTGACCCATGAAAGTTTGAGCAACCAAAGTGGGTGTGAATGGTTGGGGTAGGGCGCAGAAATGAGCATACTTCGACAGTCGGTCCACAACCACCATGATGACTGACTTGTTCCCAGACTTTGGAAGACCTGTAATGAAATCCATGGAGACCTCCGTCCAAATTGACGCCGGAATGGGCAATGGTTGTAATGTGCCTGGTGCGTTGACGGTTTCCCCTTTGTGGCGTTGACAGACGTCACATTCTGCTACGAAAGTAAGGATGTCTTCTGAAAGCCCGAATGTCCTGCAATGGGAGATGAGTGCAATTCTGCCAAAATGCGACTTTTGAGGGTGAATGTTGGTTCTATTACAACTCTGTCCTTGTAGAGAAGAATATCATTCTGCCATGAGTAGCCCTTGCTGGAATTAGGATCTACCTACAATTGAGAAATGAGTTGGGAGAGCCCGGGATGTGAAAACCATTCCCTGCGAGCCTCTTCAATCCAGTCTGGAATGGGGAGGGAAATTGCGAGCAGAGTACTTTCCTCCTCAAATTGGCGCGACAATGCATCAGCTACCCTGTTGTCTTTCCCTTTCTTGTAAATGATCTCATAATCACATCCCAGCATTTTGGTTAACCATTTATTTTATTGTGGGGAAGATAGGCGTTGCTCCAAAAAATATTTAAGACTGTGATGATCTGTGCGGATTTGGAAACGTCGCCCCAACAAGTAAGGTCGCCAGGTCTCGACTGCATGTAAGATGGCCATCATTTCCTTCTCGTAGGTAGATTGGCCTAGATTACTCCCACTTAGTTGTTGGCTGGTGAAGGCCAATGGTCTCCCTTCCTGCATTAAGACCGCTCCAATACCTGTTCCCGAAGCATCAGATTCAATGACAAATGATTTGGTGAAGTCCGGTAGTGCTAAGACAGGAGTGGAACACATGGCGGTTTTGAGAGCGGTAAATGCCTGTTGAAAAGTAGAGGGGGCATTACAGAGACCAAATGGCATGACCAGGAACTCATAATGGCCTTCATGAGTTCTGAAAGCTGTCTTGGGAATGTCGACTTCCTTCATGCGAATTTGGTGGTAGCCTGAGCGAGGATCCAACTTAGTGAAGAATTGAGCCCCATTGAGTTCGTCCAGCAAATCGTCAACCACTGGGATGGGAAATTTATCTTTGACTGTTAAATTATTGATGGCCCTGAAGTCTGGACACATCCCCCACTCCCCATCTTTATTGAGGACCATGACCACTGGAGAAGAATAAGTACTAATGTTGGGATGAATGACACCTGCTTCCAACAATTCCTTGATGATTTTTTCTATTTCATTCTTTTGGGTGAATGGATATCTATATGGCCGCACATTTGGGGGTTGGGCCCCTAGAACCAATGTGATGCTATGATCATGTTCCCCTCGCGAGGGTGGAAGCTCATGAGGCTTGTCAAAGTCTGTCCGATGTTTATTTAAAATCTGTTGCATCTCAGGATGAATTGGCAGAGGCATGGTGTATACTACCTAGATGGCATTAAATTGAGCTACCACTCCATGATGGCCCTTTTTTAACAATTTTTCCATCCTATGCGAGCTGATGATAGAGGGGGCTCCCGCCTGTAGTCCATGGAGGGTATGTGTGGATTTGTTCTCCTTAAAACTCATATATAACTCCTGGAAATCCATTGTGATTGGCCCAAGAGTGCGGAGGCATTCCGTGCCAAGGACAATGTCGCAACCCCCCATGTGTATTGCAAACATGTGGGTTTTCAATTGGTAATCCCCCATTTGAATTTTGACATTTTCACAGCGACCTTCACATTTCATTGTGCCCCCATCTGCAATCTGGACTTGGAAGTTAGAAACTGTCCGGACGAAACAATGTGCTGCTTGAGCGATCTTTTGGTGGATGAAATTATGGGTATTTATACTATCAATCAAGGCTACTACTGGGCGATGTTTAAGAAAACCCCTGATTTTGAGAGTTTGAGGGGAAGAAATTCCTGCCAATGCATTTAGCGAAATAATTGGTTCATCAGATACAATCTCCTGTTGGTTATCTTCTTCGATCGCCTCCGGTTCCTCAAGTGGTGGATCTTCCTCGATGGAGCTGTAGTCAGTGGCATCTATTTGAAAAAACTTGTGCTCTTTGCATTTATGACCCGGGGAATATTTTTCATCACAGTAGTAACATAGTCCTTGCTTCCTTCTTTCGGCCATTTCCGCAGGTGACACCTTTTGAATCTTAAGTGTCTGAGTCATATTGGGAGCCTGTGAGGGACGACCTTTAGCAGGGAAGTTTGGGCGGCTAGATTGGGCTGTTAATGCACGTTCCACCTTACGGGCTACCTGGCAAGCCTCTGTCCATGTGGGAGGGTGGTGGAGTAGAACCTGAGCTTTGATGGCTTCTTTAAGACCGCTAATAAAGCATTCCATGTAGAAATCATCTGTGAGACCCTTAGTGCGGAAGGCTAAGGCTTCAAAAGCAGTAATATATTCCTCCACTGTACCCGTTTGTCGGAGCTTAGTGAGACGCCCCAAAAAAGAGTCTTCCTATTCAAAACGACTGCGAAGAGTTTTGGCAAATTGGGCCCAATTCTGAAAATGTCCATTGCAACGCTGATGCCATTCCTTCCATTGCCATCGTTCATTGTCCAAGTACATGGTGCCCACCATAAGCTTAGTCCCCTCATCTGTGATATGATTCAATTGGAAATACTGCTCCATTTGTGCCAACCATTCGGACGTGTGAGAACCGTCAAATTTCTTCATATCCAACTCGGGAGGTCGCTGACTGGGTGGTGGATGGGAGTGCCAAACGAGAGGAGAGTGGCTAGACTCACCCTCATGGTATTCATGGCCATTATACGCCTCCTCGTGGGCTGGCTCCTTGCCCTTTGGGAGTGCCTCTTGTAGCTGGTTACTTATTCCCTTAAGTTCAAGTTGTATGTGGTTACTCATTCCTTGAAGCTCAAGTTCGATCTTGTTCACCGCAGTTTGGAGGGAGTGCACATGGTTTTCAATTTTTTCCATCCTTTCATTGGCCATCACTTGAGCACAAGTTTCTACCATACACCAACCTGATGAAAAAATTGGGACCGCCTAAAAATTTTTACTAAGAATTTGAATGGTACCACCTTGCTCAGCTCATCGTCCTAATACTGATGGGCTAGGTCACCAATAAGCACCCCGGAAGATCTCAGACTTTTTTTTTTTTTTGGAAAACTCCTAATGGAGTTTTACTCCTTCCTGATCAATACTGCAATCGCCAAATCCTCAAAATATCAATGCCGCCAAAAGTCCTGCGAAAATTATATCCATGTACAGGAACCCTTCACAACTACTTCGATCTGGTGGATCTGAGAGATCTGAATGGTGGAACAACTGCTGCTGCTGATCTGGTGGATCTGATAGATCTAAATGGTGGAACAACTGCTGCTGCTGATCTGGAATAGATGATGTGTGATCCCCCAATAGAAAGGGAACTATGGTCTTGGGGAGTGTCAGGTGCTACAGATCACAATATACATAAGGGTCTGACAGTAGTACTCGGCCCAATGTTTCAGGGCTCTAACTAAGGAGGATCGACCGTACCCTTAGCCGTACAACCCGAGTACCCTATCGTATGGGCGAGTAATCTCTTCGAGTGCTGTTCTCGGTGTACTGTAGCCACAAGACAGCCGAAGGTTTATCTATGGCGAGGTTTCAAGGGAGCTAGGGGGCTTCCTATATACCCAGAGAGTACGTGGAAGACAGTCCGTGCGCGGTTCTGTCTAATGCGCTACTACTCAAAGGGGTACCCACAGGGGTTACAAGGGAGTCCAACAGACGTGACCACCTCTTATATTTCCTGCGTGCATGCCTCCCCAAATCCGCAGGTTTATGCGCTTAACAACAAATCCCGTGGTTTAAAGACGCCAGAACACGTCTCTAGCCAAAAAAAAATTTGCTAAAATTTGGAGATCCCACCGAGCCCTGGAAAGTGCTCTGATACCACTTGTTATGCTCTTAACCTACAAAGCAATACCCAAACATAGAATTTGCGAAGAAAAGATACTGAGAACACAGAATATGCGAAGGAAATATACCCAGAACACAGAATAGCAATGATTTTATTATTCAGAGAGAAATGTTCACAGGCCTCTTCGAGGGGGCAACCTCCAATAGAGCAGAGCTTGATTACAAAACAAGACACGATGCTCCTCGCAGGGAGTCTCTATCCTTTATATATGACTCATAAATGCAATACCACGGGCCAATATCGTGGGTTTTATTAATACCATCTCTCTAATACTACCGCCCATTTACCCTCTATCTAATACTACCGCCCATTTGCAACTAACTGTGGTCCCGTCATTAATTGCGGGTTAACCACTTACAATTATTAATATGGGTTTTATTGACTCTTGACTATGACGTGATCCCATGACATAAATAAGGGGGTTAGGGTGGGACCCTAACACATACAACCCTTGCTCTGTCAAATATACAAACCCTCGAAATCTAGCAAACCACCTCCTCCTTGCTTGGCTGAAATATTTCTGGATATTGGTCGCTGCCATGGCCTGCATTGTAAAATATCATTGTCCTTTGTGTCTGCTCAATGAAAATACAAGGAAGCGCCAGAAGCTAACATCTTGGATCCCACATTTTATTAATCTCCTATTTCACATGTTCCTTGTAATGGGGGTTCATATAGTATGGCCTTTTATTAATCTGTTGGCACCAAAATTAAGCTTCATATTCTTCTCACGTAGCTCACCAACCATTCCTTTAATTTCAGTGAAACTTTGAGGAAATATATCAGCATACTCATGGAGAAAATCTACAATATCAATGATTGTCTACTCATCCTAGTAGTTACCTACGACTGCAAGTTTAGGGTGCTTGGAAGTATATGTTACAGCCATTCAAACTATAATGATTGAAAATAAATTAGTGGAGAAACAATGTGGTATGGAACGAAATCTTATTCCCCCATACTATAGTTGGATAGCTCTATTTTGGTGGTGTCATCATGTTCTCAGTTTCCTTCCTTATGACTAGAATGTTAGAACGATGGTTAGGTTAGTATGGATCCACGAAATGAATTACTTAGTCTCCATAACGATCCGTTGTTGGTGAATAAATTTAAATATCAGGAATAGTAGGTATCATTCCACTGATCATGTCAAGTAATGGACTCACTCTGATCTCTGCATATTTGCATGCGAACCTGGGCATCTTCGTTGAGAGTGAATCCTTGCATGAATGTGTGATGCATGCATAGTTGGAGTTAATGAATCCCATTAATGTGGTAATAGATGTAAAAATGAACCTAATCCAAGCATTAATAGAAATAAAGTATGAGCATTGTAGGCAGTAAGAAGGCCTAAATAGGATCTTGGGACCACCTGTCCATCCATATCCATCCAAGAACCGAGGAAGCACCTATATGCTCTAGCCTAGCTAAGCTTAACTACTATTCCATAGTGACTGAAGAATGCTCAAAGAGTGACTTGATGGTGATTTATTTAGTCCATATATTCTTTAGTGGCAAGTTAGTGCTCCTTTCATATCGTATTTATATATCTTTCAATTCATATTGAAAATGAAGCTTATCTTATGGTAAGTCCTTCGAAGCCCGAATCATGGTGAGTGATATTTAGAATAGAATAAATATAAGTTGATTTGGGAGTTATGAATGTGGTATTTGTTAATTTCCAAATCTTGAATCATGGTTTTGAGGTTCTAACTCTATTTTTTTGCATAAGGACGACTTGGACATGGTTGAGTCAGTCCTTCTAAGAGGGTTCTTAGTGTCTATTTCCTTACCATTAATTAAGTGTGTTATAGGGATCAGACCAACTTCTGGAATTCCATCTCGACTCATGCTTGGAAGGCCAGGAACTAGGTTTGAATTGCTCTTTGTTCCACCTAAGCCTCTAAGCTTCCTCTTTGAATGACCTACTGGCCCAATAAGGAAATTAGGAATAACCACCTTATCGTTGTGGGAAAGGTATAAATATGAGCTCTTTGAGGTACTATGTTGCTCGACCAAAGGGAAAGGATAGATAGGAATATGTAGAAAGATAGATAGGAATGTGGGTAATATTATTTGAATAGCCATAAGAGGAAGGAGCAAGCCTGCTTAGAGCATTGGTAGATCAACAGGTCCTCCTAGAAGCAAGTTAGTTAGACACCAACGATGCCTCGACTTGTTATCATTACAAGTTGGGCTTTGTTCACGTAATCTAGGAATATGTCCCCATTTGACTAAGATTGAGATTATAGCACCTCAAATGACATCATTGGAGCTGAAAGGATGTGGTATTCTATCTCAGGAAGATATTGATTGTCTATAGCTACACTCACTTGATGCCTCTTTCTGTAGTTTTTCTTAAAAAAAATTATGGTCATGCTCCCTTAATTACATATATTAGTATTTTGTTAATTATGAAGCCCATATTTATAAAAAAATTTGACATTGTAGCTCTCTTAATGATGATTGATTGGATGTTGCATGTCCTTCTATTGAGTTGTTGGTTTTGATGTTGTGCACCTCAATTGGGCCAGAGGGGTTGTTGGCTCTACAAAGACTCTCCAATTTGACACTTTTAGATTTGTCTTACACATTCTTGACAAATTTACAACCAATCATTGATTCTTTTCCCTAATTAAAGGTTACTTCAGAGACCTAAAGTTAACAGTCCTAGGGTTTTTGTATACATTCTTGGCAATTTTCCAACCTATCATTGAGTACCTTTTGTCACAAAATTTAACATCCTAATTTTGCTCCATTGCATATTGATCATGTTTTGAAGCTTCAACTTTGTCATCACTTACTATAAAGAAGTATAATACGTACACCAGGATAAAAATAATATTTGTGATTAATTTTGAGAAAGAAGAGGAGCATGTTGGAACTGATTTTGACGGATATGTAACTCAAGGAGGTTTTCCAAAAGTAGAATTATAATAGATGTTGAACCGATTGAATAAAATGAAGATCAAATTGGGGAAGATAGTAAGACCATGAGGTGAGGAATGATTTGTCACAATGAAGATGGTACAGAGAAGGTGAATACTTTAGGGGATATTGGTGTGACATGTGTGATCTAGGTTGAAACTGATTAGAGATGAGTTGTTGATCCAAGTGGCTACAAAGATGCTCAGAAGTCAAAGATGGCTCAAAATAGCTCAAAAATGAATGTCCTCTTATTGCTCCCAAATTAGGACCAAATCGTAGTGCTCGTCACCCATATTCCAAAAATATGAACTACACTCAAATCCGAGTTTGTATGCTTCAGATATTCGCGATCAAAGTTTTGGTCAAACTAGGCCAAGTGGCAGGCTTAATGAGGCAACAAATTTATTGAGACCCAACACACTGAATAGAGCCACCAGAATGGGTGAATTTTTTGAACTGCTAAATTTTCTGGTAACCCTTATTTTTGGAAAAAATAAAAATGTCCAATATTGTTTTAAAAAGTGAAAATATTAAAAAAATGGGGGGCATGATGGGCCCGCCAAACCTGCCCACCCCACCAGTTGAAAATATATTTAAAAATATAGTCATGGGGTGGTAGGCAACAAAACCTAATCACCCCTGAACCTTGAAATATATATTAACCAAAACATATATGGGTCAGGCCCACATGCCACATACCTTGCCCACCATGTACCGGAGTCAACACCGGGGCCAGCGGGACTCGAACCCACATGGCCCATGTGGGTTGACCCTTGTCGAGTGGCCCCATATTCAAATTGGAGTAAAAACAATAATACACCAACGCAATATGATAATCACTTTCTGTTGAATTGTAACCGTTACCAAAACATGGTTAATCACCATCGCCCAAATAATGTAACGCCAACAATGTTATAAAAACGCTCTATAAAATGTAATGGTCAATGCTATATTAAAACGTCTAACCCCGAATGGGGGATCGGTGGGATTTGAACCCCGACCAACCTGTTGATAATATCGCCCTCTACCAACATCCCAATGGGTCTGCATTGGTTTGTCTGCCTAAAATATTATATAAAAACCTTATTTTCTCATTCGACTGGGAGATGGAGGAGCAAAGTTCTGACCAGCGGAACGAAGGATGGAACCGTGCATTGTAGGAGGGCGAAACCATGAACGAGAATCCACAAGACGCCAAGAAATATTCCCTTGAGGGCCAGAGATCCCAGTGACAAAATTTGACAAGTGGATAGTCATTTTTGCATGTTTTCTCACCATGATTCCAACTGTGTAGTCATAATCTCCATCTGAGCAGTGGAAATGCAGGTGTCTAGTAGCTAGGAATCTTTGGAGAATCTTGTGGAATGTTTAGATTCCCTTGGAGGCTGATCTTTTCAAGTGTCAGAATGATATCGAATTTATAGTCATTTTTCTCATAATTTCACAAGGAACACAGTGGTGTGCTCAAAATATTCATGCGAGCAGCGGATTTTTCGGCCATCTTCATGAAAGAATCTATGGGGAATCTTTAAGATTCCCCAAGGTCAAAAATTTGACAGTGTCAAAATTGGACAAGTTTACAGTCAATTTAGGCACCATTCATCGCCAGTAATTTAGTGGTGTTGTCCATTTTAGTAGTTGATATTTACATTTTTCGGCCATCACCGAGAGTGGAGGTATATGATGCAGTTATGTCATGTTTTTCTTGTTTTTTTGAGATGATGTTCGTATTGTTGAGATCCTTGATTGCTATTGTGTTGAGGGATACTTGTTTACGACATCATGTGAGATTTTATTGTCTCGTCATGTTGAAGGAATGTCTGCTTTAGTGAGAGTTCCTATCGGATGTCTCATGGAGAGACGTGCCACTCTTGTTGAGGGAATTTTCCCATATGAGTGAAGAGTTCCTAAGAACGCCTCATCAAGAGACACGCCACTCAGGTTGAATGTATTTTTACTTGTAAGGACAAAGAAAATTCCATGTACATCATCATCATTTGCAGCAATTAATGAATCATCCTCCACTCCCTTGACACCGAGCCTAGAGACATAACCCACACTAGGTGAACTCCATTATCAATGTGTTTCGTGATCTTTGATTTGATGGTTGTCTTTATGTTTTGTCTTCTTTAAAGCATGCACATGTGGTTGTTATATACTCTTTCATATGCTTCTGCTAACATCATAGAAGTAAAATATCATGGATAATTGTGGTAGTTGAAGAGATCCGGATCATTTTTGGACCTGAACATTATTCTATCCAACATTAAAACTCTCCCCATCCCGGGCACAACCTAGTATTGCAAAAAATAAAAGTTGTCTGGACCTTTCTAACTATGATTATAGCAGTGCTAAATTTTTCTGTTGGAGCCTTTTTTTCACACTCATTTGCATTATGTCATCCTACTCTTCCTTTTAGAACCCTTTCAGTTATCTTTTAGACCCCTTAATTATTTTTTGTACAATGAAATTTGTTGGCCCTTTGCAAAGCCATTGGCCATTGTTACTACATTGACCATGACAGGGAATTACCACCCTCGAGGAGGGTGGGAGACTCATTTTAGTGCAGACCCAATATTTTTCACAATGAAGATGATATAGGGAAGGTGACCGCTTTAGGAGAGATTGGTGTGATATCTGTGATCCAAGTTGAAATTGAGAATAAATGAGTTGTGGACCTGACCTAATGCATAGTTACCATAATGTGGACTGCAAAAATTTAGTTTTATGTGAAAATGCAATGCCATTTAACTCAGTTGGAAAATCCTACAATTTTCCAAATACTTCAACAAGGGAATGACTCTTATTGACAAAAAAAAAATAAAAATTTGGACCAATGGAGATGCTTTGAAATTAGATGAGTGTAATGAAATTAGATATGGAGAGAGAAGCATTGTGTTCATACAGGTTGTGGTTTATGAGATGTGACTGTGAAGTAAACACATAAAATCTAAAATTGAACAGAAATCAATGCCAAGCATCTTAAAAATAAAAAATAGCTAATAAAAAAAAAAAAAAACTAGCATAGATCATAAATAGTGAGAAGTTTGTAATTGTTTCCTGTTTTGTTTAAATTTCAAAAATTCTCAATAGAATTGGGCTTAAGATGAATATATGCTAATATATCACCTATACTCAAAACTTTTATGCTAACATCTATTTTAAATTCAATGCAATAAAAATCTCAATTTAGATGGATTTGATACCTTTTGCACTAGAATCTATTTTAAATTCAATGTAGAGACAAATTATTTTGGGTACTACCTTTGCATGGAGTGCTAGATTGTCAATTTAGGTTTGAATGTTCACTTTGGTTTATAAAACTTAATTGGGACCCTCAAAATGAAGCAATATTCATGGAGTTGGAGCTAACAACACTCCTTCTCATTAACCTGTAACAACTTTTTGACTGGGTCATTTCCGACATCTCCAAGAAAAGGGTGACACACAAAATATTTGAGCCTGGGATCATTTTCCCAATCAAACTTGTCCTGCAAGCATTGTTGTTCAAGCCACCCATATATTGTATCTTTCATGATCTAGCACCAAGCCCAGAATTGGCTAGGCCATCATCATGTACAGGTTTCACATATCATCTCCACTTTTCCTTTTGTGCACTTTTTTTGGCATGGGATGTTTTAGTTTGTTCAACAAGCTCAAACAACAATAGTCACAGACCCAAATGAAGGTAAAACAAAGTATATTTCCAAAAAAAAGACAACAAGATGCAATTATTCTCATATCTTATGTTTCTATCAATATTTCATTTTGTTTATTAATTCATTTCATTTTCTTCGTGACAGTTCTTTCATTAAAGTCACTTAATCGAAAGTGGAGTATAGGTAAATATTCTAATACATGGAATACTCCATGGAATGTTACTGGATATCTATGCACTGGACAAGCCATTGAAAGTATGCCCATTAGTGATACTTCTATGAATCCTACCTTCAAGTGTGATTACATATTCAACAGCAATTCCACTTGTCATGTTGTGCAAATGTAAAACTTTTTGTAACTATACCATTTTGATTTCTTTTTAGGTCTGCTTAAGTTAGATTCAATGCATTGTTACACCTCCAGTGAACATGAAGTTGTTTTTATTGATTTTTAGATATTGTCCCAAAGTGGTCTATTTTAAAATTATAATTGCAAGACCTAAGTAGTCTAATCCATTAGCTACTCACTTGCTTGCAGGAAAGCCTGTGTAATTGACATAACAGGAATAATTCCTGCAGAATTAGCTAATCTAACTTACCTCTGGGAACTGCAAAGCTCTTTCTTATTTTTCAAAATTGTCTTTTTTTAGTACAAAAATGTGAAAAATAACTAACATATCATAGTTGTGGTTTCCAACATCAAAGATAATTTAGTAAAAAAAATTTACGGACACATAATATTGCATTTTTACACATCATGTTTGTGGTTCCAACATCATTGACTAGAAATCAAGTTTTATAGATACATTACATTATGTTATTACATATCATGCTTGTGTTTCTCAGCATCATTGACTGGTCAAAAAATGTTACAGCCACATTATATTAAGAGTAGTGTAAGAAGGACACAATTTTGCCCAAAAAATAGTGGAAATTTAGAAATGATTTTGGCACAAATATGGCAACATTTTTGGGAAATTTGGGTTATAGTTGTCAAGCTTCAGGATTTTCGGTGTTCTAAGGGTTTTTTATGGTGTTGAATCCATTTCCACCATTAAAAAAATGATTCAAACACACATGTGGTAAGATTTTTTGAAAAACAAAATTGGTTGGATTCTAGAAAAAATGACTTTCCCAATGAAATTGTGGCCTTAGTAGACAAGTCCATTATATTATGTTCTCAAATATTATGGTTGTGGATTTTTCATGGCAAGAACTTGGGACAAAATTATTTAATGGGACCAAGACCTACCTTCTTGGATAAGCTCACAAACATGTAATACATGTGAGATTCTTCCCCTTTTTGTTCTATGTTCTTTAAAGTTTACCAATTGATTTTGTAATTCTTTGGATGAAAATGTATTTCATCTAAAGGAATTAATCATATTCATTGATTTAGGTCCTTTGGAATAAATAACTTATCTTTCCATATCCAAAAGGAACTAGAAAATCTAGTTAACATGGCTTCATTTTAAGATTCCTTTCTCTTTGTATATAATTTAACCTGTGATTTCTTAAGTGTATGGAAGAATAAAAAACTTAAAACTACAAGCTTGACATTCTGGACATGTAATAGATCTAAGACTTTGCATTATAACAAGTTAGTGTTTGTTTTCATTTCTTTGTATGGGAGGATACCTTCACCAACTCTTGAAGTTGTCCCTCACCCTACCTGTAGAGAACTTGTCTTGTCTACTCAATTCTTTAAAAAAACCACAATAATTTAACCTTTAGATAAAAAAGAATACCAAATAAAAAAAGTAAAAAGACAAATTGGTCTATCATTTCATATTTTCATGTTTAAATCCAACTTCTAGCTCAACTAGAATACCAAATGGAAAGGGGAAAAATTAGACTCATGTTTCCATAATTATTCAATGGAGCAACAAAATAAAGAAAACAACAATTATTTCTTACTTCTTGGTTTTTTTTTTCTTTTTCTTATTTATGGGTTATTTCTTACATGGAAGACTCCATGGAATCTTATTGGAGATCCATGCACTAGATGAGCCACTGACAATATGCCCATTAGTGATACTTCTATGAATCTTGCCTTCAAGTGTGATTATACCTTCAATAGCAATTCCACTTGCCATGTTCCGTGAATGTAAAGATTCTTGTAACTACACCATTTTGATTTCTTTTTAGGTCTACTCAAGTTAGATTCAATGCACTGTTACACTTCTAGTGAACATGAAGTTGTGTTTATTGATTTTTAGATCTCATCCCAAAGTGGTCTCTTTTCAAATTATAATTGCAAGACCCAAGTATCCTAATCCATTAGTTTCTATCTTTCTTGTAGGAAAGCCTATGAAATTGACATAACAAGAGAAATTCTTGCAAAATTGGCTAATCTGACTTACCTTTGGGATCTGTAAGACTCTTTCTTATTTTTCAGTAAAATTGAATGCTATATTGTCTAATGGATGTAAGGAATTGTCTTCTTCTTTTTTCAGTAAAAACTTGTGAAAAATAACTAACATATCATAGTTATGCTTTTTCAATATCATTGAATGGTGACAAAATGTTATAGACACATTAGATTAACATTAGCCTACAAGGCCACAATTTTTCCCTGAAAATAACCCATAAGGTTTACTTATATTGTCTAGATAAAGTGAGATTTTGATAGACCTATCTGTGGAATTTTCATGGCAGGAACTTGGTGTAGGTTTTAAACCTGTACATAAATTACCTACGAAAATATTCATATAAACAAAAAATAAACAATGGCAAGAGCATAAAACATAAAATAGATATACACATAGGGCTTCCCCTGGATCCCAAAATCGAGACTACTAGATTGATTTTTGATGATATTCCTTTCAATGTTACAATACATATATATACATGTCGAAGCATCTGTTAAGCCTTGCAATAGGTATGTATTTACTTTTGATTACTATCTTTTTCCTCCTTTCTATCCATTTTGTGCCATGATATAATAACATATTGATAGGATTTTGATAAGGAATGAATGAAACTGCTCTTGATACGATTTGACTAACCAAACTAACTCTCATTACTTTTTATGTAGAAAAACAGCAGATGGAACAGTTGTTGTTCCAAAGTTGGAACAGAAAAAGCCAATCAAGGGAAATGAGATGCATTGTGTGCGGTCAAACCAAGGAACGAATCAAGAAGATCAGTGCAAGATAGAAGAATTGTCTAAAGATAACATTTAGTTGTGAATCCCCCAGGATCTCCTGATCCTGAGGGATCACATTTATCTTATTCCTTTTGACTATAAAAGGGAAAACTAAAGAGGGATCTCTCGTCTTTTACTTCAATTGTAGTTTCAATTTGCAGAAGTGTGATTCTGAAGAACAAGATCGTATTGTAATGACAAGTGACTTTGATGATTAATATACAACTTGTGTTGTTGTTCATTCGGATATTCTAAAGTATCTAAGCAGTATTTTCTAGTGGCTAGGGCCCGGTTTCTGGTGGACCTTATTGTTGTTCCTTGTTTTATGCTTTTTCTGTTTCCTGCAAGTTTATTCTGCTTTACAGCTTTGCAGTTGATTTATTTTTGTTAATTCAGATTTATGGTATTCATTTCATTAATGCACAATCCTAGTTGGCTTTATTTAATTCATGTCGTGTATTGAATTAGTTAGCAGTTAAAGAATCATTTCTGATTAATTAAACAATAGAGCATTATTGATTAAATGCTTTCCTTCTATCCAGTAGTTTAAGTCTAGTTGAAAGAGCTCGGTTGATTATCATTCGAATTGGTTGATTAAGATTGAATTATGGTTTTGTTTGAGATTGAGTCATGATGCATAGATGAATTATTTCCCTTAAAGTTACAAGCTTGAGATTTATGATTGCATCCGTTTACTCTTGTATTGAATTTAATAACTTATTTTAAAGCATTACTCTCTGGATTTATAGCTTGCAAATATTGCGTACACTCTTGGAATAAAAAGTCTTACCCAGGTTGATAATTAATGTGAGGAAATTAGGAGTTTTAAAAGACACCTTTTAGCACCCAATATTTTTGCGCCATTTCCAGGGAGAGTAATGCCATTTTACAAAGAGTGATATATGTTTGATGTTTGTCTGCTGAGAGAGAATTGGGTATTAAAAACAAGAGGTAAGAACCTGCGTAACAAGAGAGTAAAATGCTCGCTCCTCCGCCCGCTTTCCAGAAGAATTGTGTAGAAATCTAAGATAGAAATGAGGGTTTGTATTTTTGTATGAATGACTAAGAAGAAAAAACCAAAAAGTGATATAATTCCTCCCCCCAAACCTAAAAAATCTAAGGGACCGATGACCCTTGGACGATCAACCTTTATTAATGAAATCATAAGAAAAACTGAGTCTCAGTCATCAGTAGGACCCCGAACTATTGCTACCAGACATCCTACTATTTTCCTTCAGGCCACAGGATCACCATCTGTAACTAACGCTGAGATTCATAGTAATATTAAAGGGTCTGAATAGAGTTTTCAAGATATTGAAAATTCACAACCACACCCTTCACAAGAAGGGAATTCTTGCAACCTCCATGAAGGACAAGGAGAAATAGGTAATCCTGAAATTAAATCATCAGAACCTAGATCTCCTAAAGTAGTGATTGAATAGAGGACACCCAGTTTTCTGGATCGAGGTAGCACTGTTAGAATCATTTCAGCCTCTTTTGGACATCCAAGGAACAACTCTCCCGCTCTAGAGATCCCTGAAGAATATTGGCATATCTTTTACCAAATGTCCAATAATCAGTGACATCCCTAGACCTCTACGTTACAATACCCTATTATGGACATAGTTGTCAATGCCCCCATGAAAGCTATCCCATTACAGAATATTCCTACCTTTCATGGGCTAACTTCAGAAGATCCCGATGCATTCCTTTTCGAATTCGATGTCCTATGTAGGGGTTATGATTACACCACCGACCCCCAGAAGTTGAAACTGTTCCCCTCTACTCTGAAGGGAGCAACCCTGCGTTGGTTTATGGGACTTGGTGGAGGTACCATCAATGACTGGGAATAGATGAAAACATCCTTCCTTAAAAAATACCAAGATTATTGTTAGAATATTATATATTACGAAGCAATGGAACACATAAAATATTGCAGAAATATAAACACAGAAAACGCATAAAACAAGAGAGACATAGATATACGTGGTTCACCCAGTTTGGGCTACATCCACCCCGAACAACCATTCCTTCCTTTCTATTATCCAGCAAAATGAAGAGACACAACCTACATCAGATCCGCTGTAATATCCTCTGTTTTCTCTCACAGTCTCACCTCTCTGTTTCTCGCTCAGAGAATACACATCTATTACATAGCCTCAAATACAATGCCCTCATACAAAGAGAGGGGTTGCCTTATAGGGAAAAAACCCTAAACTAAACATAAGTTCTACCGTCAGATCATGTGCCTAATGAACGACCCAGATTGACTAGAAATTACTATACTTTTACAAGGCAATTTTACATCTGTTTTTAGCTTCGAGGGCACTGCCCCCGAACCCCCCAGCCAGGAGGGATCGGCCCCCACGAGCAGGAAAAGTCCCCCGCATGGAGGGGTGTACAAATTTTCTGGGGTATACATCTGGCTGAAACAAAGACCTCTGAACAATCATGCTCCACACACAACAACCTCCCACTTGGAGAATGATTGTAGCAACTCCACCACTGCTTCATTTGCTGGACAATGAATCCTCTTTGGACCTGGTTGTTTCTCATCTTCATTGTCATTCTTGAAGACCAATTGAAACTGAGCATATTCTCAGTTTCTCCCTAGTTACAACTTTTGTTAGCATATCTACAGGATTCTGGCTAGTGTGTATCTTTTCCAGCTTCAACTCTCCATCTTCCAACACTGATCATATGAAATGTTTCTTGAGCTGTATGTGTTTAGTCCTAGAATGAAATGCTAAGTTCTTTTCAAGATGAATGGCACTTTGGCTATCACTGTATAACGTGCCCATATCATGCTCCTTACCAATTCACCCATAAACCTTTGTAACCAAATCATTTCTTTACTAGCCTTTGTAGAAACAACATACTCTGCTTTTGTTGTTGAAAGTGCAACAACACTTTGGATTTTTGAAACCCAACTGATAGCTGTTCCACCTATAGTAAATACATATCCTGTAGTGCTTCTTTTGTTATCTCTGTCACCTGCCATATCTGCATCAACATATCCCTGTAGAGAAATGTTTGAACCACCAAAGCATAATGCTTGATTTGTGGTACCTTTCAAATATCTGAGAATCCATTTCACTGCCATCCAATGTTCCTTTCCTAAATTGTTCATGTACCTGCTTACAACTCCCACTGCATGTGCAATATCAGGCCTTGTGCAAACCATTGCATACATTAAGCTTCCAACTACTTATGCATATGGAACTTTAGACATATAATCCATGTCTTCTTGGGTCTTTGGGCACATTTCCTTACTAAGTTTGAAATGGCTAGCAAAAGGTGTACTAACTGGTTTTGCATTGTGCATATTAAATCTTTTCAACACCTTTTGTATGTACTCATTCTGAGACAATGTTAATTTACGATTTTTCCTCTCTCTAGTTATTCTCACACCAAGGATTTGTTTTGCAACTCCCAAATCCTTCATTACAAATGAATTTGCCAATTTTCTTTTGAGCACATTTATTTCCTACATGTTAGACCCTACAACAAGCATGTCATCCACATACAATAACAATATAATATAGCTGCCATCATTTTACTTTTTCAGATAAACACAATGATCAGAGTGACTTCTAGTATAACCTTGTTCAGACATAAACTTATCAAATTTTATATACCACTGCCATGGAGCCTGTTTTAAGCTATACAAGCTCTTCTTCAACCTGCACACTAGTTTCTCCTTTCCTTTCACCTCATATCCTTGTAGCTGCTGCATATATATCTCTTCCTCCAAATCCCCATGGAGAAAGGATATCTTTACATCTAACTACTCAAGATGAAAATCTTTAGCTGCTACTAGACTTAAAATAGTTCTGATTGAAGTCATTTTAACAATAGGAGAAAATATTTCATCAAAATCAATACCTTTCTTCTGTGCAAACCCCTTCACCACAAGTCTAGCTTTGTACCTCTGTTTTCCTCCATCTTCTTCCTTCAGCTTGTAAACCCATTTATACTTCAATGTAGTTTTTCCTACAGGTAACCTGACTAAGTCCCAAGTCTGGTTATGCATTAAGGAGTCCATCTCTTCTTCCATGGCTACCTCCCACTTCTTCCTGCTTTCAACCTGCATTGCTTCTTCATAACATTCAGGTTCACCAGAATCAATCAACAATAAATAATATAATGAAGGAGAGTATTGTTCAAGGGGTCTACTCATCTTGGTAGATCTTCTAACACTACTTTCAAGTGTTTGGGGTGCCTGTTGCTGTTGTGGTGGTTGTTGTTGTCGTGGCTGTTGATTATTATTATTTTTAGGAACCTTTATTTTTTCAGTGATTTCATCAAGAATTGTGTATTCCTTGTTTTCTTTTTCCTGTTTCTTTTCCTGCAATTGATTCTTATACAAGACTTTTTCATTGAATATTACATCTCTAATCCTAATGATTTTGTGATTTTCATAATCATATAAGCGATAACCAAAATCATTAACACCATATCCAATAAAGGTACATTTCTTTGACTTTTCCTCAAGCTTTGTTCTATTTTCTTTATCAATATGGACAAAGGCCTCACAACCAAAAGGCTTTAAAAAAGAGTAGTTTACCTTTTTACCTGTCCATGCTTCCTCTGGAACACCACCATCCAAGGAACTTGAAGGCCCTCTATTTATAAGATAAACATCAGTATCTACAGCATCTGCCCAAAACTATAAAGGCAATCATGCATGTAATCTCATGCACCTTGCACGCTCCATGATTGTTCTATTCATCTTTTCTGACACACCATTTTCTTTTGGTGTTCTTGGAACTATCTTCTCTCTCTGAATTCCATGCTTTGAATAGTACCTATCAAATTCTTTGCTGCAATATTCACCTCCATTGTCTGATCTAAGACACTTCAATTTCTTTCCTATCTCAATCTCAACCAAAGCTTTCCATTTCTTGAAAGTATCAAATACATCAAATTTATTCTTAATACAATAAATCCAAGTTTTTCTAGTTGCATCATCAATAAAAGTAACATAATAATGAGAGCCACCGAGAGATGATACCTGAGCAAGTCCCCATACATCTGTATGCATAAGCTCTAATTTTTCACTCTTCTTTTCTTTCCCAACTCTGAGAAATTTGACTCTCTTCTGTTTTCCATAAATGCGATTCTCACAGAAGTCCAAATCAACATTCTTCAAACCCGCCAACAAATTCCTTGAGTGAAGAATCTTCATCCCCTTTTCACTCATGTGTCTGAGCCTACGATGCCATAATGCTGCATCTGCTCCTTTGGAAGTTAAAGCATTAACAAAGTTAGAAATACCATTGCATAAATACAATGTACCAACCTTTTCGCCTTTTTCTATTACCAAGGCTCCTTTGGTGACCTTCCAAGCTTTATCTGTGAAAGTTGTCACACAACCTTCAGCACCTAACTGCCCTGTTGAAATCAGATTTTTCTTTAGATCTAGAGCGTGCCTTACCTTCTTTAGTAGCCATTGGTTTCCATTCTGCTGTTTTACAAGAACCTTACCCATTCCAACAATTTTATAGGGTTTATCATCACTCAAACGAACTTGTCCAAAATCTCCTTGAACATAGCCATGAAAGTATTTCTTATCAGCTGTGGCATGGAATGAGGCCCCTGAATCTACCACCCAGGAATCAGTAATATTTCCGAAAGAAAGAATCAAAGCATCTTGTAACACCTCACCTGTCACATTTGCTTCATGATTTTTTTCTTGTTGTGCATCTCCTTATTTTCCTTTCCAAGATCTACAGTCTTTCTTTAGGTGTCCTTTCTTTCCACATTTCTAGCACACTACCCCGATCTGGACTTGGATCTACCTTTCCTTGATTTACTGCGATATCCTGAGCTCTTTCCTCTTTCCATTTTTCTTCCCCTAGACTCTTCACTCAAAGCATTACCCGATGTCTCACCGGAGCTTTTCTGTCGCATTTCCTCGCTAAGGATAGCACTGACAACATCATCAAACTTTAAAGTACTAGATCTAGAAATAGAGTTACTAATGGCCATTACTAAACCATTCCAACTTTCTGGTAATGAGCACAAGAATAATAGAGCTCTAACTTCATCATCAAAGTTTACCCCTATAGAACATAACTGACTTGTAACAGTATTAAAATCATTTAAATGGTCTGCAACAGATCCACCTTCCGACATCTTCATATTAAATAACCGTTTCATAAGAAATACCTTGTTTGAGGCTGAGGGTTTTTCATATAGTTTCTCCAATGCCTTAATCAAACCCTCTGTCATTGTTTCCTTCGAAATGTTGAAGGCGACCGATGCTGCGAGGCACAACCGTACTGTTCCGAGTGTCGTTCTATCGAGAAGGTTCCATTCTTCATCTGTCATACCCGTCAGCATCTTTGTTTTTCCACCCAATGGTAGGTACAGATCTTTCTGATACAGATAATCTTCCATCTGCATCTTCCACAGTGAGAAGTTTTGGCCGTTAAATTTCTCGACCCTAAACTTACCATCTTCTACCATTGCTCCCACTTGAAAAAGGAACCCTTCTTTCCTGCAAGTTTATCAGCCAAATAGACCTTCGACTCTGATACCAGTTGTTAGAATATTATATATTACGGAGCAATGGAACACATAAAATATTGCAGAAATATAAACACAGAAAACGCATAAAACAAGAGAGACACAGATATACGTGGTTCACCCAGTTTGCGCTACGTCCACCCCGAATAGCCAGTCCTTCCTTTCTATTATCCATCAAAATGAAGAGACACAACCTACAACAGATCCGTTGTAATATCCTCTATTTTCTCTCACAGTCTCACCTCTCTGTTTCTCACTTAGAGAATACACATCTATTACATAACCTCAAATACAATGCCCTCATACAAGGAGAGGGGTTGCCTTCTAGGGCAAAAAACCATAAACTAAACATAAGTTCTACCGTCAGATCATCCGCCTAATGAAAGGCCCAAATTGACTAGAAATTACTATACTTTTACAAGGCAATTTTACATCTGTTTTTAGCTTTGGCGGCGCTACCCCCGAACCCCCGTCGGGGGATAGCTAGCCCCGGACCCCCCACCCAGGTGTACAAACTTCCTAGGGTATACATCCGGCTGAAGCAAAGACCTCTGAACGATCATGCTCCACACACGACAATTATTGCCGAACTAGAGAACTAAAAGATGAAATATTTCAAATGGTAGCTAAGCCTAACGAGACTCTAGAAGAATATGTGGAGCGTTTCCAATATAGTTCGCAAAGATCTCCTTATGCAAATTTTTCTGATAATGTTCTAAAAACCACAATGATTAAAGGTATGAAAGACCAATGGGTAGAAACACTGAATATAATGGGTAATGGTGACATTTATCAAGAAGATTATGACAATATTATAGACTTATGCATCAGGTGCTCCAAGGGCAGTGTTATAGACATTTTTGTGCCTCGCTTCAAGGAGCATGGAATGTCAATAATTACAGGGATCCTCAGTCCCTAAACATGTTGTTCTTACCCCTAAAAGAACAAGGTCATCAAACAACAGCACTTCCAATCAGTTCTCCACCTGAAAACACTTCAAAACAGGCTTATTTTGGATCATGTCAGCTGCTTAACTGAGCTTCTGCGCTGTAATGCAACTGTCCCACTCTGTACCTGCACTGGAAGTCAAAAGTAATGAAGGCTACCTGCGCTGGGCGAGATTGGCCAAGTGGCACAGTCATCCTGCAAGGTGTCAACTGCCCAGGAAGCTTCCAAACTGACACTTGGTTCATCAGATTCGCCTTGTGATGAGTAAGAGATACTTGATCACCATGTGTAACCAAGGATCTCCAAGTGGACTCAAGAACTGAAGATTAACTGAAGAGGGAGAGGACACAAGGCAGCTTCATGTCAGTCTCAAGCTGACTCATCCTCTCTTCTTCTATCCTATATATAGAGCTCTTCTATGAGGTCTAAGGAGGCTGGAATTTTGTATAAGAAAGGAGGTGCTGTTGGTTTGCAGTCAGAGCTATTGGGTGATTGTTTTACTAGAGGTGAAGAGGAGAGTTCTTGCTGCCGAGGAGGTGCTGCTGGATTGGAGCCATCATCATTGGTTGTAACTTCCTCTGGAACCCTGTTACTTTCTATCAATAAAGTTTGCATGTTCTCCTATATACTTGTTTTACATAGATGTTTTGTGTTTACATGTATATTTGATGCACCCTAATCCATGCTTCAGTTATGAGTACATGTATCTTGTAGTTTGCTCTCTTGTTTTGTGCAGGTTCTGTGTGTAGCTGGATCGGCTAGGAGAGCAAAGAGCTGGGAACGAGATACAAAGAGAGAAGGACAAGGATCGACTAAGCGAAAGACACCAGGTTGGTTGACCTTCTTTCCATTCTCTCTGTATTTTCATAAAGTGGAACATGAAAACTTTATCATTCAGTTGTTGCTAAAGACTGTCACCTTTAGAGTAGGGTTAGTGTCATCCGCATCGGATACTTTTCCCCACAACAAACTGGCGACTCCACTGGGGAGCCTAGTATCTTGTTGGTGTTTGTAGTATTTTGCTATTCATTTCTTGAAGAAAAGAGTACCAAATCGAAAAGCTTTTGACTATATCAAAAGCGAAGTAGAGGGACTGCTACTCTTGCTCTTTGCTGAGCAGATTCAAGATTTGAAGAGCTTATCTACAAAAGACTCTTTACTCTTTGTGATAGATCTTCATCCTCTTGATCATCCCTTAGCCTGTACTTGACCTATAGCTTTTTATTTCATCCAAAACAGTGCATTTTTGAGCTTTTTATGACCCGGAAAACTTTGTAGACGAAACTCTCGTGAGTCAGTGCAGGCTGTACACAGGCAGCCTGCATTACAGCGCAGGTACTCCCTTCGGGAACTGCGCTGAGAGTGAGATTGGCAGACTAGAACCTGCGCTGGTCCAGTTAGCCCTTGTCTTGCTCAGTCTTCCTATTGTGTCTTGGCCCTGTTTGCACTTGTTTTTGGCTGATTGCTTGCTGGTTATTGTACTTGCTGTAAACCACTTCTCCTTGACATTATTCTGCCTCAGTTGTGTGATGAAACTGTGAATGTTCTTTCAGTATTTCTTGTTTCAGTTACAGTTTCCCATTGTGAAAAGCGAACCAGTATAGTTGTGGCCTCTTAGATCCTGAACTGTAAAAGTGTCTTTGTGATCTTATGAGCTAGTTTTATTACTGTTCATGGCTGTTTGAGTTTGTTTGCTTTTCACATTATGGTTTGAATTCATATATTTTTGGTGTTGAAACAAGTACCTGTAAAGCGTCTTTTCATTTTAGAAAAAACTGGTTTGTTTACGCTTCAAATTGAATTCAAAAATCATACAACAGTTTTCCTTTTGTCTACATCAACATTAAAGGAAAAGAAAAGAAATACATGCATCTTGCATTTGCATTTTGATAAGTTTGGGTGTCTGATCTAGGAGAAAGTGCATTAGTTTGTGCTTGGTGCTCTGTGTGGAAAGATATTGTTTTTCTCTCCCCTCAGTAGTTAGGATTTTCAAAGCTAAAAAGATTGTGAAAGCTTGCTTATCATTTTAGCTGCATTTAGGAATTTGTACCAATACATCTCGTGGTGATCCTGAAAGACAAACTGATAAACAAGATCAACTTAAAATATATTTGAATGAATCTAAAAATGCATTGTAACATAACGCTCACAATAGAGGTCTAGGTAGAGACGTGTTCCGGCGTCGTTAAACGTAGTGACTGTCGATCTCTACGAAGGTGGGTGATTCCTCCTGAGGGACGATAGCACTAATACGGATTTGAGCTCCCGCGTACCGTCGCGTATATTGGGAGACCCCTATAGGCAATTATCCTTTATCCTTAGGAAGCCGTGTCGACCGCCCTACTGATCGCGATGCAGTGAACACAGCATTCACGAAGATCGACCACCCGTACCGTAAAACGTATTCTGTGGTTTCGCGAAAGGTTTGGCACACCCTCTGCCTAGATCTCCAGAGCAGTTTCTTTTGGCCCTTTTCAAACTCTATAACTGAAAAGGTCCAACCGAGCATTTGTCACTTCGGGCTCGTTAATACATCGAAGGCGACTAGAGTCATCTTTAGCTTTTTCTTGACTCTTAAAACATGAAAAAGCAAAGCTGTGTCTAAAAGCGTCTAATAAAATTCATTCAATACGGAAACATAATTCCCCTTTTTGTATTTTAGTTGATCAAGTAATCCGCAACCGTGGAGGAAAGTCAATTAAAACCCCGTCGTTCAGGGAGGCTTGCGAGTCAACCACCTTTGTCTCCGGAACCGAGAGTAGTACGGGCAAAGCGATCTCGCTGGACCAGGTCAAAATCTCCTTTTAAAGTTAGAATGGAAGTTCCGACAACATCTGAGATTCTGGTCACTCCCAATATTTCTGGAATCCCTGCCTCTGTTGAAGAAGTTCAACAGCAACAGAAGGACAGTTGTATTGATCCTAGTCTGAAAACAAGTACTTGCATAACTGAACCAGTTCCATCTGAAACCGGTCCACAGAGTCTTGTTGTTCAAACAACTGTCGCTGTCGAAGCAACCCCTTCTTCCGCACCAGAAATATTTTACGGACCTGACGGTCTGCCTCTTCCTCCTGGTCTGATTGCAATAGAGGAAATCGTAGAGGACCAGCAAGCGAATACTCCAATTCATTTTGGATTAGGTACCACTCTTTTTCCTTCTGCATCAGAAGTTTGTCTATCGCCACAAGAAGTTCCTGAAGAATCGTTAGGAAGTTTATTGGATAGACTTAAAATGTCTGAACAACCGTCGACATCTAGAACTGTGCCAAACGACACAGCGACAGCAGAAGCTCCTGTTGCCATTCCAACGATGTTTGCCGGCATACCAGCCGTCCCGACTAGCTCTCATCAGCTAGAAGGAGTCCACCCAGGGACTATTATGAAAACTTGGTCTGTTCCAGTTTGTTCTTCCGGTATAATACCCGGTAATTCTTATGTTGAAACTAGACAAATTGATCCCTTTGGGAATCATTTTGGGCCATCCAGTCCTCAAAGGCCATCTATGCCCTTGAGCTCCGGATTGTTACCGTATGGGGGGCAATATGCCCTTTCACTTCCTCTTCCGGGAGGATACCCATACGGTAGTTTTCAACCACATTCAGGTTTGACTGAAGTAACGACGAGTGGTTGGGTGCCTATGTTACCCCAACAACCGAGAGTTGTATATTCTATGCAACAATCTGTACCTATGTCTAGTATCCCGAAGACGCCAGCAATTGTAACCGTGTTGCAAGTTCAATCGATGCCTGTTGTATGTCAACCCCAAGTTGTAATGCAACAGCCTATTGACCCTGCAACACAACCACAATCGCCAATTGCCGGGATGACACAGATACAAACGGGGACTATACCCCCGCATCTTGGTCCGTCGGTTAGTGTCGCACAGCAAAACATGGCTTCACAACCATGGATGGTGCAATACCAACAACCTCAGTTTCAACAGGTGTACCAAGGATCTGAGCAACAGATCTTTGCGAATAGTGGGCAACCCTATATTCAGAACGGGTTAAATCAACCACTTTACAGTGGCCAAGCCCACCGGCCATATCAGTCATATCAACATCAGTTGCATTATGCTGGTACGCAAAGGCCTATTGCTCAGGCGATTCCATCGTATCCGGGGTACGCCTCGCCAAACCTAAATCAGCAGTTGCCATTCGTGGCGACCTTAGAATTACCAGATTTACATCGTTTGACAAACGATCCAATCGCCTATGCCCATTGGTGGCCAGCGATTCCTCACAAACTTCCTTCGGACATTCCTAAATTCAATGGAAATCCGGGCGAAGACCCGTCGAATCATGTGATGACATTCCATCTGTGGTGTTCATCGAATACCTTGAATGATGATTCGATAAGGCTTCACCTTTTCCAGAGGACATTGACTGGTCCGGCGGCCAAATGGTATATTGAATTACCTAGAGCCTCTTTCGACAATTTTAGTTCCCTAGCCACGACTTTCTTAACACACTTTCCGTTACCTATAAGGTACGAAATTGGAACAGAGATTTTGACCAATTTCAAGCAGACAACAGCCACACATATATATGATCATATACATGAGTGGCATCGTCGTCGCAGAATGGTGAAGACCTATGTTCCAGATCAGCTATTAGCTGAGTGGTTTATAAAGTCGCTTCTGCCGGCAATTACAGAAGATGTGGCCAAGGGAGGCGTCGTAACAGAGGAGCAAGTTATTGCTCGTGCTCAATATTTGGACTTAGTGTATACTCAGTCGGGCACGCTCTATGATAAGATACCTGATGCCCCCAGACTGGAATTTTCAATCCCTCCTCCTCCCGGATCGAATAGTGACTCTCATGCCGGTGACGGCGTGATTGGAACTGCAAACGCTAAGTCGACAAGGGATTCGAATAAGAAAGCCCGTAAGACTTCGAATCAAAAAGCAAATCAGGAGATTCTTGCTTCGGAAGTAAACGTTGTATCTACGGATAAAGACAAAAACTCCAATCAACCAGGAAGCAAGAAGAAACAAAACAAAGGGAAGAAGAAGAAACAAGGTGGATCATCCCCTCAAAAAACTTCTTCAAACCCTCCTGGGCAAAAGAAACAATTTCCTCCATGTCAAATATGTGATGAAAATCATTCAACAAAGAACTGTCCGTTCAAAGCTGAGTTAAAGAGGTTCCTAAAGAGTTCCCAAACTTCAGCTGTGTTGACTGATCCGTTTCCCGCCCCAGGTCAAAATATGGTTGATAGTGGAAATGCTTCCCCGTCTCAAGTGCTTATGTTGTCGGTTTCTAAGCAAAGTGATGCTTTGATCTCGACTAGGAATAAAGATTATGGGAATCCGCCGGTGTCGAACGACAAAGGGAAAGATCAACCCAGTAGTTCGACAACGACTTCGGCAGAAGTTGTACCCCCCCTCACGCATGAATTAACAATAAAGCCACCTAAGGGAGTAGTCCACAAGTCGACATTCAACCCTCGCGCCAGAGCGGCGCAACACTATAATATAGTGGAGGATTTGGCCCAAACGCCATCTGCTATGTCGACTCTTGAGGTACTACAAAATTGCCCATCCCAAAGGCAGGCATTGTTATCAGCAATTGGTGGAGTGGATCCTAAAGATTCCAATCTTGTATCCTTTGATCACAAAGGATATGATCCTCAGTTACCAGCGCAATTAGCTTTCCTTATTCAAGTGAAAGCACTCAACAAGACTGTTCATAGAACGATTATTGATGAGGGTGCATCGACATGTATCATGTCGATGAGTTGCTGGAAAACTCTTGGATCTCCAACCTTGTCGCGATCTTCGACGACATTGAAAGCATTTGACGGTAGATCGTACACTCCGTACGGTATCCTAAATAACTTTAAGGTTGAACTAGGAGGAAAAACAGTAGAGATTGATGTTGAAGTCATTGATGGCAATCTTGACTATAACATCCTACTGGGAAGACCATGGATATATGCCATGGCAGCTGTAGTGTCGACATATTTTAGGAAGATCGCATTCCCATTTGAAGGAGGGATTACGATCGTCGATCAACAGAATTTCCTCCCTAATGGTTCACAAGTTACTGGAAGCATTCCCCTGATCCATGGGAGCGACCATTCGATAAAAGATATCGGAGTAGGCTTGCTAAAAGATCCCACTATGATGGGAACTTTCGCGTTGCCACCTCCTTTCCATATAGTGGATATCCCGTTTGTAGCAACATGCAACATGGTATCTTCGTCGAAGGTCGCAGAAGACAAAGTCGTCATGGATCATCAAGTGGTATTGCCTCCTAGCCCCATTGAGATATTGTAGCAATCAATGTTTCAGGCATGGGAGGCGAGCCCAAATGAACGCTCGTCAAGCGTTTGGGTAGATAGGTCCGAAGAATATGGTACCCGATTAGATCCATGGTCAAAAGTTCATGGGACTGACGAAGGAATCTTACAATCAATGATGATTGAGGGGACACCATGGAACGATAACCACCATCGTTCCCTTCTTCCAGAGTGTGAAGAAGAAACTCATCACGACCTATACCACCCTTCAGTATTTGAATTCCTAACAAATACTGTAAATACGGTGGATTCAGAGAAAAACCTATCCAATATTGAAGAGACTGTAGCCATAAACATCTCGACAAAATCTGATGTTGTTGAGAATATTCATGTCGGCAAAAGTTGTTCCCCTTCAGAACTGGAAATATATAGTGCTCTCTTTCGCGAATTTAGAGATGTCTTTGCATGGTCATATGATGAAATGCCAGGCATTGACTCGAGCATAGTTGAACATGAAATTAAAATGTATCCTGATGTCAAACCAGTAAGACAACGGCTTCGGCAGGTACATCCGAAGAAATCCGCTGCCATTAAGGCGGAAGTTGAAAAACTCCTCCATGCTGGATTCATCTACCCGGTTCCTCTAACCGATTGGGTATCGAATATTGTCCCTGTTATGAAAAAACAAGGGACGATAAGAGTGTGCGTCGACTATAGGGATGTAAACAAAGCTTGTCCAAAGGACAACTACCCTACACCCTTCATCGACCAGATAATTGATGAATGCGCCGGATGTGAAATCTTTTCCTTTATGGATGGATTTTCCGGGTATAATCAAATAAATATCCGCCCACAGGACCAGTCTAAGACTGCATTCATCTGTCCGTGGGGCACATTCGCTTATCGAAAATTACCCTTTGGTTTAAAGAACGCAGGGGCGACGTTTCAGAGGGCAATGAATTATGCCTTCCATGACATCAAGAACATCGTTCAACCTTACCTCGACGATCTTCCGGCTCATTCGCGGAAGCGGACTGATCATCCGCGGCATTTGAGAGCGATATTTCTACGTTGCCGACATTACAAGATAAGACTCAATCCACACAAATGTGTGTTTTGCGTCGGTTCTAGTCGTTTACTTGGCTTTGTGGTCTCTAAGGATGGGATTCGTCTCGACCCTTGTAAGGTTCAGGCAATCATTAATTTGCCTCCACCTTCAAATTTGCTTCAGATTCAGAAACTCCAAGGGAAAGCAAACTTTCTGAGGAGGTTCATTCCAAATTACGCAGAACTTGCCAAAGGTTATACTCGTCTGTTGAAAAAGGATATACCTTTTGTCTGGGACCAGGTTGCGCAAGCTTCCTTTGATGCTCTGAAAGATTGTCTAGTAAGAGCATCATTAATGTACGCCCCGGACTATCAAAGAGATTTTAACCTGTATCTAGCTGCAGCAGATACGACCATTGCGATGGTGTTAGTGCAAGAAGTCGATGGAGTTGAACATCCTATTTATTATTTAAGTAAAAACTTAAATGACACAGAAAGTAAATATTCCTATGTTGAAAAACTAGCGCTTGCTGCTGTTCAAGCGATTCAAAGGTTTCGACATTATGTCCTCTTTAGGAAAACTACCGTTTTGTCAGATTGCAATCCCATGACATATATACTGTCGCGACAGTTGCTTGGGGGCAAATATTCAAAATGGATAGCCATCCTTCAAGAGTTTGATTTAGATTTTGTAAAATCCAAATCAAAGAAAGCTCTAGTTTTCGCGGAATTATTATGCGATCTCCCATCTTCGTCCAACGATGAAACATCAGAAGAGTCAATCGTGGATGAAAATTTGTTTCTGATATCAGTAAGCGATGAGTGGTATGGAGACATCATTGTTTATCTCCAAACCCAAAATTTTAGGCCTAATACCTCACACTCGGAACGGAAACGTATACGATACCAATCGAAAGACTACATGATCGTCGGTGATACACTTTACCGTCGTAGCGTCGATACGGTTCTGAGGAGGTGCCTTACCCATGAGGAGGCCGAAAAAGCCCTGAATGATTGTCATTCAGGCGCGTGCGGGGGGCATCAATCTGGATATGCAACAGCACAAAGAATCTTACGAGCAGGATATTTTTGGCCAACTATGTTTAAAGATTGCATAATACCTATCAGAAGTTGCCATGCATGTCAGATCTTTGATAGCAAAACCAGAAGACCACCCGCACCCTTACAGCCGATAGTTGCTGTTGGGCCCTTCGCCAAGTGGGGCATCGATTTCATGCAATGTAACCCCACCTCGACCGGGGGGCATGGGTATATTATAGTCGCTGTTGACTATTTTACCAAATGGGCCGAGGCGATGCCTACATTGGATAACACTGGTGAAACAGCTGCCCTTTTCTTTTTCAATCATGTAGTCGCCAGGTTCGGCGTTCCGCAAGCTATAGTGACAGATCATGGATCGCATTTTCGCAATCACATGATGGTTGAGTTAGCTGCCAAACTAGGACTATCGCACGATAGCTCTACCCCGTATTATCCACAAGCCAACGGACAAGTTGAAGCAATCAACAAGGTCCTGAAGCGTATGTTGCAAAGGATGATCGGGGTTCACAAGAGAAGATGGCATCTAATCCTGTACTCAGCATTATGGGCTTACCGAACCTCGGTAAAGAACGCCACGGGGTTCACACCATTCCAATTGGTGTATGGCCTAGAGGCGGTATTACCGATCCAGTGTGAAATTTCGTCTCTTAAACTCGCAATTGACCTCCTCCCCGGAACCTCAGAAGAAGAGGCTCGTTTCCTGGAATTGATCCAGTTGGATGAAAACCGTCGTGATGCCGCTTTGGCAAACGAGGCTCATAAGAAACGAGTCAAAGCACAGTTTGACAAGAATGTCAAACCGCGCAACTTCTCTGAGGGTGACTTGGTTTTGCTTTACGACCAAGAATCCGATAAATTAGGAGCAGGAAAATTTCAGTCCTTATGGATGGGTCCCTATATTGTTAAAAGGGTGTTAGCAAAAGGAGCCTACGAGTTAATGGATTATGACAGAATACCACTGGCGCAACCCCGTAACGGGTTGTACCTCAAGCGTTACTATGCCTAAATAGTAACCTGAGTGCTTTTGTTGTATTTTGTTTTCGCTGAAATGTTTGTTTCGGTAGTAATCCACCCTTCTCGTTTGTTGCAGATGTCGAATTATTCTGATACATATGTGGGATACGCCGACGGAGCGAGTCGTAGTACGCAGAATTTGTCCTCCGCTGCCTGGGCCATTTTTAATCCAAGCAGCGAGTTAGTGAGTTTCAGAGGTGTGTGTATTGGACGGTCAACAAACAATATCGCTGAGTATAGTGCGTTGATCGAACTCCTCTCTGATACCATCGCTCATGGTATACGCCGACTAATTGTTAGGCTAGACTCACAACTTGTGATACTACAACTCACTGGTATATATTCAGTCCGCAATCCAGCTATTTATCGTATGTTTCTAAGAGTTAAGATTTTGGAAAGAGAGTTTGATTCAATTCAATACCAACATATTTCCAGAAACTTGAACACATTAACAGATTCATTAGCAAACTATGTATTAGATAGACATTTACAACATATATAAAAAGAGATGCATCGGTGCTATGCAAGTGGATCACCAATAAACTGAAATAAACTCCGAAAATCAAAATATATAAAGTTGTTTATAGTTTGTACATAATGTGCTGTGATCAAAACAAAATTGGTCATATGACCTAGAACTCAAAAAGATGCTAGGGGGCACCCTAGCCTAGTGGTGCTCATGAAAGTACGTCACGGTCTGTGCGATCATGCGCAAGAGACGAGTCCATCGTCTAGGCACACCGATGGTGTGTCGCTGCAACTGTAAAGGTAACTCATCAATCTGTACATCCGGAAGGCCACGAGTTAGGCTCTCAACCTGCTCCTGCACAGCTGCAAGTATCTCCGTATCACCAAGGTCGCGAATAACAACTCTCCTAGCAGGCTCTGCTGCTGGGGCAGCAACTGGCGATCGTGGACGAGCTACTGGACGAACAGGACCAACATCTGCATGCACCCAAGAGTTTGATCAGTTTTGAACAGTAAACATCATGAATAAAAAACAATAAACAATGATATGGTCAGAGATTTTACCAATAGCGCCCCATTGCTCGCCATCCGGAAGCACCAAGTCCGGATCACCTCGGTAGTCCATACCCACATATGGATACTCAGAAAATGCCATCTCCTGACGCTCAAACCACCTAAAGAAGGACTCAGTGAATGTAATATGAGGTTGACCAGCATGCCGGGACATATGGTCAACCCACCTCTGCATGCGTGGCTCGGTCGGAGAAGGCACATCAAGCAAGATGTACTGAGGTTGCATCAATGGGATTTTCTCCAAGACAAAGGTAGTGAGAATAGAACCAAATCCAAAGTTCTTCAGCCCCCCGTCCTTTACCTTGGTCAATTGACTTTTCATCTGGATAAGTACTGCATCACACCAGTTAAACACTTTCGGTTGGAGACACTCCAAGGCGTGCTGCATATAAGACCTGTTGGCAACATGTAAAGCTGTGCTACCGGCCATCCTACCAATAGTAAACAGAATGGACCTGAGAGACTTGTCAGTGATGTCACGGATATTGATCTTGCCGTCTTTGCTCGGCTGTGAACCTTCCCGGCAATACTGACAGATATAGTCTCTGGTGGAAGTAGTCCCTCGAGCCGTACTCGACAAAGAAATGGGAGCACCCCGCCTTGACAACCCAGTCAAGAAGTACATGTCCTCTATGGTCAAGGGGAAGGACTTCCCCCTAATCTGGAATACTTGGTTAACAGGATCCCAAGCATCAAGCATATACTGCAGTAAAGAAATATGTGCTCTCATGCTAGAGATACGGAAGAACTTCAGCAGGCCACAGTTCCGAAGCGCGTTCACCGTGACTGGGTCATGGAGTGCAACCATGTCCTCTGCTTCATGTTCTCGTTCTCGCCATGTAAGGGACATTTTGTTCAAATTTCCCTGCAATCAAACAAGAGAAAGAGTAAGTTCCTGATTTTGATGAAAATCTGGCGAAAAATCATCAAAAAACTCATGCAAAATCAGCCCTTTTTGGCCCCGCGCAGGCAGAGAGTCTTCCCCCTGCTCTGGAACTCAGTCTGCCTTAAGGCTGCCTGAAATACAGCGCAGATTTCGAAAGGGGAACCTGCGCTGATGCCAGGGCGCCCTAATGAAACCCCTGGGGCCCAGAAACTCTGAAAAACATGCATGAAACTGAAAAAGGAAACCATGAAAGTGAAGGGCTAAGGTTTAGCTCCTACCTGGTCCAAACGGCGCTGAAAATCGTCCACAGAATCTCCCGGAATCAGCTGGTGAAAATCAAGGAAGAAGAGGCACCTCCAGAGCTCCAACAAGCAAAATGCAAATGAAATGGTAAATGAGAGGTAAAAACCCCTTTTATGACTTTTTACACAGTTTAAAGTTAAATATTAGGGTAATAATCTCGTTTTCATGCAAATATTGTCCATTTCTAACAAAATTTGTTGCAGCAATTGAAGATGAAGTACCACATTTGAAAAGAGAAAAGCTAGTAAAAGTAAAAAATGGAATTTGACCATGAATCGAGTAGTTTTACCACAGAATTTATGCTCGTTAAAAAATAGAAAAGTGTGAGCAGAGTTTTTCCGCCAAAGTTCAAGCTCATTAAAAAATGAACCTATCTCGGTAAATAACCATTGCGATCGTAAATTTATAAGCCTTAAAAGCCTTGGTCGTGTTTTCATCCATCACCTCCATTTCATTTGGCCGATCGTTCACCCCCATATGTGTGTTTACCTATTTTGAGGAACAGCTGCGAAGAGTGATTTCACCTAGCCATCCTTGTGACACTACCGTGATTGGAAAATTCCAATTTGTACCTGGAATCAGTTGCTATCCCTGTTTATCACTCGTTCCTCAAAAGACGAGTCTTCTTTGAGCTCTTTTCACTGACTCGTAAAATATGAAAAGTTTGCCGAGTTTTTTGGCCTTCTAGCTCGTTAAACGACCGAAAGCTATCCCTCCTCTAGATTTTAATCTTTTTGGACCTGAAGGATTATTGCACAAAAAGATCGAGCGCTTGTCTTGTCCGGCTCGTAAAAGTACCAAACAGCCATCCCTTCTGTATTGTTTTATACTTTTTCGGACTTGAGGGATTAGATGACGAAAAAGGAATTATGGAGTTGACTTTTTGTACCTTTTTAGACTCTCTAAAAATGAAAAGGACCGAGTTTTCTTTGTCGTTAGACTCGTTAAAATGATTAAATAGCGACAAACTTGTCTTTAGACGAGAACGAGTTTCCCTATCGCTAGGCTCGTTAAATCATAGCGATGGGCTTGCCCGAAGGGCAGGTTATAGAACAAGCATATGTTATCCTCCTCAAGCTTGACAAAAATAAAGAGGTACTGGTCAGGAATGACTGGGGAAAAATTGGGAGAACATCAAAGTTTAAAGGTAGCAAGTCACTCTTGAACATGACACTTTTCCTCCGTACCATATCGGGTTGGGTTGTTTCATTCACCGGTCTCATCACCATGGTCCTCGCCACACCATCCACATTTGGGGTAATGCTACCGATCCATCGCATCAGTGTCGTTATATGTTCAAGAGGGGTCATTCTGGAAGTGTCAACCGTGTCCCATCCACTACCATACATTATCCTTCATCCATTCATGATCGCCACCCTGAATCATATTTCACAGTTTGTTTTCACCTCCACTAAAGTCATTAGCTCCGTTCCGTGTCATTGATGTGGGATTCATTAAGGCCCTCCTTTGACGGATCGCTTCTTGTCGACTTCAGCTCATTATCCAAGAAGTTGATCTAGGAACACCCCCATCAGTACTTTGAAGCTTGCATGCCTCAATGGCAAGTTTCTCACTTCCGGCGACAGGTATACATCAATGACCTTCGACCAGAAGATTTTGCGTGGCGTTCGACGCCAAGTCCTTTTTTCACGCCACGTGAATTGTACTGCAGTACCTTGAGGGTCATCGTCATTATTGGTGATTCCTCTCGCGCTTGTTAACGATTTTCATTATTGACCGGTAATCAAGCGATGTCTTTCCATGTTCGACTTCAGCGCAATTCTCACATGGATCGACTTGTACTTAGAGTGAAGATCGAACGAGTTTGAAGACCCCGGATCTAGTTTCATCCATCCGGGCTGCGATATATATTCAGGAAATATAAAAGCATTTTCCGTGTACATCATTGCAGCAGATGATCATCCTATTCAAAGGATGATAGTTTCAGCAGAAAATTATCAGTCTATCTTCAGACGATCGTCTGTCATATGTACCAAAATGTATTTATAGAAAGCTGAGCATGGGAATGCCCGCCTCAGCTAGATCATGAGAATAATGATGAATGAAAAATAATGTATTGTATTGTATTGTATTACAAGGCACTCTCCTCAGCACTGGAACGAACTTCGGATCCTCTAGCTAAAGCATTTCACCCGATAAACGGCCTCATACTTTAGGGGGCAACTGTTATAGACATTTTTGTGCCTCGCGTCAAGGAGCATGGAATGTCAATAATTACAGGGATCCTCAGTCCCTAAACATGTTGTTCTTACCCCTAAAAGAACAAGGTCATCAAACAACAGCACTTCCAATCAGTTCTCCACCTGAAAACACTTCAAAACAGGCTTATTTTGGATCATGTCAGCTGCTTAACTGAGCTTCTGCGCTGTAATGCAACTGTCCCACTCTGTACCTGCGCTGGAAGTCAAAAGTAATGAAGGCTACCTGCGCTGGGCGAGATTGGCCAAGTGGCACAGTCATCCTGCAAGGTGTCAACTGCCCAGGAAGCTTCCAAACTGACACTTGGTTCATCAGATTCGCCTTGTGATGAGTAAGAGATACTTGATCACCATGTGTAACCAAGGATCTCCAAGTGGACTCAAGAACTGAAGATTAACTGAAGAGGGAGAGGACACAAGGCAGCTTCATGTCAGTCTCAAGCTGACTCATCCTCTCTTCTTCTATCCTATATATAGAGCTCTTCTATGAGGTCTAAGGAGGCTGGAATTTTGTATAAGCAAGGAGGTGCTGTTGGTTTGCAGTCAGAGCTATTGGGTGATTGTTTTACTAGAGGTGAAGAGGAGAGTTCTTGCTGTCGAGGAGGTGCTGCTGGATTGGAGCCATCATCATTGGTTGTAACTTCCTCTGGAACCCTGTTACTTTCTATCAATAAAGTTTGCATGTTCTCCTATATACTTGTTTTACATAGATGTTTTGTGTTTACATGTATATTTGATGCACCCTAATCCATGCTTCAGTTATGAGTACATGTATCTTGTAGTTTGCTCTCTTGTTTTGTGCAGGTTCTGTGTGTAGCTGGATCGGCTAGGAGAGCAAAGAGCTGGGAACGAGATACAAAGAGAGAAGGACAAGGATCGACTAAGCGAAAGACACCAGGTTGGTTGACCTTCTTTCCATTTTCTCTGTATTTTCATAAAGTGGAACATGAAAACTTTATCATTCAGTTGTTGCTAAAGACTGTCACCTTTAGAGTAGGGTTAGTGTCATCCGCATCGGATACTTTTCCCCACAACAGGCAGTACAAGGCTGAAACCAGTCAGACGCGATGCGATCACCAGAGACAGCAAAGCCTCAAGAGGAAGCATTACAAGAGTCAAAATCAGCAATCTATTGAAAGATTTCAAGACTGATATCCTAGGGACCCTGACGACACACTTGGATATCATGTAAGCTAAATGAAAGCATGTCAAAGTAGAGCAAAACCTGGCTATTTTATGTCCCCGTTGTAGAAAGAAACACAGTCATAAAGAAGGCCCTCTAGATATGATACAAACATGTGCCATATGCACTAAGGAGCATGCCACGGAAGTTTCCCATCGCTCCCAGGATTAAAATTAGTCTTCAAGGAAGAGGAAGAAGAAGTGGAACTAGTATATCTTTTGAATCAACGTCATCAATGGCAAGCACGTCAGACAAGTATGCCTACCAATCCATATTCGTTCTTTCCTCCCTCACAATATAATTCTCAGCAATATTTAGGGGCAGCATGGCAGAACCAACCACCTTTTTCTTCTTGGCCACCTCAAACATTTTCTATGCCACCATGGACCAACCAATCAAATCCAAACAATAATTGGCCAAATCCCTCTTACGCTCCACCATTATGACAGAACAATTCCTATTCATCTCAATGGTCCCCTTCCACCTCACAAAATCAGAACTGGCAATCAAACTGGCAAAGATCCACAAACCAGCCTATGGGGACAGTTCCTCTGTCTCAACCAACTTTACCAACACCTTACACATTGCAGCAGAATCCTCAATCTAATATATGACCACAACTCCCAGCTCAACCCAACCCAAATCCCAACAACAGACCAATCCAGTCAGTACAAATCATTGAGGGTTTGGACCCTGAAGCTGAGTTGAGAGAGTGTAATGAACTCAAGTTAAGATCTGGACACATAATCGCTCCAAACGAGGATAAAAATCTGCAACCTGAAGAACCACACCCAAATAAGCCTTTGATTGTAGATGATCAACAAGGGAAAGATACATTCAGGAAGAAAACTCCAGAACAAATCGTAACTACTTCCCCACCATTCCTATAAATACTGATGATACCGTGCCCAATTGAATATCCCGACTTTGATCTTCTGGGTGAACTAAAGAATATCTGTATAAAAATACCCCTCCTCCAAGCTATTCATGACATTCCAATATACGCCAAAACAATTAAAGAATTGTGTATAAAGAAGTCTATGAGGAAAAAAAATAACCCCAACTCTCCATGTCGTCGAGACTTTGTCTGATTTATTACTAGGAAAAGAGACACCTGTAAAATATGAAGACACAAGGAACCCCATTGTCATAGTACATATAAATGGACACTCTTTTCCCAATGCTTTAGTTGATTTAAGGGTAGCTATTAACATTCTCACAACAACAACTTGCCAAATTCTTGGCATCACAGCCTTGGAACCAACAACTACCTTACTGGAGCTTGTTGACCGCTCAGTCATTAGGCTAGAAGGAACATTACCGGATGTGATGGTTTCTATAGACACTTGGGAATATCCGGCAGATTTTTTTAGTATTAACCCTAGGAACTCGCTCGATGGACATATCTTAATTTTAGGAATGCCTTGGCTAGCAACCGCTGATGCTTATATCAGCTGCCAGACAGGTAGTATGACCGTAACCAAAGGGAATGATGTGAAGAATCTAGCCTTATACCCTCCTGCTTAGCCAAGCCTAACCATTGTAAAAACTAGGAAGCAACCTATAACATATTTAACATAAAATATTTGGTCACCATTGACTGTGGCAAATGCCCTTGAATTTAAAAACCAAACAGAAGATGATGTCATTAATACTTTTATCAATCATCCTGCTACAATGTCTAGCTTGAAATGTCACATGATTAAAGCAGCCCTTGACAATGAAATTGAAGAAGATTCCCTAAGAGGTATCAATGACCAACTAATACCAACAACCACTATCTATAATAGCAAACTTATCGAAATTGAGCCAAGGAAGATCTTGAACATTAATAGTAATCTGAGTGATGACCAACAACAAAAACTTATTCAAGTCCTTAGGAAATATAAAGGGGCTTTTGCTTGGGATTACCCAGACATGAAAGGGATTAACCCTCACCTATGCATGCACCACATTTACATTGAAAAAGATGCAAGACCCATTCGAGAACCTCAGCATAGATTAAATCCTCACCTAAAGGATATTGTTAAAGAAGAACTTCAAAAGCTATTAGATGTGAATTTTATCTATCCTATATCTGACAGTAAATGGGTTTCTGCATTATTAGTTGTTGTTGGGAAAAGTATCCAATACGGAATGACCCTATCCCACTCTAAGGGTGATAGTACCTCAGCAACAATCAAAGCAAAGCTATTCGAGATTACTTCTTTATGAGATGTAAGAGAGAGGAGAAAGAGATCCACTAACCGTTATCTTCCGCTAATGATTGATCCAATCTTCCCTCTTTGCCGCTTGCTCCCAGCTCCTTGCTCTTTCACTAGCCCAGCTACACAAAGATCCTGCAAAAGCACAAGAAAGGGAAACTACAAGAAGCATACATCCATAACTGATTCAAGGATTAGAATAAATCAAATATACAAGCATCAATATGCCACAAAGACACATGCATATAGAAGAACCTCAAATGCTTTATTAATGGAAGAAGTAAAGTTCTGAGAGTGTTATAACCATAAGAGGCCCAATCCAGCAACACCTCCCAGCAGAAAGAAATCTCCTCTTCACCTCCTTCAAAGCAATCACCCAATAGTTCTATACTCAAACCAACAACACTTCCTTACATTCACAAGATTCCCGCCTCCCTAGACCTCATGAGAGAGCTCTATATATAGGAGTTTTGGAGAAAGGATGAGTCAGCTTGAGGCTGGCATGAAGCTGACTAGTGTCCTCTCCCACTTCAGTTATACTTCAGTTCTTGAGTCCACTTGGAGTTTCTTGCTTCCACTTGGAGATTCAGATCCTCTTACTCATCACAAGGTGAATTCCCTGATCCAAGTGTCATTTTGGAAGCTTCCTGGGCATTTGACACCTTGCAGAATGACTGTGCCACTTGGCCAATCTCGCCCAGCGCAGGTAGCCTTCATTAGATTTGACATTCAGTGCAAGTACAGAGTGGAGCAGTTGACATTCAGCGCAGATGCTCAGTGGAGCAGTTGACATGATCCAGAATTAGCTTGTTTTTGAGTGTTTTCAGGTGGAGAACTGATATTTAGTGCTGTGATTTGCTGACCTTGTTCCTCTAGGGGAAGGAACAACATGTTTAGGGACTTTGGATCCCTTAGATTATTGACATTTCATGCTTCATGCTGTAAGGCACAAAAATTTCTATAACAGTTGCCCCCTAAAGTATGAGGTCGTTTATCGGGTGAAATGCTTTATCAGGAGGATCTGAAGTTCATTCAATCGCTGAGAGGCGCCCTGTAATAAAATACAATACAATACATTATTTTTCATTCTGCTTTCATGATCTAGCTGAGGCGGGCATTCCCATGCTCAACTTTATAAATTCATTTTGGTACATAGAACAGACGATCGTCTGATGGTAGACTGATAATTCTCTGTTGAAATTATCATCCTTTGAGTAGGATGATCATCTGCTGCAATGATGTACATATCAAATGTCTTTATATCCTGAATATATATCGCAGCCCGGATGGATGAAACTAGATCCGGGGTCTTCAAACTCGTTCGATCTTCACTCTAATTACAAGTCGATCCATGTGAGAATTGCGCTGAAGTCGAACATGGAAAGACATCGCTTGATTACCGGTCAATAATGTAAACCGTTAACAAGCGCGAGAGGAATCACCAATAATGACAATGAACCTCAAGGTACCGCAGTACAATTCATGTGGTGTGAATAAAGGACTTGGCGTCGAACACCACGCAAAATCTTCTGGTCGAAGGTCATTAATGTATACCTGTCGACGGAAGTGAGAAACTTGCCATTGAGGCATGCAAGCTTCAAAGTACTGGGGGGTTTGTTCCTAGATCAACTTCTTGGATAATGAGCTGAAGTCGACAAGAAGCGATCCATCAAGGGAGGGCCTTAATGAATCCCACATCAATGACACGGAACAGAGCTAATGATTTTAGTGGAGGTGAAAACAATCTGTGAAATATGATTCAGGGTGGCGATCATGGGTGGATGAAGGATAATGTATGGCAGTGGATGGGACACGATTGACTCTTTCTGAACAACATCTCTTGAACATATAACGACACTGATGTGATGGATCGGTAGCATTACCCCGAATGTGGATGGTTTGGCGAGGACCATGGTGATGAGACCGGTGAATGAAACAACCCAACCCGATGTGATACGGAGGACAAAGTGTCATGTTCAAGAGCGGCTTGCTACCATTAAAGCTTTGAGGTTCTCCCAATTTTTCCCCAGTCATTTCTGACCAGTACCTCTTTATTTTTGTCAAGCTTGAGGAGGATAACATATGCTTGTTCTATAACCTGCCCTTCGAGCAAGCCCATCGCTATGTTTTAACGAGCCTAGCGATAGGGAAACTCGCTCTCGTCTAAAGACAAGTTTGTCGTTATTTAATCATTTTAACGAGTCTAACGACAAGGAAAACTCGGTCCTTTTCATTTTTAGAGAGTCTGAAAAGGTACAGAAAGTTAACTCCAAAATTCCTTTTTCGTATCTAATCCCTTAAGTCCGAAAAAGTATAAAACAATACAGAAGGGATGAGTTTTCAATTACTTTAACGAGCCGAATAAAACAAGCGCTCGACCTTTTTGTGTAATAATCCCTCCGGTCCAAAAAGATTAAAATCTAGAGGAGGGATAGCTCTTCCGGTCAATTTAACGAGTTGGAAGGCCAAAACTCGGCAAACTTTTCATATTTTACGAGTCAGATGAAAAGAGCTCAAAGAAGACTCGTCTTTTGAGGAACGAGTGATAAACAGGGATAGCAGCAGATTCCAGGTACAGGTTGGAATTTTCCAATCACGGCAGTGTCACAAGGATGGCTAGGTGAAATCACTCTTCGCAGCTGTTCCTCAAAATAGGTAAACAATCATATGGAGGTGAACGATTGGCCAAATGGAATGGAGGTGGCGGGTGCAAACACGACCAAGGATTTTCATGGCTAATAATTTTACGATCACAAATGGTTATTTACCGGTACTGGGTTCATTTTTTAAAGAGCTTGAATGCGCCAAAACACTGCTCAATCTTATGTTTATTTTTTAACGAGCATGAACTATGTGCTAAAACTGCTCGGATCTTTCTTTTCTATTTTTTAACGAGCATAAATTCCGCGGTAAAACTGATCGATTATACCAGTCATAAGATAAGAATGTCTCCTATGAGATAGCTATTTTTTATGGAGCTTTATCTCACGAAGCTATGCTCCTAATTTGGCAAATTTTGACCTTTGCCCCACATCCTTTCTTTATGCAAGTTAGGAAATGACTAACCAAAAAAACAGATAAATAACCGCTCTTTGCTTGCACTCCAAAAGGTTTGCATGCCCCCAGGTATAAAATACAATTTCAAGGCTGCCCCTACTTATCCGATAAAACATTTGTTTTAAAGGGTGAGGCTTACCTCTTTCAGGTTACCCAAAGATTGTTCTGTTAATATTTCAAACTGAACACTTCTTCGGCGATGTCTACCGAAATAGACAAAGGTGGGTGAAAAGCAGATTATTTCACTCACATAACTTTGACAAAAGAATCTTATTCCAGAAAAACCCCTCTTCCTAGACGGACGGGGTACGGACTAGTCATATCCTCCCGCGGAAATCTACTCTATACCCAAGGTTTTCTCTGCCCAAATCAGACCAGGATGCATGCCCCCTGGGTTCCAGTCCCATCTTTCCGAATCACTCGCACTCATCGGGAAGGAGGACTGGGGGTGGAGACATTTCTTGGGTGAATAGACCATTGAGGGTTGCTATGTGACTATTTGCGATGCGTGATCCCGGAAATGAAAGTTGGTCTACGAGTTTGACCATTCTTCCTTCGTGTGGAAAACACATTACTCTAAAGAGCGAGGAGACTATAGCTCCCATGCAATATATATAGTCTCATCCAAGGAGTAGGTTATAATCCAAGGGTCCTTGAACAACCATCACGTTCATCTGAACGGTCTTCCCTTTCAACGTAACAGGTACATTGGGGAGGATCCCTAATGGTCGACTGGTTCCTTTATCAAAACCTGAGAGATTTCTTATCTCAGGCAAAAGCTCTGGGGAACCCAGTGCTTTCCAAGCAATAGAGGAAAGGATACTCACAGATGCCCCTTCATCAATGATAGTTCCAGCCATTACCATCCTGTAAATTTGGACTATGATTCTGAATGGTATACTGGCTGGTAACCAGGGTCTGCCTAGTTGGTTCCAATCAAAGGATACAACCAGGTTGCTTGGTGGTGGGACCGAATACACGGCCGGATATGACCTTGACGATGTTCCTTCCTGCGATAAAGGAATGGGCGCATTGCCCTAATGTTCATCAGAGTCGGTGTTGATGAAAAGAATCTGGATGGTGTCATCCTTATTCTCTTCAGTGAGGGTGTCATTTGAAGATGAATCTTCAGTGACGGTGTCATTTGAGGATGAAACCTCTGAAGGAAGAACCGGGTCAACTGCCGTATCGACCTTTAGACTTTCGTCTGGTCTGGATTCAGTAGGTTCATTTTCAATGACTGACGCTTCAGCTGACCACTTGAGTGGGCCAGCTGTATTTTCAACCAACGAAGGACTTGCCACGAGTTTTTTGTATCCAGGAGGAAGTCTCAACGGTGAAACCAGGCGATCTTCCAAAACTCTCTTCGCTTCGTCTAAGAAGGGACAACAGTGGATGGCGTGATCGCCTTCACACAGTCTGCAGGGGGATCTTGTTCCCCCTCTTTGTCTTGAACCTTCACTTTCGCTGGTTGACGGTAAGCAATCAACATGGCTATCAGAGGTTGATGCTCCCGAGTTGTGCAAACGAGGGGACCAGTCCCTTAGTATCCGGGGAATACAGGGACAATCTCTATGGAAGTGGTCTCCTCTACATACGACACATGGTGATTTAGGCCCGGTCTGTGCTGTGTGTGGATTTTTGTCAGATGTCTTTTGCTTGCCCCCAGTCGCCTTAGGCTCCTTCTTCTTCTTCTCTTTCTTCTTCTTCTCCTTCTTCTCCATGGGAGCTTCGCTTTTGCCGGCTCTACCTTGCGAAGATGAAGGATTGGAGGAAGAGTTATAGGAAGTAGAAGGCTGGTGGGCAGCTCTAGACTCATCTAACTGTTGACTCGACTGTTCAGGAACCATGGTGTTCTGAACTACATTGGTTGAGAATAGCCAAATAGGCAGGCCAATTGTCAGTCCTGGAAGCGACAATGTGGCCATGTGGGGCGCACCAACTTCTCCCCAAGAGGAGAAAGGACTAGGATTTCCATCATGTGGAATTCCTTGGTTGGGGCGTTCCATGTTCTCAACCTAAGATCAACGCGAGAATAGGAGGTGATTATGTTCCGTTTAAAATAAATTTTATAACGACACTTTAGACACAACTTGCTTTTTCACTTTTTAAGAGTCGAGAAAAAGCTAAAGATGACTCTAGTCTCCTTCGATGTTTTAACGAGCCCGAAGTGACAAATGCTCGGATGGACTTTTTCAGTTATAGAGTTTGAAAAAGGCCAAAAGAAACTGCTCTGGAGTTCTAGGCAGAGGGTGTGCCAAACTTTTCGCAAAACCACAGAATACGTTTTACGGTACAGGTGGTCGATCTTCGTGAATGCTGTGTTCACTGCATTGCGATCAGTAGGGCGGCCGACATGGTTTCCTATTGGATAAAGGCTTTGTTCCTATAGGGGTCTCCCAATATATACACGACGGTACGTGGGAGCACAAGTCCGTATTGATACTTATCGCTTCACCGTGGAGGAATCACCCAACCACTCAACGCTAAGATATCACGTTTAACGACGCCGGAACACGTATCTAGCTTAGACCTCTATGTGTTTGCGTTATGTTTCAATGCGTTGTTATGTAAATTCAATTTATTTTAAGGTTGATCTTGTTTAGCAGTTTGCCTTTATGGATCACCACGAGATGTATGATAACACTCCTAAATGCAGTCTAAGATGATAAGCAAGCTTTTCAATCTTTCAACTTTGAAAATCTTAACTACTGAGGGAAAAGAAAGACAACATCTTTTCACACAGATCATAGAGCACACACTAATGCACTTTTTCCTAAATCAACATGCAAACTGTCATAATGCACATGCACAATGCAAATATTTCTTTTCTCTTTCTTAATGTTTGTGCGACACAAAAAGAAAGCTGTTGTATAACTTTGAATTCAATTTCAAGTGAAAGCAAACAAGCTTGTCCAAAATCAAAAGACACCTTAAGATTTACTTGTTTCGACACTAGAAATATATGAATTCAAACCATATGACGAAAGCAAAAGCTCAATCAGCTATGAACAACAAACAAACTAACTCTTAAGATCAATACGACACTTTATCACAGGTCTAGATCTAAGAGGTCACAGCAAGACTAGTTCACTTTCGTTATGGGAAACTGTAAATGATACAAGAAATACACAAAGAACAAACACAGTTTCTTTATACAACTGAGGCGGAATAGTGGCAAGGAAAGTTGGTTTCAGATAGGCACATTGACTGGTAACAGGCAGCAAAAACAAGAGTGAAAACAGGGCAAGAAACAGCAGGAAACCTCATTAGCACAAGGCAAGACTGGTCCAGCGCAGGTGGTACACAGGCAGTTTGACCTTCAGCGCAGGTAGCCCCTTCGGGAACTGTGCTGAAATGCAGACAGCCTTCACACAGCCTGCACTGAAGAACGAAACTTTCGTTTCTCTTGGTTTCCGGGTCACAGATTGCTCAAAAATTCACAGTTTTTGGCCAAATCATAAGTTATCAGTCAAGGACACACTAAGGGATGACAAGGAGGATGAAAAGCTATCACTAAGAGCTTAATAGAGTCCTTGTGGATCAGCTCTTCAAATCATAAACTTGCCCAAAAACTGAGCTAGAGTAGCTGCCCTCTACTTTGCATTTGAAAGATCCAAATGCAGTTCGATTCGGTACTCCCTTTGTTTATGAAATGAATAGCAAAAACACAAACAACCAACAAGATACGATCCCCAGCGGAGTCGCCAATTTGTTGTTGGGAAAAGTATCCAATACGGAATGACCCTATCCCACTCTAAGGGTGATAGTACCTCAGCAACAATCAAAGCAAAGCTATTCGAGATTACTTCTTTATGAGATGTAAGAGAGAGGAGAAAGAGATCCACTAACCGTTATCTTCCGCTAATGATTGACCCAATCTTCCCTCTTTGCCGCTTGCTCCCAGCTCCTTGCTCTTTCACTGGCCCAGCTACACAAAGATCCTGCAAAAGCACAAGAAAGGGAAACTACAAGAAGCATACATCCATAACTGATTCAAGGATTAGAATAAATCAAATATACAAGCATCAATATGCCAAAAAGACACATGCATATAGAAGAACCTCAAATGCTTTATTAATGGAAGAAGTAAAGTTCTGAGAGTGTTACAACCATAAGAGACCCAATCCAGCAACACCTCCCAGCAGAAAGAAATCTCCTCTTCACCTCCTTCAAAGCAATCACCCAATAGTTCTATACTCAAACCAACAGCACTTCCTTACATTCACAAGATTCCCGCCTCCCTAGACCTCATGAGAGAGCTCTATATATAGGAGTTTTGGAGAAAGGATGAGTCAGCTTGAGGCTGGCATGAAGCTGACTAGTGTCCTCTCCCACTTCAGTTATACTTCAGTTCTTGAGTCCACTTGGAGTTTCTTACTTCCACTTGGAGATTCAGATCCTCTTACTCATCACAAGGCGAATTCCCTGATCCAAGTGTCATTTTGGAAGCTTCCTGGGCATTTGACACCTTGCAGAATGACTGTGCCACTTGGCCAATCTCGCCCAGCGTAGGTAGCCTTCATTAGATTTGACATTCAGCGCAGGTACAGAGTGGAGCAGTTGACATTCAGCGTAGATGCTCAGTGGAGCAGTTGACATGATCCAGAATTAGCTTGTTTTTGAGTGTTTTCAGGTGGAGAACTGATATTTAGTGCTGTGGTTTGCTGACCTTGTTCCTCTAGGGGAAGGAACAACATGTTTAGGGACTTTGGATCCCTTAGATTATTGACATTTCATGCTTCATGCTGTAAGACACAAAAATGTCTATAACATTAGTAGTCCCCAAAAGGAATGGGAAATGGCAGATATGCGTCAACTACAGAGAACTCAATAAGGAAATGCAAAAAGACCATTTTCCCCTTCCATTCATCGATCACGTCCTAGATACAATGGCAGGGAATAAATTCTTCTTTTTCCTAGATGGCTTCAGTGGCTACAACCAAATTCAGATTGCCCCTGAAGACCAGGATAAAACTACTTTTACCTACCTGTGGGGAACATTTGCTTGCAGGGTATTACCTTTTGGATTGTGCAACATTCCAAAGAGCCATACTCAGTATTTTTGCAGACTTGATAAATGAAGGATTGGAAGTGTACATGGACGATTTCACACCCCATGGAGATGACTTTGAACAGGCATTACAGACATTGGAGAAATTCCTGGAATGGTGTATCGCTACTAGGCTATGCTTAAGCCACAAGAAGTGCCATATGATGATGATAGAGGGCCTGATCCTGGGTCATTTCATTTCAGCAACTGGAATTTAGGTAGATCCAACAAAAATACAGGTAATCCTCTTATTAGCTACTCCCTGCACTCAAACAGAGGTACGTAGTTTTCTAGGATTTGCAGGATATTATCATAGATTTATAAAGAACTTCTCATATATTGTTGCACCATTATATGCCTTAACAGGAAATATTGATTTTATATGGACTGACAAATGTGACATTCCCTTTACAGAGTTGAAACGGCTACTATCAACAGCACCAGTATTACGAGGCCCGAATTTGGATATACCATTCTAGATTTCATCAGATGCGTCAGATTCATCCATTGGAGCAGTTCTTGGCCAAGAAGAAGACAAGAAACCCTATGCTATATATTACATTAACAAGAACTTAACTCTTGCTGAGTTGAATTACACAGTAATAGAGAAAGAGTTTGTAGCTGTTATTTATGCTATTAACAAATTCAGACACTATATAACTGGATACCCTATAGTTCTGTATAATGATCACTTATCAAATATTTAGCTAATAAACCTATTATGAATGTAAGGGTGACACGTTGGTTACTACTTTTGCAGGAATTTGACATAACTATAAAGGATCGAACAAGGGGGGAAAACCTTGTGGTAGATTTCCTCTCCCGAGTGCTAAGGACAGAAAATGCAATGGCGGTAGAAGACCAGTTCCTGGATGAACACCTATTTGTTGTGGCCATAAAAACACCATGGTACACAGATGTGGCAAATTACTTAGCAGTGGGAAAACTTCCTAAACATTTGGCACCTAGAGAAAAGAAATTAATAGTGCAGCACAACACTCGGTTCTCCTAGATCGGAGGATACCTTTTTCACATAGGGGCTGATATGCACATCCGTAGGTGTATCAGGGAAGATGAAATTTATGATATCTTAAAAGCCTACCACGATGGACCTTGCGGTGGAAATTTTTCACACTACAGAACTGGACATAAAATTTTGCAAATGGGCTACTATTGGCCCACGATTTTTAAGGATGCTAAGAAATTTGTCCAAGCATGTGATAGTTGCCAAAGGATGGGCCACCCTGTCCAATCTGATGAGATGCCCCTACATCCACAACTAGTGATAGAACCCTTTGAGCGATGGGCATTAGATTTATTCTGTCCGATCAACCCACCATCCAATCAGAAATCATATATATTAGTTGTAATAGAATAAGTGACTAAATGGGTGGAGGCAGTAGCATTACCAAGAGCAACAAAGGAAATGGTGATTAATTTTCTTTTCAAAATTTTTGTGTGATATGGCTTACCTAGATAAGTAGTTACTGATGGGGGCCATAATTTGTAGGCCACAAGATCACTTCTACACTGAAGAATCATCACATTATCCACAAAATTACCTCTCTGTATCACCCGCAGGAGAATGGGAAGGTGGAGAGTACCAACAAAATATTTGGATCTATTCTAACGAAGACAATCTCATCGCACAAATGAAACTCGGTGACTCGACTACCAGAGGCCTTGTGGGAATATCGCACGACTTGGAGGAACACAACTGGATACTCTCCATATCAGCTGGTATTTGGTAAGGAACCCATTTTCCCCATAGAATTCTAGATACAAACACTAAGGATAACCCAGGAAGTGGGACTGGATTTAACTGAAGCTCAGATTAACAGACTACAAAAAATAAATGAATTAGATAAAATTCGGCTATTGGCTCTACAACATACTGCACTCATTCAACAATAAAGAGCCAAGTGGCATGATTCCCTAATTAAGAAAAAGACATTTCATGAGGGTGACTGGGCACTTCTTTACGATTCCAGGTTTCAAGACTTCCCTGGTAAACTGCAAACTAGATGGTTAGGCCCCTATGAAATAAAGGAAGTACATGACAATGGCACTCTTACATTGGCCACCATTGATGGGTCTAGTTTTTCCTTTAAAGCAAATGGGCATCAGGTGCACCTCTACCAAAAACCACTTACAAGAGAATCCTTTTACCAGTAGATACACGAGGACTCCACCATGCAAATTCTAGCTGCAGAAGGCAATCCTTTGGCAGCTTCATTGTTGTAAAAAGTTATTTCTTTTTGTAAAAACTGTAAATATGATTGTTGATTTGATTTTCTGCGTTTTTTGTTTGTTTGTTGTTCCCACTTTGGAAAAACACTTTTTTTTTTTTACTGTTCCCACTTCGGAACAACACTTTTTCATTTTTGTTGTTCCCACTTCGGAACAACACTTTTCTGTTTTTGTTGTTCCCACATCGAAACAACACTTTTTCATTTTTTCTATTCCCACTTTGAAACAACACTTTTCCATTTTTGATGTTCCCACTTCAGAACAACACTTTTTTATTTCTGCAGTTCCCACTTCGGAACAACACTTTTTCATTTTTGTTGTTCCCACTTCGAAACAACACTTTTTCGTTTTTGTTGTTCCCACTTCGGAACAACACTTTTTCATTTTTGTTGTTCCCACTTTGGAACAACACTTTTTCATTTTTGTTGTTCCCACTTCAAAAAAACACTTTTTCGTTTTTGTTGTTCCCACTTCGGAACAACACTTTTTTGTTTTTGTTGTTCACACTTTGGAACAAAAATTTTTCATTTTTGTTGTTCCCACTTCAAAATAGCACACTTTTTTGATTTTGTTGTTCACACTTTGGAACAAAACTTTTTCATTTTTGTTGTTCCCACTTCAGAATAGCACTTTTTTGTTTTTTTTTGTTCCCACTTCGGAACATCACTTTTTTGTTTTTGTTGTTCCCACTTCGGAACAACACTTTTTTGTTTTTGTTGTTCCCACTTCGAAACAACACTTTTTTGTTTTTATTGTTCCCACTTCGGAACAACAATTTTCCGTTTTTGTTGTTCTCACTTTGGAACAACACTTTTTGCTTTTGTTGTTCCCACTTCGGAACAACACTTTTTCATTTTTGTTGTTCCCACTTCAGAACAACACTTTTTGTTTTTGTTGTTCCCACTTCGGAACAACACTTTTTCGTTTTTGTTGTTCCCACTTTGGAACAACACTTTTCTGTTTTTGTTGTTCTCGCTTCGGAACAAAACTTTTTCATTTTTTTTGTTCCCACTTCGGAACAACACTTTTCTGTTTTTTCCGTTCCCACTTCAGAACAATACTTTTCCATTTTTTTTGTTCCCACTTCAGAACAAAACTTTTTCATTTTTGTTGTTCCCACTTTGGAACAACACTTTTCCATTTTTGTTGTTCCCACTTCGAAACAACACTTTTTCGTTTTTGTTGTTCCCACTTTGGAACAACACTTTTTCGCTTTTGTTGTTCCCACTTTGGAACAACACTTTTTGCATTTTTTGTTGTTCCAACTTTGGAACAACACTTTTTGCATGTTTGTTGTTCCAACTTTGGAACAACACTTTTTGCATGTTCGTTGTTCAAACAATAGCTTTTTCTCTTAGAGTGTTTTTTTGTTCCCACTTTTAAAAAGTTGTTGATCCATCTTTGGAACAACATTTTTGCTTCTTGAAGTCGTGAAAACACCCTTTTCTTTCCATTATTGTGATGTTGAACAGCACTGCAGAATTATTCCTAGCTCATCTAAGCCCCATTTTTCTGATTCCCTTTCATGGCATGAAGTACAATGCTTTTATGAGGACAAGAATTATGGATTCTATTGAAGTAGGTGAATACCCTTAACGTTATGATCTTTAACAAGACAACTTCTTGATGATAGATTTTTTTTAAAAAGGGGGGACACAATTATTTATATATTACTTTACTGTATTGATTTATGTTGTATATGATATTGATTGATCATCTTTACCATGTTGGTTCCACCCCTCCTGGTTATAATCCTCTATGTCTATTATAAGTGAGATTATGGGTATATTTTTTCTATTGACATGTTCAACTTCTTCCACCATCCCTACTCTTAAGGAGTACTGAGCCTCCCTCTATAATTGTGTAATAACAACAAAATTTTTCCTACAGACAAAGTATAGGGGGTCTCATTAAGAGACAACCTACCATGTTCATAAGGCTGTAGCAATGTGGCAATCCCACTATGTCCACCACACCATGGTTATGATCCATTGGATGGCTAAAATATCCTTGGAACAGGAGGTCTCATCACGAGCCGACCTGATCACTTTTGCTACTTTCCAGTGAATGGCAGTGTGGTCATCTGGTTACCATGCTAGCACACTAATCTCTTCTATAGAAACAACAATGGAATTCTTCAACTACAAATTGAGGATCCTAGCTCATATGGGTTAAAAAGAAACTCTGTCAAGGCTATGGATGCCTGCTGGCAACAAACGCTCTGCTTATGGTATTGAAGTTCTATTTTCAACATCAATAATTATTATAATACCCTCTTCTTACTTTTCTTTTTATCAAAAGAATTATTTCTGTAATTTCTCCCTACCTTGAACCTTTATGCATGAGCTAATGTTTTTAATCAATCATATCATTTTCAGCCAGAATATCGTCAGCAAAGCATCTTTTTCTTGCATATTGTTATCCTTTTTCCTTACCGCATAACCTATCATCACCTAAAGCATCTTCTCTCCTATCAATAACCATAATTACACACCTTGCTTTCATTATATCCATACCTTTTATATTCCTTTCATTAATATACATACTCTGACTCATATTAATGTCGTATCTTTCACCCTTGTACGTTGCCGTCAGAACAGCATTCCCTGTCCATTCGATCATAGGCGACCTCTCATATTGAAGGAGGGAGGGGACCTCCATTACACTCGTGCATGCGTTATAATTGTTTTATTGGATTTCATAGGTTGATGTGGTATTCTATGATCACGCGGCATGTGGAAAAGTAATAGTCCTTGAATTAATTAATTCTCATAGAAATATCGTTTAACATTCTAAAACTTAGTTGTTACAACTACTTGTTGTTTTATCTCTCTGTTGCTGTCTGTTGTTGTATTTTCTCCACTGCTCTAATCCTTTGCAATAGTAGGAAGAACTCAAGCGTTATGGGTGGTAAGATAGCGCGCCAAGAACCTTTAGTGCTGGAAGTCTTTGACAGAGGCAGGGAAATTCTGGTCTGCATAGGGTGGAAATCATATTTCACAAGATTTCAGCCCCCTAGTGAGGAAATCGCTATTAAGTTTCTACAACATCTGCAGAATGGGCAATCCCTGGTGAGAGGTAGAAGAATCACAATATCATATGTTGTGATAGATGAAGTATCTTAGCTGTCAGTGGAAGGAACTATATGGCCAAAAAAACACGTAATGTTGCAAGACGAGGTGGACATTTTCAGAGATGCAGATGAGGAATTAACCAAGAAAGGCAAGGGCATACAACCATCTTCTCTAGCAGAACCATGGCATGAGTTGGAAAGCATTGTCTAGATGTACATTACCTGTGATGGATGATGAGATGTGGTAAGACCACGACAACTCGAACTTTTAGTTGTTTTAAAACTAAAGCTCACTGTTAATCTTCCATCTTTCTTGAATTCATTGCTGCATGAGACCGTCGATAGAATAAGATGGGCTAGGCACCCTAAAACCATAGTTAGCCACCATGGATTAATTAGACTAATTGTTAGCCATAACCTTGTTCAACAAATTTAACTTGGGATGGTCTCATAATGCCCCTAGAGATTAGTCAAAACCCTCTAATCGAAAATCCTGCAATCTTGGAGATAAGTCAGCAGAGCCCTTTTCCGAAAAGGAAAAGGACTACCCGCTCAAACATTGAATCCCATAAATGCAGGTTGTCTACAAGGTTAAATCTAGCCCTGAGAATGTCTGTAAATCCAATAGATAGTGCCGAACAACTTGTGGAACCATCCAGACCATTTAGTATACAGGACTCTGAGTTGGAACCAGAAGAAGAACCTGAACAAGGGGAAGGATGTCATTCAGAATCATAAACCAGGGAAAAGGTCAATTTAGAACAAGAACCCGAGGAAGAGGATAGACCGGACTCAAAGAAAGAAAGGGCACAACACTTTGATGATGAACTGGAAAATGAAGAAGAGCCTCCTCAAACATCAACCATGAGCCCCCAAAATGATATTTTGCAGGATTTTGAGACAGGGATGGCTCAGGTCCTAGAAAATCTGAATGCATACATGCAGCTTGGATGATCACTTGATCCTAACCTAATGGAAGCTCAATCATTAGAAGATTCTAGGCATACAGAAATTCTTCCTTCTTCAGAAGCTATAGACTGTGGAGCACCTGGAAGGTATGCTTTTTGATAAGTAATCTAGTGGTTTTTCAATACTATTTCTAATCTTTTCTGCATATTGAGCCTAAAAACATAAGGGTTTTGGTAAATTGTGTGAAAATGGGCAAACGAAGCTCAATTACTAATAATCGATGTTTTCTATGCAGAAGGACGCGGAAATAGGGGATTATCGAGTAAAAACGAGAAGCGCAAGGAAAGTAACTGCTGCCCCGTCGACAGGGAACCGGATGTGGACAAGATCAAGCAAAATTGGAGTCGAATAATCCAGGAAAAGGACGCAGGATATCGTGATGGAGAACGCAAGAAGGAAAGAGGAGACCCGAACGAATAGCGAATCCCTCAGGATCTTCGATCCTGAGGGATCGCTGCTTTAAGTTTATCTTTTGTATCTAGGCATCTCCGTCATTTCTGTTATATAAAGGTACCACGCCACCGAGCGTGGGAGGACGACTGTTATTATAATTAAAAACTCAGAATGATTTTGATCACTGAGCTTTTGTAAGATCTGATTTTGTACACTTTTGTTAATGCAATCAATATAAAGGATTTGGTGTTCACTTCGTTTCTACATCTGAAGTAACTCTAAGCAGTGTACCATCGTAGCCAAGGGCCCAGCTCCGATGGTCACTCGCTGTTGTATCATACGGTGATTTGTGTGGTTTGCATATTTCTTTCATTACAGTAATCCGATATCTCTTTGCTCTGATAGACTATGTTTCTTAATTAATATTTGAATCTGAATAAGTTCTTTAATTCACGTCTCTGTATTACACAAACTGAATCTATTAGAATTGCATCCATTTCTATAGCAAGTTATTGGTATGAATGTTATCATTATTGGATTCATATGAAATAAGTATTTGTGAGGCTTGAAGATAATATTATCTTGTTCAGAAACACAGTCACATCACACATTACTCTCGGATCGCTGCAGTAGTATAGACCGTGTACATACTTCGGGGTTTGCTGTTCCATTTGGGTTTGCTGTTCCATTTGGAGTTGCTGTTCCATTTGGATTTGCTGTTCCATTTGGGTTGCTGTTCCATTTTATATGATTGACGTTTCCTGTTTATGATAGTTTGTTGTTCCATTTCATTACTGCTGTTCCATTTCTTTACTGCTGTTCCATTTTAAGAATTGTTGTTCCAGTTTACCTTCGCCAATCTGCCTTTATTGCTTTTGCGTGATAGCAGGCCTAAGGCTGTCGTGAGCCCAGCAAGACGCTACCTAGCTCCCTGACCTATAAGCCCATGCTTTGGTTTTCTTTCTTTATCAGTTTCTAAAGGGAAGGGTTATTGGTTCCGTACCCTTGACTGATCCTTTGCCTTGTGTGATTTCATTTCCTGCATTGGTTTAGTTACAGCTTAGTGTTTGTTTCCTTTCAAGTTATTAGAACGCTATACTACTGAGCACTACTTGGATAGAACAGCCTCAGATTGAGTTACTCCTTGCAAGAACAAAACGATCCCGGATTGACTTAATAATGTGGAATAATTGGTGGTGTGAGAGACCCTAGTTATAGCTCTACATTTTGGCGCCGTTGCCGGGGAAGGAGTAATAGCCATTTGTCCTTTATAGAGTAGTGCGCAAATCTGCTAGGAGGGAGTTGGATTTTAAAAACGGAAGGTAAGAACCTGCGTACGGAGCATGTAAAAGCCCTGCTCCACCGTCCGCTCTCTTAGTAGAATTTCCAGTTAAATAGGATTTAGCAGTTTAATTGGAGTGCATGACTAAGCAGAAAAAGTTAGAAAAAGATCAAAAGCCTCCATCCAAAACCAAGGGGCCGGTGACCCTTGGACGAATGACCTTTATAGACGAAATCTACAAGAAAGCCGACTCTCAGCCATCAGTAGGATATAAGAAAGCTAATTCTAAACAGCCTACTAGTTCCCTTCAGGCCTCGGGATCACCATCCGAAGCTTTTGCTGAGGTGCATAGTCGAACAGAGGAGCAGGATTTCCAAGAAATTGAAAATTCGACTCCTGGACCATTGCACGAAGGGACCCAAAGTAACCTTTGTGAAGGAGAAGGAGAAACAGGGGAAATTGAGGAACCTAGATCTCCTATTGAATTGAACCAGTCTTTGAATAGCTCGGACAAGGGAAGCGCTGCGAAAATCCTTGTTGAAGGAATTCATTCACCGCAGACAGTTGGGGCCATTATCATCCCTGATCAAGGGAGTGGTGTCAAGACAATCCCTGTTAAGACTACCCCTCCTCAACCAAGGAACACTCTCTTGGAAATCCCTGAAGATTACTGGCATATATTTGATCCCATGGCGCAGAATCAGCCAAACACCCAGACCTCCACATTGCAATATCTGATAGTATATTTTGCAGCAAATGCACCCATGAAAGCCATCCCTCTCCAGCATATTCCCACATTTCATGGCCTCACATCAGAAGATCCGGATGCATTCTTGTTCGAATTTGATGTATTATGTAGAGGATACGACTACACCACCGATCCCCAGAAACTGAAAATGTTCCCCTCTACATTAAAAGGGGCTGCGTTGAGATGGTTTATGGGCCTAGGTGGTGGGGTTATTAACAATTGGGACCAAATGAAAGAAGCATTTTTAAAGAAATACCAAGATTACTGTAGGTCAAGGGAACTAAAAGATGAAATCTTTCAAATTTCAGCGAGACCAAACGAAACCTTAGAAGAATATGTGGAACGTTTCCAATATAACTTGCAAAGATCCCCTTATGCATCACTACCTCTGCCTGACAACGTGTTGAAAACTGCATTAATTAGAGGTATGAGAGAGCAATGGATCAAAATGTTAAACATCATGGGGAAAGGAGACATTTATCAGGAAAATTTTGCTGATATCATTGATCTGTGTATCAGGAGCTCAAGAGGCAGCACGAGGATAAAACCAGCGGAATATGATCACTTCCCCAGAGATAACAGAACATTAACAGAGGGAGTAACACGGGTGGAACTTGGAAATTTGCTAGAAAATTTTAAAACTGATATCCTGGGAACACTAACTACACAACTTGACATTGTGCAGGCCAAACAGAAGCAAGCCGAGGCAGAGCAGAATCTAGCCATCTTTTGCCCATGATGCAGGAAGAAGCACAGCCACAAAGAATGCCCGCTGGATACAGTCCAAATATGTGCTATCTGCACCAAGGACCACCTGACCGAAAGCTGCCCTTCACTTCCTGGTTTGAAGGCAGTATACAAAGAAGCAGAAGAGGAGTCAGAACCAACATATTTTGTTAACCAGCGTCGTCAATGGCAGCCTAGGCAACCAGGTATGTTTTCAGACCCCTCCTCTTCTTTTCAACCCCCGCAGTTCAACACTCAGCATCAGAACATGTGGCAAAATTAGTCCCAACCCCCGTTTTCAAATTGGTCACCTCAAATGTTTCCTACTCCGAATCCTTGGATGTCCCAATTTGGTTGGCCAAACTGCCCTTATCCTCCACCATATTGGCAGAATAGTTCCTATCCTCCACAGTGGACCCCTTCCACTTCGCAAGGCTCATCCTGGCAGACAAGCTGGCCAAGACCGACATATCAGCCAGCAGGATCAATCCCACTCCCTCAACCAACTCTGCCAGCCTTACCACAAAATTCCCAGTCTAATCTGAGACCGCAACTCCCAGCCCAACCCAACCCCAATCCTAATAATAGGCCAGTCCAATCCATTCAAATCATAGACACATCAGAGATTGAGTCTGACCTAAGGGAGTGCAACGATCTTCAGTTAAGATCGAGACGAATAGTAGAAACAGAGGGAGACAAAATGGTTCATATTGAAAATCAGTTACCTGTAGAACAACCCCCACAATGGGAGGATGAAAACAAAGAGCCAAACAATAAACAAGCAAGCACATCCTCTCCTCCTTTCCCAGAACGATTAGTCATATCTCGGCCTATACAACCTCCAGACTTTGACATTCTGGGAGAATTACAAAATTTGTATATAAAGATTCCATTCCTCCAAGCTATACAAGATATTCCTATATATGCGAAAACCATAAAGGAATTATGCATCAAAAAATCAAGGAGGAATACAAATACTAACCCTAGAGTCCAAGTAGTTGGTACTTTATCCGACCTATTATCAGGAAAGGAAACACCTATCAAATATGAAGATCCCGGGAACCCAATTGTAATCATTCAAATCTATGGCCAAACCCTGACTAACGCTCTAGTCGACCTGGGAGCTGCAATCAACATTTTGACAACCTCCACCTGCCAAAAGCTTGGCATTACGTCAGTAGAACCTACCTCTACTCTGTTAGAATTGGCAGATCGATCTGTGGTTCGACCAGAAGGTACTCTGAATGATGTCATGGTTTCCGTAGATTCATGGGAGTATCCCACAGATTTCCTGGTAATTAATCCTAAAACCCGACTAGATGGACATCCGTTAATCCTAGGCAGACCCTGGCTTGCTACTGTCGATGCCTACATTGGCTGCCGGCAGGGAAACATGACTATAGCTAAAGGACCCGATGTCAAAAAATTAATTCTATACCCTCCAGCTCAGCCAAGCCTGCCAATGATTAAAACTAACCCTTATCCTGTATCATATCTCTCTAACAACATCAGATCTCCATTAACCATACAGAAGGCGTTAGACTTCAAGGATCAAATAGAAGACGACGCCATTAACAATTTTATTATTCAAACTGAAGCTAGAAAACATATGCAGTGTCTTATGATAGAGACAGCATTTGACAACGAGCTAGAAGAAGATTCCTTAAAAGACCCGCATGATGAGACAATACCAGTAACTGTTGTTGCTAATACTAAAGTAGTGGAAATTGAACCTGGTAAAACTCTGAACATTAACGCCAATCTTACACCAGGTCAAGAGATAAAACTTGTTAATCTGTTACAAAAATACAAAGATGCATTTGCGTGGGATTACCCCGACATGAAGGGGATTGATCCTCAATTATGCACCCATCACATTTATATAGAGAAAGACGCAAGACCTGTCCGTCAACCACAAAGGAGACTCAACCCGCACCTAAAAGAAATAGTGAAAGATGAACTTCAGAAGCTCTTAGATGTTAACTTTATTTACCCTATCTCTGAAAGTAAATGGGTCTCTCCCCTTGTGGTGGTACCAAAGAAAAACGGAAATGGAGGATCTGCGTCGATTACAGGGAGTTAAACAAGGCTAAACAAAAGGATCACTTTCCCCTCCCATTTATAGATCAAGTATTGGACACGTTAGCAGGGAAGAAATTTTTCTCCGTTTTGGATGGCTTCAGTGGATATAACCAAATCCAAATTGCCCCTGAAGACCAGGATAAAACTACCTTTACGTGCCCTTGGGGAACGTTTGCCTATCGTGTATTACCCTTCGGCCTATGTAACGCCCCTGCTACATTTCAAAGGGCTATTCTCAGTATTTTTTCAGATCTAATAAACGATGGACTTGAGGTGTATATGGACGACTTCACACCGTATGGGGATGAATTTGATCTAGCTCTGGATACCCTGGAAAAAGTTTTACAACGCTGCATTGCTACCAGACTCTGCCTGAGCCACGAAAAGTGCTACATGATGATGACGAAAGGTATCATCCTAGGGCACTACATTTCAGCAGCTGGAATCCAGGTAGACCCTGCTAAAATTCAGATTCTTTTGCTCATCCCTACCCCCACTACTCAAAAATAGGTACGTAGTTTCCTTAGATTTTCCGGATATTACAGACGTTTTATAGAACATTATTCACGAATTGCAGCACCTCTGTATGCTCTAATAGGTAATGTCAATTTTTTGTGGACAGATAAATGCGACCAGGCTTTTAGAGAATTGAAAAAGTTGTTGTCAATTGCTCCAGTCCTTCGAGGACTAAACTGGAATCTGCCATTCCAGATCTCATCGGACGCCTCGGATACAGCAATCGGTGTAGTCCTAGGACAAGAAGAGGATAAGAAGCCATACACTATTTACTATATTAGCAAGAATTTATCCTCTGCCGAACTCAATTATACTGTTACTGAAAAGGAATTTTTGGCCGTAATCCATGTTGTTAATAAATTTAGGCATTATATTACAGGTTACTCTGTTGTGTTATATACAAATCACTCTGCTATTAAATATCTAGCAAACAAACCTGTCACGAATGCTAGAGTAACTCGATGGTTGATCCTGTTGCAGGAGTTTGACATCACAATTAAGGATTGACCCGGCAAGGAGAACCCTGTAGCCGACTTCCTCTCAAGAATACCCAAATCAAGCGAAGCAGCAGCCGTGGAAGATCAATTCTCTGACGAACATCTGTTTGCCATTGCCGTTCGCACACCCTGGTATGCTGACGTCGCCAACTACCTTGCAGTGGGTAAGTTACCCAAACACCTAACCCCTCAGGAACGAAAGCAAATTGTTCAAAAAAGCACACGATTTTCGTGGATCGGAGACCATTTATTCCATACAGGGGCAGACATGCAAATCAGAAGGTGTATTCGAGAGGATGAGATCCTAGACATCTTAAAGGCTTGTCACAGTGGACCATGCGGGGGGCACTTTGCCGACAAGCGAACATCACATAAGATACTACAGGCAGGGTACTATTGGCCCACAATCTTTAAGGACGCGAAAAAATTTGTGCAGGCTTGTGATAGCTGCCAGCGAGCAGGAAAACCTGGTCAAGCTGATGAAATGCCTCTGAGACCACAACTGGTTATTGAGCCATTTGAACGATGGGCTCTCGATTTTGTCGGACCCATAAATCCACCCTCAAACCAAAGGACATACATCTTGGTAGCAACAGACTATGTTACTAAATGGGTTGAGGCTGAATCATTAGCTAGGGCTACAGAAGATTCGGTAATACAATTTTTGTTCCATTTGTTTGTACATTACGGACTTCCAAGAGAAGTGATTACAGATGGTGGACCACAATTTGTTGGAAACAAACTAGCTGCAACACTTAACAATTATCATATCCAACATAAGATTACTACCCCCTACCATCCGCAGGCAAATGGACAAGTAGAAAACAGTAACAAGATAATTGAGTCAATCTTAACAAAGACCATCGCATCACACAGGCGTGATTGGGTTGCTCGGCTACCTGAAGCTCTGTGGGCTTATAGAACCACATGGAGAAGTACGACAGGCTATTCACCTTATCAATTGGTGTTTGGGAAACAACCAATTTTTCCTATCGAATTTGAGATCCAAACACTACGAACTGCACAAGAGGTCGGCCTAGATCTAAATGAAGCACAGATCAATCGACTACGACAAATCAACGAATTGGATGAGGTTAGGCTCTCTGCATTACAAAACACAGCATTAATCCAACAGCAGCGAGCTAAGTGGCACGATGCACTTATAAAGAATAAAGTCTTCCATGAAGGAGACTGGGCTCTGTTATACGATTCTCAGTTCCAGGACTTCCCGGGGAAACTCCAGACTCGCTGGCTAGGACCATATGAGATCCAGAAGGTGCACGACAATGGGACCCTCACTCTGACCACGATTGATGGTTCTGGACATACGTTTAAAGTAAATGGCCACCGAGTTCGTCTCTATCGAAGACCTCTTACTCGGGAATCCTTTTTTCAACAGCTTCAGCAAGATACTGATTTGGAGATCCTAGGAGAGGAAGTGAAATCTTCCTCACCCATAACTTAAGCATTTTGTTTTTCGTAATTTGTACATAACATCCTGTACATATGTTCTTTTCATGTTTTGTTTGCAGTATTTTGGTTACCTTATTTCGCACAGCACTGGTTTGATTTTGCTGTTCCTTTTTAAAAAGAACAGCACCCGTTTGATTTTGTTGTTCCTTTTTTTAAAAGGAACAACACGTTTGGTGTTTTGCTGTTCCTTTGTAAAAAGGAACAGCACTTGTTGTTTTTGTTGTTCCTTTGCGAAAAGGAACAACACTTTTTGCTCTGCTGTTCCTTTGCGAAAAGGAACAACACTTTTTATTTTGCCGTTCCTTTGCGAAAAGGAACAGCACGTTTGTCTTTTGGAATTTTTGCTGTTCCTTTGCGAAAAGGAACCGCACGTTTGTGTTTTGGAATTTTTGTTGTTCCTTTGCAAAAAGGAACAGCACTTTGGCGTTTTGGAATTTTTGTTGTTCCTTTGCGAAAAGGAACAACACTTTTTGGTTCTGTTGTTCCTTTGCGAAAAGGAACAACACTTTTGGTTTTTGCTGTTCCTTTACGAAAAGGAACAGCACTTTTTGGGCTTTGTTGTTCCTTTGCGAAAAGGAACAGCCCGTGTGGATTTTTGCTGTTCCTTTGCGAAAAGGAACAGCCCGTGTGGATTTTTGTTGTTCCTTTGCGAAAAGGAACAGCCCGTGTGGATTTTTGCTGTTCCTTTGCAAAAAGGAACAGCCCGTGTGGATTTTTGTTGTTCCTTTGCAAAAAGGAACAGCCCGTGTGGATTTTTGCTGTTCCTTTGCGAAAAGGAACAGCCTGTGTGGATTTTTGCTGTTCCTTTGCGAAAAGGAACAGCACTCTTTGTGCTTTTCCATTCCTTTGCAAAAAGGAACAGCACTCGCATATTCCTTTTTTTCAAGATGCAGAATGTCGTTAATTCCGCTATTTTCCGTAAGACGAATCATCCACATGCTCAGTATAGAGAAGACACCATCGATTTGGACGTCTTGCGATTATGCTCTCCTAAATCCTTTAGATATAGCAATGACATTATGCAATGAACATAAAAGCATGTTATACCGAAACCTGCATATCATAAATCGCTATTGTTTTAACAGTTAGCAGATATAAGAAGAGAAGAGGAGCGACACTAACTTTCGTCTTTACTGTCATTATCTCCGAACCATGGTTTGGAAATTTTTATCATGTCGATTTCCCTAAAAACTTCCTTGATCATCATTGAGGAATATGAGAAAACATTTATATCTGTCTGTTGGTATTGTAAGACTTCTTCCACCATTCCCCGCTCTTAAGGAGTGCGGAGCCACCCTTATGTGTAATTGAACAAAGAAAAAGAAGTGTGCTGCAAAAAAAAAGAACAAAAGAAAAAATAAAAATAAGGATATGAAATCGTCAAATGCAGGATAGGGGGTCTCATTCAGAGCCAGCCTACCATGATCATAAGGATGGAAGCGAAGTGGCATTCCCATTACGGCCACCACACCAGGGATATGGTCCAGAGGAAAAATAGCAAGCAAACCTTGGAACAGGAGGTCTCATCACGAGCCGGCCTGACCACGTTTCGTGCCTACCTTGTGAATGGCATTATGGTTATCTGGTCACCAAGCCAGCATAATGGCCTGCATTTTGACAAAGCACTCTTCAGTACATACACAAAGGATAACGGTTCCGGAGGGTGAGATAAACAACTTTGCCAAGGTTATGAACACCTGTTGGCAGCAGAGCTCTGTTAATGGCATTGGAGTCGTAATATTTACACCAACAGGTATGATATTAAGTCTGTTTGTCTTTTATTTCCTTTGCATGTATCATATGTCACACCCTGATATAATTATCGCATGAGTATTATCACCAATCATGGAAACGGAATTGACAATGACTACTGGAGACTTCGTACGGTTGACAGACGTCCAACCCTCGGTTCCTCATTATATCACACTGGCTTATCTTAAAAGCGATCCATTTTTCTGCCTCGATTTCGGTACTTCACTGTCTTTTTACAACATGGCATAATTTCCACCTGCTGTACCTTATGATTTGACTCCCGACTGGCTGCTGCTCCTCTCTTTGACGGCTGGGGGCAGCCTATCAGATCACGGGGGGGGAGGTGACCTCATTACTCCAATGGTTACGTGGCTGCACATCATTCGGGCAAAATAACAACACGATTTAACGGTATGATGATCTCATTCTACGGACTGCCACCCACGATCTTTCTCTTTGATGCATGCTCTGCCAAAATCCTTCCTAAAATAGCTTCGAGTATCCTCTCTGTTCGGTAAATACTGCGGACAGTTGCTGTTCCATTCCCGAGTTCATTTCTGAGAGTAAGCTATGGGCGGGAAAACAATCCGAAGTGAACCGCACAAGCTGATCGCGTCTGATGCTGCCCGCGAAATTCTGGAAAATGCAGGATGGTTGAATTACTTCAACTGCCTGCAAGAATCGAACGAGGCTGTAGCGTTGGAATTCCTGCAAAATCTGCAAGAAAACCACTCTATAGTCGGAGGAAAGTGGATAGAAGTCACGGAGGACATCATTGCAGAAACCTCAGGATTACCAGCTGTTGGACCCAGATGGGAGCTGAAGAAGGAAAGACTGCAGAAAGCAATGAAAATTTTCCAAAGCGAAGGCCAAAGTCTGACAGTCAAGGGGAAAGGAGTTCTGCCGACGACACTGGGGGAACCCTGGACCGAGCTGGCGAAAATAGTGCAGAGCTATATCACCTGCGAGGGGAGGAAAGATGTGGTAAGGGCTCGTCACTTAAAACTTCTAGCTGTTTTGAAGGGAAAATGCTCTGTAAATCTCCCTGCCTTTTTAAATTCATTATTACATGATGCGGCCCGAAGTTTGAAGAAAGCTCAGCACACAGAGACGGTTGTTAGCCACCATGGACTGATTCGGCTAATAATAAGCCACAGTCTTGCCCAACAACAAGACACTTGGGAGGAATTGGTTGAAACAGTCAAAATGGGACTGGCTTTACCTCGAACCTCCAACACACTGGAACGTTCAGAAGAACACAAGGAGCCAACAGTAGAAAAGTAGGTTGTTTCAAAACGAAAGCAGTCCTCTAGCACGCCGGAACAATTAGAGAAACGTAAGAAGTCGGCGGCAGAAAAACATGCTGTGTCGAAACGGAAGCGATCCTCCGATACGCCGGAACGACCAGAGGAACCTAGAGAACCTGTTGGCACTTCCAACCTGCCTGAAAGACCCAGGAAGTCAGCTCGATTGGTTCGAATAAGGGGAAGGTTGGAAAAGATTCAGAAAACTGTGACCCAACCAATCGAAATCGAGGACGAACCTTCGGAAGAGGAAGGTGAATTACCCGAAGGAAATGCTGAGCAATTAGAGGCTGGAACTAACCAACCAGGAGAAGGAATTGAGGAAGAAAATGCACAATCTATGGGTAGCCCGTTGCAAGACCATCCAGGAGAAGAGGAATTGGCAACAGTTCTGGCCAACATGGGAGAATACGGCCAAGCCTCCAGTCCAGGAGGCATCCCTAATGGTCCCGCAGAAGAAAAGTTACCTGAAGAAGGGCATGCAGAAGAAGCAGGGGAAGAAAACCTGCCCGGTAATGAAGCAGAAGACATCAATTCGGGACAATCTGTCCCCAGGGCACCGGAAGATGTTCCGGGAGAGGAAGAAGGAGTAAAATTAAAGGCCAAACCCTCTGCCGAGGCTAGGGAAATTGCAAAATTGAAGAAGAAGCACCAGAGGATGCTGGGCACGATAGCCAGACTTCGGCAAAAAATCAGAATGTTGAAAGCTAGTTTGAGAATACAAAATACTGCAAGGCAAAAGAAAAGGACCACGGCAGCAAGAACCCTGAGGGTTAGGGTTCGTTTTGAAGGACGAAACCCCATCAGGAGACCTACTGTTGAGGAACAGTCCGCTGTTCCGAATGTTAATGAGGAACAGGGTGCTGTTCCAATAGAAACTGCTGTTCCATCTGGCCCGGAGGAACGAATGGACATTCCAATGGAACAACAAGAGGCTCCGGTGGTAGGAGGACCACACCAACCCTTTGTTCGCATCAAAAAGGAGACGGATAGCAAAGAGGTTCAAACGGAAACACCCCCCTCGGGTGTAATTCGGGTCCTAAATTCGAAACAACGTAATAGGAAGGTCCAGGTTAAACTTCCAGCTTCTACGGCTGCCTGGAAGAAAGACCCGAAAACCAGGACCTTGCATAAAATGATGAAGGAAGCCCAGTAGGAGGCCGAGCAGTTGTGAGAACAGACGGTCCCCAAGGAAAGATATGAGGAGCTCCAACAACGATTTCGAAACATCAGTCAGTCTGAAAGCCAGGCCTTTGAAGGATGGCATAAGGAGCAGGAAAAGGTTGCTAAGGTAACTCGTCGACTAGATAGTGTTGTTAAGCAGATGGACACCTTGTGTTCCTTGTATACTGATGTTTTGACTTGTAGAGCCCCTGCTAAAAATTATGCTTTGTTTTTGCTTGAACGCTATTTGAGATTAAAAATAAAAGCTGTTAGGGCAGGAGCACCCATCCATATCAACTATGTTAATGATTTTATAGATTGCTGCAAGCACTATGGAGTTAAAGTTCAAAGATTGTTATGTGAATTCTACTTGCACAACCTTGTCTTAGACCAAGAAACTGATTTGAATCCTGGCCCTTTCGTTGGCGATATACAATTTCAAGCCTTTATCTCATTCGGGGTGAATCAGTTAAAATGGTTTAAAGCTTACAACATCTTTCAGAGGCAAGAAAATAGTTTAGACCTTTGGGTACGAGCTGAACCTAGGGACCCAACAGCATTATGGAGAGAGCATAGGAGTATGATGAGGATCCCAGGTATCATGAAGATATTAGGTCCCATGCATGAAAACTTGATCCGAAATGGTCTGGAGTATTTCCTGACTATTAAAGACCAGGCCTTCCATGCTGCAAAGTTTCGATACCGAACCTCTAACCCAAACATCTAGCTCAGGGAACCCTTTAACTTTGAGAATTTTGAATTGGCTGTCAGTCGATTGAGTCTCTATGGGGAACGGATTCTGCGAGCAGGCCCATTTTGGTTGGGGTATCGGTTTCGCAGCCCAATTGTTTGGCATCCTGCACCTGGATATCAGGCTCTATATGAGATGCCTGCAGATTAGTTAGACCAGTTCTTTGACCATCTAGTTGCTAATCATGGTTGTCGGCCTCTTCGAGAGATCCCTTCTCCGGCCTACTCTCTCACAGCCCTGCATGTCAATTACAACGTTTTCATGAGGACATGAAACAGGGTAAGCAGGGGGGTGTGTGGAGCACCTGGAAGGTATGCTTTTTGATAAGTAATCTAGTGGTTTTTCAATACTATTTCTAATCTTTTCTGCATATTGAGCCTAAAAACATAAGGGTTTTGGTAAATTGTGTGAAAATGGGCAAACGAAGTTCAATTACTAATAATCGATGTTTTCTATGCAGAAGGACGCGGAAATAGGGGATTATCGAGTAAAAAAGAGAAGCGCAAGGAAAGTAACTGCTGCCCCATCGACAAGGAACCGGATGCGAACAAGATCAAGCAAAATTAGAGCCGAATAATCCAGGAAAAGGACGCAGGATATCGTGACGGAGAACGCAAGAAGGAAAGAGGAGACCCGAACGAATAGCGAATCCCTCAGGATCTTCGATCCTGAGGGATCGCTGCTTTAAGTTTATCTTTTGTATCTAGGCATCTCCGTCATTTCTGTTATATAAAGGTACCACGCCACCGAGCGTGGGAGGACGACTGTTATTATAATTAAAAACTCAGAACGATTTTGATCACTGAGCTTTTGTAAGATCTGATTTTGTACACTTTTGTTAATGCAATCAATATAAAGGATTTGGTGTTCACTTCATTTCTACATTTGAAGTAACTCTAAGCAGTGTACCATCGTAGCCAAGGGCCCAGCTCCGACGGTCACTCGCTGTTGTATCATACAGTGATTTGTGTGGTTTGCATATTTCTTTCATTACAGTAATCCGATATCTCTTTGCTCTGATAGACTATGTTTCTTAATTAATATTTGAATCTGAATAAGTTCTTTAATTCACATCTCTGTATTACACAAACTGAATCTATTAGAATTGCATCCATTTCTACAGCAAGTTATTGGTATGAATGTTATCATTATTGGATTCATATGAAATAAGTATTTGTGAGGCTTGAAGATAATATTATCTTGTTCAGAAACACAGTCACATCACACATTACTCTCGGATCGCTGCAGTAGTATAGACCGTGTACATACTTCGGGGTTTGCTGTTCCATTTGGGTTTGCTGTTCCATTTGGAGTTGCTGTTCCATTTGGATTTGCTGTTCCATTTGGGTTGCTGTTCCATTTTATATGATTGACGTTTCATGTTTATGATAGTTTGCTGTTCCATTTCATTACTGCTGTTCCATTTCTTTACTGCTGTTCCATTTTAAGAATTGCTGTTCTAGTTTACCTTCGCCAATCTGCCTTTATTTCTTTTGCGTGATAGCAGGCCTAAGGCTGTCGTGAGCCCAGCAAGACGCTGCCTAGCTCCCTGACCTATAAGCCCATGCTTTGGTTTTCTTTCTTTATCAGTTTCTAAAGGGAAGGGTTATTGGTTCCGTACCCTTGACTGATCATTTGCCTTGTGTGATTTCATTTCCTGCATTGGTTTAGTTACAGCTTAGTGTTTGTTTCCTTTCAAGTTATTAGAACGCTATACTACCGAGCACTACTTGGACAGAACAGCCTCAGATTGAGTTACTCCTTGCAAGAACAAAATGATCCCGGATTGACTTAATAATGTGGAATAATTGGTGGTGTGAGAGACCCTAGTTATAGCTCTACATAGACCAGGAAAAGGAAGCAGACACAGAGGTTATTCATGAATCTGACAACTAGTCTGGTGACACGGTTCTATTGGAACATAGCCATGATAAACAACAGGAATATTTAGATACAGAAGCTATTGACAAGCCTGTTAGTGTAAAATATTCTCCTCAGAAGAGGTGAGTAACCAGAGCAAAACTAAAGAAGTTGAGACAAAAATACAAAAAGCTTCAAAAGATAGTTAAAAGGCTACGTCGGAAGATTAAAGAAATTGCAAATGGAAAAGCCCAGAACACTACTCCTAAGGTATTCACTGTGGCTACGCAAACAGAAATATGTAAGGGTAGGCCAACAGAAACCCAAACCAAACTCATTCCTACTCAAACAATAGCCACCCATGAAATTTTGCATGCAGACCTAGTGAATGTAGCCGTTCATACAGAGGGTTGGTCCTCCCACAATAAGGAAGTACAGACAGAGGAAATATCCTCTTGTAGCACAAACACTCAGATAGAAGAGAAAGCCAAGTATATACTGTCAAGCAAAGACCCTATTCTTATAAATCTACAGGAAGAACTGATGCAAGACCAAATTTTTCTAGAACGATGTGAACAAGGGACAGTTCCCCTGCAAAAATATCAGGAGTTGCAGAAACAGTTTAGGGAATTAACCATAACTGAGAATGGGACTTTTGATAGATTTAGACAAGAAGAAGAAAAGCTGAAGAAGGTGAAGACCAAGCTGGATAGAGCCAGGAATCAGATAGACACCATTTGCTCACTATATTCAGATGTCTTGACATGTAGGTCTCCTGCCACAAATTATGCCCTGTTCTTATTAGAATGGTACTTATTGTTAAAGATTAAAGCTGTAAGAGCTAGCAAGCCAATCGAATTAAAGACAACTGAAGATTTTATAAGTTGCTGCAAGGAACATGGGGCAAAATTCCAAAGGCTTCTTTGTAAACTTTATCTGCACAATTTCATATTAGAAGAAGAAGTGGATAAGAATCCTAGCCCTTTTGTTGGAGATATTCAATTCTAGGATTTTATCTCTTTTGCAGTTAATCAACTTAAGTGGTTTAAGGTGTATAATTCGTTCCAAAGACAAGAACACAGGTTGCATCTCTGGGTAAGGAGTGAGCCTACTCACCCTTTGCAACTATTTGCTAAACGTAAAAGGTTAACGACACAAGAAGGCATGATTCAAATTTTAGGGCCCATACCTAAGGAACTTGTACAGAAAGGAACAACATATTTCCTCTCCATCCAAGAAAGATCCTTGATTGCATCCAAAATGAGATGGATGGTCTCAACTAATAGTGTTATGGAAAGAGAACCATTTAATTATGGGAACTTCAAAGTTGTTGCGAGCCGGTTAATCACATACAGTAATCTTATCTTGAGGGGAGGTCCTTATTGGTTGGGATGTCGATTTAGGTGTCCCATTATTTGGTATCCTCCTGAAGGGTGTCAGTTTGAATATGAGTTACCTGAAGGACACAAAAAGACAGCCTTTGAAAATATGGCACAACATCACAGTTTTAGGCCTGATAAAAAACCTTTTCTCCAGCTTACTCATTAACTACATTACATAGGAACTATTCATTTGTCATGAGGACATGAAAAAAGGTAAGTAGGGGAGTATGTTGAGCCTTGCAATAGGTATGTATTTAATTTGATTACTGCCTTTTTCCTCCTTTCTTATCCATTTTGTGCCATGATATAATAACATATTGATAGGATTTTGATAAGGAATGAATGAAACTTCTCTTGATACGATTTGACCGACCAAACTAACTCTCATAACTTTTTATGTAGAAAAATAGAAGATGGAACAGCTGTTATTCCAAAGTCAGAATAGAAAAATCCAATCAAGGGAAATGAGACACGTCATGTGTGGTCAAACCAAGGAACGAATCAAGAAGATCAGCGCAAGATAGAAGAATTGTCTGAAGATAGCATTTAGTTGTGAATCCCTCAAGATCTCCTGATCCTGAGGGATCACATTTATCTTTTTCCTTTTGACTATAAAAGGGAAAACTGAAGAGGGATCTCTCGTCTTTTACTTCAATTGTAATTTTAATTTACAGAAGTGTGATTCTGAAGAACAAGATCATATTGTAATGACAAGTGACTTTGATGATTAATATACAACTTGCGTTGTTGTTCATTCAGATATTCTAAAGTAGCTAAGCAGTATTCGCTGGTGGCTAGGGCCCGATCTCTGGTGGATCTTACTATTGTTCCTTGTTTTATGCTTTTTCCGTTTCCTACAAGTTTATTCTGCTTTACAGATCTGTAGTTGATTTATTTTTGTTAATTCGGATTACTGGTATTCATTTCATTAATGTGAAATCCTAGTTGACTTTATTTAATTCATGTCATGGATTGAATTAGTTATCAGTTAAAGAATCATTTCTGATTAATTAAAGAATAGAGTGTTATTGATTAAATGCTTTCCTTCTATCTAGTAGTTTAAGTCCAGCTGAAAGAGCTCAGTTAATGCTACGGTGCTCTCAGTTGATTATCATTTGTATTGGTTGATTAAGATTGAACTATGGTTTTGTTTGAGATTGAGTCATGATGCTTAGATGAATTATTTCCCTTAAAGTTACAAGCTTGAGATTTATGATTGCATCCGTTTACTCTTGTATTGAATTTAATAACTTATTTTAAAGCATTACTCTCTGGATTTACAGCTTGCACATATTATGTACACTCTTGGAATAAAAAGACTTACCCAGGTTGAGAATTAATGTGAGGTAATTAGGAGTTTTAAAAGACATGTTTTAGCACCCAACATCATCAATAAACCCCAATCCATTAACCCTATATCAGAATATAATCGTAGTTCCCTTGACCAGATCTACAAAATATCATGGGAAAAAACCATCATGCCCAAAACCATGTACGAAATGCATGCACAAAACCATAGGAAGGTATTCCTACCTAATATAGGGTCCAAAAAACAATTACTCGGGCGCTACCCCGAACCCCGTGCATGGGGGCTACCACCCCCCATTATGCCTGGTGCAACGAAGGCAAGGCTACTTGCCCCCATATAACTGATGAGCCCCAAATTTGGTACATTTTGGGCTCATTTGGCCTAACTACCCTTGCTCAACCCTTCATTTTTCATAACTTATGCATCATTTTTTTAGTATATTCATGTCATTTGTACGAATGAGGGCAGTCACTATTCCTAGGTGGCTAACACATGTTTATTTCAGGTTTTTTTGACATTTAATGGAGCAAAACCACGCAGATGAGGGCTAGGAGACAGCCAAGATGGGATTGAGATTTTGTAGGTAGGTTGTCCACAGCATTGAATGGCCTTCCTCATGATCTCCACCCCCAAATCCGAGCTCCAACAGCCACCACCACCGAGCTAGAAGGCAGCCAAAAGGATTTTGAGGAAGCAGCAGATTACTCTTAGTTTGGTCAGCCAAACCCCACTAATTTAGGAGGCCAGCTTGGTCCTCGTAATGTATAAATGATGAGGCTATAGCCTTCGAGGGGGACTTTTGAAACCTTGTTGCATATTCTGAACTACGAGCTGATAGCTCTGTTTTGCTCTTTGTAAGCCATTTTTGGCATGTTATTTGACTTATGACTATTATCTTTTAATGAAAAGCAGGCAGATTTGAGTTCAGTTCTGAGGTCTTAGAGGAGCCATAGCTCTCGGGGTTGGGCCCAACCTGAGAGAAATAGGCCTCCTTCCTTTGTATTGTTACCTTTCTTTCAGCATTGTATTTCTTTTCCTTTACATGCATTTGGAAACACAGTTTGCTGAGTTGAATTTCTTGGTGTGGTTAAGTAGGTTAGTTTTATGAACAGAGTTGCTTCAGTAGTTTAGATTAGAGTAAGGAGATTGGAGTTAATCAGAGTTCCAAAAAGGGTTGACTGCACGCTCACTTTCACCTCTGTTTAGGGACTGGAATTGCAGACCGTGCCACCCACCAAAACCACTGTTTTACATGTTCATGCAAGCTTTGATGCAATGTTCTCGTTTGTAGCAGTGACCATGCATTCAGATCTTGTGGAATTATTCTTTTCTTCAGTACCATGCATGATTTTCCTTAAAAAATAACGTTGATGTTCTTTGGTTTTATAAAAATAGTTAGAATAGGTTGATGAAATTTCGGTTATGTGCAAGACATGGATGATTTGTTTCATTTACACTGTACAGTACTACTCCCTCACTCCCTTATCCTTCTAAGTTGTGCCTATGCCATCTACTCATCCCCCAGTTAGACCACTTGCCTCCTAACTCGTCTATCACCCACGTTATTCTACCTTTTCGGCCTTCCATTCCCTCTACCCTCCTCTAGACCAACCAACTTTTCACACCCCCTCTTCATCTCATCTCTCTGTCCATAAGCCATCACAAGCTTCCCTCCTACCTCCCTATCCATCCATACAACCTCTTCCACTCATCCATCACCCAAAAATCCGATTGCAGATCATCCTGTAGGAATTACTGAACTTCCTGTAGAAATCCTGAACATCCTCTAGAACCCCTACAGACTTCCTGTAGAAGCTTGTAAACACGGTTGCCAGGCATCTAAACTTTATGAACATCTCTGAAAGGATGTTAGGGATTCCTTAGATCCTCCCTGAGCCTTCCTGACCTTTTCCAAGCATTTCCCTCCTTGATATATCCCTGCACAGTCAAGACCCAGTTAGAAGCACACACATAATAATTCCAACAACTTGAACAAAAATACAAAAATATGTTTTCTTTGGATCAAAGTAGTCTAGACACATGCATCTCACCTTCCTAGAAGTAATGGCATCTCTTTCAGTAGTTTGCATTCCCACCTTTGCATCAGTAGGACTAGCTGGTAGAATTAGAGTTTGCTAGGGTTTGTGATTCTTGTTGGCTTCCTACAGTAGGCTAATTTCCTTTGAGATAGCTTTCGTCCATCGGTTAAAAAGCTTCTTCTGAGAACTCATAGAAGTTGGCTTGAGCCCTAGCGGACTTGTGCCAGCTGACCAAGTGACAGTTGCGACAAGAGCTAGTACTTGTGCATATAGCACCATCGCTTCCAAGTTTTTTACGAACTACCGGGTTGATAAAATTAGAGAAGGAAGCTCCAGGAGTGGTAGCATTATTGCTACAATACTAGAGCCCACCATCTTTTTGGCGTCGTTGCCGAGGAAGCGTCAGAGTATTAGTAATTGTTGCTTTTCTTCTATTTTCCTACTCTCTCCTTCTGCTAAGTAGTTATTTCATTTCCATTCTGCAAAAGTAGCACATTTCCTGCTTTCATAGATTAACATTTCAATTACGCAATTTCATTTTTGCAAGCATAGATTAGCATTCCAATTCTGCAAGCGTAGACTAGCATTTCAATTCCTGCAATTTCATTTGAGCAAAGTAGATTAGTTCTTTCATGCTTTCATTTCAATTTTGCATTTTCATTTCAGCAAGATAGTTAGTTGTAGATCAATCTGTTTCAGTTTTTGCAGGTACCAGAGAAAAAAACAAAAGCAATCAAAAGTCTTTCAATTTCATGCCTCGGAGGAATCGAGATAAAACAGGCAAATTCTTACCCAACACCCCCACCACATCACTGAGACACCCTTCTCTCTTCTTTGGTGACAGTGATCCAGAAGAACCTATAGGTGAACCTCCTGAGATATACGAAGATCTTATAGGAAAAGAAGAGTTAGAGACCATTCCATCTGAAGCTATGGCTGACAATAGGGGAGAAGATGAGAGAATAGAAGGTGCCTTCCCCATCCGAGAGACCAATGGAGACATGAAAATCAAGAAAATTAGGCCCTCCGCTTTACCTCACTTCCATGGACTGACTACTGAAGATCCTGACACCTTCCTGTTTGAGTTTGCTGTCCTTTGTCGAACCTATGACTATACTGAAGATGAGCAGAAGCTGAAACTCTTCCCCTCAACCCTTAAGGATGCAGCATTACGCTGGTTCATGGGCTTACCTGGGAACAGTATCACCACTTGGGCTCAGATGCAGCAAGCTTTCAATACCAAGTACCGGGACTACTGTAGGTCCAAGGAAACCAAGGGAGAAATCTTTCGGATGACCATGGGAAATGATGAGTCCTTAGAGGATTACGAGGAAAGGTTCCAACTTAGCTATAAACGGGCTAGGTGCACACTTGACCCTGAATCCCTCAAGTTGGTCAGGCTACTCCGAGGAGTCCCTGAAGACATCTTAGATACCCTTCACATGCTAGCTGGAGGAGATATTTACCAACTGACTTATGAGGCCATAAAGGCTGTGTTTAGAAACCACTTCTCAACTGGTATTCCTTTCTCCAAACACGAGTTTGCAAATCAGTTAGAAGATCTAAAGAGTGAGGTGAGACAGACCATTGCCATGCAACTTGATACATTTCGAATCCAGCAGAAGAAAGAAGAAGATGAGAGGGCCTTGGCTATCTTCTGCCCTAGGTGTACATGGAAACACCCTAAGAACGAATGCCCATTACATTCGGTTGAAGTATGTTTTGTTTGTGAGGAGGACCACCCCACAAACCAATGTCCAACCTTACCTGGGCTTAAAGCCATGTATCAAGGGACAGAAGCCCCCACTGAACCTCTCTATTTCCTCAACCAAAGGAGGCCACAAGGACCTAGACCTTACCAGTAGGGGATGCAAGGGACACCCCAAGCTTATTACAGCCCCAACCAATCTACTCCTATGCCTTCCTGGGGTCCCCCTGCTCATCCTTCCTGGTCTATGCCTCCTCCATGGTCTTACCCCCCTCAGTACCATACTCAACCCACTACTCATTCATATCACTCACACGCCCAGCCACAGCCTCAGTGGAATGCACCTCAATCGGGGTGGAGGCCCTAGTACAATACTCCTCCCGCCATTTTGCCTCCACCACCAGCTCAACCACAACCATTACCTCCTTCTCCTCCAAGGCAACCTCAAATGCCTGCTCAACCGAACCCGAACCCCAACAACAGACAGGCCCAGCAGGTATATATTGGGGAAGCATCATGCCCTACCTATGCTATGGAGATCCAGGAGATCAATCTGTGATCTGGAAAGACTCTTCCGGATCGCCAACCTCCTCCCCCAGAGGACGAGGAAGATAAACAGGAAAGTGAACCAAAGGCTATTCCACCCTTTCCTGAGAGACTAACAACCACCACTGTTGTGGGGAAAAGTATCCGATGTGGATGACCCTATCCCTACTCTAAAGGTGACAGTCTTTAGCAACAACTGAAAGTAAAGCTTTGATGTTTTCCTTTATGAAAGTACAGAGAGAAGGAAGAAAAGATTAACCAACCTGGTGTCTTTCGCTTAGTCGATCCTTGTCCTCTCTCTTTGTCTCTTGTTCCCAACTCTTTGCTCTCTTTGCCGGTCCAGCTACACACAGATCCTGCACAAAACAAGAGAGGAAACTACAAGATACAAGTACTCATAACTGATGCATGGATTAGAGTGAATCAAATATACAAGTAAATACAATACATCAATGCAATACAAGTATATAGGAGAACATGCAAAACTTTATTGATAGAAGTAACAAGGTTCTGAGAAGGTTACAACCAATGATGGCTCCAATCCAGCAGCACCTCCCCAGCAGCAAGAACTCTCCTCTTCACCTCTAGTAAAACAATCACCCAATAGCTCTAACTGTAATCCAACAGCACCTCCTTGCTTTACACAAAATTCCAGCCTCCCTAGACCTCATAGAAGAGCTCTATATATAGGAGAGAAGAAGAGAGGATGAGTCAGCTTGAGGCTGGCATAGAGCTGACTAGTGTCCTCTCCCTCTTCAGTTAATCTTCAGTTCTTGAGTCCACTTGGAGATCCTTGCTTACACATGGTGATCAAGTACCTCTTACTCATCACAGGGCGAATCTCATGAACCAAGTGTCAGTTTGGAAGCTTCCTGGGCAGTTGACACCTTGCAGGATGACTGTGCCACTTGGCCAATCTCGCCCAACGCAGGTAGCCTTCATTAATCTTGACTTCCAGCGCAGGTACAAGGAGGAACAGTTGCATTCCAGCGCAGAAGCTCAGTGGAGCAGCTGACATGATCCAAAATTAGCCTGTTTTGAAGTGTTTTCAGGTGGAGAACTGATTGGAAGTGTTGTTATTTGATGACCTTGTTCTTTTAGGGGTAAGAACAACATGTTTAGGGACTAAGGATCCCTGTAATTATCGACATTTCATGCTCCATGACGCGAGGCACAAAAATGTCTATAACAGTTGCCCCCTAAAGTATGAGGCCGTTTATCGGGTGAAATGCTTTATCTAGAGGGTCCGAAGTTCGTTCCAGTGCTGAGGAGGAGCCCTGTAATACAATACAATACAATACATTATTTTTCATTCTATTTTCATGATCTAGCTGAGGCGGGCATTCCCATGCTCAGCTTTTATAAATACATTTTGGTACATATGACAGACGATCGTCTGAAGATAGACTGATAATTTTCTGCTGAAATTATCATCCTTTGAATAGGATGATCATCTGCTGCAATGATGTACATGGCAAATGCTTTTATATTTCCTGAATATATATCGCAGCCCGGATGGATGAAACTAGATCCGGGGTCTTCAAACTCGTTCGATCTTCACTCTAAGTACAAGTCGATCCATGTGAGAATTTCGCTGAAGTCGAACATGGAAAGACATCGCTTGATTACCGGTCAATAATGAAAACCGTTAACAAGCGCAAGAGGAATCACCAATAATGACGATGACCCTCAAGGTACTGCAGTACAATTCACGTGGCGTGAATAAAGGACTTGGCGTCGAACGCCACGCAAAATCTTCTGGTCGAAGGTCATTGATGTATACATGTCGCCGGAAGTGAGAAACTTGCCATTGAGGCATGCAAGCTTCAAAGTACTGATGGGGGTGTTCCTAGATCAACTTCTTGGATAATGAGCTGAAGTCGACAAGAAGCGATCCGTCAAAGGAGGGCCTTAATGAATCCCACATCAATGACACGGAACGGAGCTAATGATTTTAGTGGAGGTGAAAACAAACTGTGACATATGATTCAGGGTGGCGATCATGAATGGATGAAGGATAGTGTATGGTAGTGGATGGGACACGGTTGACACTTTCAGAATGACCCCTCTTGAACATATAACGACACTGATGCGATGGATTGGTAGCATTACCCCAAATGTGGATGGTTTGGCGAGGACCATGGCGATGAGACTGGTGAATGAAACAACCCAACCCGATGTGGTACGGAGGAAAAGTGTCATGTTCAAGAGTGACTTGCTACCATTAAACTTTGATGTTCTCCCAATTTTTCCCCAGTCATTTCTGACCAGTACCTCTTTATTTTTGTCAAGCTTGAGGAGGATAACATATGCTTGTTCTATAACCTGCCCTTCGGGCAAGCCCATCGCTATGATTTAACGAGCCTAGCGATAGGGAAACTCGTTCTCGCCTAAAGACAAGTTTGTCACTATTTAATCATTTTAACGAGTCTAACGACAAGGAAAACTCGGTCCTTTTCAGTTTTAGAGAGTCTAAAAAGGTACATAAAGTTAACTCCAAAATTCCTTTTTCGTCATCTAATCCCTTAAGTCCGAAAAAGTATAAAACAATACAGAAGGGATGGCTATTCGGTACTTTTACGAGCCGAACAAGACAAGCGCTCGATCTTTTTGTGCAATAATCCCTCAGGTCCAAAAAGATTAAAATCTAGAGGAGGGATAGCGTTCCGGTCGTTTAACGAGCTGGAAGGCCAAAACTCGGCAAACTTTTCATATTTTACGAGTCAGTGAAAAGAGCTCAAAGAAGACTCGTTTTTCGAGGAACGAGTGATAAACAGGGATAGCAGCAGATTCCAGGTACAAATTGGAATTTTCCAATCACGGTAGTGTCACAAGGATGGCTAGGTGAAATCACTCTTCGCAGCTGTTCCTCAAAAGGGGTAAACACACATATGGGGGTGAACGACCGGCCAAATGAAATGGAGGTGACGGATGAAAACACGACCAAGGCTTTTAAGGCTGATAAATTTACGATCGCAATGGTTATTTACCGAGATAGGTTCATTTTTTAATGAGCTTGAACTTTGGCGGAAAAACTTTGCTCACACTTTTCTATTTTTTAACGAGCATAAATTCTGTGGTAAAACTGCTCGATTCATGGTCAAATTTAATTTTTTACTTTTACTAGCTTTTCTCTTTTCAAATGTAGTACTTCATCTTCAATTGCTGCAACAAATTTTGTTAGAAATGGACAATATTTGCATGAAAACGAGATTATAACCCTAATATTTAACTTTAAACTGTGTAAAAAGTCATAAAAAGGGGTTTTTATTTCTCATTTACCATTTCATTTGCATTTTGCTTGTTGGAGCTCTGGAGGTGCCTCTTCTTCCTTGATTTTCACCAACTGATTCCGAGAGATTCTGTGGACGATTTTCGGCGCCGTTTGGACCAGGTAGGAGCTAAACCTTAGCCCTTCACTTTCATGGTTTCCTTTTTCAGTTTCATGCATGTTTTTCAGAGTTTCTGGGTCCCAGGGGTTTTTGATGATTTTTCGCCAGATTTTCATCAAAATCAGGAACTTACTCCTTCTCTTGTTTGATTGTAGGGAACTTTGGACAAAATGTCCCTTACATGGCGAGAACGAGAACATGAAGCAGAGGACATGGTTGCACTCCATGACCCAGTCACGGTGAACGTGCTTCGGAACTGCGGCTTGCTGAAGTTCTTCCATATCTCTAGCATGAGAGCACAGATTTCTTTACTGCAGTATATGCTTGATGCTTGGGATCCTGTTAACCAAGTATTCCAGATTAGGGGGAAGTCCTTCCCCTTGACCATAGAGGACATGTACTTCTTGACTGGGTTGTCAAGGCGGGGTGCCCCCATTTCTTTGTCAGGTACGGCTCGAGGGACTACTTCCACCAGAGACTATATCCGTCAGTATTGCTGGGAAGGTTCACAGCCGAGAAAAGACGGCAAGATCAATATCCGTGACATTACTGACAGGTCTCTCAGGTCCATTCTGTTTACTATTGGTAGGATGGCCGGTAGCGCAGCTTTACATGTTGCCAACAGATCTTATATGCAGCACGCCTTGGAGTGTCTCCAACCGAAAGTGTTTAACTGGTGTGATGCAGTACTTGTTCAGATGAAAAGTCAATTGACCAAGGTAAAGGACGGGGGCTGAAGAACTTTGGATTTGGTTCTATTCTGACTGCCTTTGTCTTGGAGAAAATCCCATTGATGCAACCTCAGTACATCTTGCTTGATTTGCCTTCTCCGACCGAGCCACGCATGCAGAGGTGGGTTGACCATATGTCCCGGCATGCTGGTCAACCTCATATTACTTTCACTGAGTCCTTCTTTAGGTGGTTCGAGCGTCAGGAGATGGCATTTTCTGAGTATCCATATGTGGGTATGGACTACCGAGGTGATCCGGACTTGGTGCTTCCGGATGGCGAGCAATGGGGCGCTATTGGTAAAATCTCTGACCATATCACTGTTTATTGTTTTTATTCATGATGTTACTGTTCAAAACTGATCAAACTCTTGGGTGCATGCAGATGTTGGTCCTGTTCGTCCAGTAGCTCGTCCACGATCGCCAGTTGCTGCCCCAGCAGCAGAGCCTGCTAGGAGAGTTGTTATTCGCGACCTTGGTGATACTGAGATACTTGCAGCTGTGCAGGAGCAGGTTGAGAGCCTTACTCGTGGTCTTCCGGATGTACAGATTGACGAGTTACCTTTACAGTTGCAGCGGCACACTATTGGCGTGCCTAGACGATGGACTCGTCTCTTGCGCATGATCGCACAGACCGTGACGTACTTTCATGAGCACCACTAGGCTAGGGTGCCCCCTAGCATCTTTTTGAGTTCTAGGTCATATGACCAATTTTGTTTTGATTACAGCACATTATGTACAAACTATAAACAGCTTTATATATTTTGATTTTCGGAGTTTATTTCAGTTTATTTGTGATCCACTTGCATAGCACCGATGCATCTCTTTTTATATATGTTGTAAATGTCTATCTAATACATAGTTTGCTAATGAATCTGTTAATGTGTTCAAGTTTCTGGAAATATGTTGGTATTGAATTGAATCAAACTCTCTTTCCAAAATCTTAACTCTTAGAAACATACGATAAATAGCTGGATTGCGGACTGAATATATACCAGTGAGTTGTAGTATCACAAGTTGTGAGTCTAGCCTAACAATTAGTCGGCGTATACCATGAGCGATGGTATCAGAGAGGAGTTCAATCAACGCACTATACTCAGCGATATTGTTCGTTGATCGTCCAATACACACACCTCTGAAACTCACTAACTCGCCGCTTGGATCAAAAATGGCCCAGGCTGCGGAGGACAAATTCCGCGTACTACGACTCGCTCCGTCGGCATATCCCACATATGTATCAGAATAATTCGACATCTGCAACAAACGAGAAGGGTGGATTACTAAACCGAAACAAACACTTTAGCGAAAACAAAATACAACAAAAGCACTCAGGTTACTATTTAGGCATAGTAACGCTTGAGGTACAACCCGTTACGGGGTTGCGCCAGTGGTATTCCGTCATAATCCATTAACTCGTAGGCTCCTTTTGCTAACACCCTTTTAACAATATAGGGACCCATCCATAAGGACTGAAATTTTCCTGCTCCTAATTTGTCGGATTCTTGGTCGTAAAGCAAAACCAAGTCACCCTCAGAGAAGTTGCGAGGTTTGACATTCTTGTCGAACTGTGCTTTGACTCGTTTCTTATGAGCCTCGTTCGCCAAAGCGGCGTCACGACGGTTTTCATCCAACTGGATCAATTCCAGGAAACGAGCCTCTTCTTCTGAGGTTCCGGGGAGGAGGTCAATTGCGAGTTTAAGAGACGAAATTTCGCACTGGATCGGTAATACTGCCTCTAGGCCATACACCAATTGGAATGGTGTGAACCCAGTGGCGTTCTTTACCGAGGTTCGGTAAGCCCATAATGCTGAGTACAGGATTAGATGCCATCTTCTTTTGTGAACCCCGATCATCCTTTGCAACATACGCTTCAGGACCTTGTTGATTGCCTCAACTTGTCCGTTGGCTTGTGGATAATATGGGGTAGAGCTGTCGTGAGATAGCCCTAGTTTGGCAGCTAATTCAACCATCATGTGATTGCGAAAATGCGATCCATGATCTGTCACTATAGCTTGCGGAACGCCGAACCTGGCGACTACATGATTGAAAAAGAAAAGGGCAGCTGTTTCACCAGTGTTATCCAATGTAGGCATCGCCTCGGCCCATTTGGTAAAATAGTCAACAGCGACTATAATATACCCATGCCCCCCGGTCGAGGTGGGGTTACATTGCATGAAATCGATGCCCCACTTGGCGAAGGGCCCAACAGCAACTATCGGCTGTAAGGGTGCGGGTGGTCTTCTGGTTTTGCTATCAAAGATCTGACATGCATGGCAACTTCTGACAGCTATTATGCAATCTTTAAACATAGTTGGCCAGAAATATCCTGCTCGTAAGATTCTTTGTGCTGTTGCATATCCAGATTGATGCCCCCCGCACGCGCCTGAATGACAATCATTCAGGGCTTTTTCGGCCTCCTCATGGGTAAGGCACCTCCTCAGAACCGTATCGACACCACGACGGTAAAGTGTATCACCGACGATCATGTAGTCTTTAGATTGGTATCGTATACGTTTCCGTTCCGAGTGTGAGGTATTAGGCCTAAATTTTTGGGTTTGGAGATAAACAATGATGTCTCCATACCACTCATCGCTTACTGATATCAGAAACAAATTTTCATCCACGATTGACTCTTCTGATGTTTCATCGTTGGACGACGATGGGAGATCGCATAATAATTCCGCGAAAACTAGAGCTTTCTTCGATTTGGATTTTACAAAATCTAAATCAAACTCTTGAAGGATGGCTATCCATTTTGAATATTTGCCCCCAAGCAACTGTCGCGACAGTATATATGTCATGGGATTGCAATCTGACAGAACGGTAGTTTTCCTAAAGAGGACATAATGTCGAAACCTTTGAATCGCTTGAACAGCAGCAAGCGCTAGTTTTTCAACATAGGAATATTTACTTTCTGTGTCATTTAAGTTTTTACTTAAATAATAAATAGGATGTTCAATTCCATCGACTTCTTGCACTAAGACCATCGCAATGGTCGTATCTGCTGCAGCTAGATACAGGTTAAAATCTCTTTGATAGTCCGGGGCGTACATTAATGATGCTCTTACTAGACAATCTTTCAGAGCGTCAAAGGAAGCTTGCGCAACCTGGTCCCAGACAAAAGGTACATCCTTTTTCAAAAGACGAGTATAACCTTTGGCAAGTTCTGCGTAATTTGGAATGAACCTCCTCAGAAAGTTTGCTTTCCCTTGGAGTTTCTGAATCTGAAGCAAATTTGAAGGTGGAGGCAAATTAATGATTGCCTGAACCTTACAGGGGTCGAGACGAATCCCATCCTTAGAGACCACAAAGCCAAGTAAACGACCAGAACCGACGCAAAACACACACTTGTGCGGATTGAGTCTTATCTTGTAATGTCGGCAACGTAGAAATATTGCTCTCAAATGCCGCGGATGATCAGTCCGCTTCCGCGAATGAGCCGGAAGATCGTCGAGGTAAGGTTGAACAATGTTCTTGATGTCATGGAAGGCATAATTCATTGCCCTCTGAAACGTCGCCCCTGCGTTCTTTAAACCAAAGGGTAATTTTCGATAAGCGAATGTGCCCCACGGACAGATGAATGCAGTCTTAGACTGGTCCTGTGGGCGGATATTTATTTGATTATACCCGGAAAATCCATCCATAAAGGAAAAGATTTCACATCCGGCGCATTCATCAATTATCTGGTCGATGAAGGGTGTAGGGTAGTTGTCCTTTGGACAAGCTTTGTTTACATCCCTATAGTCGACGCACACTCTTATCGTCCCTTGTTTTTTCATAACAGGGACAATATTCGATACCCAATCGGTTAGAGGAACCGGGTAGATGAATCCAGCATGGAGAAGTTTTTCAACTTCCGCCTTAATGGCAGCGGCTTTCTTCGGATGTACCTGCCGAAGCCGTTGTCTTACTGGTTTGACATCAGGATACATTTTAATCTCATGTTCAACTATGCTCGAGTCAATGCCTGGCATTTCATCATATGACCATGCAAAGACATCTCTAAATTCGCGAAAGAGAGCACTATATATTTCCAGTTCTGAAGGGGAACAACTTTTGCCGACATGAATATTCTCTACAACATCAGATTTTGTCGAGATGTTTATGGCTATGGTCTCTTCAATATTGGATAGGTTTCTCTCTGAATCCACCGTATTTACAGTATTTGTTAGGAATTCAAACACTGAAGGGTGGTATAGGTCGTGTTGAGTTTCTTCTTCACACTCTGGAAGAAGGGAACGATGGTGGTGATCATTCCATGGTGCCCCCTCAATCATCATTGATTGTAAGATTCCTTCGTCAGTCCCATGAACTTTTGACCATGGATCTAATGGGGTACCATATTCTTCGGACCTATCTACCCAAACGCTTGACGAGCGTTCATTTGGGCTCGCCTCCCATGCCTGAAACATTGATTGCTACAATATTTCAATAGGGCTAGGTGGCAATACCACTTGATGATCCATGACGACTTTGTCTTCTGCGACCTTTGATGAAGATACCATGTTGCATGTTGCTACAAACGGGATATTCCCTTCATGGAAAGGAGGTGGCAACGCGAAAGTTCCCATCATTGTGGGATCTTTTAGCAAGCCTACTCCGATATCTTGTATTGAATGGTCGCTCCCATGGATCAGGGGAATGCTTCCAGTAACTTGTGAACCATTAGGGAGGAAATTCTGTTGGTCGACGATCGTAATCCCTCCTTCAAATGGGAATGCGATCTTCCTAAAATATGTCGACACTACAGCTGCCATGGCATATATCCATGGTCTTCCCAGTAGGATGTTATAGTCAAGATTGCCATCAATGACTTCAACATCAATTTCCACTGTTTTTCCTCCTAGTTCAACCTTAAAGTTATTTAGGATACCGTACGGAGTGTACGACCTACCGTCAAATGCTTTCAATGTCGTCGAAGATCGCGACAAGGTTGGAGATCCAAGAGTTTTCCAGCAACTCATCGACATGATACATGTCGATGCACCCTCATCAATAATCGTTCTATGAACAGTTTTGTTGAGTGCTTTCACTTGAATAAGGAAAGCTAATTGCGCTGGTAACTGAGGATCATATCCTTTGTGATCAAAGGATACAAGATTGGAATCTTTAGGATCCACTCCACCAATTGCTGATAACAATGCCTGTCTTTGGGATGGGCAATTTTGTAGTACCTCAAGAGTCGACATAGCAGATGGCGATTGGGCCAAATCCTCCACTATATTATAGTGTTGCGCCGCTCTGGCGCGAGGGTTAAATGTCGACTTGTGTACTACTCCCTTAGGTGGCTTTATTGTTAATTCATGCGTGAGGGGGGGTACAACTTCTGCCGAAGTTGTTGTCGAACTACTGGGTTGATCTTTCCCTTTGTCGTTCGACACCGGCGGATTCCCATAATCTTTATTCCTAGTCGAGATCAAAGCATCATTTTGCTTAGAAACCGACAACATAAGCACTTGAGACGGGGAAGCATTTCCACTATCAACCATATTTTGACCTGGGGCGGGAAACGGATCAGTCAACACAGCTGAAGTTTGGGAACTTTTAAAGAACCTCTTTAACTCAGCTTTGAACGGACAGTTCTTTGTCGAATGATTTTCATCGCATATTTGACATGGATAAAATTGTTTCTTTTGCCCAGGAGGGTTTGAAGAAGTTTTTTGAGGGGATGACCCACCTTGTTTCTTCTTCTTCCCTTTGTTTTGTTTCTTCTTGCTTCCTGGTTGATTGGAGTTTTTGTCTTTATCCGTAGATACAGCATTTACCTCCGAAGCAAGAATCTCTTGATTTGCTTTTTGATTCGAAGTCTTACGGGCTTTCTTATTCGAATCCCTTGTCGACTTAGCGTTTGCAGTTCCAATCACGCCATCACCGGCATGAGAGTCACTATTCGATCCGGGAGGAGGAGGGATTGAAAATTCCGGTCTGGGGGCGTCAGGTATCTTATCATAGAGCGTGCCCGACTGAGTATATACTAAGTCCAAATATTGAGCACGAGCAATAACTTGCTCCTCTGTTACGACGCCTCCCTTGGCCACATCTTCTGTTATGGCAGGCAGAAGCGACTTTATAAACCACTCAGCTAATAGCTGATCTGGAACATAGGTTTTTACCATTCTGCGACGACGACGCCACTCATGTATATGATCAGATATATGTGTGGCCGTTGTCTGCTTGAAATTGGTCAAGATCTCTGTTCCAGTTTCGTACCTTATAGGTAACTGAAAGTGTGTTAAGAAAGTCGTGGCTAGGGAACTAAAATTGTCGAAAGAGGCTCTAGGTAATTCAATATACCATTTGGCCGCCGGACCAGTCAATGTCCTCTGGAAAAGACGAAGCCTTATCGAATCATCATTCAAGGTATTCGACGAACACCACAGATGGAATGTCATCACATGATTCGACGGGTCTTCGCCAGGATTTCCATTGAATTTAGGAATGTCCGAAGGAAGTTTGTGAGGAATCGCTGGCCACCAATGGGCATAGGCGATTGGATCGTTCGTCAATCGATGTAAATCTGGTAATTCTAAGGTCGCCACGAATGGCAACTGCTGATTCAGGTTTGGCGAGGCGTACCCAGGATACGATGGAATCGCCTGAGCAGTAGGCCTTTGCACACCAGCATAATGCAACTGATGTTGATATGACTGATATGGCTGGTGGGCTTGGCCACTGTAAAGTGGTTGATTTAACCCGTTCTGAATATAGGGTTGCCCACTATTCGCAAAGATCTGTTGCTCAGATCCCTGGTACACCTGTTGAAACTGAGGTTGTTGGTATTGCACCATCCATGGTTGTGAAGCCATGTTTTGCTGTGCGACACTAACCGACGGACCAAGATGCGGGGTTATGGTTCCCGTTTGTATCTGTGTCGTCCCGGCAGTTGGCGATTGTGGTTGTGTTGCAGGGTCAATAGGCTGTTGCATTACAACTTGGGGTTGACATACAACAGGCATCGATTGAACTTGCGACACGGTTACAATTGCTGGCGTCGTCGGGATACTAGACATAGGTACACACTGTTGCATGGAATATACAACTCTTGGTTGTTGGGGTAACATAGGTACCCAACCACTCGTCGTTACTTCAGTCAAACCTGAATGTGGTTGAAAACTGCCGTATGGGTATCCCCCCGAAAGGGGAAGTGAAAGGGCATATTGCCCCCCATACGGTAACAATCCGGAGCTCAAGGGTATAGATGGCCTTTGAGGACTGGATGGCCCAAAATGATTCCCAAAGGGATCAATTTGTCTAGTTTCAACATAAGAATTACCGGGTATTATACCGGAAGAACAAACTGGAACAGACCAAGTTGTCATAATAGTCCCTGGGTGGACTCCTTCTAGCTGATGAGAGCTAGTCGGGACGGCTGGTATGCCGGCAAACATCGTTGGATTGGCAGCAGGAGCTTCTGCTGTCGCTGTGTCATTTGGCACAGTTCTAGATGTCGACGGTTGTTCAGACATTTTAAGTCTATCCAATAAACTTCCTAACGATTCTTCAGGAACTTCCAGTGGCGATGGACAAACTTCTGATGCAGAAGGAAAAAGAGTGGTACCTACTCCAAAATGAATTGGAGTATTTGCTTGCTGGTCCTCTACGATTTCCTCTATTGCAATCAGACCAGGAGGAAGAGGAAGACCGTCAGGTCCGTAAAAGATTTCTGGTGCCGAAGAAGGGGTTGCTTCGACAGCGACAGTTGTTTGAACAACAAGACTCTGTGGACCGGTTTCAGATGGAACTGGTTCAGTTATGCAAGTACTTGTCTTCAGACTAGGATCAGTACAACTGTCCTTCTGTTGCTGTTGAACTTCTTCAATAGAGGCAGGGATTCCAGAAATATTAGGAGTGACCAGAATCTCAGATGTTGTTGGAACTTCCGTTCTAACTTTAAAAGGAGATTTTGACCTGGTCCAGCGAGTTCGCTTCGTCCGTACTACTCTCGGTTCCGGAGACAAAGGTGGTTGACTCGCAAGTCTCCCCGAACGACGGAGTTTTAATTGACTTTCCTCCACGGTTGCGGATTACTTGATCAACTAAAATACAAAAAGGGGAATTATGTTTCCGTATTGAATGAATTTTATTAGACGCTTTTAGACACAACTTTGCTTTTTCATGTTTTAAGAGTCGAGAAAAAGCTAAAGATGACTCTAGTCGCCTTCGATGTATTAACGAGCCCGAAGTGACAAATGCTCGGTTGGACCTTTTCAGTTATAGAGTTTGAAAAGGGCCAAAAGAAACTGCTCTGGAGATCTAGGCAGAGGGTGTGCCAAACCTTTCGCGAAACCACAGAATACGTTTTACGGTACGGGTGGTCGATCTTCGTGAATGCTGTGTTCACTGCATCGCGATCAGTAGGGCGGTCGACACGGCTTCCTAAGGATAAAGGATAATTGCCTATAGGGGTCTCCCAATATACGCGACGGTACGCGGGAGCTCAAGTCCGTATTAGTGCTATCGTCCCTCAGGAGGAATCACCCACCTTCGTAGAGATCGACAGTCACTACGTTTAACGACGCCGGAACACGTCTCTACCTAGACCTCTATTGTGAGCGTTATGTTACAATGCGTTTTTAGATTCATTCAATATATTTTAAGTTGATCTTGTTTATCAGTTTGTCTTTCAGGATCACCACGAGATGTATTGGTACAAATTCCTAAATGCAGCTAAAATGATAAGCAAGCTTTCACAATCTTTTTAGCTTTGAAAATCCTAACTACTGAGGGGAGAGAAAAACAATATCTTTCCACACAGAGCACAAAGCACAAACTAATGCACTTTCTCCTAGATCAGACACGCAAACTTATCAAAATGCAAATGCAAGATGCATGTATTTCTTTTCTTTTCCTTTAATGTTGATGTAGACAAAAGGAAATTGTTGTATAATTTTCGAATTCAATTTGAAGCGTAAACAAACAAGTTTTGTCTAAAATGAAAAGACGCTTTACAGGTACTTGTTTCAACACTAAAAATATATGAATTCAAACCATAAAGTGAAAAACAAACAAACTCAAACAGCCATGAACAGTAATAAAACTAGCTCATAAGATCACAAAGACACTTTTACAGTTCAGGATCTAAGAGGCCACAGCTATACTGGTTCGCTTTTCACAATGGGAAACTGTAACTGAAACAAGAAATACTGAAAGAACATTCACAGTTTCATCACACAACTGAGGCGGAATAATGTCAAGGAGAATGGTTTACAGCAAGTACAATAACCAGCAAGCAATCAGCAAAAATCAGTGAAAACAGGGCCAAGACACAATGGGAAAGCTGAGCAAGACAATGGCTAACTGGACCAGCGCAGGTTCTAGTCTGCCAGTTTGACTCTCAGCGCAGTTCCCGAAGGGAGCACCTGCGCTGTAATGCAGACTGCCTGTGGACAGCCTGCACTGACACACGAGAGTTGCGTCTACAAAGAATTCCGGGTCATAAAAAGCTCAAAAATGCACTGTTTTTGCTGAAATAAAAAGCTATAGGTCAAGTACAGGCTAAGGGATGATCAAGAGGATGAAAATCTATCACAAAGAGTAAAGAGTCTTTTGTAGATAAGCTCTTCAAATCTTGAATTTGCTCAGCAAATGAGCAAGAGTAGCAGTCCCTCTACTTCGCTTTTGATATAGTCAAAAGCTTTTCGATTTGGTACTCTTTTCTTCAAGAAATGAATAGCAAAATACTACAAACACCAACAAGATACTAGGCTCCCCAGTGGAGTCGCCAGTTTGTTGTGGGGAAAAGTATCCGATGCGGATGACCCTATCCCTACTCTAAAGGTGACAGTCTTTAGCAACAACTGAAAGTAAAGCTTTGATGTTTTCCTTTATGAAAGTACAGAGAGAAGGAAGAAAAGATTAACCAACCTGGTGTCTTTCGCTTAGTCGATCCTTGTCCTCTCTCTTTGTCTCTTGTTCCCAGCTCCTTGCTCTCTTTGCCGGTCCAGCTACACACAGATCCTGCACAAAACAAGAGAGGAAACTACAAGATACAAGTACTCATAACTGATGCATGGATTAGAGTGAATCAAATATACAAGTAAATACAATACATCAATGCAATACAAGTATATAGGAGAACATGCAAAACTTTATTGATAGAAGTAACAGGGTTCTGAGAAGGTTACAACCAATGATGGCTCCAATCCAGCAGCACCTCCCCAGCAGCAAGAACTCTCCTCTTCACCTCTAGTAAAACAATCACCCAATAGCTCTAACTGTAATCCAACAGCACCTCCTTGCTTTACACAAAATTCCAGCCTCCCTAGACCTCATAGAAGAGCTCTATATATAGGAGAGAAGAAGAGAGGATGAGTCAGCTTGAGGCTGGCATAGAGCTGACTAGTGTCCTCTCCCTCTTCAGTTAATCTTCAGTTCTTGAGTCCACTTGGAGATCCTTGCTTACACATGGTGATCAAGTACCTCTTACTCATCACAGGGCGAATCTCATGAACCAAGTGTCAGTTTGGAAGCTTCCTGGGCAGTTGACACCTTGCAGGATGACTGTGCCACTTGGCCAATCTCGCCCAGCGCAGGTAGCCTTCATTAATCTTGACTTCCAGCGCAGGTACAAGGAGGAACAGTTGCATTCCAGCGCAGAAGCTCAGTGGAGCAGCTGACATGATCCAAAATTAGCCTGTTTTGAAGTGTTTTCAGGTGGAGAACTGATTGGAAGTGCTGTTGTTTGATGACCTTGTTCTTTTAGGGGTAAGAACAACATGTTTAGGGACTGAGGATCCCTGTAATTATCGACATTTCATGCTCCATGACGCGAGGCACAAAAATGTCTATAACAACCACACAACCCAACCCAGAGGAGGATGAGCTTCTGGGAGAGCTCAAACAGTTGTGCGTGAAAATACCACTTCTCCAAGCCATCAAAGATGTACCACTATACAAGAAACTGGTTAAGGAAAAGTGTTTCAGACACCCAGGCAGGCGAAAGAGAGATGCTTCAACCATCAATGTCATAGGACAACTGTCTGACCTTATGTTGGGACAAGTCATCTGCCCAAAGTATCTAGATCCTGGGAGTCCTGTAGTAGATGTCCACATCAATGGCACAATCATACCTCACACCTTGATTGATCTGGGGGCTGCCATTAATGTGATGACCAGAGATACCATGCTCAAACTCAACCTTCATGGTTCCTTGAGGAAGACCTCGACAGTCCTGCAACTAGCAGATCGCTCCACCGTGACTCCCGAAGGGATTGTGGAGGATGTCTTGGTCTCTGTTGACTCTTGGGAATACCCTGCAGATTTCTTGGTTCTACAACCAAAGGCAAAGCTCACTGGATATCCTCTTATTTTGGGAAGGCCTTGGTTAGCCACTGCAGATGCTTACATAAGCTGCCGTGCAGGAAACATGACCATCAAAAATGGTCCTATGTCCAAGCAGATAGTCCTATACCCTCCTGCCCAACCCTCATTAGAGCATGACCTACCACTTTGGTTGGAGGAAGGAGAAGAGGACGAGGTGTACTTAGCACCTTTGTGCACCCTAGACACCACTAGGGGAGATCCCCCAACCGAGGATGATTTGATTGAGACCTTGATCCGGAATCCACGTCTCAGTGCACTGTCCTTAGAGGAATTGGTGGAGGATGCCCAAGCCAGCACCTTAGTGGACCTTTGTGCGACCAACCCTGTCACTCCCAGAGTAAAAAATGTGGAGGTCGACCCTGAGAGAACGTTAAAGATCAGCTCCTCCCTATCTCCTTCCCAGGAAAAGGAGCTGTGTAGTCTGTTGGCCAGTCATCTAGATGCTTTTGCTTGGAGCTATAGGGAGATGAAAGGAGTCCATCCTTCGGTCTGTACCCATCACATCTACATCAAAGAGGATTGTAAACCGGTTAGGCAACCCCAGAGGAGAATGAATCCAACCCTTAAGGACATTGTCAAGGAAGAATTGCAAAAACTGTTGGATGTCGGATTCATTTACCCTATCTCGGATAGCGAATGGGTGTCCCCTCTGGTGTTGGTTCCCAAGAAAAATGGGAAGTGGAGAATCTGTGTGGAATACCGAGAACTGAACAAAGCTACCAAGAAACACCATTTTCCTCTACCTTTCATAGATCAAGTGTTGGATGGACTGGCAGGAAAGAAGTTTTTCTCTTTCCTAGATGGGTTTAGCGGGGACAACCAAATCCAAATCAGCCCGGAAGACCAAGATAAGACCACCTTCACTTGCCCTTGGGGTACCTTTGCCTACCGAGTTCTTCCCTTTGGACTATGCAATGCTCCTGCTACCTTCCAGAGAGCTGTCTTGAGCATCTTTTCTGAGCTGGTCCATGATGCGGTGGAAATCTATATGGATGACTTCACTCCTTATGGGTCCAACTTCCAGGAGGCATTGTCCAATCTGGGAAAAGTCCTAACCAAATGCATTGAGATGAACCTGTCCCTTAGCCCTGAAAAATGTGAATTCTTGATGACTGAAGGGACCGTGCTAGGCCATACCATTTCTTGCCAAGGGTTACAGGTGGATCCTAACAAAATTGCTCTCATCAAGAAGGTTCCACCTCCTCAAAAGGTAAGGGATGTTCAGAGTTTCTTAGGATTAGCAGGGTATTACAAGAGATTCATTAAAGACTTCAGCAAGCTAGCCTCGTCGTTGTTTGGCATGTTGGCAAAAGATGTGGAGTTTAAATGGACTGACGATTGTCAGAGGGCTCTGAATGAATTAAAGGACAAGTTGGTGTCTGCCCCAATCTTGAGAGGTCCAAACTGGGCCCTACCTTTCCACATCCACACTGATGCCTCGAACAAAGCCATAGGGGCAGCCTTAGGACAAGTTGAACAAAAACTTCCATATGCCATTTACTTTGTTAGCAAAAACTTATCCAAAGCGGAACTGAATTACACCGTAACTGAGAAGGAATTCTTGGCCGTGGTCCATGCACTGAACAAGTTCCAACATTATATCACTGGCTATCAAAAATTTGTACATACTGATCATGTTGCAATTAGATATTTAATGAATAAACCAGATGTGAATGCTCGTATTATTAGATGGTTACTTTTGTTGCAGCAGTTTGATTTGACTATCGTTGACAAACCAGGTAAAGAAAATGTTGTTGCTGACTTTTTATCTAGATTGGATTTATCTGCAGATGAGGATGGAACAGTGGATGACCAGATGCCCGATGAACATCTGTTTTCCATTTCAGTACTCTCTCCATGGTTTGCTGATATAGCAAACTACCTTGTTTCAGCACAGTTCCCTCCGCACCTATCCTCAAGAGAGAAGAGCAGAATCATCAGAAAAAGTGCCTCATTCTCTTGGATCGGGGGCAACCTGTTCAAGCTTGGCCCTCATCAGATCTTAAGGTATTGTGTAAGGGAGGAGGAAGTCTTTGATATCCTCCTCACCTGTCATGATGGGCCTTGTGGAGGACATTTTGCAGCAAAGAGGACTGCCTTCAAAATCCTGTAGGCAGGCTACTATTGGCCCACACTTCATCAAGATGTCAGAAGGTATATCAGCCAATGTGACCGATGCCAAAGGATGGGGAAACTGACTCAAAGGGATGAGATGCCTCTCCTACCTCAAGTGACCCTGAGCCATTTGAGAAGTGGGGTATGGATTTTGTGGGTCCAATCAACCCTCCTTCAAGGCAAAGGTCTTACATCATTGTGTGCACAGACTACCTGACAAAGTGGGCAGAAACTAAGGCAATCAAAGTAGCGACAGAAGAAAAGGTGGCTGAGTTCTTAAGAGAAAACATCTTCTACAAATTTGGCTACCCAAGAGAGCTAGTCACTGATCAAGGAAGCCAGTTCACCTCCAACTTAATTGAAGACCTACTAGCTCATCACAAAATCAAGCATAGGACTTCCACCCCCTATCATCCTCAAGAAAATGGGCAGGTGGAAGTCACCAATAGAGCATTGGAAGGGATCTTGACTAAGGTGGTGAGCAGCAGCAGGAAAGATTGGGCAGATCGCCTGGTTGAGGCCACATGGGCTTACAACACCACTTGGAAGACCACAACTGGCTTCACACCTTATGAGCTAGTCTATGGGAAGAGAGCTTTGCTGTCAATTGAATTTGAATACAACACTTTGAGGATGGTAGCTCAGCTGAACCTAGATCTCAGCCATGCCCAACAAGAAAGGTTATTGCAGCTGAATGGATTGGACGTGCACCGAATTCAGGCCCTCCTTCACTCAGAAGTGGTTCAACTTCAGAGAAAGGTGTGGCATGACCAACACCTCAATGACAAGCAATTTCATCCAGGAGATTAGGCGTTGTTGTATGATTCCAGGCATAAAGATTTCAAGGGGAAGCTGAGAACCAGATGGCTGGGACCATATGCAGTGGAAAAATGTCATGACAATGGATCTGTTCTTATTCGAACCATTGATGAGGAGGCCATCCCCATGCTTGTCAATGGGCATCGACTGAAGATCTACAGGAAACCTCTCTCAAGACAAGAGTTCATCAAAACTGTGGAGAAATCAGTGTTGGTCATAGAGAAGGGTTTTTCCTCTGTTTTGGGCATACCCTGAAGATATTAAAAAATCAATAAATAAATAAAATAATAATAAATAAATAAATAAAGATCCTTGGGTGAAAACCTCTCTGAGACTCCCAAGGCAGATGGTAGGGGTGAAAACCTCATTGAGGCGCCCCTACTGTCTTTCAAAAAAAAAGAGATTTGAAAAAGACCCTTGAGTGAAAACCTCTCTGAGGCGCTTAAGGCAAATGGCAAGAGTGAAAACCTCATTGAGGCACCCCTGCTGTCTTTCAAAAAAAAAAAAAAAAAAAAAAAAGAAAAAACAATAAACAAAAAAACAGGGACAACAAGTTCACAATGTGGTAATGCATGCAGGTTGTAGGTATTCTATGAAGGAGAGGAGGTCTCTCAACTCAAATTCAAGGGTCCTTATCATGCTACCAGGTGACCTCACCAGTGCCCCCTCCGAAAACACTCATCTTCTCCAAGGTATGGGCACGATTTCATCACAGCTCAGACTTCTAAAGGAAGCTACAGACTTTCTACAGGAAGTTCTGTATTTCTACAGGAAACTTCCTGTAGAAGTTTTGGACAGCCCAGAACTAATTGTGTGGGGAGATCTAACGACCAAGGTTTGGCATGGAGGCATGCAAGCTACTATTTTCTCCATCGCACACTTCCGTCACCTCCTTCTACCACTCCAGTTGACATGCAATAAAAGTACCTGCACAATCAAAACAGATCATTGAATTATCAAGAGGAAGCGATTCTTAAATGAAAAAAGATGCCGAGATGCCATGCAATACTCATCACAGCTATCCAAGGGCCCTGCGAGCGTGATCGTGATGCCACTGTCTTCACCGTTCAGCATGCACCCGAGGAGGAAAAACTACTACATGACATCCTACAGGAATCCCGTAGCAGTTCAGCCAACTAGAGTGTACACCATTCAATCGCCTGCAACATGCAATAATAAAGCGCGCACATGCAGCCGAGTCACAAGCTTCATCATAAGCAACCTACGAAGAGGAACCTCTAGGCCTGTGCAATGAGCAGCAGCAAGCAAATCTAGTCATCGTCGTCCTGAAGCCTGGAAAATCATGTCGCGGCCGCACAGGTAAGTGCCTCGCCCTTTCTTTCGTCAAATTACATGAATACTACTTTGAAATGTTTGCAAGTATGAAATGAACGGGTTGAGCAGTCGTATGGCAATTCACCTGGCCACGTCGACCAGTCAGATGGTCTAGTCGGATGTGTAGAATGGTGGTCGTGGCAAAAAGAACGGGCAGTGGACATGTGAGAACCGTCCAGTTGGGGAGAAGCGCGTTTTACAGAAATGGCGGCGGCAGATCTGCGGAGAATGATGCAACATTCAGGGAACTTGCAGTGGAATGAGTAGATGACATCGTCCAACGGTCCGGCTGGGACAGCTCACCCCCGCGCCACGGATTCCGCCGGATTCAAATCTATTGGCTAGATTGCCACCCCACGCATTTATCATCAGCTGTTTTGAAGTCGAGTGAGCATCCGAATTCCTCTGAAGCTCGAAAATCCAAGTCTTCGGCTGTTCGAACGTCTGATAGCAGCACAGAAGGCGCAGAACCACTACAGTGTTCTCCAGAACCCGTGTGCTGCTTCTACAGGAAAGCTCTGCTATAGGAAGCTCACTGCCACGAGGAAAATTGGGCTCTTCACGTCAAAGGTGGCGAATTAAAAAGGTAAGCCTGAACCTGTGCCTCCCATGCAATTGGTTTCGAGGGTGGCGGAGTCGACGTTCTACAGTCTGATCATAAAAAAATTTGCAAGTGTTGTCTGCCGTTTGCATGAATTGTCGTCGAAGTGTATGCAAGGTTTCCTACAGGATGTGATTTGTAATTAAGCCCTGTTAAGGCTCATCTGGAGATAGTCTTCGCGAATTGTGTGCGTGGCAGAAGGCGTAGTCCCAAAAGGCTAGTTTTTGAATACACACCCGCCACCTCCAGCTAACGTAGCAGTTTTCACCATGCCGGGTGGGTTCATCAGAAAGGAACCGACCGACTCAAAGAAATTAAGAGAGAACCCTGAGGTGGTAGAGTTGTTCACTCACGCGCAATGGATGTCGTTCTGTGACAAATTACAAGGATATGATGACGAGGTGGCAGAGGAGTTCTTGCGGGCTCTGAAGCCAAAATCAAAGACATTGGCCACCATCAATTTTAGGGGTTTCAGTCTCAGACTCACCCCACAGTTCATCAGCCGAGTTACTGAGCTCCCAATGGGGGTACCATGGGACAAAGAAGAGAGGAAATTAGGCCAGAAGGCTAAGAAGGAATTCTTTCCACCAGAGGAGCAATTCTCAGAAGATAAGAACGGGGTTCGCAGAACTAGCTTACTACCACTTTGGAGCGAAGTCAGCCTCCAAATTATGAAATACATCACCTGCGAAGGTCGGTTTAGCATTGTGTATGGGTACCATTTTCGGCTACTCACAGAATTAAGGCATCAGATGGACCTACCTGCAGAGAAAAAATTAAGTATTCCCTACTTTCTACTGCAGTCTATGACTGAATGTGCCACCAAGTTGAGAGAAGGCACACCAGACCAGGTAGCTCATCACGGGCTCATTAAGCTCCTCATGGAGGATGCACTCCACACATACAAAGTCCCTCTCTCATGGGAAGCCTTCCGAAATTTGACTAAGGATGGCGATATAAAAATGTTGACCGAAGAGCTTGGTTCCTCCAGCAGTGAAGAGAAGGAGTCAGTACCCACAGAGAAGAAGGAAAAAGGCCAGAGACCCACAGCCAAAGCACCGAAGAAAGAGCAAAAGGAGAAACAAGAGAAAAAGGGTGCCAAAGAGAAGGATGACACACCCATGTTGACGGGCAGAGAGAAAAGATTACAAAGCAGGGTGGACAAGATTGAGCAGGTCCACGTCAGTAAAGGCACCTCGACAGCAGCCTCGACCAAGTCAAAAAGCAAAACCCACTCAGCAAAACAAATTAAAACGGTGCCACCTGTTTCTACAGGAAAACCAAAACCGGCTTCTACAGGAAGCCAGAAATCAGCTGAAAAAGGGCCTTCTACAGGAAGTCCTGAGAAAAGAAAACCCAAGGAAAAGAAATCCGACATTCTTGCAAGGGAGGCAGCAGCCGTGCTGGCCGCCCTCAGTACACCTCCTAAGCCAAAGGAAAAGAGAAAGAGGGAGGCTCCTCTATATTTTAAAGCTAGGAGAAGTGTGAGAATAAAAATGGGAAAGCCACAGCCTCCATCCAGCAGCCCAATCACTATAGAGGATGCCCCTACTTCGCCCAGGGAGAGGTCCCCCTCAAAGATATCAGTCACCTATGAGAGGGGGAGCCTGAAAACAACTACTTGGAAAGAGAGGTTGGACCAGTTGGCCTCAAAAGCCCGACTACAGGATGTTGAGGCTGCTCTATAGGAAACCTTAGCCCGGCTTAAGGAGACAGAGAGGATGGAAGGAGAAGCACCCTCATCACCACCGAGGGAGGACGAAGTGGAGCCACCAAGAGAAGAAGAGAAAGAGCATATTCCGGAGCCCAGCCCTCAGCCAAGTCTGAGCTCATATTATAACTTCTTAGAAGCTTGCAAAATTATACCACAGAAATTCACAGTGCCACTGTTCTTTGCATTGGAGGAAGAGAGAGTACGAACCCACACGTGGATGAAAATCGCCAAATCAAAAGGTGTGGCGGACATAGGCCCCTTGGACGAGCAACTCAAGGAGGCAAGAAAGGAATTAGCTATGGCTAAACACGTGGAAAATTGCCAGCGGGTGTTCCTACAGGAAGAAAACGAAAAACTTAGACTGCAGCTACAGGAGCTGAGGAGAGGAACAGACACATCCTCAGGGGACATCACAACAGAATAGCAAGGCAAAAAGGAACTGCAAATCGGTCTTGGGGAGCCAACCACGCATCTACAGGAAACAGAACTGCAAGCGCAAATTGAGGTGCAAGCTCTCAAACAACAGCTGCAACAGAAAGAGGCACAATTGGCCTGCATGGCCAGTTGGGCCATGGATGCTATACAATGCAGAAAGCCGGCCAAATCCTATGGCCTGTACCTGAGAGACCAGTAGCTGCAATTTCAAATCAATACCTTGGCACAAAGGGGTATCTCTCAGCTCCAAGACCTGCAGCAGTTCACTGAATTATGCAATACCAGTTCATCAAAGGATAAGGCCAAACTATCGGAGTTCTACCTCCATAATTTGGCCCTTCCTAATGTGACTTCATGGGATCCCAACACGGTCTTAGGGGATATGCAGTTAATGGCATTTGCCTCATGGTTGAACCATGAAGACAAAAGAGCAGCAGAAGCCAAAGCAGTCATGAACTGAGAGTTGAATGAGCCATTACTAATTAGAGCAGAACTAGGGGATCCAACTGCATTAATATCAACACACCAACACTTATCCACCGACCCTCAAGCTTCATTGAAATATATGGATCAGCAGGCCTAGGCCATAGCGCATTTCGAGGATATGGAGAGGCTGTTAGGGGACAATTGTGTTCAAGCTTGCACCCGCCGATGGAACACATTGGCCCACAGTCTAAAAATCAGAGAATATCATACTCCAACTCGAATGAGGGAAGCTCTAGTATGGGTGCCCCTCTATAAGAAATCTATGCAGAACCTCCAGGCCAGCTGGATTGGCCTCAAGCTAAGCCCACCTCTACTGTTAGGATTGATGGAAGGCAGCACAGAGAAAGATGAGCATGAACAATGGGAAGAGGTGGAAAGAAAGGCTGGGTTCCATGTCAGTAAGGAGGACACTACTGCAGAAGCTTGGGATGTGAGGGACCAGGGTGGCAGTAAAGGCAATGAAGGACGAGGAGCTGGATTAGTTGCTCAAGGATGAGCAATTATTTTAGCTCGGGGTGATGATGAGCCCCAAATTTGGTAACATTTTGGGCTCATTTGGCCTAACTACCCTTGCTCAACCCTTCATTTTTCATAACTTATGCATCATTTTTTTAGTATATTCATGTCATTTGTACGAATGAGGGCAGTCACTATTCCTAGGTGGCTAACACATGTTTATTTTAGGTTTTTTTGACATTTAATGGAGCAAAACCACGCAGATGAGGGCTAGGAGACAGCCAAGATGGGATTGAGATTTTGTAGGAAGGTTGTCCACAGCATTGAATGGCCTTCCTCGTGATCTCCACCCCCAACTCGGAGCTCCAACAGCCACCACCACCGAGCTAGAAGGCAGCCAAACGGATTTTGAGGAAACAGCAGATTACTCTTTGTTTGGTCACCCAAACCCCACTAATCTAGGAGGCCAACTTGGTCCTCGTAATGTATAAATGATGAGGCTGTAGCCTTCGAGGGGGACTTTTGAAACCTTGTTGCATATTCTGAACTACGAGCTGATAGCTCTGTTTTGCTCTTTGTAAGCCATTTTTGGCATTTTATTTGACTTATGACTATTATCTTTTAATGAAAAGCAGGCAGATTTGAGTTCAGTTATGAGTTCTTAGAGGAGCCATAGCTCTCGGGGTTGGGCCCAACCTGAGAGCAATAGGCCTCCTTCCTTTGTACTGTTACCTTTCTTTCAGCATTGTATTTCTTTTCCTTTACATGCATTTGGAAACACAGTTTGCTGAGTTGAATTTCTTGGTGTGGTTAAGTAGGTTAGTTTTATGAACAGAGTTGCTTCAGTAGTTTAGATTAGAGTAAGGAGATTGGAGTTAATCAGAGTTCCAAAAAGGGTTGACTGCACGCTCACTTTCACCTCTGTTTAGGGACTGGAATTGCAGACCGTGCCACCCACCAAAACCATTGTTTTACATGTTCATGCAAGCTTTGATGCAATGTTCTCGTTTGTAGCAGTGACCATGTGTTCAGATCTTGTGGAATGATTCTTTGCTTCAGTACCATGCATGATTTTCCTTAAAAAATAACGTTGTTGTTCTTTGGTTTTATAAAAACAGTTAGAATAGGTTGATGAAATTTTGGTTATGTGCAAGACATGGATGATTTGTTTCATTTACACTGTGCAGTACTAATCCCTCACTCCCTTATCCTTCTAAGCCGTGCCTAGGCCATATACTCATCCCCCAGTTAGACCACTTGCCTCCTAACTCGTCTATCACCCACGTTATTCTACCTTTTCGGCCTTCCATTCCCTCTACCCTCCTCTAGACCAACCAGCTTTGCACACCCCCTCTTCATCTCATCACTCTATCCATAAGCCATCACAAGCTCCCATCCTACCTCCCTATCCATCCATACAGCCTCTTCCACTCATCCATCACCTAAAAATCCGATTGCAGATCATCCTGTAGGAATTACTGAACTTCCTGTAGAAATCCTGAACATCCTGTAGAACCCCTGCAGACTTCCTCTAGAAGCTTGTAAACACAGTTGCCAGGCATCTAAACGTTATGAACTTCTCTGAAAGGATGTTAGGGATTCCTTAGATCCTCCCTAAGCCTTCCTGACCTTTTCCAAGCATTTCCCTCCTTGATCTATCCCTGCACAGTCAAGACCCAGTTAGAAGCACACACATAATAATTCCAACAACTTGAACAAAAATACAAAAATATGTTTTCTTTAGATCAAAGTAGTCTAGACACATGCATCTCACCTTCGTAGAAGTAATGACATCTCTTTCAGTAGTTTGCATTCCCACCTTTGCATCAGTAGGACTAGCTGGTAGAATTAGGGTTTGCTAGGGTTTGTGATTCTTGTTGGCTTCCTACTGTAGGTTAATTTCCTTTGAGATAGCTTTCGTCCATTGGTTAAAAAGCTTCTTCTGAGAACTCATAGAAGTTGGCTTGAGCCCTAGCAGACTTGTGCCAACTGACCAAGTGACAGCTGCGACAAGAGCTAGTACTTGTGCATACAGCACCGTCGCTTCCAAGTTTGTTACGAACTACCGGGTTGATAAAATTAGAGAAGGAAGCTCCAGGAGTGGTAGCATTATTGCTACAATACTGGAGCCCACCAATAACCGCCTGAATTCACGCTTGGGGCTAGTCATGGAATGAATATAACACACACCCAACATTCTCCCACTTGTTGTTTCCTTTCCATAGGGGGCCAGAGGAGAGCTTAGTCATTGGTCCAGTCCTACAATTCCCATTGTTTCTCTACACCAAGAGAACTTCATAATGCTCACAAAAATTGTTAATGCATCTACAGTATTCTTCAAAGTGTCCACCTTTACTAGCAACACCTTTTTGTCCTCAACCATATCCATTACAAAGTTATATTGAACATCAATGTGCTTTGTCATTGTGTGATAAGTAGGTTTCTTTGTCAAGAAAATTGAACTTTCGCTATCACAATCTATCCTTATAGCTTGTTGTACTAACCCCATACTTGAACACAATATCTGCAACCAAACTACTTCCTTGCTTGCATGAGCGGATGCCATGTATTTTGCATTTGTAGTTGAAAGTGCCACTACAGACTGTCTCTTACTCATACAATTGACTGCACCTCCAAAAAGTTTAAACACATACCCACTTGTAGATCTTCTCTGATCCATATCTCCAACCCAGTCGACATCAACAAAGCCACAAATGTCCAAAATTCTATCCATTTCTACTCTTACTTGGTAGCACAGACCATAATTACTAGTGCAACATAAATACTTGAAACCCTGCTTCACTGTTGTCCAATGCTCCTTCCCTAGTTTTGATATAAACCTGCTCAATACTTCAATTTCATGTGCAATGTTTAGTCTAGTACAAAAAATTTTATACATCAAGCTACCAACTACACTTACGTATGGAACACAGGACATGTCCTCTTCCTCTTCTTGTGTCCTATGACATTGTTCAATAGATAGCTTTACACCTATAAGAATAGGAACCTTCACTAGTTTACTATCCCACATATTAAACCTCTACAGTATTGTCTCGACATACTTCCTCTGGTTTAACCAAAGCTTCCTCTTTTCCCGATCTCATTTAATTTCCATGCCCAAAATATAGTTTTCACCACCAAGATATTTCATGTCAAATTTGGAGGACAACTGGGTCTTCAAATCTTGGATAATTTCTTTGTTATTTCCTATTAGAAACATATCATGCACATACAAGTCCAAATAAATAACACGGTCACCAATTAATTTAAAATACACACAATGATCTACTTTGCTTCTGGTGAAGTCAAGTCCCCATATAAATGTATCAAATTTCTGATGCCACATCCTTGGTGACTATTTTAACCCCTACAAAGACTTTTATAATCCACATACTAGTTCTTTCGTACCCTTCACCGCAAAGCCTTCAAGTTGATTCATGTAGATCTCTTATTCTGAATCCCCTTGAAGAAATGTTGTCTTCACATCCATTTGTTCTAAATCAAAATAAAAAGCAACATCAACATAGAAAAGTAATCTATTAGAAGCTACCTTGGCAACAGGAAAAACAATATCACCAAAATCAATTCCCAACACCTGGGAATAACCTTTTGCTACCTACCGAGCTTTGTATTTCTCCACCTTTTCTTTTTCATTCATCTTGTTCTTAAAAACCCATTTTATTCCAATGGGTTTCCTTCCAGCCGGAAACTCCACCAGATATCAAGCCTCAATTTTGTCCAAATATACCATTTCATCAACCATGGTCTCTTTCTAGAGTTTCCCATCCTCTGAATCTACTGCCTCCCTCATAGTTATAGGATCATCACTAGGAATAGATAAAGAAAATTTTGAATAGAAAGAAGATGGACTATACATTTATGGTTACCTTCTTACTTAAACTAATCTTCTCATAGCTGGAGTTTTTGGCTCTTCATCTTCTAATTCCTCTTCTACTGTACAGTATGATTCTTCCTCCTTTAGCTCAAACTCTATCTTCTCAGGTTCCTTTGGTAGGACTTAATGTTTAATAACATCTTTCACTTCTCTAAACACCACATATCAGTTGTTCACAATCTTCCTTGTTTCTTGGTTCCAAATCTTATAACCTTTCAAACCATCCTTATACCCAATAAAGATGCACCTTTCATATTTACTATCCAACTTGGTTCTTTTCTCCTTTTGAACACGTACATATGCATCAAAACCAAATAGCCTTAGATGTGAAAGAGAGGGTTTCTTACGAGTCCATACCGCTTGTGGAGACTTATCCTCCAATGTTGATGAAGGTGATATATTGACCAGGTAACATGCAGTCTCCACCTCCTTTGCCCAGAATTCCTGTCCTAACCTGACACCACTGAGCATGCTTCTTGCCTTCTCCATCAACATTTGTTTATTATTTCTACAACTCTATTTTTCTGGGGTGTATATGGAGTAGTCTTCTTCCTTTCTATACCACACTTTTTATAGAACTCTTCAAGTTCCTTTTTGCAAACTCTCCACCATTATCTGTCCTTGACACCTTTATCTTCTTCTCTGTCTAGTTTTCCACCAAAGCTTTAAATTCTTTAAACATGTTAAAGACTTCAGATTTCTTTCTGTGGAAATATATCCATGTATTCCTTGAGACTTCATCTATAAATGTTACATAGTACACAAACTTACCCAGTGATGGAACCAACACAGGTCCAAACACATCATTGTGCACAAGCTCTAATATTCATTTCGCCCTCTTAGCAGTAGAGGGGAAACTCACCTAATTCTGCTTCCCATATACACAATGTTCACAGAAATTGAAATCCAGAGAGAAATTAGACATACCTTATCCCATACCATTACCATGATGTATTTGAAGGCTCTTCTCTCCAATATGTCCAATCCTTTGATGCCATAGCATGGTATTTTCTCCAGAGACCACTATATTTTCTTCTCCACTTTCAAGAACCACAAGACTATTGCACCCATCAATAACAATGCTACCCATAATACTGTACAAAGTTCCAATCTGAACTCCCTGCATATATACTAGGGCTCCCTAAACCATCTTGCAGGTATCTTTCTCGAACATTTCTTTTACACCTACATCATCCATCTTGCTTACATAAATCAGATTTATGGCCAATGAAGGAATATGCAAAACACTCGGAAGTGTTCTAATCCTTCCACCTTGCAACTTTAGCTTAACTTTTCTGCATTCAATTATTCTAGCCTTCCTATATACCCTAATAAGACATTGCCACTATCATATTTATCAAACTCACAAAACCACTCCCTTTGGGGAGTGAAGTAAAATATGCACCTGAGTCAATCAACGATGCCTCATGATCTACATGTGTACTTGAAGAAGAAGCCAAGTACACATCCCCACCTTCATCTAAGTTGGTTTTCACCTCTGTAGAAGGAGCATCATCGATCGCTTTCCTTTCTCAAGAGATTTAGATCTATAGTCCTTTTTGAAGTGCCCTTCCTTTCCGCATTTCCAGCACACCTTTACAGGTTTTCCTGGAGATTTATATCTTCCTCTAGATTTAGATCTCCCACTTGAGGACTTATTTTTGTTTCTGTTCTAGGATTGTTCTCGTACAAACAAGGCATTGCCATTCTAGCCCTCCTCATCTCCTCTGACAGTAGGGATGAGACTATTTCATCAACTGCAAGGTAGTTGTATTGCTACCTACTGCAACAACTAGACTATCCCACAAATCTAGTAGAGAACACAGTAAACCAATGCACTTATCTTCAAGTGAAATTTTAATATCAAACGATAACAACTAGCTTACCATAGTATTAAAGGCATTCAGATTCTTTGTCATCGAGTCTCCATCCTTCATCCTCAGGTTATACAATTTTTTCCATAGGAACAGTTTATTCACCAGAGACTTAGATTGGTATAAAGTCCCTAATTTGTCCCACCATGCCTTCACTGAATCTTCCCATGATACATTCAACAATATTGAATCTAAGATACACAACCGTATTGTACTCTGTTATTTATGATCCAACTTCTTCTATTCTTCATCAGACATTGTCATTGGTTTAGTACTTGGATCTACCACAGTCCAATGATATTTATCCACCAGTAGATCCTCCATCTTGAGTTTCCAAAACTCAAAACTTTGATTATTAAATTTCTTGATCTCTATCTTTCCACTGCTCACCATCTTCTTTTACCCCCAAGAAACAATATCGCAGATCTCCCACTGAACAAGGTCTACCACAGGCCTGAGAAAAACCCCTTAACAACAAAGGCGTCCCCTTGAAGAAAAAACAATTATGATACCAAATATATGTTTTAACCCTATACAAAAACAATTCTGAGAGCATAAAACATAAAACAAATATACAAAGATATTTTCCCATGGATCCCAAAATTAGGGCTACCAGATTGATTTTGCATTATATTCCTTTCAATGTTACAATACATATATATACATGTCGAAGCATCCATAAACCTAAATCCATTAACCCTGTATTAGAACATAACCATACTTTCCTTGACCGGATCTACAAAATACCATGGGTAGAAAACCATCATGCCCAAAACCATGTGGGAAATCCATGTACAAAACCATAGGTAGGTCCACCCTCCTAATATAGTGTCCAAACAAAATTTCACGGGGAACTTCCCCAGACCCCATGCATGGGGGTTGTCGCCCCCCATATGACAAGATTATAAAGAATCTTGTCCATATATGTTACTAGTTCAAAATTGTTGTGATCATTTTGAAAACTTTATTCAAAATCTTGAAAATATTTATGGAGATGATGAGTTTATGGATGAAGAAATCCTTGAAGCTTTGTATGAGAACCCTTTTCATCACCAAGGAGAAATGGTGGTTTCTCCCTTGGATGAAAGTGAAATCAAGCAGGATTTCAATGATGACAATGTGCAATAGTCTTGTTAAATGTTAAGTTACCAAGGGAAAGAACACAATAAACATTCAAACTTTTCATCAACCCTTTTATCTCCTCAGTCCTTATTCCGAGAAGAAACTTATCAAATTATGAGTTCTGAAATTGTATGTATGGAAATTAAAAACAATGGGCTCATTTTAGATGATGATGAAGGTGTTATTCATGAAAGCAATGAGTTAGATAGTGGCAAAAATACTCCACAGTTACAAGAGGATAATGAAGAGCAGGCTGTTCTAGGCCCCGTGGGTGTGGACTATAGAAAAATATGCAACAAGAAATGTTAAATTTAGAATGTTCTAAAAATAGACCTGCTAAAAATAGCATGTCTAAAAATAGTAGTTTGGCCAGTGAGGTCATTGGCCACATTGGGTGAGAGGTGAAACTTCTAAAAATAGAAAGTTCTAAAAATAGCATTTCTGGGTCCCTTCCTATTTCTAGCAGTCCCTGGTCTATCTATAGGAAGTAAAAACGAATTTGGTCCTAACAACAGTTTAAAATGTTAATTAATTAATCTCCATGAGTTAATTAGTTATGGAAAGGCAAATTGAATTCTTTGTGAGAACATGCAATTAATTCTCTCCACTAATTGAGGAATTAAGTATGAGTTTTATAATGAGAGAATTAGTTGACTTAGTTCTTACTAGTCAAGTCCAGTTAGATTATTTTAACAAGTTGTTAAAATAATGAGATATAGTTTGTTAATGCTTGCATGCATGTGACAACTATTATTTTCAGATAACTGTGTATTCACTCATGGATAACTGATGCATGTCAGTTTTGTCAGAGATCCAGTTCAGATCAGATGTGGGACAGTGTACTATCATTTGGATGAATATTTTTCCTATAAAGGAAGCTCATCCATGATGAGGATTTATCTCCTTCAGTTGTGTGCAGTTATTTTAGAGGTCAGTGTTGTGTGTGAGGTGAGAATCACATAGGTTGCAGCTGGAGGACCCAAGAAAACTGTGCATAGAAATAGGAGGCTTGGAGGGCAGAGGAGAAGGTTTGTTAGAAGCCCTTGACTGTCTATGAGCAGCAGAGGAATTGTACTGAGAGCTGGATAGCTTCCGAGCTAAGGCTTTGTGTAATCCGGACTATATTTCCCTGGGTAAATTCTTCTGTGTTACATGTGATTGATTCCTTCTTATCAGTTATATGTGTTCTTATTGATGTTGCTCATGGTTGATTAAGCTTCCACTAAATTGTTTGTAGAAGTAGATCAAGTGTTTTTCTTTAGCACATTGCATTACCAAGTGATCTACAGGTGGGAAATTTCTACATGGGATCAGAGCTAGCTTATTTCTAGAAAAAATTCTACATGGTATCAAAGCTAGCTGATTTGTAGGAAACATTCTACAAAATTCTATATGGACCTTTTTTTTATATTTGAGATGTGGCTATCTCAATTAAAGATCTGCCTCTAGATTCAGATAATGAAGTGTTTTATCAAGAATAAGAGGTTGTCTCGAATCCTATGGATGTACACATTATTGTTCTGAATAGGGTGGTTGCCTTAATGGAAAAGGGAAATATTAATGAACTGAGTGCTCCAATTTCTCTAGAACAAAGTCCTTTTACCAATCATCAGCTGAAGGTAACCAATTATGTTTTATAATATTCTTTTGTTGGACTTTTAGAACCATCGAAAGAAACATTTTTTGATCCCATGGCCAGTTTTTTGCAGGATTTATGGAAGATTGTAATCTATACCAATGTTGGTTTTCATAATCAGTTGAATCTTCAGGTTCCATTCTATTTCTTCTTATGTATGCTCAAGGTAACTGTAAGCAGAACTAAGTCAAGTATCCATTTTCTTGATTGGATAAATTGGAGAGAAGAGATCACCTAGTGTATATAATTTCAGCAGGTGTGGACAACCATCATCAACATTTGAAGCCCGAGGAGAAGGCCCTAAGACTTTGGTGATGTGTTGTCAAATTTCTTATTTCCTTTAAAAATTTTAGCTTTGTAATTAGTTTTCAGTCAGTTGAGTTTTAGTCTTTTTGTTTTTTATTCCATTTCCCAAGGGAGAAGGCTACTGATCTATGGTGTTCTTGACACCTCACAAGGAGGATGTCATCCCCATTGGAGCCACTATTAGGGTCCTATAATATAGGTAATTAAAGTTTGTTTATCTAGTTATTTATTTTGAGAATTTGCCGCTAACGTTTAGCCTATAAATTCACTAGGTATTATAGTCTAAATTATATTTGTACTAAGGTCTCAAATTGATCAAGTCATTTAAAATAATGTTTGTTAAAAGAGGATAGTGAGACAACGTGATTCTATTATGGTCATGGTCAACTGGTTAAGCAAGGTAGCTCACTTTATTCTAGTGAAGACTACATATTCAGCCAGTGAGGTAGCATAGGTTTTGATCAAAGAGAGAGTGAGATTACATGGTGTTCCAAAGAATATTATGTCGAAGAGGGATAAATATTTCAATTTCAAGCTCTGGAAGGAGCTAATTGCAATTTTGAGTATAGAGTTGGCCTTCAATACAACTTATCATCCGCGGATAGATAGACAAATATTCAGGGTCAACGGGATCTCGGAGGATATGTTGAGGATGTACCTGATGCACCAGCTGAGGATATGGGAGGAGTATTTTCCATTGGTTGAATTTGCATAAAACAATGGTTATCAAGAGTCACTGAGGATGAGTCCTTTCAAGGCATTGTATGGACAGAGTTGTAATACTCCCATCAACTGGAGTGATCTAGTGAAAAGGGTAATTATTGGAATAAATATGTTTCTAGACATGGAACATAAGACACATGTTATAAATAAGAATCTAAAGACAGCACAAGATAGACAAAAGAGTTATGTGGACCATCACAGGGTATTCAAGGATTTTCAGGCTAGGGAGCATGTGTATTTGTGCATCAAGCTCAAGAAGAGATCTTTGAGGATTGGATCATGTCCCAAGTTGGCACCACGGTATTGCAGGCCTTTTGAGATCCTTGAGAGGATAGGACCAGTGGCCTATCGACTTGCACTGCCTCCAACAGTGAAAGTTCATGATGTTTTACATATTTAATTTCTTATGAGGTGTTAGGGTCCTATAATAATAGGATTCATAATTTTGAATTAGCTATGGTTAGTCTTGTAATATTGTACATACTTTTGCCTTCTACAAATTTTTTTCCATATTAAAAATAAAAAAAATGTAAAGAGGGTATGTCCTAAAAGAATAATCAAAGGACAAAAACAAACAAAAACAAAAGTGAAAAATATGAACCCCAAAAAAAGAAATAAAATAGATAATGAAATTGTGCAAATTCAAATGCCACTACTTTTTACTTTACTATGCAAAATAAGGTTGTGTGCAGCTTGTTAGAAATGCCACAATCCATGATGGTCAAATAGTTTAATCTTGACTCATTCATGCTTTAAATTTCATATCGATAGATAGAGATTAAAGATCTAGCCAAACTGTTGAACCTTGGCAGATTAGTAGATAGGTAGAGAATAAAAATGAGATCATCAGCTTAATTTGAGCCATTGGAAGTTATACGGTTAGAATTAGATAGTTTTCTTGTCAAAAGAAAAGGGAATAAAGGTCAGCAAGATCAAATGCACCCAATAATGTGAAGAAAAAATGTTATGATAAATAAAGGGTAGGTAGAAGAAAGGTTGCAAATGTACAAGGTTGTTGAGTCAAAAGCACATTTATCATGCTTAATCCTATGGTTCATGTTCAGGAGCATTTATGATGAAGAAAAGATATTCACAAGCTGGTTTAACTAATTTCCCCTCATTTCTCTATACCCCCACATGTTTACGGGCTAATTTCCCCATTATCCCTTTATCACTTATAAATCCCCTTTTCCCATCATTTTGACCCTTACCCCTTGGTTTCAAACATTTTTCTAGTAATTACCCTTCAAAAAATCATTCCCTACCCAAAATCCCCTTTCCCTAGTGTGAAACCCATTCCCCATTGCAAATATTAACTTCCCCCCTTATTAATTTCCCTATTTCCCTTCAAAAACCCATAAAAGACCCCTTATCCTAATTTTTTATCCCCCCGCATTATCTAATTAATTTCCACACTTCATATTTCCTCGAAAAACCCTTTTTTAAACCCACCAACCCTTGGTGTAGTTAAAAACCCCCGCCACATAACCCCCGGTCCCACTTTATTAACCCGTTGCTTATATTTAATCCCGACCTTATGCACTAATTAATTACAATTTGTCGTAATTAAACCCCAGGACCCGCAAATCCATTTTTTGATTCCCTCCGTGCAACTTAACCATGCGACAACTGTCTGATCTCCTATCCCAAGATCCGCTGGTGTGCATCCATATCACGTGGGTTCTTTATCCGCTCGATAACAGCCTAAGAGCAGGCGAGATTCGCAGTTTTTCCTAGGCATTGTTCTGCTACGTGGTGGCACCAGGTGAGATTGCGTGCTCGCGAAAAATATTGTCTGCCATCCAAAAGTGGTGTGATGGCCCAAAGAACCACCTCCCTGCCCAGGCCAAAAATTTTCCATTGTTCATTTATATTTTCCATGCCAAAATGTGATCGTTACCTGTTAAAATGCTGGAAAAGCCCCAATTCACTCTTTTCGCTCATTTTTCACTGCAATTGCTGCTCAAGCCATTTTGCGACACCCTAAACCTCTGCGACCAAATTGACCACCTTTTGTTGCCTGAAGAAGTTCCAGACATCTAATTCAAGCAACCAGTTGACAGTTCAAGCCATTGTACCCTCTTCATTCAGTAATCAACCTAGTTTGCATGCCAAACTACCAAATTCTAGGTATTCTTGGGAAAAACCAAAACAACCTTCTCTGTTATGAAACCAACTCACAAAAAGATAGAAAAGATAAGTCAATGCCTTAGAAATAAGCCTCTTCGAGGGGGAAACCTCCTTTACATTACACAAATGAACAATTCTTGGATGATACAAATGAAAAGACCTCGTTTCTATATATAGGAGTCTAAGGGGTCATAATATAATCAGAGCCGACATAACAATAATAATGTAAGGGCACAATAATAACAATAGTGGGCTTCTATGGGGCAATAATAACAATATGGGGACTACATGAGCACAACAATATAATAAGGGGATTGTACTAATAACAATAAGGGGTTACACTAGTAGTATAGGGACCTAACATGCCCCTCTCCTTCAAAAAGTGTTATCCTCAACACTTGAGTAGTTCTTGATGCTTCTGTATAAATTCTTGTCCTCCAAAGTGGAATCTTCAATGGGTAATTTCTTACACTTGATGAGATACTTTGAAATTGATATATTTCGTATCTGCCAATTTCTCGGTTCTATGACTGCTTCAGGTTCTAATATGATTTTTCCTTCCTTGGCAAGTTCTCACAATACTATTTGAACTGAGATCTTCTGCAACTTTTGAATGAGTTCTCACTCCTTTGGGCATACGGATATCTATAAGGCCTTAAGTTTGGAGGAACACTTCCTGGAATCAAATGAATAGCATGATCATGATCATGAATAGATGGAAAGCCTTTGGGAGTCTCAAATATCTTGGAATGATTATCCAAAACATTTTGGAGATCTGGAGAAATACATAATTTCGATGTGGGAGCCTCTAATGAACATAATTGTGCAATTACACCCCGTTTTTATTTATTTAGAAGCTTTCTCATGCTGTTAGAGTTGATTATCTTTCTCAGTTTCCCTTTGATACCCCTCAATTCAACTTCCTTTCCTTCCCAAAAAAATTTCAAGAAAAGTTCTTGAAAATTAAAAGCTAACGTACCCAATGATTTTAGCTATTGGACTCCTAGTAAAAAATCAACACCACCCATTGGAATGGAAAGCATTGGGCTATTCAATACATATTCTCCCATGGATAGCTTGATATTATGGCACTTTCCAGAGAAATTTATGGTTCCTCCACTTACAGCCATCACTTGACACTCTGGTGCTGGATATAGGAATCAATTCAATTCCTTGGCTATCTTACAATGAATAAAATTATGGGTACTGCCCGAATCAAAAAACACTATTACCTTTTGCTTCTTGATATGTCCTTCTATCTTGATAGTTTGAGGAGTGGTAATTTATTCCAATTCATTACAAGATATGGTCGGATTCATTTCTTGATGCTCGATGTGATCTTTCACTTCTTGAATTTTTTTTTCTTGATATGTCCTTCTATATTGATAGTTTGAGGAGTGGTAATTCTGACCAATGCATTACAAGATATGGTCAGATTCATTTCTTCTTTCTTGATGTGATCTTTCACTTCTTGAACCTTTTTCTTCTTAATATGTTCGAGTTTGAGGAGTGGTAATTCTTTCCAATGCTTTACAAGATATGGTCGGATTCATTTCTTCTTTCTCTGGGGTGGGTTCCCGGTGTATATCCTCTTCTTTTGATGTTTCCTGATCCTTTTCTTCCTCCTCTTCATAATCTATGTAAAATAATTTCTTCTCGACACACTTATGACCTTTAGTGTATTTTCTATCGCAATTGTAACAAGGGCCTTTTTCTCTTTTTTCTTCCAATTATTTTGGTGTAAAACTTGTAGGTTGTGGAAGGCTAGGAGAAAAAACACTTCCATAATTATAGTCGTGAGTGGTGGGATTCCTTGTTTCCATAATTTCGCTTTCAATTTTTCTTGCCAACCTAAATTCTTTCTCCAATGAATCAGGTTCCCAAAGATGAACCTCGTGTTGAATGTTATGCTTTAAAGTCCCTATGAAGACATCAACCATTTTCTTCTCTGGAATATCATTTACCCTTATATTTAATTTTTGAAAGTCCTCAATATGCTCTATCGTTAAACACTTTTTCTTTATATTTATCAATTGGCTAAAGAAGGTGTTTCTCTTTGTATCATCATAATGTGCTATCATTTCCTCTGTGAAAATTGACCATGTAACAAGTGGTTTACGAGAAAAAATCCATTTGTACCATAAAAATTGATTTGGTTCTAAATATGAAGATGCAATACCTACCTTTTGTAACAGTGGTACACCATGTAGATCGAAATATTTCTCCATCTGTAGTATCCAATTTACCGGATCCTTGCCATCAAACTTCCTCATCTCGCTTTTTCTTGATTTTAGGAGCTTGATTTTGAAACGAATGTAACTCTATAATTTCTAATCTTTAGGTTCTACGATTTCGGTCTGCAATATCCCTCTAAGTCCTATTTCTAACTCCACAAGTCTGATCACAATTGGATTCCTGAAGAAAGATTTATTCCCAATCTCCCGCAATGACCTAATTATATACTAGTTCAGTAGAGTGAACTTTTATGATGTGCCATGTGTCACTGTTTTAACCTTAGGTTCTAAAAATTATACCCAAATAAAATACAGTCCGTCCTCTTTCTGTAACTTCTTACGAAATGTCAATTTGATGCTTAGACAGAAAGTTATGATGATTTTCCCAAGGTCACCTAATTAGGATTTAATTCTAGAGTCTGCAAAAAACCTAAATTCCTTAGATCATACATCCAAAATTATAGTGAGCCAAGATCTAAAATTTGAACCCGAGGTTCAAACTAATTTCTTCTCAAATGGTTTTTTTTTTAGCTTTTGAAACTTCATAGCAAACAAGGTATAGCTAAACTTCCACGATGACGTGTTTTAGATGAAATTCTGGAGCTTGCAAAAACCCTAACTTCCTCAGATCATATCGTTGAAAATATAGAGATGCAATATTTGAAATTCAGACCCAAGGTTCAGCGGGGTTTCCTATCACATGGGATTTTTTTTAGCTTCTAAAACATCACAGAAAAAATGTTATAGCGAAAATTCCATGATGACCTGTTTGGAGCAGCGAAACCCTAGAATCCAAAGCTCTCATACCAAATGTTATGAACCAGCTCACAAAAAGATAGAAAAGATAGATCAACGCCTTAGAAAAAAGCCTCTTCGAGGGGGCAACCTCCTTTACATTACACAAATGAACAATTCTTGGATGATACAAATGACAATACCTCCTTTCTATATATAGGAGTCTAAGGGGTCATAATATAATCAGAGCTGACATAACAATAATAATGTAAGGGCACAATAATAACAATAGTGGGCTTCTATGGGGCACAATAATAACAATATGGGGACTACATGGGCACAACAATATAATAAGGGGATTTTACTAATAACAATAAGGGGTTACAATAGTAGTATAGAGACCTAACATTCTCAATTTGAAAATGCTGAGTTTAATTGAACAATTAATTAATTGAATTAATTAAACATACCTTCTTGAAAATTGAAGAAAGACTTAATTGTATACCCCAAAACCCTCCTTTTACAGTTTGTAATTACCCACTCACTATACCAGAAACTTCTAAACCTCACTTCTAGAACCTCTACAAGCCTAATTCAAATTTGTAAACCCAATTATGGCTTCCCAAACCTCTTTGGACATAAGACCTCTGCAAACCTCTCACCTAGACATCGAGCACCTTGCATTAGCAAACAAAAATTTCCAAATAAAGGACACATCCTCCCTTGCCTACCTTATAAAGCTCCACTGCTCGAGTAAGGATAAGTTCCTAAACTAGAACAATGACATTCACCTCTGGGAGTCTAATTTTCCCAAGTATTTGTTCCCATAAGTACACACATTCCTAGACATCATCCATTTCTATCATTCTTGCTACTGATCCAGGTGGATGTTGGTGGCCATCCACCAACCCATTTGGACCCCCACAACTGTCTCTTTCAGTCTTTTCAGTTTCCTAAATTGTAGCACAGTTTACTATTTTTAGCAATTTTTCAGGTCCTGAAATTCCGGAGCCGTTTTGAGGCCCTAAACGACGTTTTTTTGGGATTCTGGGGCAACATGGGTCCATGGACCGATGTTGCCTCCCAAAGTGGTAGTACTCGGATAGATCTTTCTAACGAGCTATCGTACGCGTCAAACGGAGATCGTATGCCAAAGTTACGACCCCGGGAAATTGATGTACCAATTTACCCAAACGGGGCCCACAATTTGGTGTTTCATCTTCTAGGGTTAGATTTCGAGATGTGAAGGGTTTTCCATTGTTTCTCAACAATAAATAGGCCTTTGAGCCTCATTGTATTACAGTTCGGAACAGTTCAGAGGCATGTAGCCGCCACATCTCTTCTCAGAGATAAGCTACCATCGCCCTAGCTGGTTTCTTTCCATTTATGTTTGTAAGCATATTTCAGTATTTTACAGTAATGAAATGAAGTATTATTTCCGATGCATCTTTGTGTATATGGTTATCGCATCTCTGTATTTATGGTTATCTCTGTAATCTATTGCGTTCCCGTTTAAATCCAGATCAGTGGTATCAGAGCGGTCTGCTTTTTCTCTGTTTTTCTTTGCATGTCCCCAACGAGGTCGGGATATAAGGAGTTAGGGCTTGAACTGGTCGAACCTTTGCAAAACCAGCCTCGCAAATCCCGACGGCCTCCCATGGCGGACGAGAAGAAAGATGAGGGAGCAGGAGATCCTATCAAAATCTTGCTCGAAGAAGCGCTCAAGCGGCAAAGGAACGCGATGATGGATAGCTTTGCGCAGATCCTTCAGCGACTACCCAGAGGCGACGCATCGGCTTCCAACAGCGACTCTGGAAACACCACGCCGTTTAAGGTACAAGTTAATTTTGAAATCCCCATCTTCGAGGGTCAAATAGATGCAAATGTCGTAGATAAATGGTTAAATCTGCTCGATGGGTATTTTTCTGTTCACGAATTTTCAAGTCGGGAAAAGATTGTTTTCGCTCTTCTCAAAGCAGCCCCCCACGTCAAGGACTGGTGGGAAACCTACTGCGAACAGAAGGATGAAAGTACAGGCTCACTATTTTCAGCCGCACCCACTTGCAATGACTTCCGAGATGCCATCAAGGAGCAATACTACCCTGTCGGAAGCTATGAGGACAAATACATCGAATGGACCACACTGCGGCAGGAACGAGACCAAGATGTGCCGGAGTTCACAAACATTTTTCATACCCTTCGCACATAGTTGGGTATCAAAGATTCTGAGCTGCATCTGGTACTCAAATACCGTGGCTGCCTGCATAGATACATCCAGGAAGAGATGGTGTTCTTGAACATCTCCTCACTCGGCACAACATACCGATACGCTGTCAAAATCGAGCAAAAGTTCAAACAGAAGAAGCGAGACTTTGGATCTGCAAATCCGAAGCCCAAAGGACAAAGCCAAGGTGGGGTGACCCAAGACAACCCGTCGAAGCCACAAGAAAAGAACAACACCACGAAGCCGAAGAAGGACACAGGGAAGTGGTGTGAGTTCCACAAGAGTCCCACTCATAACACAAGTGAGTGTCGGACCAAGCAGTCGCTAGTGGCCGAGTTGAAGGCTTCTGAATCAGATGCATGTTCTGACCCTGAGCCAAAACCCGACAAGGGGAATGGTAAAGGGAAGCAGATCATTGATGCGGATCCCAGTGCCACTGTTGCCACCGCCAAGATCAAGAAAAATGAGCCCAAAGATCCAGAGGAGGGGGAGCATCTTTTCCACTCACAGATGTGGGTGAAGGGTTCACCACTGCGATTCATTGTCAATAGTGGTAGCCAAAAGAACCTCGTTTCAGCAGAGGTCGTGAAGCGGTTGGGCCTACCGACTACACCACACCCACAACCGTACAGTATCGGGTGGCTTCACGAAGGACGAGATCTGAAAGTTCGCCAGCAATGCCGCCTTCCCTACAGCATCAAGCCCTTCACAGACGAGGTATTGTGTGATGTTACACCTCTAGATGTTTGTGATGTATTATTAGGCCAGCCATACTTGTGGAGGCGACATGCTGTGTATGAGTCAAGACCTCATGCTATTATTATTTCTTTGAATGATTCATTATACAGGATACCGGAGGTAGCCCCACCTACCGCCACATCTTTGATCACTACCAAAAAAGGCAGCAAGCTCATATCACAGACCAGGAAATTCATCTGTCTGGTTCACTCCCAAAATAAGGGGAAGAATGTTGCGACATCCATGACCCCTGCAAAGGGTTCCTCCACGCAGCAGCAGCAGCAAAGGGATATGGTCATGAAAAAACACAGGAACAACTTCTCCTCACCCACATGGGTACCACACAAGTTTCAGGTGGGCAACAAAGTCTGGTTGCATCGACAGAAAGAACGCCTTACCAGAACCCATTAGAAGCTCAGACCACTCCGACATGGTCCTTACAGCAGTACCAAGGCTATGGGGAACAATACTTTGGAGCACATCATTCCTCCATTCCTTCGCCTGCACCAAATGTTCAATGTGGACCATTGTCGACCATGCTTCCCACCATCACTGGACACATCAGAGATTGCAGGACAAGTTCAGCAGATGGAGGAACTCAACGCAATGGGGACCATTGCTTCCTAAGGGGGGAGGAATGATCCAGGTGGATGTTGGTGGCCACCCACCAACCCATTTGGACCCCCACAACTGTCTCTTTCAGTCTTTTCAGTTTCCTAAATTGTAGCACAGTTTACTATTTTTAGCAGTTTTTCGGGTCCTGAACTTCCGGAGCCGTTTTGAGGCCCTAAACGACGTTTTTTTGGGATTCTGGGGCAACATGGGTCCATGGACCGATGTTGCCTCCCAAAGTGGTAGTACTCGGATAGATCTTTCTAACGAGCTATCGTACGCGTCAAACGGAGATCGTATGCCAAAGTTACGACCCCGGGAAATTGATGTACCAATTTACCCAAACGGGGCCCACAATTTGGTGTTTCATCTTCTAGGGTTAGATTTCGGGATGTGAAGGGTTTTCCATTGTTTCTCAACAATAAATAGGCCTTTGAGCCTCATTGTATTACAATTCGGAACAGTTCAGAGGCATGTAGCCGCCACATCTCTTCTCAGAGATAAGCTACCATCGCCCTAGCTGGTTTCTTTCCATTTATGTTTGTAAGCATATTTCAGTATTTTACAGTAATGAAATGAAGTATTATTTTCGCTGCATCTTTGTGTATATGGTTATCGCATCTCTGTATTTATGGTTATCTCTGTAATCTATTGCGTTCCCGTTTAAATCCGGATCAGCTACATTCTTAGCCAAAGAGTTCTTGTCATCCCTAACTAGCAAGTGTTATTTACCATCACTGCAGAATCTATCAACCAAATGTTGTAGGTTCAACCAAGCCCTATTGAGACCCCACTCTCTATTGGAGACTTTTTGGACCTCTATGTCAAGTTAGACCTACCCAAAATAACCCAAATTTTCCAAACTTTCATCATAGAGGACTGCCATACTCCCACAGATAGTCCCCCTTATGCTGCCACCATTTTTTCAGAGAGAGGTAGACAAAGTATTACCATGCTCTCTTGCATCTTAGGATATACCTTAGATAAGCATGGGGACGAGGTTGTCCTGGAATTTCTTTCCATCTTTAACCCAGGAAAGCCTCCTGTCATTATTTTCAACTATTATTAGTTCATTGCAAACAGGATGCATGAACAATTCACCAGATTACCTACTGAAAGAGTCTTTAAGTACTCTTATGTATTATTTCATATGTTTTTGTATTATCAATCAGATAAATTCCCTGTCAGCATCCAGAAGCTGAATACCAAGGGATATCAAAGATCGGTTATTTATTGGACACCCTTGAACCAAAATTACTCCACTACATTCACCTATAATGAATTCATTGATTCATTTGTCCATCCAGTTATGAATATGCTGACTAGTAGCCCTCAGCCCAGAATCAGCCAAGAAATCAAAAGGGTGTTATAGTTGGCCAATAACATCAAGGTGGGAGACTGGTATCTCTACCAGAACCACACAGAGATTAGAATTTATGGATGCCAACTTGCCCCTTACAAATTGCCCAAATACCACCCTATGAGGATATTTGCACTAGAATATTTTAGGCAGATCATCAATTCTGGTGAAGTCAACTTCCTGGCAGCTAGGAAGAAAAGCCAATTCAAAATGAAAAATCAATTGGGCCACTTCATTTGTAATAACAGAGAATCTGCACCAGAGGAAGATAAGATTCTGCAATAAATGAAATTCAAGAAAAGATTTATGTGGCAATATGACCCTCATGGAGTCATAAATAAGTTGAGGATCAAGGTCAAATTGGAACCTTTCATCCATCATTCTAGACCAGACATTGAGAGGTTTTCTAACTAATCAGAGTGGTTGGAAAACACTCTAATTGACATGGATAACACCTTAGTGGATGTAGAAAATACATTAATTAATGTAGAAAGACAAATTGATGAAAGTTCTTTCCTGTAGGTTCTAGAACTAGGGTAACCAATGAATATTCCTCCTATTTTACAGACTCCTGCAAATGAGGATAGAAAACCAAACAGAAACATGGAGGAGGGTTCCAGTTCAGCTATGGAAACCACAAATTAGCAGTTTGAGATCAGGAAAAGGCCCAAGCTGAATCCTATAATTGAACAGGAAGAAACCATTGAATGAGTGGAAATCATTGACACTGATACAATGGTGGAAAGATGCAAAGGCACAACTGCTTCAGGAGAAACACAATAGCCATCAACATCTAACATTCAACTGATTGACAGACATCTTAGTGTTGAGGTTTCATCTTTCACTAGTCTAGTAGATAAAGAAAAATATATCGAGGACAGGTATAAGGAAATCAAATTGAGAAATGAGAAGTTAAAGATTGAAACCTATGCTCAATACTTCAAGCATACACCAGCAAATCAAAGCAGGTTGATGTCAACTTTTGACATCAAAGCAGGAAAAATGCAAGTGTCCTTCATGCGGCCAACTGTCCAGCAGCCAAAGACATCAGTTGAATACATAAAAACATACTCTGAGATGTTAGCCAGGGATGTTCATCCCATTGACCAAATAGAATTCCACAAGCAGGTAGGAGAGATGATCTACTCCACCTTGACAGGGAAGGACATGGACGCACATAAGCTGCAGAGTTCATTAGATAACATTACAGCTCAATACATATTGGAAAAGGCCTCCTCACAGGCCAAGGCCAATAGAATCAAGTCATTGGAGGACTTGGTAATTGAGCTAGGGCATGATCCAAATGACATCAAGGCTACTAAAAAGTTGATCAAGAAGAAGAATGAGGACATTGTAGCTCTCAAAAAACAACTAAAACTTCCTCATTCAGTGTACCCATAGACAAAAGAGGTCCTGGAGAGCCAAACACATCAGGAGGAAATGATGGACCTCATTCTACAATTGAATGATCAACTGAAGGAACTAGAAAAGGAGATAGAAAACTTGATAAAGTTAAAACAATCCAGTCTTGACACTGCCCCTACCACTGTTATCCCAATAGTTACTACTACATTGCCATCCACCTAGGTAGCATCATTAGCTCTTATAGCTCCAATGGCTACAACACTGCCAGCTTCTACAACATCTACATCAGCAACAAGGTCAACAACAACAGGGTCAACATGTAATGAGGCTAGTAAATTAGTCAAGGAAATGGAATATATGCCCATTCAAACCACAGAAATGAACAAGCTCAAGGAAAACATAACCAGTCTAAAGACTGACTATAAACTTGCACAGATTATGCACAAGGAAGAAGTGTAGAAATCAACGAGGATGAATGAAAGAATAAAAATATTAGAGAAGGAATTGACTTTGAAGGAACCCCTTGGATAGGCTAAGGAACAATTATGGGCCAATAGCATTGACTCTGCCAATGATATTTGGCCATTCATTCAAGTAATTTTTGAACAAATTGTCTTAGTGAAATGGGCTAAGGAAGCCATACAGAGAGTGAAAACAAAACTGAGAGACATGTCAGGGGAAGCCACAAGGATCATTCACTTCCTTAACTCCAAAAATAAGTATGAATTGCAGAAATTAGAGATAGCTGAAAGAACAAGTACAATACTGGAAGTAAAAAGGGTCCTCACCAAGAGGAATTTAATGCTAAACCTTGAAGACAAGTGTCAAACCATGCAACTAGCTATAGATAGGTTCATGGTTAAATTTGAATTTTTGAGGCAAAGGGGTCTGCCCAATCCCTTGGTAATAAATGATAAGTTAATGCCACAGGAGGACTACAATAGAAGAATTAGAGAAGTGGCCAAGGATCATGTGAACACTTCATCTATGAAGGGGATTCCAACTAGGAAGGTCCTATACTAAACTTTTGAGAACTTTTTTACCTCCAGCATGAGGTAAAACACCTTTTTGTGAATAAGCCCACTTTTGCCAAGTACACGGAGGTGGGTGAGATTTGTAGGAAAATGATAAATATCCAATTACTAGATTCAGAAACATGGGAGAAATTGAATGACTTATTGTAGAAATACACAGTCAAAAATGTAAAAATGTACAATAAGGGTAAAAGGCACAGTAAAAGGATAATGACAGGCCAACTAGTAAAAGAATATCAGGTGAAAGTGTATCAGTTGAAAGGTCAGGGTAAAAAGAATATCCAACGTGAAGACCAACAACAAAGCAGATATTAAAAGGAAAAATATCGGAGCTTAAGGACAGCACAACCTAATAAATAGGGATAGCAAACAACAGTTCAATATTTGTCTTTATCTTCTTGCATGAAGATATTTCTTTCTACTAGATTAATTCCCAAGACAGTTTGGGATATTTTGTAAATTATTTTTGTATAAATACTTCATCATTCAAATTATTGGGTGTGGAATTCTATACATTTGTAGAGTTATTTTGATCATAAACCTAAGGCCTATTGTACTGAATCTTTCAAGTCAATAGGTTGGACCAAGTAATAAAGAGATTGCATTACAGGATTCATGTGTTGAGCTATTACAGTGAAGTATTTTCTTTGTCAAATTTGTTATTTTCTTATGTATCTCACAAACTTAAATGTTATCTAAGTGAATGAATTAACTGGAAATTTATTTTAGAATTTGTTTAAGTCCACTCTGTCTTGAATAGTTGATCATTTTTGTGTTTTCTTCTGATATCCAGATTTGAGAACCCTTAATTTCTCCTTGGATTCGATTGAAAACCATTTCACCATCCAACCTTGAGGTCTGAAGTAACTTAATGATCTCACCCTGTAGACACTATTTTTAGAACTTGATCTAGTCCTGTTTGCTTGACATTTGACCCCATAGCCCAATGGTAAAAGACATCCCTCTATTCATCTAAGTAAGTGATCCCACCACCAAAATCCAAATCAGAACCCAAGTACAATCATAACTAGCCTAAAATCAATTAACTAAACAAATTTAAATCATAAAGAGAGAGCCCTCCCTGAGCATTAGGAAGACTAGATCCCAATCTCCAAAGTAGGTTTGTGGTTACCTCTATCATTTCTTTCCTAACAACCCTAGAGAAATTTTGGAGTGTTAACATATTGGCAACCATACTGGGGACTTCGATCCTCAGTGTAAAAAGCTTTAAGGAAATCTTAAATTTCATCTTTTGTCGCTTAAGGTCATTTTTAGATTTGTTGTTGAAAGGTTTCATAAAAAACAATTAAAAAGTTAAAATTATGGCTCCCAAGAAGTCTCACTATACCAGGGAAAATCCAGATCCAAAACTTACTACAATAGTTGATGATCCTGATAGAATTTTAGGAAAACCAAAAAAGGTAGAAACTCAACCAAGTGGTAGCCAGTTAGTTAAAGAAAATTCACTCCCCGAGGAAATATCAACTTTAGAGGAAATACCATTTGATTTGTCATTTGACCTCTCATTGTTTAGAACTAAATCAGAAAATTCAATTCATGAAACTATGGTAGACCCTAATTTTATTCAATTCATTGGGTCAAAAAAGGTGCCTATACATCCATAGTTAGATAAACTTGTGTTGGATACTTTTGACAAGATAGAAGCTTTAATCTCCACATTGATAAGCCATATAGATGATGCCTACTTTCAATAATCAGTTGAATTAGTTTCCCTCACTACCGCTGCCTCTGAAATTTCTACACAATCTTCAAATACTATAAATACACCTTCATTTACTACCACCTCACATGTAATATCCACCACAGTTCATTCCCCTAAACTAGTTGTTCATCAGCTTCCTATCCAACCAAACACCTCAACCTCATCTAGTTAATCTCCATCCATTTCAAGCCCTTCCTCAAGCACTACTACTTTGCCCCATAGTCAAACTAGAATCTCAGCCATGCAAGATAGATATGTGTTGGGTTGTGTGATATTCTTTCCATGAATAACCTACGTAGTGAACCGGGGGGTTAGAAGGGGGGTGGAGCCCCCCCTCATTACACTGATTGTGCAACGGGGGTATCATGTGGGGTTTGAGCAGGGTGGGTAGCCCCCCTTAAAAAACAATTTGGACCCTATATTAGGTTGGATGAACCTACCTATGGTTTTTGGTCCATGGTTTTGGACACAATGGTTTTTTGGTCCATCCTATTGGATGCTTCGGCATGTATAAATATGTATTGTAACATTGAAAGGAATATAATGAAAAATCAAGCTAGTAGTCCTGGTTTTGGGATCCAGGGGAAAATGTTTGTGTATATGTGCTTTATGTGTTATGCTCTCGCATTGTTTATTTTCTGTGTTTTAGAATTCGTATGCAGGGAATTTCAATACGGGGTTAAAACATACATTTGGTATCGGAGCTGTTTTGGCTTCAAGGGGACGCATTTGTTGCTGAGGGGTTTTTCTCGGGCCTGTGGTAGACCCTGTTCAGTGGGAAATCTACAAGATCGATCCTAGTAGTGAAAGAAGATGGCGAGCAGTGGAAAGATAGAGATCGAGAAATTTAATGGTCAGAGTTTTGAGTTGTGGAAACTCAAGATGGAGGATTTGTTGGTGGATAAAGATTAGTGGATTGTGGTAGATCCGGGTACTAAACCAACGGGAGTGTCCATTGAAGAATGGAAGAAGTTGTATCAGAATTCAAAGAGCACAATACGATTGTGTGTCTCAGATTTAGTATTGCTGAATGTACCAGGGGAAGCTACGGTGAAGGCTTTCTGAGACAAGTTAGGGACTTTGTACCAATCTAAGTCTCTAGTGAATAAACTATTCATGCGGAAAAAGCTGTATAACCTGAGGATGAAAGATGGAGACTCAGTGACAAAGAATCTGAACGCATTTAATACTGTGCTAAGTCAGTTAGCATCTTTTGATATTAAAACTTCAAATGAAGATAAGTGCATCAGTTTGTAGTGTTCTCTACCAGATTCGTGGGATAGTCTAGTTATTGCAATAGGTAGCAATATAACTGCCTTGCAGTTTGATGAAATAGTCTCATCCTTGCTGACAAAGGAGATGATACGGAAAAATATGGAGAGCCAGAATGGTGATGCCTTATCTGTATGAGGACAGTCCCAGAATAGAAACAAAAATAAGTCATCGAGTGGGAGATCTAAATCTAGACGGAGATATAAATCTCCAGGAAAACCTGTAAAGGTGGTGTGCTGGAAATGCGGAAAGGAAGGGTACTACAAAAGGGACTATAAACCTAAAGCTCCTGATAAAGGAAAGGGATCTGATGATGCTCCTTCTGCAAAGGTGAAAACCACCTCAGATGAAGGTGGGGATGTGTACTTGGCTTCTTCAAGTACACATGTAGATCATGAGGCATGGCGGATTGACTCAGGTGCATCCTTTCACTTAACTCCCCATAGAGAGTGGTTCTGCGAGTATGAGAAATATGATGGTGGTGATGTCTTCTTGGGGGATGACAGGAAGGCTAGAATCATTGGTCACGAGAAAGTAAAGTTGAAGTTGCAAGGTGGAAGGGTTAGAACACTTCCGGGTGTTCTGCATACTCCTACATTAGCCAGAAATCTGATTTCTGTAAGCAAGCTGGATGATGCAGGTGTAAAAATAGTGTTCGAGAAGGATACCTACAACATGGTTCATAGAGCACTGTTATTGATGTGGGGAGTTTGAACTGGAACTCTGTACAAGCTGCAAGGTAGCGCTATTGTTGATGGGTGCAACAATTCTGTGGTTCTTGAAAGTGGAGCAGAAAATTTAGTGGTCTTTGGAGAGAAGACCATGTTGTGGCATCAAAGGCTTGGACATATAGGAGAGAAGGACCTTCGAATACTTCATGGTAAAGGTATGGTAGAAGGTATGAGTAATAGCTCTCTGGATTTTGATTTCTGTGAAAATTGTGTATATGGGAAGTAGAATCAGGTGAGTTTCCCCTCTGGTGGTAAGATGGCGAAACAGATATTAGAGCTTGTGCACAGTGATGTGTTTGGACCTGTGAAGGTTCCATCACTGGGTAAGTTTGTGTACTATGTGTCATTTATAGATGACTTCTCAAGGAATACATGGATATATTTCCTTAAGAAGAATTTTGAAGTCTTTGACAGGTTTAAAGAATTTAAGGCTCTGGTGGAAAACCAGACAGAGAAGAAGATAAAGGTGCTGAGGATAGATAACAGTGGAGAATTTTACAGTAAGGAATTTGAAGAATTTTGTAAGAAGTGTGGTATAGTACCACAGAAGACTACTCCATATACAGCTCAGCAAAATGGAGTTGCAGAAAGAATGAACAAGACTTTTGATGGAAAGGGCAAGAAGCATGCTCAGGGGTGCCAGGTTAGGACAAGAATTATGGGCAGAGGCGGTGGAGACAGCATGTTACATGGTCAACAGATCAGCTTCGTCAGCATTGTAGGATAAGACTCCATAAGAGCTATGGACTGGTAGGAAACCCTCTCCTTCACATCTGAGGGTATTTGGATGTGATGCATATGTACATGTTGCAAAGGAGAAACGAACCAAGTTAGATAGTAAATATTTAAAGTGCATCTTTATTGGGTATAAGGATGGTTTAAAGGGTTATAAGCTTTGGAACCCAGTAACAAGGAAAGTTGTGTACAGACGAGATGTGGTTTTCAGAGAGGTGAAAGATATTATTAAACATGAAGTCCAACCAAAGGAACATGAGAAGATAGAGTTTGATCTAAAGGAAGAAGAATTAGACTCTACAGCAGAGGAGGAATCAGAAGATGAAGAGCCACAAACTCTAGGTGTAAGAAGATCAGTTCGAGAAAGAAGGCAGCTAAAAAGGTATAGTCCATCTGCTCTCTATTCAAATTTTTCTTTATCTATTACTGATGATGATATCAGAACTGTGAAGGAAGTAGTAGAGTCAGAGGATGGAAAACTCTAGAAAGAGGCCATGGTTGATGAAATGGCATCTTTGCACAAAAATGAGGCTTGGGATCTGGTGGAGTTGTCGGCTAGAAGGAAACCCATTGGCAGTAAATGGGTGTTCAAGAAGAAGACAAATGCAGAAGGAAAGGTGGAGAAATACAAAGCTCGGTAGGTAGCAAAAGGTTATTCCCAGGTGTCAGGAATTGACTTTAGTGATATTTTTTCTCCTATTGCCAAGGTAATTTCTTTTGGTTAATTTTATCTGTTACTGCTGCTCTTGATTTTGAGGTAGAACAGATGGATGTGAAGACAACATTTCTTCACGGGGATCTGGAAGAGGAGATCTACATGAAGCAACCTGAAGGCTTTGTGGTGAATGGTAAGAAAGAACTGGTATGCAAGTTAAAGAAGTCTCTGTATGGATTAAAACAGTCACCAAGGATGTGGTATCAGAAATTTGATACATTTATACGGGGACTTGGCTTCACCAGAAGCAAAGCAAATCACTGTGTGTATTTTAAATTAATTGGTGACCGTTTTGTTTATTTGGTCTTGTATGTGGATGATATGTTGCTGGTTGGAAATAACAAAGAAATTATCCAGGATTTGAAGACCCATTTGTCCTCCAAATTCGACATGAAAGATCTTGGTGCTACAAACTACATTTTGGGCATGGAAATTAAAAGAGATCAGACAAAGAGAAAGCTTTGGTTAAACCAGAGGAAGTATGTCGAGACAATATTGCAGAGGTTTAATATGTAGGATAGTAAACCTGTGAAGGTTCCTATTCCTATAGGTGTAAAGTTATTTGTTGAATAGTGTCCCAAGACACAAGAAGAGGAAAAGGACATGTCCTGTGTTCCATATGCAAGTGCAGTTGGTAGCCTGATGTATGCGATGGTCTGTACTAGACCAGACATTGCACATGCAATGGGAGTATTGAGTAGGTTTATGTCAAAACTAGGGAAGGAGCATTAGACAACAGTGAAGCCGGTTTTCGACTATTTGCGTGGCACTAGTGATTATGGTTTGTGCTACTGAGGAAGACCAGGTGTTACACGGAAAAGTGTCTATGCAGAATTCCTAATCCCACTAAGGTGTGGTAGCTACCTGAGAAACAAACAAAGTAAAACTACTTTCGTTTTCCTTTATGAAAGATAGATGAGAGAAGAATAGAGGAGACCAACCTCTGTCTTGCGCTTGGTTCCTTGCTCAATTCCTCTCTCTTCTGATAGTCCTTTGCTACTTGCTTCCTTGTATACCCAGCTTTACAAAGTACCTGTAGAATCAAAGCAGCATAACACTATACGAGAACATGGATCTATTATCATAAACAATATAGGATCAGATGTAAATTGACCATACAAATGCACAAAACATAGATTACACAAGAGTATGGAGGAAAACTTGAATAGATTTATTGATAATCAAGAAAGAGCCAAGAGAGTTACAACTAGTTGTTCTGACCCAGCATCATCCTCTCAACAAGTAAGCCCTTCTTCATCTCATGCAAAGCTTAGATCGCCCAACACTATGATGTTGCCTCAAGAAACCAACATCAATTCCTTACAAGATGCAAAATTCCAGCCTCTGGATCTCTGGGATGAGGGATCCATATATAGATATCTGTAAGGGAGATGAGTCAGCTTGTGATTTGATTAGTGTCTTCCCTCTGATAGTTCTTTCTTCCACTTGGAGATTGATGATCTCTTACTCATCCTTGGTCGAATTTAGAAAGGCAAGTGTCACAGGAGAAGTTTCTGGAAGATTCCATGCTCCTCCACCTCGCGGATTGACACTGCCATTTGTCTCTTCTCGCCCATCACACCCCATAAAAGGGATTTTTGAAATGCAACATACCCACTGAGTGTACTTAGGTGAGATGCAACGCACTTTGCCTATGGAGCAGGTGAAATGATCCTGTTTTGACCAGTTCTAAGTAGTTTTTCATGGAGAACTTCTGGGAGAAGCTGTAATTAGTTGACCTTGTTCCTTTAGGGGTTGGAACAACACTTTTAGGGACTTAGGAGCCCTTGGTTTATGGACACTTTATGCTTGGGGTTGCAGAGCCCAAAAATGTCTATAACAGTTTCCCCTAAAGCATGAGTTCGTTAATCTTTTTTGATGTCGGGTGAAATGCTTTATCATGAGGATCCGAAGTTCTTTCAAGCTGGAAGGAGACCTGTAATAAGATACAATACAATACATTATCTTCATAATATTTTCATGATCTAGCTGAGGCGAGCATTCCCATGCTCAGCTTAATAAATTCATTTTCATGTACATAGGATAGAAAATCGTCTGAGTGTAGACTGATGATTCGGGTAGAGCCATCATCCCATAGATTGGATGATTATCTGTGTAGCAATGATGTACATTTGATGTCTTTATTTTCCTGAATATATATCGCAGCCCGGATGGATGAAACTAGATCCGGGGTCTTCAATCTCGTTCGATCTTCACTCAAAGTACAAGTCGATCCATGTGAGAGATGTTCTTGAGTCGAACATGGAAAGACATCGCCTGATTACCAGCCAATGATGTAAGCTGTTAACAGGCGCGAGAGGAATCACCGATAATGATAATGACCCTCAAGGTACTGCAGTACAATTCACATGGTGTGAATAAAGAACTTGGCGTTGAACACCACGAAAAATCTTTCGGTCGAAGGCCATTGATGTAAACCTGTCGCCGGAAGTGAGAAACTTGCCATTGAGGCATGCAAGTTTCAAAGTACTGAAAGGGGTGTCCCTAGATCGGCTTCTTGGATAATGAGCTGATGTCGACAAGAAGCGATCCGACATAGGAGGGCCTTAATGAATCCCACATCAATGACACGGAACAGAGCAAATGATTTTAATGGAGCTGAAAACGGTTTGGTGATATAAGGTTCAGGGTGGCGGTCATGAAAGAATGGAGCGTAAATGTATTGCAGTGGGTGAGACACAGGTAAATTCTCTGAGTGACTTCTCTTGAACATATCGGTGACACTGACATGATGGATTGGTAGCATTAACCCCAAATGTGGATGGTGTGATGTGACCATGGTGATGTGACCGGTGGATGAAACAACCCAACCCGACTTGGATGCGGAGTGAAAGTGTCATGTTCAAGAGCGACTTGCTACCAACAAAGTTTCTTCAAGTTTTCTTCCCAATTTTCCCCAGTCATTGCCGACTAGTACCTCTTTATTTTTGTCAAGCTTGAGGAGTATAACATATGCTTGTTCTATAATTGTCCCTTCGGGCAAACCCATCAGTATGTTTTAACGAGCCTAGCGATAGTGAAACTCGTTCTTGTCTGCTATGGACAAGTTTGTCACTATTAGGTTTTAACGAGTTTAACGACAAATATAACTCAGTCATTTTCAATTTTAGAGAGTCTGAAAAGGGACGTAAAGGAAACTCCAAAAATCCTTTTTCGTCATCTAATCCCTTAAGTCCAAAAAAGTATAGAACAATACAAAAGGGATGAATTTTCGATACTTTTAATGAGACGAACAAAACAAGCGCTCGATCTTTTTGTGTAATAATCCCTTATGTCCAAAAAGATTAAAATCTAAAGGAGGGATAGCACTTCCGGTCCCTTTAACGAGCTGGAGAGGCTAATGGCTCAGCAATATTTTCATATTTTACGAGTCAGTTGAGAAGAGCTTAAAGGAGACTCGTCTTTGAGGAATGAGTGATAAAATTGGGTAGCATCTGATTCCAGGTAAGGTTTGGAATTTTCCAATCATGGTAGTGTTACAAGGATGGCTAATAGGATCACTCTTCGCAGTTGTTCCTCAAAAGGGGTAAACAATCAAATGGAGGTGAATGATCGGCCAATACAGAGTGGAGGTGATGATGGGAACACGACCAAGGCTTTAAAGGCTGAAGTACTACATTCATGATGATTATTTACCGAGAATTGGTTCATTTTTTATTGAGCTTAAATGCTGGGGGAAACATTTGCTCATTGCTTATGTTTATTTTTTAACGAGCATGAAGTCTGCATTAAAACAGCTCGATATAAAGGTCATTTATTGACTTTACCATAAATAGCTTTGTTCTTTCAAAGATTGTACTGCATGCTCGATTGCTTCATCAAAATAGTTAGAAATGAACAATATATGTTTAAAAAATGAGTTAGGACACTAATATTTTACTCAAATTACGTAAAAGTAATTTAAAAGTGCTTTTACCTCTCATTTTACCATTTCATTTGAACTTTGGCTTGTTGGAGCTTTGGAGGTGCTTTCCCCCCTTGATTTTCATCAGCTAATTTCGGGAGATTCTGTGGACGATTTTCAGCACCGTCTGGACCAGGTAGGAGCTAAACCTAAGCTCTTTCATTTCATCCTTTCCATTTTGCATTCTGAGCCTGATTTCTGGTTTTTCTGAGCCTCTAGGGTTTGAAAAACTCGCCCTAGCTCCATCGCACCCTTTATGTATCGAAAGGTGCATTGGATGTTAGCCTGTCTACTGTCCAATTGACATGCAACTCACCCAGAACACTACTGTAGGTGCGATGAGCGCAATGAAGGAAATTTATGCACAGTTTTCAATGGAAATTTTTGCTTGTTTCTCACCAAATCAGGATCTAACTCTTCTCTTGTTTGCTTTTAGATATTTATTGGAGTAAGATGACTAATACATGGTGAGAACGTGACCATGAAGAAGAGGACATGCTTGCTTTACATGATCCAGTTACAGTAAACGCACTGCGGAACTATGGCCTGTTGAAGTTTTTCCGCATCTCTAGCATGAGACAACAAATCAACTTGCTGCAGTATTTGCTCGTTGCTTGGGATCCTACGAGCCAGGTGTTCCAGATTAGGGGTAAATCCATCCCCTTGACTGTAGTGGACATCTATTTTTTGACCAGATTATCGAGGCGGGGTGCTCCCATATCTTTATCAGGTTCGGCCCGTGGAGGTGAATCTGTCAGAGATTATGGTCGCAGGTATTGCAAAGAGGGATCTCAGCCGAGTAAAGATGACAAGATCATCATCCGAGATGTCACTAACAGGTCTTTGAGGACCATTCTGTTCACTTTTGGTAGGATGGCTAGTGGTGTGGCTCTTCATGTGGCCAACCGATCTTATATGCAGTACGCCTTGGAATGTCTTGAACCGGAGGTTTTCAACTGGTGCGACGCAGTACTCCTTGTGATGAAAGAACAGTTGACCAAGGTGAAAAGCGGGAGATTGAAGAAATTTGGATACGGTTCTATTTTGACTGCCTTCGCCTTGGAAAAGATACCACTGATGCAGTCGTAGTATATTGCACTTAGTTTACCTCCATCGATTGAACCACGTATGCAGATATGGGTCGACCATATGTCTAGGCATGTTGGTCAGTGTCAGATTTCCTTTTCTGATACCTTCTTCGGGTGGTTTGATCATTAGGAGATGGTTTATTCCGAGTATCCATATGCTGGTATGGACTTCTGGGGTGACCCAGATTTGGTACTGCCGGCTGGTGAACAGTGGGGTGCCATTGGTAAATTCTTTGACCATATTCCTATTTATCATTTTTCTTTTATAATGTCTTTGTGCTTTACTCTATCAATAGTAATCAAAACTCATGTGCTCATGCAGATGTCGATCCCGTTCAGCCAGTAGTACGCCTGAGAGTGCCAGCTGTCGCTCTAGCACGAGAGGCTGTGGGAAGGGCTATCCTTCACGACCTTGATGTGGTTGAGACTCTTTCAGCATTAAAGGACCAGGTCGAGGGCCTCACTCTTGGTATTCCATATGTGAGGACTGACGAGCTGCCTTTGAGGTTGCAGCGACATACTACTGGCGTGCCAAGTCGATGGACTAGGCTTTTACGCATGATTGCACAGGCGGTGACTTGTTATCACCAACATCATTAGACTAGGGTGCCCCCTAGCATTTTGAGTTTTGGGTCATTTGACCAATTTTGTCTTGGTTACAGAACATTATGTGTAAACCATAAACAGTTATATATATATTTTTGAATTTCGGAGTTTTATTTTGGTTAAGTTACATGATCCTAATGCAAATATTGATGAGATGCTTCTTTTTATAAATGTTGCAAATGTTTATCTAACACATAATTTTCCAATGAGTCAGTTAATGTGATTAAGGTTCTGGAAATATGCTGATATTGAATAAAATCAAATTGCCTTTCCAAAATCTTGACCCTTAGGAACATGCGATAGATAGCTGGGTTTCAGACGGAGTAGATACCAGTGAGTTGTAGTATGACGAGCTGTGAGTCTAGCCTGACGACCAGTCGGTGTATACCATGTGTGATGGCATCAGAGAGAAGTTCTATCAACATGCTATATTCAGCAATTTTATTCGTTGATCGACCAACACATACCCCTATGAAACTTACTAACTCGCCGCTTGGGTCAAAAATGGCCCAGGCCGCAGAAGATAGGTTCCGTGAACTACGACTTGCTCCATCCACATATCCAACAAAAGATTCCAATAGGTTCGACATCTACGAAAAATGTAAAAGGCAGATTTACTTGACCAAAACAAATACTTTAGCGAAAACAAAAATGTAACAAAATCATATAGGTTACCACACTGAGTCACGCATAGTAACGCTTAAGGTACAACCCATTACGAGGTTGTGCCAGTGGAATCCCATCATAATCCATTAACTCGTAGGCTCCTTTTGCTAACACTCGCTTAACAATATAGGGGTCCATCCATAAAGACTTGAATTTACCTGCTCCCAATTTATCGGATTCTTGGTCATAGAACAAGACCAAGTCACCTTCTGAGAAGACACGGGGTTTGACATTCTTGTTGAACTGCGCCTTGACTAGTTTCTTATGGGATTCGTTAGCCAAAGAGGCATCACGACGGGTTTCATCCAATTGGATTAGTTCCAAGAAACGAGCCTCCTCTTCTAAAGTCCCAGGGAGAAGGTCGACTACGAGTTTGAGGGACGAGATTTCGCACTAAACAGGTAAAATTGCTTCTAGGCCATACACCAGTTGGAAAGGTGTGAACCGAATTGCATTTCTTACCGATGTTTGGTATGCCCACAAGGCTGAGTACAAGATTCGGTGCCAACTCCTTTTGTGAACTCCAATCATCCTTTACAGCATCGCTTCAGGACCTTGTTGATTGCTTCAACCTGTTCATTGGCTTGCGGGTAATATGGAGTAGAGCTGTCGTGAGACAACCCTAATTTGGCAGCTAATTCGACCATCATGTGATTGCGAAAATGCGATCCATTATCTATGACTATAGCCTGTGGGACACCGAATCTGGCGACTACATGATTGAAAAAGAAAAGGGCAGCTATTTCACCTGTGTTATCTAATGTAGGCATCGCCTCAGCCCATTTGGTAAAATAGTCAACTGCGACTATGATATACCCATGCCCCCCAGTCGAGGTGGGGTTACATGTCATGAAATTGATGCCCCATTTGGCGAATGGCCCAACAACAACTATTAGCTGCAGAGGTGCGGGTGGTCTTCTGGTTTTGCTATCGAAAATTTGATAGGCATGGCAACTTCTGACTGCGGTTATGCGATCTTTTAACATTGTTGGCTAGAAGTACCCTTCTCATAAAAAAATTTGCGTCGTAGCGTAACCGGATTGATGCCCCCCACATGCACCTGAATGGCAATCATTCAGGACTTTTTCAGCCTCCTCATGGGTGAGGCACCTCCGTAGAACTGTATCGACAACACGATGGTAAAGTGTATCACCGACGATCATGCAATCTTTTGATTGGTATCAAATATGTTTTTGTTCGGAGCGGGAGGTAGTAGGCCTATATTTTTGGGTTTGGAGATAAATGATTATATCCCCATACCATGGATTGCTTGAAGATATCAGAAACAAAGTTTCATCCATGGTCGTTTCTTCAGATGTTTCATCGTTGGACGACGATGGGAGATCGCATAATAATTCTGTGAAAACCAGGGCTTTCTTTGACTTGGATTTTACAAATTCCAGATCAAACTCTTGTAGAATCGCTATCCATTTTGAATATTTTCCCCCCAGCAACTTTCGCGACAATATATAAGTCATGGGGTTGCAATCTGACAGAATGGTAGTTTTTCGAAAGAGGACATAGTGTCGAAATCTCTGTATCGCTTGAACAGTTGTGAGCACTAGCTTTCCAACATAAGAATACTTGCTTTCTGTATCATTTAAGTTCTTACTCAAATAATATATAGGATGTTCAATTTCGTTGTCTTCTTGAACTAAAACCATTGCGATGGTTGTTTCCGCTGCAGCCAGATACAGGTTAAAGTCTTTTTGATAATCGAGAGTGTACATTAATGATGCTTTCATTAGGGATTCTTCTAAAGCATCAAAGGAAGCTTGCGCAACCTGATCCCAGACGAAGGGCACTTCCTTTTTCAATAGACGAGTATAATCTTTAGCAAGTTCGGCGTAATTTGGAATAAACCTCCTCAGAAAGTTTTCTTTCCCTTGGAGTTTCTGAATCTGAAGCAAATTCAAAGGTGGAGGAAAATTTATGATTGCTTGAACCTTAAATGGGTCGAGACGAATCCCATCCTTCGAGACTAAAAAGCCAAGTAAACGACCAGAACTGACATAGAACACACATTTGTGTGGATTGAGTCATATCTTGTAGTGTCGGAAACGTAGAAATATCGCTCTTAAATGTTGCGGATGATCAGTCCGCTTTCGTGAATGAGCCAGAAGGTCGTCGAGATATGGTTGAATGATGTTTTTGATGTCATGGAAGGCATAATTCATTTCCCTCTGAAATGTTGCCCCTGCGTTCTTTAAACCAAAGTGTAATTTTCGATACGTGAATGTGCCCCATGGACAAAAAAATGCAGTCTTTGACTGGTCCTGTGGGCGGATATTTATTTGATTATACCCGGAGAATCCATCCATAAATGAAAATATTTCACATCCAGCGCACTCATCAATTATCTGGTCAATGAAGGGTGTAGGGTAGTTTTCTTTTGGACAAGCTTTATTTACATCCCTATAATCGACGCACACTCTAATCGTTCCTTGTTTTTTCATAACAGGAACAATGTTCGATACCCAATCGGTTAGAGGTACCGGGTAAATGAAACCAACATGGAGAATTTTTTCAACTTCTGCCTCGATGGCAGCGGCTTTCTTGGGGTGCACCTACCATAGCCGTTGTCGTACTGGTTTGACATCTAGATACATCTTAATTTCGTGTTCAACGATACTCGAGTCAATGCCTGGCATTTCATTATATGACCAAGCAAAGACATCTTTGAATTCGCGAAAAAGAGCGTTATATATTTCCAGTTCTAAAGGAGAACAACATTTTCCAACATAAATATTCTCTACAACATCTGTTTTGGTCGAGATATTTATGGCGATAGTCTCTTCAATGTTGGACAAGTTTCACTCAAAATCCATCGTGTTTACAGTATTTGATAGGAAATCAAAAACTGAAGGATGATGAACGTCATCAGGAGTATTTTCTTCACAATCCGGAAGATGGGAACGATGGTGGTAATATTCCCATGGCACCCCTTCAATTCATTGATTGAACAATTCCTTCGTCGGTGTAATGCACTCGCGACCAAGGATCTGAAGGGGTGCCATATTCCTTAGACCTATCTATCCAAACGCTTGATGAGCGTTGCTTTGGGCTTGCCTCCCATGCTAGGAACATTGATTGCTACAATATTTCCATTGGGCTTGGAGGTAATACCTGTGTATGATCCATGTTTATATCGTTTTCTGAGATCTTTTCCATCAAAGATATCATATTGCAGGTTCCTACCGATGCTACTTCTGCTAGATTTATTGGAGGTGGAAGGGCAAAAGTTCCCATTAATATAGGGTCTTTTAGTAGGTCTACTCTGATATTTTGAAGCGAATGGTGGCTTCCATGGATCATTGGAATGCTTCCCGTAACTTGAGAACCATTGGGGAGGAAGGTTTTTTTATCGACGATTGTAATCCCTCCTTGAAAGGGAAATGAAACCTTCCTAAAATAGGTTGACACAACAGCAGCCATAGCATATATCCATGGTCTTCCCAATAGGATGTTGTAAACGAGGTTTTCATCGATTACTTTGACATCTATTTATACCGTTTTCCCTCCTAGTTCAACCTGCAAGTTACTTAAAATACCATATGGGGTATATGTTCGTTAGTCAAATGTCTTTAATGTCGTCGAAGATCGCGACAAGGTTAGAGATCCTAAATTTTTCCAACAACTCATCGACATAATATATGTAGATGCCCCCTCATCAATAATTGTTCGATGAACAGTTTTGTTGAGGGCTTTCACTTGAATGAGGAAAGCTAGTTGAGCTAGTAACTGAGGATCATATCCTTTATGATTAAAGGACACAAGATTGGAATCCTTTGGGTCTATCCCACCGATGGCTGATAATAAAGCCTGCTTTTGGGATGGGCAATTTTGCAGTACCTCAAGTGTCGACATAGCGGATGGTGATTGGGCCAGATCTTCCACTATATTATAATGATGTGCTGCTCTAGCACGAGGATTAAATGTCGACTTGTGTACTACTCCCTTTGGCGGTTTTATTGTTAGTTCGGGAATGATGGGTGGCGCAACTTTTGTCGAAGTTGTTGTCAAACTACTAGGTTGATATTTATCCTTGTTGTTCAATAGTTGTGGATTCCCGTAGTCTTTGTTCCTTGTCGATATCAAAGCGTCATTTTTCTGTTTGGAAACCGACAACATCAGCACTTGAGATGGGGAAGCATTTCCACTATCAACCAGATTTGTTCCTGGATTCAGAAACAGATCAATTAATACTGCTGAGGTTTTTGAATTCTTGAAGAATTTTTTAAGCTCAACTCTATGTGGACAATCTGTTGTCCAATGATCCTCATCGCATATAAAGCATGGACGATTTGGTTTCCTATTTCCAGAAGGGGTTTGTAGAATATTTTTCAGGTGATGTTTCCTCCTGTTTCTTCTTCTTCCCTTTGGTTTTCTTCTTGCCTCCTGGTTGCTTGGTTTCTTTGCCTTTATCTGTCAAGACAACATTTACTTCCGAAGCAAGAAGTTCTTCTTTTGCATTTTGACTGGAAATCTTATGGGCCTTTTTAGATGTAGCCTTTGTCGATTTCGTGTCTGTTGCACCAATCACGCCATCGCCGGCATGAGAGTCATTGTTTGATTTAGGAGGAGGAGGGACTGAGAATTCCAGTTTAGGAGCGTCATGTATTTTATCGTAGAGCGTGCCAGACTGAGTGTAAATCAAGTCTAAATATTGTGCACGGGCGATAACTTGCTCTTCGGTGACGACTCCCCCTTTTGCCACATCTTCTGTGATGGAAGGCAATAATGACTTAATAAACCATTCAACTAAAAGCTGATCAAGGACATATGTTTTTACCATTCTACAACGACGTCGCCACTCATGTATATGATCGGATATGTGAGTGGCCGTCGTTTGCTTGAAATTGGTAAGAAGTTTCGTTCCCATTTCGTACCTTATCGGTAACCGAAAATGGGTTAAAAGGGTTGTGGCTAGGGTACTGAAGTGGTCAAACGTAGCTCTGGGCAATTCGATATACCATTTTGCTGCCGGACCAGTTAACGTCCTCTGAAAAAGGCGAAGTCTAATCGAATCATCATTTAGGGTGTTCGATGAACACCACAGATGAAAGTTCATCACATGATTTGACGATCTTCACCTGGATTTCCATTAAATTTAAGAATATCTGATGGAATTTTATGTGGAATCGCTGGCCACCAAGGGGCGTAAGCGATTGGATCGTTTGTTAATAGATTTAAATCAGGTAACTCTAAAGTTTCCACGAAGGGTAACTATTGATTCAGGTTAGGTGAAGCATACCCAAGATAAGATGGAATCGTCTGAGCAGTTTGTCTTTGCATACTAGCATAATGCATTTGATGCTGGTAACTTTGGTAAGGTTGGTGGGCATAACCATTGTAGAATGGTTGATTTTGACCGTTTCTAATATACGGTTGCCCACTATTTGCAAAGATTTGTTGCTAAGATCCTTGGTATACTTGTTGGAATTGTGGTTGTTGGTATTACACCAGCCATGGTTGTGAAGCCATGTGTTGTTGCCCGATACTAACTGTTTGACCAAGATGAGGGGTAATTGTACCCGTTTGGACTTGTGTCATTCCACCGGTCGACGATTGTGGTTGAGTCGCAGGGTCAAGAGGCTGTTGCATTATAACCTGAGAAACCTGTGGTTGGCATACAACAGGCAGCGCTTGTACTTGCGACACTGTCACAATAGCTGGCGTAGTTGGTATATTTGACATAGGTAAACATTGTTTCATCGAATATACAATTCTTCGTTGTCGAGGTAGTATCGGTACCCAACTACTAGATGTAATTCCAGCATAACCTGAATTTTGTTGTGAACTCCCGTATGGCTGTCCTCCCAGAGGGGACAATGAAAGGGTATACTGCCCCCCATACGGCGGTAATCCGGTTCTTAAAGGAATGGTTTTCCCTTGAGGACCGGACTGCCCAAATTGACATCCCAAAGGATCAATTTGTTGAGACTCAACATAAGAGTTTCCGGATACTATTCCGGATGAACAAACAAGAATGAACCATATTGTCGAAATAGCCCCTAAGTGGGCTCCTTCTAGCGATTGAGAGCTAGTTGGGACAAATGGTATACTGGCGAACATTGTTGGAGTGATAGCAGGAATTTTTGCCATCGCTGTGTCGGACGACACAGTCCTAGATGTTGACGGTTGTTTAGACATTTCTAGTCTATCCAAAAGATTACCTAGCAATTCTACAGGAGCTTCCGCTGGCGGTAGACTAATTTCTGATGAAGAAGGATACAGAGTGATCTCGACTCCAAATTGCGATGGAGTAATAGATGGAGGATCCTCCACAATCTCTTCTATAGCAATCAGACCAGGTGGAAGAGGTAGACTGTCAGGTCCGTAAAATATTTCTGGTGCCGAAGAAGGTATGGAATCTGCAGCGACCAATGTTTGGGGAACAAAACTCTCCGAACCGGTCGTAGATGGAACTGGTTCAGTAATATAAGTGTTTACCCTCAGACTAGGATCAGTACTACTGTCCTTCGATGGCTGCTGAACTTCTTCTATAAAGGCAGGGATACCAGAAATGTTTGGAGTAACCAGAGTCTCTGATGTTGTTGGAACACTTGTTCTAACTTTACCAGGAGATTTGGTACCAGTTAAACGAGTTCGCTTTATCCGTAATAGTTTCGATTCCAGAGACAAAGACGATTGACTCGTAAGCCTCCGTGAACGACGGGGTTTCAATTGAATTTTTTCCACGATTGCATATTACTTGATCAACTAAAATCAAGGGGAAGTATGTTTCCAAATTAGATGAATTTTAGACACTTTGACACAACTTTTTTTTCAATTTTAAAGAGTCGAGAAAAAACAAAAGATGACTCTAGTCGCCTTCAATTTTTAATGAGCCTGAAGTGACAAGTGCTTAGATGGACCTTTTCTGTTAAGGAGTCTGAAAAGGAACGAAAGGGACTGCTCTAGAAATCTAGGCAAAGGGATTACCAAACCAATCGCAAAACTACAGAATACTTTTTACGGTACGGCAGTCAATCTTCCCGAATGCTGTGTTCAGTGCATTGCGATCGATAGGGTGGCAGACACGGCTTCCTATGGATAAAGGATTAAGCCTATTGTGGTCTCCCAAAATATACTCGACAGTACGTGGGACCACAAGTCTGTACTGGCACTTATCGTCCCAAAGTGGAGGAATCACCCAACCAATAGTGAGAACCACAGTTACCAGGCTTTGCGACGTCGGAATACGTCTCTAGCCTAGACTTCTAGATGTTGTGCGTTAGGTTCCAAAGCGTTGTTAGATTCATTAAATTTACTTTATAATTGATCTTGCTTAAGAAATTCGCCTTTCAGGTTCACCACGTGATGTAGATGTACAATTCATAAAATGCAATCTAAGATGATAAACAATCTTTTATCTTCTTTGTGCAATGAAAATCCTAGCTACTAAGGAAAGAAAGACATAATTCTTTCAACAAAGAGCAAAGAGCACACACTATATGCACTATCCTAAATCAAACCAATCAAATAGTCTAAATGCAAATGCACATGCATGTATTTGTTTTCAGCCTTCTTAATATGTGAATGATAAAAAGAAAGCTAATGCGCAAATCTGAATTACTTTTCAAAGTGATAATTACTAACAAGTTTCTTTTCAAAATCAAAATGAAGACAATGACAACACTTTGCGATTTGGAAATGAAGACTTGCTTTTGACACTAGAAAAACTACTAATTCAGATCAAATACAATAGTAACAGGGTAATCGACTATCAAGAGCAATCAGACTCTCTTCTATGATTGAAAACGACACTTGTGACACTTTCAAATCAAGAAACGACAGTGCAATTACGTTACTTTTTTGCAAAGGAGAACTGAAAATGACTCAACAAATACATAAAAACATTTACAGTTCTTTGCACAATGGAGGCGGAATATCAGCAAGGAAAGGGGTTTCAAACAGAGGTGTACTGACTATAGGCAGCAAAATTCTTGAATAGATCTGAAAAAAGTGAACAGAAACCAAAATTCAAGAACAATGCCTAGTCTGATCAACGCACCTGTAACACAGTGAATTTGAAATGCAGCGCACCTACTACACTCGGGAAGTGCGCTGAATTTCAGATTCACAGAACAGAGAGTGCGCTGGGCCAGGGACGAGACTTTGCTTGGGTTCCAAGTCACAGTTTGCAGTTCAATTTAGGGATTTTGGTCGAGCAAGTGGTAATCAGTAAATCAACAACAGGGGTAGATCTAAGGAGGTTACTAGAGCCACCACAAGGGCAATTAGAGAGTTTGTAAATCAGTTGTTTAATTCATAAACAAAACCCGGAGATTGACTGAAGTGGCATTTATCTACTTTGCATTTGCATAGCAAATGCAGTTCGAAAGCTACCTAGCTCAACTTCAGGCTCCGTCTGTAAGTTTATAAAGTAAACAAATGTAGATAAACAAACAACCTAGTCGCTCCCTAGCGGAGTCGCCATTTTGTTACAGGGAAACGTTTCTATGCAAAACTGCTAATCCCACTAAGGTGTGGTAGCTACCTTAGAAACAAACAAAGTAAAACTACTTTTGTTTTCCTTTATGAAAGATAGATGAGAGAAGAATAGAGGAGACCAACCTCTATCTTGCGCTTGGTTCCTTGCCTGATTCCTCTCTCTTCTGATAGTCCTTTCCTACTTGCTTCCTTTTATACCCAGCTTTACAGAGTACCTGTAGAATCAAAGCAGCATAACACTATACGAGAACATGGATCTATTATCATAAACAATCGAGGATCAAATGTAAATTGAACATACAAATGCACAAAACATAGATTACACAAGAGTATGGAGGAAAACTTGAATAGCTTTATTGATAATCAAGAAAGAGCCAAGAGAGTTACAACCAATTGTTCTGACCCAGCATCATCCTCTCAGCAAGTAAGCCCTTCTTCACCTCATGCGAAGCTTAGATCACCCAACACTATGATGTTGCCTCAAGAAACCAACAGCAATTCCTTACAAGATGCAAAATTCCACCCTCTGGATCTCTGGGATGAGGGATCCATATATAGATATCTGTAAGGGAGATGAGTTAGCTTGTGATTTGATTAGTTTCTTCCCTCTGATAGTTCTTTCTTCCACTTGGAGATTGATGATCTCTTACTCATCCTTGGTTGAATTCAGAAAGGCAAGTGTCACAGGAGAAGTTTCTAGAAGATTCCATGCTTCTCCACCTCGCAGATTGACAATGCCATTTGTCTCTTCTCGCCCATCGTACCCCATAGAAGGGCTTTTTGAAATGAAACACACCCACTGAGTGTACTTAGGTGAGATGCAACGCACTTTGCCTATGGAGCAAGTGAAATGATCTTGTTTTGACCAGTTCTGAGTAGTTTTTCATGGAGAACTTCTGGGAGAAGCTGTAATCAATTGACCTTGTTCCTTTAGGGGTTGGAACAACACTTTTAGGGACTTAGGATCCCTTGGTTTATGGACATTTTATGCTTGGGGTTGCAATGCCCAAAAATGTCTATAACACCAGGATTGGACAAAGTGTTGGATATTCGTGGCTTTGTTGATGTAGACTGGTCTGGAGATTTGGATCAGAGAAGATCTACAAGTGGGTATGTGTTTAACCTATTTGGAGGTGCAGTCAGTTGGATGAGTAAGAAACAATATGTAGTGGCACTATCAACTACAGAGGCAGAATACATGGCAACCACTCGTGCAAGCAAGGAAGCAGTTTGGTTGTAGATATTGTGTTCGAGTATGGGGTTAGTACAGGGAGCTATAAGGATAGACTGTGATAGCCAAAGTGCAATTTTCTTGGAAAAGAACCATGCTTATCGTTCAAATAAAAAGCACATTTATGTTCAATATCACTTTGTGAGGGATATGATAGAAGACAAAAAGGTGTTGTTGGTAAAGGTGGACAGTTTGAAGAATACTGCAGATGCATTGACAAAATCTGTGAGCTCTGAGATGTTCTCCTGGTGTAGAGAAACAATGGGCATTTTAGGGCAGAAAAAATGACTAAGCTCTCCTATGACCCCCTATGGAAATAAAAAAACAAGTGGGAGAATGTTGGGTTGTGTTATATTCTTTCCACGACTAACCTACATAGTGAATTGGGGGCTTAGAGGGGGGCCGGAGCCCCCCCTTTGTTGTGCCAATTTTGCAAGGGTGTTGGGTTCTGTTATATTCTTTCCACGTAGTTGACAGGGGGTTTGAAGGGCACCCGTAACCCCACTTTATGGGGTCCGGGGCAGCACCCTGGAAAAGTTTGGTTTTGGACTCTATGTTAGGTTGGGCGGACCCACCTATGTTTTTTTGCATGATTTTCGCACATGTTTTTGGACGTGATGGTTTTCGGTCCATGGTATTGGACACGATGGTTTTCAGTCCATGGTATTGGATGCTTCGGCATGTATAAATATGTATTATAACATTGAAAGGAACATAATGAAAAATCAAGCTAGTAGTCCCGATTTTGGGATCCAGGGGAAAATCTCTATGTATATGTGTTTTATGTGTTATGATCTCACATTGTTTATTTTCTGTGTTTTAGAATTTGTATGCAGGTAATTCCTGTACAAGGTTAAAACCTACATTTGGTAAGAGAGTTGTTTTGGCTTCAAGGGGATGCCTTTGTTACTGAGTGGTTTTGCTCGGGCCTGTGGTAAACACTGTTCAGTGGGAGATCTGCGATATCGATTCTGGTGGTGAAAGAAGATGGCGAGTAGTGGAAAGATAAAGATCGAGAAATTTAATGGTCAAAGTTTTGAGTTGTGGAAACTCAAGATGGAGGATCTATTGGTGGATAAAGACCAGTGGATCATGGTAGATACGGGTACTAAACCAATCAGAGTGTCTGATGAAGAATGGAAGAAGTTGGAACGGAAGGAAAAGAGCACAATACGATTGTGTGTCTCATATTCAGTATTGTTGAATGTATTAGGGGAAGCTACAACGAAGGCTTTGTGAGACAAGTTAGGGACTTTGTACCAATCTAAGTCTCTAGTGAATAAACTATTCCTGCGGAAAAAGCTGTATAACCTGAGGATGAAAGATGGAGACTCGGTGACAGAGCATTTGAATGCACTTAATACTGTGGTAAGTCAGTTAGCATCGGATGATATTAAAATTTAAGATGAAGATACGTGCATTAGTTTGTTGTGCTCTCTACCAGATTCGTGGGATAGTCTAGTTATTGCAATAGGTAGCAATGCAACTGCCTTGCATTTTGATGAAATAGTCCCATCCTTGCTGATAGAGGAGATGAGATGGAAAAATATGGAGAGCCAAAATGATGATGCCTTGTCTATATGAGGGCGGACCCAGAACAGAAACAAAAATAAGTCATCGAGTGGGAGATCTAAACCTAAAGGGAGATCTAAATCTCCAGGGAAACCTGTAAAGGTGGTGTGCTGGAAATGTGGAAAGGAAGGGCACTACAAAAGGGACTGTAAATCTAGAGCTCCTGACAAAATAAAGGAATCCGATGAGGCTCCTTCTACAGAGGCGAAAACCACCTCAGATGAAGGTGGGGATGTGTACTTGGCTTCTTCAAGTACACATGTAGATCATGAGGCATGGTTGATTGACTCAGGTGCATCCTTTCACTTCACTCCCAATAGAGAGTGGTTCTGCGAGTATGAGAAATATGATGGTGTTGATGTCTTCTTGGGGGATGACAGGAAGGCTAGAATCGTTGGTCGTGGAAAAGTAAAGTTGAAGTTGCAAGGTGGAAGGGTTAGAACACTTCCAGGTGTTCTACATATTCCTGCATTAGCTAGAAATCTGATTTCTGTTAGAAAGTAGGATGATGTAGGTGTAAAAACAGTGTTCGAGAAGGATACTGCAAGATGGTTTGGGGATCACTTTTATTGATGCAGGGAGTTCGAATTGGAACTTTATACAAGCTGCAAGGTAGCATTGTTATTGATGGGTGCAATAGTTCTATGGTTCCTGAAAGTGGAGCAGAAAATCTAGTGGTCTCTGGAGAGAAGACCATGTTGTGGCTTCAAAGGCTTGGAAATATTGGAGAAAAGGGCCTTCAGATACTTCATGGTAAAGGTATGGTAGAAGGTATGAGTAATAGCTCTCTGGATTTTTATTTCTATGAAAATTGTGTATATGGAAAGCAGAATTGGGTGAGTTTCCCCTCTGGTAGTAGGAGGGCGAAACAGATATTAGAACTTGTGCACAATGATGTGTTTGGACCTATGAAGGTTCCATCACTGGGTAAGTCTGTGTACTATGTATCATTTATAGATGACTTCTCAAGGAATACATGGATATATTTCCTTACGAAAAAATATGAAGTCTTTGATAGGTTTAAAGAATTTAAGGCTCCGGTGGAAAACCAGACAAAGAAGAAGATAAAGGTGATGAGGATAGATAACGGTGGAGAGTTTTGCAGTAAGGAATTTGAAGAATTCTATAAGAAGTGTGTTATAGCATGGCAGAAGACTACTCCATATACACCTCAGCAAAATGGAGTTGCAGAAATAATGAATAAGACGTTGATGGAAAGGGCAAGAAGCATGCACAGTGGTGCTGGGTTAGGACAGGAATTCTGGGCAGAGGCAGTGGACACTGCATGTTACCTGGTCAATAGGTCACCTTCATCAGTGTTGGAGGATAAGACTCCACAAGATGTATGGACTGGTAAGAAACCCTCTCTTTCACATCTTAGGGTATTTGGATGTGATGCATATGTACTTGTTCCAAAGGAGAAATGAACCGTGTTGGTTAGTAAATCTGAAAAGTGAATCTTTATTGGTTATAAGGATGGTTTAAAGGGTTATAAGCTTTGGAACCCAATCACACGAAAGGTTGTGTACAGCCGAGATGTGGTGTTCAAAGAGGTGAAATACATTATTAAACATGAAGTCCAACGAAAGGAACATGAGAAGATAGAGTTTGAGCTAAAGGAGGAAGAATTAGACTCTACGGCAGAGGAGGAATCAGAAGATGAAGAACCACAAGCTCCGGCTATGAGAAGATCAGTTCGAGAAAGAAGGCAGCTTGAAAGGTATAGTCCATCTGTTTTCTGTTCAAATTTTTCTTTATCTATTACTGGCGATGATCCCAAAACTATGAAGGAAGCAGTAGATTCAGAGGATGGAAAACACTGGAAAGAGGCCATGGTTGATGAAATGGCATCTTTGCACAAAAATGAGGCTTGGGATCTAGTGGAGTTTCCAGCTGGAAGGAAACCAATTGGCAACAAATGGGTGTTCAAAAAGAAGACAAATGCAGAAGGAAAAGTGGAGAAATACAAAGCTCAGTTGGTAGCAAAAGGTTATTCCCAGGTGCCGGGAATTGATTTTGGTGATATTTTCTCTCCTGTTGCCAAGGTAGCTTCTACTAGATTACTTTTATCTATTGTTGTTGCTTTTGATTTTGAGGTAGAACAGATGGATGTGAAGACAGAATTTCTTCACATGGATCTGGAAGAGGAAATCTACATGAAGCAACCTGAAGGCTTTGTAGCGAAGGGTAAGAAAGAACTAGTATGCAAGTTAAAGAAGTCTATGTATGGGTTAAAACAGTCATCAAGGATGTGGTATCAGAAATTTGATACATTTATACAGGGACTTGGCTTCACCAGAAGCAAAGCAGATCACTGTGTGTATTTTAAATTAATTGGTGACCGTGTTATTTATCGGGTCTTGTATGTGGATGATATGTTGCTAGTTGGAAATGACAAGGAAATTATCTAGGATTTGAAGACCCAATTGTCCTCCAAATTCGACATGAAAGATCTTGGTGCTGCAAACTATATTTTGAGCATGGAAATTAAAAGAGATCGGGCAAAGAGGAAGCTGTAGTTAAACCAGAGGAAGTAAGTCGAGACAATACTACAGAGGATTAATATGTAGGATAGTATACCGGTGAAGGTTCCTATTCCTATAGGTGTGATGTTATCTACTGAACAATGTCCCAAGACACAAGAAGAGGAAGAGGACATGTCCCATGTTCCATATGCAAGTGCATTCGGTATCCTGATGTATGCAATGGTCTGTACTAGACCAGACATTGCACATGTAGTGGGAGTACTGAGCAGGTTTATGTTAAAACCAGGAAAGGAGCATTGGATAGAAGTGAAGCAGGTTTTCAGTTATTTGTATGGCACTAGTGATTATGGTTTGTGCTACCAAGGAAGACTAGGATTGGACAAAGTGTTGGATATTCATGGATTTCTTGATGCAGACTGGGCTGGAGATCTGGATCAGAGAAGATCTAAAAGTGGGTATGTGTTTAACCTATTTGGAGGTGCAGTCAATTGGATGAATAAGAAACAATCTATAGTGGCACTATCAACTACAGAGGTAGAATACATGGCAGCCACTCATGCAAGCAAGGAAGCAGTTTGGTTGCAAAGATTATGTTCAAGTATGGGGTTAGTACATGAAGCTATAAGGATAGAATGTGATAGCGAAAGTGCAATTTTCTTAGCAAAGAAACCTGCATATCATTAAAAGACAAAGCACATTGATGTTCAGTATCACTTTGTCAGGGATATGATAGAAGACAAAAAGGTGTTGCTGGTAAAGATGGACACTTTAAAGAATATTGTAGATGCATTGACAAAATCTGTGAGCTCTGAGAATTTCTCTTGATGTAGAGAGACAATGGGAATTTTAGGGCTGGGAAAATGACTAAGCTCTCTTATGGACCCCTGTGGAAAGAAAGCAACAAGTGGGAGAATGTTGGGTTGTGCTATATTATTTCCACATAGTTAATAGGGGGTTTGAAGGGCACCCATAACCACCTATGGTTTTTTGCATGATTTTCGCACATGTTTTTTGGACGCGATGTTTTTCGGTCCATGGTATTGGATGCTTCAACATGTATAAATATGTATTGTAACATTGAAAGGAACATAATGAAGAATCAAGCTGGTAGTCCCAGTTTTGGGATCCAGGGGAAAATCTCTATTTATATGTGTTTTATGTGCTATGATCTTACATTGTTTATTTTCTGTGTTTTAGAATTTGTATGTAGGTAATTTCTACATGGGGTTAAAACCTACAAGCAGGGGAGTCACAGGAGGGGTGACAGCCCCCTTTGTCTAAGGAGTTTGAGGGGGACAGGTAGCCCCCTCTACGGGGTCCGGGGCAGCACCCCGGGGAAACTTTTTTGGACCCTATATTAGGTTGGACGAACCTACGTATGGTTTTCAGTCCATGGTTTTGGACACGATGGTTGTTCGGTCCATGGTATTGGATACTTCAACATGTATAAATATGTATTGTAGCATTGAAATGAATATAATGAAAAATCAAGTTGGTAGTCCCGGTTTTGGGATCCAAGGGAAAATATCTGTGTATATGTGTTTTATGTGTTATGCTCTCGCATTGTTTATTTTTTGTGTTTTAGAATTCGTATCTGGGTAATTTCTATACGAGGTTAAAACCTACAATATGCACCTTTGGTTTTACCAGCACAGCTCTATGCCATGCCCCAAGATTAACAAATCAATATCTTTTTGTTTGATGATACTGGTTAGTATACTACCCAACAACATGTGAACAAAACGACTGACTACTTTGAGTTGCATGATATTGATGAATCTGAGGTCCAAACGAGGTTGTTTGCCCAAACATTAATTGGGGATGTTAAGAAATGGTTCAAAGCTTTACCTTGTAATCATATTGCAAACTTAGCTGCTTTTCATAGATTATTCATTGATAGATGGGAGAGAAAGAAAAACCCTCTGCAAATACTTTCTGAATATGATAACATTAGAAGAGCTCCTAATGAGATAGTTCACGATTATTGTACTAGGATCAATAGCATCTACAATGCAATCCCTGCTAATATTAAGCCTCCACCAAACCTAGCATTAACCAAATTCCTTGATGGTTTTGACACTGATATGTCATACCAGGTAAGAGAAAGAAATCCTGAAACATTGGAACAAATGCAAAGTAATTTTGTTAGTGTAGAAGCTAATCTATTAGCTAAGAAAGCTAGGATGAGAAATGAAAAAAAAAATTGTTATTAAAGAGGAAAATTCAACGTCTTATGGTAAAATAGATAGTTTAGCAAAAAGTGTAGAAATAATAATGGAAAAGATGGAAAGAAAAACTCAATGGGAGAATCAATAGCCACCCCTAATAAGGAACCCCAACTTCAGGAAGAATCCTAACACTAGAAATAATTCTATACCATATCAGCAAATTAGACCACCCTTCCAGGAAAACTATGCTGAGGGTTCACAAAACCATGAGGAAGAGGATGACACCACGATAAACTTATTAGGAATTAAACATGAAGATGATGTTTTTCTTACTCAAGAAGAACAGGAATTGTACATGTTGTAACAATTGCAATTAGAATATGGAGAGTCCTTTGAATTTAAATAGGGCTATGAATCTTCCATATATGAGGTTCACAAATAGTATAGCCTAAGAAGTAAAAATAACAATCAAACTCCCACTAAGAGATCAATCCAAACCCAAACTAAAAGGATAACAGAAGCTCCTGTCACCAAAGTTTTACAAATCCTCCCTAGGGGAACTCAGGAGACTTCTAGCCCAAAAATTGTAGATATAACTTCATCTTAAACTCAAATTGAAACTATTACTGAAATCATTGCAAATAATAGAATTCAAAATAAAATGGTTGAAACACAGACTGAAGTCCCTAGTACTGAAAAAGAAGATAAAAACACACAAACTACATTTTCTAAGGAAGATTTCATCCAATCAAGCAAAACTCAATTGCCATTTAACATTAAGACTGAGATAAAAAAAATTGAAAATATAAGTTCCTTTAACCAAGCTATTGAAAAATGAATCCTATAGATCACAAATCACTAAAAAATTAAACATAGGAGAATGAGAGGATGTTGTGAATTTGAATGATGATCAGCCTTAGTTATTGTTTGGTCCTAAAGTAAATGGTACACATCAACAAGGGGGTATCCCTTCTTTCTACATTAGCTTTAACATTCTTGACAAAATATTACATAATGTTATGCTAGGCTCAGGGGCATCCCATCACTGAATGCCAAAAGATATCGTGGAGAGACTAAACTTAGATATCACCAGGCCATTTAAGGACCTATTTTCCTTTTACTCTAGCCAAGTTAAATGCCTTGGCTTGATTAAGGATTTATGTGTAACTCTGGTCCAATGCCCAACAAAGAGTATTGTGATGGACATAGTAGTTGTTGACATCCCACCCAAGTATAGAATGATGTTATCTCGCTCATGGGGAGCAAAATTGCAGGGATCTTTACAATTAGATATGTCATATGTCACCATCCTTGTTTTGGTCAACAAAGGAAACTTTATAGAGAGACCTTGATGAAATACATGGTCAGTAGTGTAGAAAAACCCCAAAATTTTCCTATATACTCCATGCATTCTAATATGGACTCTTTCATCTTGTACAATCCAAAACATGATAAAAATGAAATCACAGTTGTAGAAGAAACATACAAAGCTCCTGATAGTGAAAACATTTTTCATGAGTCCCTATGGCATTTGGATTTTGATGGATCTATGAATAGACTAGGAGAAGGTGCAAGAGTGTGGATTCACAACATGGAGAATAATCCTTCTGAAGGTCATGCATTTAGGTTAAATTTTAAATGCACAAACAACATGGAAGAATATGAAGCTCTAATCTTAGGACTACAAATGGTTAGAAAAATTGGAGGCAAAAGAGTTTCTATTATGGGAGACTCATAATTGATATTAAACAAATCAAAGGTGAATACTCTGTAAATAATCCCAGACTTGGCCAATAGAGACTATCCTAGATTTGGTTAAAAGCCTTATGGAAACATACTTTGCTACCATTCCTAGAAAATAGAATATGCAAGCTCATAGTCTGGCTACTATTTCTAGTACCTGCAAATTGCCTTTTCAAACCAACCACCAGTACACTGCAGAAGTGAGACATAGGCCTGTTATACCTGACAATTTGAAATATTGGTAGATTTTCTTACAAGATTCTCAAATTCATGAATGTTGAAGGTGAGTTTCAAAATTGTAATATAGATACAGACTGTACACTAGATGTAAATATTTTAGATATAGGTAAACCCACTAATTTCACTAAAGTAGAAATAGATAACTTAGAAAATGTAGAAATAGAAGAAATAATCAATGATGATCCTGAAATTTTGAACCTCAAAAATAATTTTTTGCCTAAGGGATTAGTCCCATTAGAAGATTTGTTTGATTCAAAAGATGTAGTTAGGAAACCAAAAATGGAGCCTTTAAGAGCAGATATAGAAGAATGTAACATAACAACTGAAGAAAAACCTAAGTTCATTAAAATATCAAAATCCTTACCTCCAGATGAAAAGGTTAAATATATAAGTCTGTTCAAAGAGTTTCAAGATATTTTTTCCTAGAGTTATCAAGACCTCAAGTCTTATGACACCAACATAATTCAAGACAACATACCTATCAAATAAGGTCATAAACCTTTTAAATAGAAGATTAGAAGAATTAATCCAGTTCTTATGTCCTCTACTGAAAAAGAAGTAAAAGGATCTATGATGCCCAAATCATAGCACCCATTAGATATTCAGATTGGGTCTCAAACATAGTACTAGGAAGAAGACAGGAGAAATCGAGCTTTGTGTTGATTTCAGAAACTTAAACAAAGTCTCATTGAAAGACAACTATCCTCTCCCAAAAATGGACCACATTCTTTAGAGGGTATTTGGTTCATCCAAAATTTCATTACTTGATGGATTTTATGGATACAACCAAATCTTAGTTCAACCAAAGGACTAGGCAAAGACTGCATTTACTACTACATGGGGTAGTTTCATGTATTTGAAGATGCCTTTTGGATTGATGAATGCAGGAGAAAAATTTCAAAGAGCTATGGATATAGCTTTTGCCAAAGAAATCCATGATTTTATAGTTGTTTACCAAGATGACATCACAGTATTTCCTAAATCTGATAACGAACATCTAGATCACCTGAAAATAGTTTTCATTAAATACAGAAAATTTGGTATTTCCTTAAATCCCAAAAAGACACTTTTTGGTCTAGATGAAGGTAAACTCTTGGGACATATAATCTCCAAATATGGAATTAGAATAGATCCAACTAGAATAGAGGCTATCTTGACCATCACTTATCCTAGAAACATCAAAGAATTATAGTCATTTTTAGGAAAAATAAATTTTCTTAGGAGATTCATTTCAAACATAACAGAATTAGTTAGAGAACTAAACAACACGTTAAGAAAATATTTGTCACTTAAGTGTACAGTAGATGCTAAATACTCTTTTGAGGCCATCAAGGAAGCCCTTACCAAAACTCCAGTCCTCAAAAGTCTTGATTTCCAAAAATATTCTATAATTTTTTCTTTTTCTTCAGAACACACTATTATAGAAGTCTTGTTGCAAAAGAATGATCAAGGATATGAACAACCAATTGCATTTTTCAATATATCTTTAAGAGATGCAACACTAAATTACAACCTAATGGAAAAATAAGCACTAGCTTTTGTGAAATCTATTAAATATTTCAGAGTATACATCTTGTATTCACACATCATTGCTTATGTTCCAAATTTAGTAGTAAAGGACATTCTGACATAGAATGGGCCTGAAGGAAAGAGAGGAAAATTGATTGCTACTATTTTGGAATATGACATAGAAATAAAGCCTACAAAACTTATCAAAGGCCAAGGTTTGGCCAAACTCATGGTTGAATCGAACTGTCAAGCATTAGATATAAATCTCATTGGTGCCCTAGATGATCAAGAAGAGATGGCAACTCCACAAATCAGTGAACCTTTTACAGATTCACCTTGGTATGTAGATATCATATTTGTTTTACTAAACTTACAAGCTCCTCCAGGTTTATCTAGAAATAAGCTAGATTTTTGAAAATGAAATCATTTAAATATTGTATCATAGATAATTCTTTATTTTGGAAAGACAGTGGTGGCATTCTCTTAAATTGTTTACTGAAAGATGAAGCTAGTAAAATTATGCAAGAATTTCATGCAGGAGATTGTGGAGGACACTTGTATTGGAAAACAATTGCTGATAAGATCCTAAGGGATGATTTTTACTGACCCACTATTTTTGCAGATGTTAAGAAACATGTTACCTCTTGTCATAAGTTCCAGATATTTGAGGGAAAGAGGAAGCTTTTACCTTTACCTCTCAAACCCATATCCATAGAAATGCCATTTCAACAATGGGGTTTAGACTTCATTGGAGAAATTCACCCAGCCTCCTGAGCCTAGCATAAATGGATTTTGACAGCCACTAATTACTTTACCAAATGGATCAAAGCCATCTGTTCTAGATAAGCCAAAGACTCTGTCATTATCTCATTCCTTGAAAACAATATCCTGTCAAGATTTGGATGCTCCAAAAGCTCATTACTGATAATGCAGTTGTTTTTAAATCCAAGAAAATGGTAGACTTTTGTCACAAATATCACATCACCCTTGGCCATTCCACTGCCTATTACCCTCAAGGTAATGGACTTGTAGAATCCTCTAAAAAAATCCTTGTCAATATCATTAAGAAACTACTGGAAGACATGAAACAAAAAGTTGTCCAATGCCTTATGGGCGGACAGACTAACTACTAAAAAGTCCATTGGTACATCTCCTTATCAGTTAGTACATGGTATGGATGTTGTTTTTCCATCCTCTTTAGGAGTACCAGTGATGAAGGTCATCCAGGAGTTGTAGGTAGAACCAAATGATATCCAAAGGAGGATAAATCAGACAATACACTTGCAGCAAACCAGAGAAAAAGTCTATGTCAAGTCACAAAGGATCCAAGATAAAATAAAAAAGATTTTTGACAAAAAGACCAAAGCTGATGATTTTTACATAGGTGATAAAGTACTTAAATGGGATTTTCGAAGAGAAGATAAGGGCAAATATGGAAAATTTGATTTCCTATGGCAAGGCCCTTATGTCATTTATGGTTATAGAGGTAACAATGCATTTTTCTTGAGAGAGTTAGATGGAACAGATATACTAGGAGGACCTACCAATGGTATAATGTTGAAGCATCACTTATCCACAAATTAATAGTCGTTCACTTTACTTTAATCATTGTATATAACATTGCAGAGTTTAGATTGGATTGGATGGTAATATTTTGAAGTTGAAGCCCAGAGAGAAGGCCCTAAGCTTTGAAGGGTTCACCATCATAAGTATGAATAAAGAAGAATCATAGAAGAACAGTTTACAAGTTAACTTCAGCCACATTTTCAAAGGCTACTGATCTTAAAGTTCTTGACATTTCACCAGGAAATTCCATCCCCATGTGGAGCCACTGTTAGGGTCCTATAATAATAGGATTCATAATTTTGAATTGGCTATGGTTAGTCTTGTAATATTGTACATACTTTTTCTTTCTTCAAAATTTTTTCCATATTAAAAATTAGAAAAAGTAAAGAGGGTATGTTCTTAAAGAATAATCAAAGGACAAAAACAGAAAAAAGGATAAAAAAAAAATGAAAAATATGAACCCCAAAAAAAGAAATAAAACAGATCATGAAAGTGTGAAAATTGAAATGACACTACTTTTTACTTTGCTATGCAAAATAAGGTTGTGTGCAGCTTGTTAGAAGTGCCACAATCCATGATGGTCAAATAACTTAATCTTGACTCATTCATGCTTTAAATTTCATATCGATAGATAGAGATTAAAGATCTAGGCAAACTATTTAACCTTAGCAGATCAGTAGATAGGTAGAGAATAAAAATGAGCTCATCAACTTAATCTGAGCCATTGGAAGTTATAAGGTTAGAATTAGATAGTTTTCTTGTCAAAAGAAAAGGGATCAAAGGGTCAGCAAGCTCAACTGCACCCAATAAAGTGAAGAAAAAAAGTTAGGATAAATAAAGGGTAGGTAGAAGAAAGGTTTAAAATGTACAAGGTTGCTGAGTCAAAAGCACATTGCTCATGCTTAATCCTATGGTTCATGTGCAGGAGCATTTATGATGAAGAAAAGATATTCACAAGATGTTTAACTAATTTCCCCTCATTTCTCTATACCCCCACATGTTTATTGGCTAATTTCCCCATTACCCCTTTATCACTTATAAATCCCCTTTTCCCATCATTTTGACCCTTACCCCTTGGTTTCAAACATTTTCCTAGTAATTACCCTTCAAAAAATCTTTTCCCTACACAAAACCACCTTTCCCTACTGTGAAACCCATTCCCATTGCAAATATTAACTTAGCCCCTTATTAATTTCCCTATTTCCTTTCAAAAACCCATAAAACCCCCTTATCCTAAGTTTTTATCCCCCCCACATTATCTAATTAATTTCCCCGCTTCATATTTCCCCAAAAAACCCCTTTTTAAACCCACCAACCCTTGTTGCAGTTAAAAAACCCTGGCACATAACCCCTGGTCCCACTTTACTAACCTGCTACTTATATTTAATCCTGACCTTATACACTAATTAATTACAATTTGTTGTAATTAAACCTCGAGCCCTGCAAATCCCTTTCCTAATTTGCTCCGTGTAGCTTAACCACGGGACAACTGTCTGATCTCATAACCCTAGATTCGATGGTGCGCATCCATATCGCGCGGGTTCTCTATCTGCCGATAATAACCTGAAAGCATGCGAGATTTGCGGTTTTACCTATGCGTTGTTTTTCTACGTGGCGGAACCAGGTGAGATCACATGCTTGTGAAAAATACTGCTTGCCCTCCAAAAGCAGTGTGATGGCCCAGAAAACTACCTCCCCGCACAGACCAAAAATTTCCCACTACTCATTTATATTTTCTGCACCAAAATGTGACTGTTACCCATTAAAAGGCTGGAAAACCCCCAATTCTCTCTTTTCACTTGTTTTTCACTACAACTACTATTCAAGCCATTTTGCGACACCCTGAACCTATTTGACAAAATTAACCGCCATCTGCCACCTGAAGAAGCTCTGGACACCTAATTCAAGCAACTAGTTGACAATTCAATCCACCGTACCCTCTACATTCACCACTCAACCTAGTTTGCAAGCTAGACTGCCAAATTCTAGGTATTCTTGGGAAAAAAACAAAACGGCCTTCTCAATTTGAAAATGCACAGTTTAGTTGAGCAGTTAATTAATTGAATCAATTAAACAAACCTTCCTGAAAATTGAAGAAAAGGCTTATTTGTATACCCCAAAACCCTCCTTTTAGAGTTTGTAATTACCCAGTCACTATACCAAAAACTCCTAAACCTCACTTCTAGAACCTCTACAAGCCTAATTTCAAATTTGTAAGCCCAATTATGGCTTCCCAAACCTCTTCGGACATAAGAACTCTGCAAACCCCTCACCTGGACATTAACCACCTTGCATTAGCAGACTTTCCAAATAAAGGACACAGCCTCCCTTGCCTACCTTCTTAAGCTCCACTGCTCGAGTAAGGACAAGTTCCTAAAATAGAACGATGACATTCACCTCTGGATTCTAATTCTCCCAAGTATTTGTTCCCAGAAGTACACCCATTCCTAGACATCATCCATTTCTATCGTGCTTGCTACATTCCTAGCCAAAGAGTTGTTGTCACCCCTAACCAGCAAGTCTTATTTACCATCACTGCAGAATCTATCAACCAAATGTTGCAGGTTCAACCAAGCCCTAATGAGACCCCACTCTCTATTGGAAACTTGTTGGACCTCTATGTCAAGTTAGACCTGCCCAAAATAGCCCAAATTTTCCAAACTTTCATCATAGAGGACCGCCATACTCCCACAGATAGACCCCCTTATACTGCCACCATTTTTTCACAGAGAGTCAGACAGATTATTACCGTGCTCTCTTGCATCTTAGGAAATACCTCAGATGAGCATGTGGATGAAGTTGTCTTGGCCTTTCTTTCCATCTTTAGCCTAGGCAAGCCTCCTGTTGTTATTTACAACTATGCTCAGTTCATTGCAGATAGGATGCATGAATAATTCACCAGATTACCTACTGCAAGAGTCTTCAATTACTCTTCTGTATTATTTCATATGCTTTTGTATTATCAATTAGATAAATTCCCTGTCAGTATCCAAAATTTCGATACAAGGGAAATCAAAGATCAATTATTTATTGGACACCCTTGATCCAAAAGTACTCCACTACATTCACCTATAAGGACTTCATTGATTCATTTGTCCATCTAGTTATGAACATGCTGACCAGTAGCCCTCAGCCAAGAATCAACCAAGAAATCAAAAGGGTGTTACAGTTGGCCAAGAACAGCAAGGTGGGAGACTGGTACCTCTACTAGAACCACATAGAGATTAGAATTTATGGATTCCAACTTGCCCCTAACAAACTGCCTAAATACCTCCCTATGAGGATATTTGCACTAGAATATTTCAGGCAAATCATTAATTCTGATGAAGTCAACTTCCTAGCAGCTAGGAAGAAAACCTAATTCAAAATGAAAAATCAATTGGGCCCCTTCATTTGTAATAACAGAAAAGTTGGACCAAATGCAGATAAGATTCTGCAACAAATGAAATTCAAGAAAAGATTTATGTGGTGGTATGACCCTCATGGAGTCATAAATAAGTTGAGGATCAAGGTCAAATTGGTACCTTTCATCCATCAGTCTAGACCAGACATTGAGAGGTTTTCCAACCAATCAGAATGGTTGGAAAACACTCTAATTGACATGGATAGCACTGTAGTGGATGTAGAAAATACATTAAATAATGTAGAGAGACAGATTGATGAATGTTCTTTCCTCCAGGTTCTAGAACTAGGAGAACCAATGAATATTCCTCTTGTTTTACAGACTCCTGCAAATGAGGACAGAAACCCAAAGAGAAACAGGGAGGAGGGTTCTAATTCATTTATGTAAACCACAAATGAGCAGTTTGGGATTAGGAAAAGGCCCAAGCTGAATCATGTAATTGAACAGTAAGAAACCATTGAATCAGTGGAAATCACTGACACTGATACAATGGTGGAAAGAAGCAAAGTCATAACTGCTTTAGGAGAAACACAATAGCCATCGACATCTAACACTCAACTGATTGAGAGAAAGCTTAGTGTTGATGTTTATTCTTTCACTAGGCCATCACATAAAGAAAACGATATCAAGGACATGTATAAGGAAATCAAATTGAGAAATGAGAAGTTGAAGACTGAAACCTATGTTCAATACTTCAGGCATACACCAACAAATCAAAGCAAGTTGATGTCAGTTTTTGAAATCAAAGTGGTATTCTTCATGCAACCAACTGTCCAGCATCCAAAGACATCAGCTGACTACAGAAAAACAGACTTTGAGGTGTTGGCCAGGGATGTTCATCCCATTGACCAAATAGAATTCCACAAGAAGGCAGGAGAGATTATCTACTCCAATTGACAAGGAAGGCATGGCAATACATAAGATGCAGAGTTCATTAGATAACATTACAGCTCAATACAAATTGGAAAAGGCCTTCTCACAGGCCAAGGATGACAGAATCAAGTCATTGGAGGACTTGGTAATTGAGCTGGGACTTGATCCAAATGAAATCAAGGCTGTTGAAAAGTTTATCAAGAAGAAGAATGAGGACATTGCAGCTCTCAATGAACAACTAAAACTTCCTCATTCAGAGCACCCACAGATAAAAAAGGTCCTGGAGAGACAAACACATCAGGAGGAGATGATGGACCTGGTTCTACAATTGAATGATCAACTGAAGGAAATGGAAAAGGAGATAAACATCTTGATATAGTTGAAACAAACTAGTCTTGAGACTGCCCATGCCACTATTATCCCAACAGTTACTATTGTAGTACCATCCACCTTGGCAGCATCATTAGATCCTACAGCTCTAATGGCTATAGCATTGTCAGATTCTACAACGTCTACATTAGCAACAGGGTCAACAGGTGATGAGGCTAGTAAATTGGTCAAGGCAATGGAATTTATGTCCATTCAGACCATAGAAATGAACAAGATCAAGGAAAAGGTAACCATTCTAGAGACTGACTATAAGCTTGCACAGATTATGCACAAGGAAGAAGTGCAGAAATCAACTAGGATGAATGAAAGAATAAAAAGCTTAGAGAAGGAAATGACTTTGAACGAACCCCTTGGATAGGCTAAGGAAAAATTATGGACCAATATCATTGACTCTGTCAATGATATTTGGCCATCCATTCAAGTAATTTTTGAACAAATTGACTTGGTGAAAGAGGCTATAGAAGCCATACTGTGATCAAAAACAAAACTAGGAGACATGCCAGAGAAAGCCATAAGTATCATTCACTTCCTTAACTCCAAAAATAAGTATGAATTTCAGGAATTAGAGATACCTGATAGAACAGGTACAATATTGGAAGTAAAAATGGTCCTCACCAAGAGGAATTTAATGCTAAACCTTGAAGATAAGTTCCAAACCATGCAACTTGATATAGACAGGTTCATGGTTAAATTTGAAGTTTTGAGGCAAAAGGGTTTGCCCAATCCCTTGGTAATAAATGATAAGTTAATGCCACGGGAGGACTACAATAGAAGAATTAGAGAAGTGGCTAGGGATCAAGTGAACACTTCATCTATGAAGGGTACGCCAACTGGAAAGGTCCTATACCAAACTTTTGAGAACGTGTTTTACCTCCAGCATGAGGTAAAACACTTTTTCTGTGAATAAGCCCAATTTTTCCAAGTACACGAAGGCAGATGAGATTTATAGGAAAATGATAAATATCCAATTACCAGATGTAGAAACGTGGGATAAATTGAATGACTTATTGTAGAAATACACAGTCAAAATGTAAAAATGTACAGTAAGGGTAAAAGGCATAGTAAAAGGATAATGACAAGCCAATGAGGTAAAAGAGTATTAGGAGAAAGTGTATCAGTTGAAAGGTCAGCATGAAAATAACATCTAGCATGAAGACCAACAACAAAGTAGAGATTAAAAGGTAAAATATCATAGCTTAAAGACAACACAACCTAATAAACAAGGACAACAAACAAAAGTTCAATATATGTCTCTATCTTCTTGCATGAAGATATTTCACTCTCCTAGATTAATTCCCAAGACAATTTGGGATATTTTGTAAATTATTTTTGTATAAATACTTCATAATTCGAAGTATTGGGTGTTGATTTCTATACATTTGTAGAGTTGTTTTGATCATAAACCTAAGGGATATTGTACCAAATCTTTCAAGTCATTAGACTAGACCAAGTAATAAAGAGATTGCATTATAGGATTCATGTGTTGAGCTATTATAGTGAAGTTTTTTCTTTGTCAAATTTGTTATTTTTTTATGTATCTCACAAACTTAAATTTTATCTAAGTGAATGAATTAACTGGAAATTTATTTCAAAATTTGTTTAAGTACACTCTGTCTTGAACAGTTGATCATTTTTATGTTTTATTCTGATATCCGTATTTGAGAACCCTTAATTGCTCTCCCATCCCGATTGACCTCTTTCACTTTCTCCATAATCCAACTTAGGGAACCCTTAATTGCTCCCTAGATCCAATTTAAATATACTTCACCATCCAGCCTTGAGATTTGAAGTAACTTAACTATCTTGCCTTGTAGACATTGTTTTTAGAACTTGATCCAATCCTGTTTGCTTGACATTTTACCCCAAAGCCCAATGGTAAAAGACATCCCTCTATTCATCTAAGTAAGTGATCCCACCACCAAAATCCAAATCAGAACCCAAGTACAATCATAACTAGCCTAAAATCATTTAACTAAACAAAGTTAAATCATAAAGAGAGAGCCCTCTCTAAGCATTAGGAAGGATAGATCCTAATCTCCAAAGTAGGTTTGTGGTTACCTCTATCATTTCTTTCCTAACAAATATAGAGAAATTTTGGAGTGTTAACATATTGGAGACCATACTGGGGACTTCGATCCTGAGTGTAATAAAGCTTTAAGGAAATATTAAATTTCATCTTTTTCCCCTTAAGGTCATTTTCAGAGTTGTTGTTGAAAAGCTTCATAAAAAACAATTAAAAAGTTAAAATTCTGGCTCCCAAAAAGACTCACTGTACCAGGTAAATTCTAGATCCAAACCCTACTACAATAGTTGATGACCCTGATAGAATTTTAAGAAAACCAAAAAAAGGTAGAAACTCAAGCAAGTAGTAGCCAATTAGTTAAAGAAAATTCACTCCCTGATTAAATATCAACTTTAGAGGAAATTCCATTTGATTTTTCATTTGACCTCTCATTGTTTAGAACTAAATCAAAAAATGCAATTCATGAAACTGTGGTAGACCCTAATTTTATTCAATTCATTAAGTCAAAAAAGGTGTCTATACATCCAAATTTAGATAAAATTGGGTTGGATACTTTTGACAAGCTAGAAGCTTTAACCTCTACATTGATAAGCCATATAGATGATGCCTACCTTCAAAAATTAGTTGAATTAGTTGCCCTCACTATTGTTGCCTCTGAAATTTCTACACAATCTTCAAATACTGTAAATACACCTTCATTTACTACCACCTCACCTATAATATCCACCACAGTTCATTCCCCTAAACCAGTTGTTCATCAACTACCTATCCAACCAAACACCTCAAACTCATCTAGTTCATCTCCATCCATTTCAAGCCCTTCCTCAAGCACCACTACTTTTCCCCCTAGTCCAACCAGAATCTCAACCATGGCAGAGAAATATGCACCTTTGGCTTTACCAGCACAGCTCCATGCCATGCCCCAAGATTACCAAAGAAAAAAAAAAATTGATGCTATTGGTCAATATACTTCCCAACAGCATGAGAACAAAATGACTGACTACTTTGAGTTACATGAGATTGATGAATATGACATCCAAATGAGGTTGTTTGCCAAAACATTAACTCGGGATTTTAAGAAATGGTTCAAAGATTTACCTGCTAATCATATTGCAAACTTAGCTACTTTTCATAGATTATTCATTGATAGAAGGGAGAGAAAGAAAAACCCTCTGCAAATACTTTCTAAATATGATAACATTAGAAGAGCTCCTAATGAGTCAGTTTATTATTATTGTGCTAGGTTCAATAGCATCTACAATGCAATCCCTGCTAATGTTAAGCCTCCACCAGACCTAGCATTAATCAAATTCCCTGATGGTTTTGACACTAATATGTCATACCAGCTAAGAGAAAGAAATCCTGAAACATTGGAACAAATGTAAAGTAATGATGCTAGTGTAGAAGCGAATCTATTAGCTAAGAAAGCTAAGATGAGAAATGAGAAAAGAGTTGTTAGTAAAGAGGAAACTTTAACTTCTGATGGTAAAATAGATAGTTAGAAAAGAGTGTAGAAATAATAATGGATAGATTAGAAAACATGGAAAGTAAAACTTAGTGGGAGAATCAACAACCACCCCCAATAATAAACCCCAACTTCAGGAAGAATACTAACACTGGAAAGAATGCTATACCAGATCAGAAAATTAGACCACCCTTCCAGGAAAACTATGCTGAGGGTTCACAAAACCATGAGGGAGAGGATGACACCCAGATAAACTTATTAGGAATCAAAACTAAAGATGATGTTTTTCTTACTCAAGAAGAACAGGAATTGCACATGTTGCAACAATTCCAATTAGAATCTGGAGAGTCCTTTGACTTTAAACAGGGCTATGAATCTGCCATATATGAGGTTCACAAATAGTATAGCCTAAGAAGTAAAAATAATAATGAAACTCCCACTAAGAGATCAATCCAAACCCAAACTAAAAATATAACAGAAGCTCTTGTCACCAAAGTTTTACAAATCCTCCCTAGGGGAACTCAGGAGACTTCTAGCCCAAAAATTGTAGATATAACTTCATCTGAAACTCAAACTGAAATTGTTACTCAAATCATTCCAAATAAGAGAATTCAAAACAAAACTGCTGAAACACAGACTGAAGTGCCTAGTACTGAAAAAGAAGATAAAAACACACAGACCACATTTGCTAAGGAAGATTTCATCCAATCAAACAAAACTCAATTTCCATTTAACATTAATGCTGAGATAGAAAAATTGAAAATATAAGTACCTTTGACCAAGCTAGTGAAAAATGAATCCTATAGATCAAAGATCACCGAAACATTAAACATAGGAGAAGGAGAGGATGATGTGAATTTGAATGATGATCAGCCTGAGTTATTGTTTGGTCCTAAAGTAAATGGTACACATCAACAAGGGGGTATCCCTCCTTTCTACATTAGCTTGAACATTCATGAGAAAATATTAGATAATGGTATGCTAGACTCAGAGGCATCCCATAACTTAATGCCAAAAGCTATCATGGAGAGACTAAACTTAGATATCACCAGACCATATAAGGACCTATTTTCCTTTGACTCTAGCCAAGTTAAAAGCCTTGGCTTGATTAAGGATTTATGTGTAACTCTAGTCTAATGCCCGACAAAGAGTATTGTGATGGATAGTAGTTGCTGACGTCCCACCCAAGTACGAAATGTTGCTATCTCGCTCATGGGGAGCCAAAATGCAGCGATATTTACAATTAGATATGGCATATGACACCATCTCTGTTTTTGGTAAACAAAGGAAACTTTATAGAGAGACCTTGATGAAATACATGGTCAGTAGTGCAGAAAAACCCCATAATTTTCCTATATACTCCATGCATTCTGATATGGACTCTTTCATCTTGTACAATTCATAACATGATAAAAATGAAATCACAGTTGTATAAGAAAAATGCAAATCTCTTGATAGTGAAAAGATTTTTCATGAGTCCCTATGGCATTTGGATTTTGATGGATCTGTGAATAGACTAGGAGCAGGTGCAGGAGTGTGGATTCACAACATGGAGAATAATCATTCTGAAGGTCATGCATTTAGGTTAAATTTTAAATGCACAAACAACATGGCAGAATATGAAGGTCTAATCTTAGGACTACAAATGGTTAGAAAACTTGGAGCCAAAATAGTTTCTATTATGGGAGACTCATAATTGATTATTAAACAAATCAAAGGTGAATACTCTGTAAATAATCCCAGACTTGGCCAATATAGAGAGACTTTCCTAGATTTCGTTAAAAACCTTCTGGAAACATACTTTGTTGCCATTCCTAGAAAATAGAATATGCAAGCTCATAGTCTGGCCACTTTTTCTAGTACCTGCAAACTTCCTTTTCAGCCCAACCACCGGTGCACTGTAGAAGTGAGATATAGGCCTGTTATACCTGACAATTTAAAATATTGGCATATTTTCTCACAAGATTCTCAAATTTATGATTTTATGAATGCTGAAGGTGAGTTTCAAAATTGTAATATAGATACAGACTATACACTAGAAAATGACATAGATAGTAACATAGATGTAAATATTTTAGATATATGTAAACCCACTAATTTCACTAAAGTAGAAATAGATAACTTAGAAAATGTAGAAATAGAAGAAATAATCAATGATGATCCTGAAATTTTGAACCTCAAAAATAATTTTTTGCCTAAGGGTTTAGTCCCATTAGAATATTTGTTTGATTCAAATGACGTAGCTAGGAAACCAAAAATGTAGCATTTAAGAGAAGATATAGAAGAATGTAACATAGGCACTGAAGAAAAACCTAAGTTCATTAAAATATCAAAATCCTTACCTCCAGATGAAAAGGTTAAATATATAAATATGATCAAGGAGTTTCAAGATATTTTTTCCTGGAGTTATGAAGACCTCAAGTCTTATGGCACCAGCATAATTCAACACACCATACCTATCAAAGAAGATCATAAACCTTTTAAACAAAAGCTTAGGATAATTAATCCAATTCTTATGCCCTCAATTGAAAAGGAAGTAAAAAGGATGTATGATGCCCAAATCATAACACCCATTAGATATTCAGATTGGGTCTCAAACTTAGTTAGTACTAGGAAGAAGATAGGAGAAATTAGGCTTTGTGTTGATTTCAGAAACTAAACAAAGTCTCATTGAAAGACACCTATCCTCTCCCAAAAATGTAACAAATTATTCAAAGGGTAGTTGGTTCATCGAGAATTTCATTGCTTGATGGCTTGATGGATTTTCTAGATACAACCAAATCTTAGTTCATCCAGAGGACCAGGCAAAGAATGCATTTACTACTCCTTGGGGTACTTTCATATATTTTAAGATGCCTTTTGGATTAATGAATGTAGGAGAAACATTTCAAAGAGCTATGGATATAGCTTTTCCAAATAAATCCATGATTTTCTAGTTGTTTACCAAGATGACATCACAGTCTTTTCTAAATTTGATAATGAACATCTAGATCACTTGAGAAGAGTTTTCATTAAATGCAGAAAATTTGGTATTTCCCTAAATCCCAAAAAGGCACTCTTTGGTCTAGAGGAATGTAAAATCTTGTTACATATAATATCCAAAGATGAAGTTAGAATAGATCCAATTAGAATAGAGGCTATCTTGACCATCACTCATCCTAGAAACATCAAAGAATTACAGTCAGTTTTAGAAAAAATAAATTTTATTAGGAGATTCATTTCAAACTTAGCAGAATTAATTAGAGAACTAAACAACATGTTAAGGAACGATTCAGCAATTAAGTGGATAATAGAGGCTAAATAGTCTTTTGAGGCCATCAAGGAAGCCCTTACCAAAACTCCAGTCCTCATAAGTCCTAATTTACAAAAAGATTTTATAATTTTTTCTTTTGCTTTAGAACACTATTGCAACAATATTGTTGCAAAATAATGGTCAAGGATATGAATAACCAATTTCATTTTTCAGTAAATATTTAAGAGATGAAACACTAAAGTACAACATAATGGAAAAATAAGCACTAGCTTTAGTGAAATCTATTAAAGATTTCAAAGTATACATGTTGTATTCACACATCATTGCTTATGTTCCAAATTCAGTAGTAAAGGAAATTCTGACACAGAATGGGCCTAAAGGAAAGAAAGGAAAATGGATTGCCACTATTATGGAATATGACATAGAAATAAAGCCTAAAAAACTTATCAAAGGCCAAGGTTTAGCCAAACTCATGGTTGAATCGAACTGTCAGGCCTTAGATATAAATTTCGTTGGTGCCCTAGATGATCGGGAAGAGATGGCGACTCCACAGATCAGTGAACCTTTTATAGATTCAACTTGGTATGCAGATATCATATTTGTTTGAATAAAATTACAAGATCCTCCTGGTTTATCTAGAACTAAATCTAGATTTTTGAAAACAAAATCATTGAAATATTGTATCATAGATAATGCTTTATTTTGGAAAGACAATGGTGGCATTCTCTTAAATTGTTTACTGAAAGATGAAGCTGGTAAAATCATGCAATAATTTCATGCAGGATATTGTGGAGGACACTTGTATTGGAAAAAAACTGCTAATAAGATCCTAAGGGATGGTTTTTACTGGCCCACTTTTTTTGCAGATGTTAAGAAACATGTGACCTATTGTCATAAGTTCCAGATATTTGAGGGAAAGAGGAAGCTTTTACCTTTACCTCTCAAACCCATATCCATAGAAATTCCATTTCAACAATGGGGTTTATACTTCATTGGAGAAATTCACCCAGCCTCCTCAACCCAACATAAATGGATTTTGAAAGCCACTGATTACTTTACAAAATGGAGAGAATCGATCCCTTCTAAACTGTTATAGACATTTTTGTGCCTTGCATCACTGAGCATGAAATGTCAATAATTAAGGGATCCAAAGTCCCTAAAAATGTTGTTCCTACCCCTAGAGGAACAAGGCCAGCAAACCACAGCAGTTTATAAAAGTTCTCCACCTGAAAACACTAAAAAACAAGCAATTTCTGGATCATGTCAACTGCTCCACTGAGCATCTGCGTTGAATGTCAAGTGCTCCACCCTGTACCTGCACTGAATGTCAACTGCAAAAAAGGCCACCTGCGCTGAGCGTACTTGGACAAGTGGCAGACTCATTCCTCAAGGTGTCAATGCCCAGGAAGCTTCCAAAATGACACTTGGATCAGGGAATTCGACTGGTGATGAGTAAGAGGTTCCAAATCTCCAAGTGGAAGTTAGAATCTCCAAGTGGACTCAAGAACTGAAGTGAGAGAGGACACTAGTCAGCTTCATGCCAGCCTCAAGCTGACTCATCCTTTCTCCAAAACTCCTATATATAGAGCTCTCTCATGAGGTCTAGGGAGGCTGGATTGTATTGCAAAGAATTGTTGTGGATTGTGGTTGGATCATTGGGTGTTTATGCTTTTGAAAGGGGCTGAAGAAGGAATTCCTTGCTGCTGGGAAGGAGATGCTGGGTTGGAACCCTATGGGTTGTATCTCTTCCTGAACCCTGTTTATCAATCAATAAAGCTTCTTGGTTCTTTCCTATATGCTGGTGTTTATTGTATGATTTGCATTAGTGTATTTGATTTACTTCTAATCCTGAATCATTTATGAATATGTATATTTGCCTTTGTATTGTGTCCTTCTCTTGTTGCATGTAGCTGTTCTCTTGTCACAGGTAGCTGTTCTCTTGTGATCTCGTGGGAGCAAGAGCGAGGAGGCAAGTAGCTGCGGACACACAAAGCAGAGAGGATCTAGATCGAGGGACAACCGAAAGATAACGGTAAGTCTACCAATCTCCTCTCTTTCATTTTCATAAAGGAAAGAAACCAAAGTAGTTGCATTCGTTTGTTGCTAAGGCCCTATCACGCCTTAGGTGGATAGGATCATCCTGCATAGGCATTTTTCCCCACAACAAATTGGCGACTCCGCTGGGGAAGAACTTTGTTTTAGTCATTTTGTTTGAGCTTGCATCATTGTTTACTTCATAGACTCAACGGCAACAATCGAACTGCTTTGCAAAGTAGAATGTTGTTGCTTTGATCCTTTACTGGTTTTTGTCTATGATCTTAACAATGGACTCATAAATGACTTGATGATCCTTTGTGATAGTCTTTAGTACCCTTTCAAAGTATCCCTCTGTTTATACCTTGCTTGTGTTTCTGATTTGGCCTGAAACAGTGGATTTTTGAGCATTTTATGACCCGGAAACCAAGAGAAACGAGAGTTTCTCCTTTCAGCGCAGACACTGTGAAGGCAGTCTGCATTTCAACGTAGGTCCCGTGAAGGATACCTGCGCTGAATGTCAAACTGACAGTGTTGCACCTGCGCTGAACCAGTGTGGCCTTGTGCAGCTGGGGTTTCTTGCTGTCTTTTGCCTGTTTTGATCTCTGTTTTTGTTGCCTTTAACTAGCATAGGTACCACATCGGTAATCCCTTTTCTTTGCTTGTATTCCGCCTCATTTTTGTACAAAAAGACTGTAAGTGTTTTTATGTGTTTGTGGCGTCATTTACAGTTTTACTTTGCATGAGCAAAATAGTCATCCTGTAGCCTTGATTCAGATTTGATTGAGTGATTGATTGTGATCTTAGAAGAGAGTTCATTGGCTGTTTGCAGTTTGATTTATCATTTGCTTCTGCTTATTGGTTTGAATTTGTTACTTTTAAGTGTCGAAACAAGTATTTCTTTCGAAAAATCGCAAAGTGATTGTAATCTCTTCTACCCTTGCTGATTTGGGAAAAAGTAAACTTGTTTATTTTCAGTCATTTAAAAGCAAATTCGAAGTTGTGCAAAAAGCTTTCTTTGTAGGCATTTATACTAAGAAAGTGAAAACAAACACCTGCATTGTGCATTTGCATTTTGATAAGTTTGCATGTTGGATTTAGGAAGAAGTGCATTAGAGTGTGCTGATTGCTCTTTGAGAAAAGATAGTCGCTCTCTTTTCCCTTAGTAGCTAGGATTTTCAAAGTTGAAAGATTATAAAGCTTGCTTATTATCTTAGACTGCATTTAGGAATTTGTACCAATACATCTCATGGTGATCCTGAAAGACAAACTTTAAAAAGATCAACTTAAAATATATTGAATGAACCTAACAACGCTTTGCAACATAACGCTCACAGTAGAGGTCTAGGTAGAGACATGTTCCGGCGTCGTTAAATGTAGTGACTTTCGATCTCTACGAAGGTGGGTGATTCCTCCTGAGAGACGATAGCACTAATACGAACTTGTGCTCCCACGTACCGTCACGTATATATTGGGGGACCCCTATAGGTATTTATCCTTTATCCTTAGGAAGTCGTGTCGACCGCCCTACTGATCGCTATGCAGTGAACACCACATTCACGAAGATCGACCACCCGTACCGTAAAACATATTCTGTGGTTTCGCGAAAGGTTTGGCACACCCTCTGCCTAGATCTCCAGAGCAGTTTCTTTTGGCCTTTTTCAGACTCTATAACAAAAAAAGTCCAACCGAGCATTTGTCACTTCGGGCTCATTAAAACATCGAAGGAGACTAGAGTCATCTTTAGCTTTTTCTCGACTCTTTAAAACTGAAAAAGCAAGTTGTGTCTAAAAGCGTCGTTAACAATTTATTTTAAACGGAACAATCACCCTTATTCCCGCGTTGATCTTTAGGTTGAAAAGATGGAGCACACCAACCAAGGAGTTCCCCTTGGTGGGAATCCTAGTCCCTTCTCCTCTTTGGGAGATGTTGGTGCGCCCCATATGGCCACATTGTCGCTTCCAGGATTGACAATTGGCCTACCTGTTTGGCTCTTTTCAACCAATGTCGTTCAGAATGCCACCATTCCTGAGCAGTCGAGTCAACAGTTAGATCAGACAAGAGTTGCCTCCCAGCCTTCTACTTCATCTTCCTCTCCTCCTTCCTCTTCGCTTGACGGAACTGGTCGGTCAAAGAACCGAGTTCCTAAGGAGAAAAAGGAGAAGAAGAAGAAGGAAAAGAAGCAGAAGGAGCCTAAGGCGACTGAGGGCAAACAAGCGTCATCTAACAAAAATCCACACACCGCACTCGTAAGGCCTAAATCGCCATGCGTCATATGCAGGGGAGACCACTTCCATAGAGATTGTCCATGTATCCCTCGGATACTAAGAGACTGGTCCCCCCATCTGCACAATTCGGTAGCATCGACCTCTGATAGCCATGTCGATTGTTCACCGTCAACTAGTGGGAGTGAAGCTCCAGGACAGAGCGGGAAAGCTAAATTTACCTGCAGACTGTGTGAAGGTGATCACGCCATCCACCGTTGTCCCTTATTAGACGAGGCGAAAAGAGTTCTGGAAGATCGCCCGATATTGCGAGCGAATCTTCCTCCTGGATATCAAAAACTCTTGCCAAGTCCCTCGCTAGTTGAGAATCCGGTTGACCCACCCAGGTGGTCAGCTGAAGCACCTGTCATTGAAGATGAACCATCTGGATCCATGCCTGATGAAAGTCAAAAGGTTGATACGGCAGTTGACCCGGTTTTTCCTTCAGAGGCTCCATCTTCGAATGACACCATCACAGAGGAGAATCAAGACGACACCGTCCAGATTCTCTTCATCAGCACCAACTCTGATGATCAAGGGGGCAATGCCACCATTCCTTTATCGCAGGAAGGAAGTTCGTTGGAGCGCTATCCGGCCGTTTACTCGGTCCCACCACCAAGCAACCTGGTTGTGTCCTTTGATTGGAACCAACTAGGCAGACCCCGGTTGCCGGCCAGTATACCATTCAGAATTATTTGTCAAATATACAGAATGGTAATGGCTGGCACTATCATTGATGAGGGGGCATCTGTGAGTATCCTTTCCTCTATTGCTTGGAAAGCGCTTGGTTTGCCTGCGCTTTTGCCTGAAATGAGAAATCTATCAGGCTTTGATAAAGGAACCAGTCGCCCTTTAGGAATCCTCCCCAATGTGCCAATAACACTGAAGGGGAAGACCGTTCAAGTGAACGTGATGGTCGTTCAAGGACCCTTGGATTATAACCTACTCCTTGGACGAGACTATATATATTGCATGGGAGCGATAGTCTCCTCACTCTTTAGAGTAATGTGTTTTCCAGATGGAGGAAGAGTGGTCAAGCTCGTGGACCAACTTTCGTTTCCCGGATCACACATCGCAAATAGTCGCTTACCATCCCTAAATGGTCTATTCACGAAAGAAATGTCTCAACCCACGGTCCGTCCTCCTGATAAGCGCGAGTAATTCGGGAAGACATGACTGGAACCCAGGGGGCATGCACCCTGGTCTGCTTCGGCAGAGAACTCTGGGTATAAGGTAGGATTTCCGCGAGAGAATATGACTAGTCCATACCCCGTCCATGGAGGAAAGAGGGGTTGTTCTAGAATAGGATTCTTTTGTTAAGGTACTTGGAAGAGGCGGGGCCTGTCTCCCATCTTTGTCTACTTCGGTAGGCACTGCCAAGGAAGTGTTTTGTTTAACAAAACAAGCTTTAGGTAACCTGAAAAGGTAGGCCAAGGAAGTGTTTGATCTAACAAGACAATCTTTGGGTAACCAGAAAAAGGTAAGCCTCCCTCAGTAACACCAATGTTTTATCTTTGAGTAGTGTTCTTCTCTTGCGATCTTGCGAAAAATCTATTAAAAGTCGGGCTAACGAGAAGACAAGTATCATATAGACCCGTTAAAATTAACAAGAAGACAAGTATCATTAAACTGAACTAGCAAGACGACAAGTAGCTGTGAACACCCAAAGAAAAACAGAAGTGAGAAAGAGGAGGGGCAACCTTGAAATCATATTTTATACCTGGGGGCATGCAAACCCTTTTGGAGTGCAAGAAAAGAGCGGATATTTACCTATTTTTTTGGGTTAGCTGTGTCAGAACCGGTTATTTATCTGTTTTTGGGGTTAGCCGTTTCCGAACTTTCATAAAGGAAGGGTGCGGAGGAAAGCGTAGTGAGATGAAGCTCCATAAAAAATAGGGATCTCACAATGAGACAATCTTATCATATGACTGGTAGATCGAGCAGTTTTAGCAGCATAGTTCATGCTCGTTAAAAAATAAACATAAGCTATCGAGTAGTTTTAGCAGCATAGTTCATGCTCGTTAAAAAATAAACATAAGCTTTGAGCAGTTTTAGCAGCATAGTTCATGCTCGTTAAAAAATAAACATAAGCTTTCGAGCAAGTTTAAGCTCGTTAAAAAATGAACTTCCCGGTAAATAACTATTGAGTATGTAACCTGATCAACCATATAAAAGCCTTGGTCGTGTTTCTGCAGCCATCACCTCCACCGTTCATTTGGCCGATCGTTTACCTCCATATGATTGTTTACCCATTTTGAGGAACAGCTGCGAAGAGTGATTTCACCTAGCCATCCTTGGGACACTGCCGTGATTGGAAAATTCCAACCTGTACCTGGAATCAGTTGCTATCCCTGTTTATCACTCGTTCCTCAAAAGATGAGTCTTCTTTAAGCTCTTTTCAATTGACTCGTAAAATATGAAAAGATTGCCGAGTTTTGGCCTCCCAGCTCGTTAAACGACCGGAAGAGCTATCCCTCCTCTAGATTTTAATCTTTTTGGACCCGAGGGATTATTGCACAAAAAGATCGAGCGCTTGTTTTGTTCGGCTCGTTAAAAATACCGAAAACTCATCCCTTCTGTGTTGTTTTATACTTTTTCGGACTTAAGGGATTAGATGACGAAAAAGGAATTTTGGAGTTAACTTTATGTACCTTTTCAGACTCTCTAAAAATGAAAAGGGCCTAGTTGTCCTTGTCGTTAGACTCATTAAAATCATTAAATAGCGACAAACTTGTCTTTAGACGAGAACGAGTTTCCCTATCGCTAGGCTCGTTAAAACATAGCGATGGGCTTGCCTGAAGGGCAGGTTATAGAACAAGAATATGTTATCCTCCTCAAGCTTGACAAAAATAAAGAGGTACTGGCCAGCAACGACTGGGGAAAAATTGGGAAAAAATCGAGAAGTCTTTGATGGTAGCAGGTCGCTCTTGAACATGACACTTTTCCTCCGTATCACATCGGGTTGGGTTGTTTCATTCACCGGTCACATCACCATGGTCCTTGCCACACCATCCATAATTGGGGTAATGCTACCGATCCATCACATCAGTGTCGCCATATGTTCAAGAGAAGTCGTTCAGAAAGAGTCAACCAGGTCCCATCCACTGCCATACATTATCCTTCATCCATTCATGACCGCCACCCTGAATCATATATCACAGATTATTTTCACCTCCACTAAAATCATTAGCTCCGTTCCGTGTCACTGATGTGGGATTCATTAAGGCCCTCCTTTGACGGATCGCTTCTTGTCTACATCAGCTCATTATCCAAGAAGTTGATCTAGGAACAACCCCTTCATTACTTTGAAGCTTGCATGCCTCAATGGCAAGTTTCTCACTTCCGGTGATAGGTATACATCAATGGCCTTCGACCAGAAGATTTTGCGTGGTGTTCGATGCCAAGTCCCTTATTCACACCACGTGAATTGTACTGCAATACCTTGAGGGTCATTATCATTATCGGTGATTCCTCTCGCGCTTGTTAACGGTTTACATCATTGACCAGTAATCAAGCGATGTCTTTCCATGTTCGACATCAGCGAAATTCTCACATGGATCGACTTGTACTTAGATTGAAGATCGAACGAGTTTGAAGACCCCGGATCTAGTTTCATCCATCCGGGCTGCGATAATATATTCAGGAAAAATAAAGACATTTGACATGTACATCATTGTAGCAGATGATCATCCTTCTCAAAGGATGATAGTTTCGCCAGAACTATCAGTCTACCATCAGACAATCGTCTGTTCTATGTACCAAAATTTATTTATAAAGCTGAGCATGGGAATGCCCACCTCAGCTAGATCATGAAAGTAGAATGAATCATAATGTATTACAGGTCTCCTCCCAGCAAATGGATGAACTTCGGACTCCCCTGGATAAAGCATTTCACCCGATAAACGGCCTCATACTTTAGGGGGCAACTGTTTTAGACATTTTTGTGCCTTGCATCACTGAGCATGAAATGTCAATAATTAAGGGTTCCAAAGTCCCTATTACCTAAACATGTTGTTCCTACCCCTAGAGGAACAAGGCCAGCAAACCACAGTAGTTTATAAAAGTTCTCCACCTGAAAACACTCAAAAACAAGCAATTTCTAGATCATGTCAACTGCTCCACTGAGCATCTGCGCTGAATGTCAAGTGCTCCACTCTGTACCTGTGTTGAATGTCAACTGCAAATAAGGCCACTTGCACTGAGCGTACTTGGACAAGTGGCAGACTCATTCCTCAAGGTGTCAATGCCCATGAAGCTTCCAAAATGACACTTGGATCAGGGAATTCGACTGGTGATGAGTAAGAGGTTCCAAATCTCCAAGTGGAAGTTAGAATCTCCAAGTGGACTCAAGAACTAAAGTGAGAGAGGACACTAGTCAGCTTCATGCCAGCCTCAAGCTGACTCATCCTTTCTCCAAAACTCCTATATATAGAGCTCTCTCATGAGGTCTAGGGAGGCTGGATTGTATTGCAAAGAATTGTTGTTGGATTGTGGTTGGATCATTGGGTGTTTATGCTTTTGAAAGGGGCTGAAGAAGGAATTCCTTGCTGCTGGGAAGGAGATGCTGGGTTGGAACCCTATGGGTTGTATCTCTTCCTGAACCCTGTTTATCAATCAATAAAGCTTCTTGGTTCTTTCCTATATGCTGGTGTTTATTGTATGATTTGCATTAGTGTATTTGATTTACTTCTAATCCTGAATCATTTATGAATATGTATATTTGCCTTTGTATTGTGTCCTTCTCTTATTGCATGTAGCTGTTCTCTTGTCACAGGTAGTTGTTCTCTTGTGATCTCGTGGGAGCAAGAGCGAGGAGGCAAGTAGCTGCGGACACACAAAGCAGAGAGGATCTAGATCGAGGGACAACTGAAAGATAACGGTAAGTCTACCAATCTCCTCTCTTTCATTTTCATAAAGGAAAGAAACCGAAGTAGCTGCATTCGTTTGTTGCTAAGGCCCTATCACGCCTTAGGTGGATAGGATCGTCCTGCATAGGCATTTTTCCCCACAACATAAACAAGCCACAGACTCTGTCATTATCTCATTCCTTGAAAACAATATCCTATCAAGATTTAGATGCCCCCAAAAGCTCATTACTAATAATGTAGTTTCTTTTAAATCCAAGAAAATGGTAGACTTTTGTAACAAATATCACATCACCCTTGGCCATTCCACTGCCTATTACCCTCAAGGAAATGGACTTGTAGAATCCTCTAACAAAAGCCTTGTCAATATCATTAAGAAACTACTAGAAGACAACAAGAAGACATGGAACAAAAAGTTGGCCAATGCCTTATGGGTAGACAGACTAACTACTAAAAAGTCCATTGGTACATCTACTTATTAGTTAGTATATGGTATGGATGTTGTTTTTCCATCCTCTTTAGGAGTACCAATGATGAAGATCATCTAGGAGTTGCAAGTAGAACCAAACGATATCCAAAGCAGGATAAATCAAACAATACACTTGTAGCAAACCAGAGAAGAAGCCTATGTCAAATCACAAGTGATCCAGGATAAAATCAAAACGATTTTTGACAAAAAGACCAAAGATGATGATTTTTACATAGGTGATAAAGTATTTAAATGGGATTCTAGAAGAGAAGATAAGGAAAAACATGGAAAACTTGATTTCCTATGGCAAAGCCCTTATGTCATTTATGGTTACAGAGGTAACAATGCATTTTTCTTGAGAGAGTTAGATGGAACAGATCTACCAGGAGGACCTCCAAATGGTAGAATGTTGAAGCATTACTTATCCAAAAATTAACAATAGTTCACTTTACTTTAATCATTATATATAACATTGCAGAGTTTAGATTGGATTGGATGGTAATCTTTTGAAGTTGAATCCCGGAGAGAAGGCCCTGAACTTTCAAGGGTTCACCATCATAAGTATGAATAAAGTAGAATCACAGAAGAACAATTTACACGTTAACTTCAGTCACATTTTCAAAGGCTACTAATCTTAAAGTTCTTGAAATTTTACCAAGAAATGGCATCCCCATGTGGAGCCACTCTTAGGGTCCTATAATAATAGGATTCATAACTTTGAATTGGCTATGGTTAGTATTATAATATTGTAAATACTTTTGCTTTCTGCATAATGTTTTCCATATTAAAAAATAAAAAATGTAAAGAGGGTATGTCCTAAAAGAATAATCAAAGGACAAAAACAAACAAAAAGATAATAAAAAAAAAGGTGAAAAATATGAACCCCAAAAAAAAATTAAAACAGATCATGAAAGTGTGCAAATTCAAATGCCACTACATTTTACTTTACTATGAAAAATAAGGTTGTTTGCAGCTTGTTAGAAATGCCACAATCCATGATGGTCAAATAGCTTAATCTTGACTCATTTATGCTTTAAATTTCATATTGATAGATAGAGATTAAAGATCTAGCCAAACTATTTAACCTTGGCAGATCAGTAGATAGGTAGAGAATAAAAATGAGCTCATCAGCTTAATCTAAGCCATTGGAAGTTATAAGGTTAGAATTATATAGTTTTATTGTCAAAAGAAAAGGGAATAAAGGGTCAGCAAGCTCAAATGCACCCAATAAAGTGAAGAAAAAATGTTAGGATAAATAAAGGGTAGGTAGAAGAAAGGTTGCAAATGTACAAGATTGCTCATTCAAAAGCACATTTATCATGCTTAATCCTATGGTTCATGTGCAGGAGAATTTATGATGAAGAAAATATGTTCACAAGCTAGTTTAACTAATTTCCCTCATTTCTCTATACCCCCACATGTTTATTGGCTAAATTCGCCATTATCCCTTTATCACTTATAAATCCCCTTTTCCCATCATTTTGACCCTTATCCCTTGATTTCAAACATTTTCCTAGTAATTACCCTTAAAAAAATCATTTCCCTACCCAGAACCCCCTTTCCCTAGTGTGAAACCCATTCCTCATTGAAAATATTAATTTCTCCCCTTATTAATTTCCTTATTTCCCTTCAAAAACCCATAAAACCCCCTTATCCTAAGTTTTTATCCCCCCACATTATCTAATTAATTTCCTCGCTTCATATTTCCCTAAAAAACCATTTTTTAAACCCACCAACCCTTGGTGTAGTTAAAAAACCCCGCCACATAACCCCGGGTCCCACTTTATTAACCCACTGCTTATACTTAATCCTGACCTTATACACTAAGTAATTACAATTTGTCATAATTAAACCTTGGGCCCCATAAATCCCTTTCCCGATTCCCTCCATGCATCTTAACCATGCAACAACCATCCGATCTCCTACCCCTAGATCTGATGGTGCGCATCCATATTGCACAGGTTCTTTATCCGCCCGATAACAGCCCGAGAGCACACAAGATTCACAATTTTTCCTAGGCGTTGTTCTGCTACATGGTGGCACTAGGTGAGATCACATGCTAGCGAAAAATATTGCCTACCCTCCAAAAGTGGCGCAATGGCCCAGAAAACCACCTCCCCACCCCGACCAAAAACTGCCCACTATTCATTTATATTTTATGTGCCAAAATGTGACTATTACTCGTTAAAAGGCTGGAAAATCCCTAATTCACTCTTTTTGCTCGTTTTTCACTACAACTATTGCTCAATCCATTTTGCGACACCCTGAAGCTCTGTGACAAAATTGACCACAGTCTGCCACTTGAAGAAGCTTTGGACACCTAATTCAAGCAACCAGTTGACATTTCAAGCTACTGTACCCTATACATTCACCATTGAACCTAGTTGGCAAGCCAGACCGCCAAATTGCAGGTATTCTTGGGAAAAACCAAAACAGTCTTCTCAATTTGAAAATGCACAGTTTAATCGAACAATTAATTAATTGAATTAATTAAACAAGCCTTCTTGAAAATTGAAGAAAAGACTTATTTGTATACCCCAAAACCCTCCTTTTACAGTCTGTAATTACCCACTCACTATACTAGAAACTCCTAAACCTCACTTCTAGAACCTCTACAAGCCTAATTCAAATCTGTAAACCCAATCATGGCTTCCAAAACCTCTTTAGATGTAAGACCTCTACAAACCCCTCACTTGGACATTGACCACCTTGCATTAGTAGACAGAGATTTCCAAATAAAGGGTAGAGCCTCCCCTGCCTACCTTCTAAAGCTCCACTGCTCGAGTAAGGACAAGTTGCTCAACCAAAACAATGACATTCACCTCCCAGAGTCTAATTTGCCCAAATATTTGTTCCCAGAAGTACACCCATTCCTATACAACATCTATTTCTATCATGCTTGCTACATTCCTAGCCAAAGAGCTATTGTCACCCCTAACCAAAAGTGTTATTTACCATCACTGCAGATTCTATCAACCAAATGTTGCAAGTTCAACCAAGCCCTAATGAGACCCCATTGTCTATTGGAGACTTGCTGGACCTCTATGTCAAGTTAGACCTGCCCAAAATGGCCCAAATTTTCCAAACTTTCATCATAGAGGACCTCCATACTCCCATATATAGTGCCCCTTATGTTGCCACCATTTTTTGAGAGAGAGGCAGACATATTAATACCATGCTCTCTTGCATCTTAAGGTATACCTCTAATGAGCATGTGGATGAGGTTGTCTTGGCATTTCTTTCCATCTTTAGCCCAGGCAAGCCTCCTGCTATTATTTACAACTATGCTCAGTTCATTGCAGACATGATGCATGAAAAATTCACCAGATTACCTACTGAAAGAGTCTTCAAGTACTCTTCTATATTATTTCATATGTTTTTGTATTATCAATCAGATAAATTCCCTGTTAGCATCCAAAAGCTGGATACCAAGGGAAATTAAAGATCAGTTATTTATTAGACACCCGTGATCCAAGAGTACTCCACTACATTCACATATAAGTACTTCATGATTCATTTGTCCATCCAGTTATGAATATGCTGACTAGTAGCCCTCGGCCTAGAATCAGCTAAGAAATCAAAAGGGTGTTACAGTTGGCCAAGAAAAACAAGGTGGGAGACTGGTATCTCTACCAAAACCACACAGAGATTGGAATTGATGGATGCTAACTTTCCCCTTACAAACTACCCAAATACCTCCCTATGAGGATATTTGCACTAGAATATTTTGGCAGATCATCAATTCTAATGAATTCAACTTCCTAGAATCTAGGAAGAAAACCCAATTCAAAATGAAAAATCAATTAGGCCCCTTCATTTCTAATAACAGAGAAGTTGGACCAGAGGCAGATAAGATTTTGCAACAAATAAAATTCAAGAAAATATTTATGTGGCAATATGACCCTCATGGAGTCATAAATAAGTTTAGGATCAAGGTCAAATTCAGACCTTTCATCCAGCATTCCATACTAGACATTGAGAGGTTTTCCAACCAATCAGAATGGTTGTAAAACACTATAATAGACATGGATAGCACTGTAGTGGATGTAGAAAATACATTAAATAATGTAGAGAGACAGATTGATGAATGTTCTTTCCTCCAGGTTCTAGAACTATGAGAACCAATGAATATTCCTCTTGTTTTACAGACTCCTGCAAATGAGGATAGAAACCCAAAGAGAAACAGGGAGGAGGGTTCTAGTTCATTTATGAAAACCACAAATGAGTAGTTTGAGATCATGAAAAGGCCCAAGCTTAATCCTGTAATTGAATAGTAAGAAACCATTGAATCAGTGGAAATCACTAACACTGATACAATGGTGGAAAGAAGCAAAGGCACAACTACTTCAAGAGAAACACAACATCCATCAACATCTAACACTCAACTGATTGAGAGACAGCTTAGTATTGAGGTTTCTTCTTTCACCAGGCTAGCATATAAAGAAAAAGATATCAAGGACAGGTATAAGGAAATCAAATTGAGAAATGAGAAGTTGAAGGTTGAAACCTATGCTCAATACTTCAAGTATACACCAGAAAATCAAAGCAGGTTGATGTCATATTTTGACATCAAAGTAGGAAAAATCTAGATGTAATTCATGCAGCCAACTGTCCAACAGCCAAATACATCATCTGATGTTGGCTTGTAGGGGCCTAACCCAGGTTCGGAGTGAATTAGCCAAACAAATCCCTATACTATTGGCCCTTTCGGCAATAGCTCGCAGAGCGCGAACTGAGGTCTCATCTGAAGTAGTATGCGAGGGTGTTGGAACCAAGGTTCCGCACCCTTGAGATGTCTGAGAGTGAAGGGGTCCAACTGTTAGTCCCTTCGTGCAGGTTACTTCATGCACTTCCCTACCCTGATATACTTTCCTTCGCACAACCCTAACAAGGGGTTGTGGGGCTTCCACGCTGCTAGAGCAGTGCGCTGCGCTATTTCCCTAAGTCACACCTAGGATCCTACCTATCTTCCTACACCAGTTAGTTATCTTCACGTAAATGGATGCCTTACATTATATTTATTTATACAACACATTCATATGAGTTTGTGCAGCAAATAAACAGTACACTTGCAATTTATACCCAATAATACATTAAACAAGAAAAGATACACAAAAATATGATAAAACTTCTCTTTATTAATGCTTCCAATGGTTACAAACTCAACCTACCCTATGCACTCAGCTGCAGGGATCCACGCACTCAGCTGCAGACTACTAGGCCTCTGTGCACTCAGCTGCAGAGCCTTCTCCTACTCTACGACCCAAAAGACGCACTCTACACTTCGACTTAATCCCTTAGACTCCTCATGCTTTTATTCTATTTCTTCTCTTCGCTATCTTATACACTTAGAGCCTTGCTCTATTTATACAAACCCATGTTCCACGAACCATGGGTAGGTCTATCAAGCCGATATTGCATTACAAAAACAAGGGTGGAAAACCCTATGACTCTATTATGACTTCGTGCTTCGCACCCACAAATCGCAGAGCCTTTACAAAGGTCTTGGTCAAAACTTGGGTTTTAAGCCCCAAAACATTCCTTGGGGGGATTCCATGCCCAACAAGCCCCCAACACAAACATCATGACTCACCCTCAAGTCACTCTATTGGTGCGAAGATATTCGTATGGAGTCCCTCCAACTCTGCTTGAACCGCTATAGGGTCGGCAGTGCACTGAGCGGTTTCTTGCTGAATTTCTTGTACCCACTGTTCCAAGACCACAGTGTCGGAACTACTTCCCTGGACCTATTCCTACATCCCCTGCATTTGTGAAAGCTTGCCTTCAATTGTTGCTTTGATGGTGAAGGCCTCGTCGATCCAAGGCTGAACGCGTGCCTTTAGGACTGCTTCTTTATGTCGTGTTGTGTCCACCTGTTCTTTCAGTGCTTTGGCCTATTGCATCTACTCGAGCCTCTGGGTGAGGGACACCGTCTATGTGGTCCCTTTGACGTTGTCATACTATTGCTGGAGTTCACACGCCTTTGTCTCTAAGTGCTATATGTTGGGGTCCTCTTGCAAATTCATGAGGACCTCAAATGAATCCTCCAACATTCTGGTGTAGTCCCTTACTACACTGTCGATCTCGTCCATCCCTAATGTAGTAGCACTGGCACATTGTTCTCTGACTTTCAGACGGGTGGATGGTTGCGCCTTCAACTGCAGCTCTGCTCTGAAGGTTCAGCTCCAGCTAAACCTTAGTCATTTCTTCCCATGCCTCACACACCCATGCTACTAGTCTATGGATGCACACCTCTGTTAGTGCATCTGCAGGGATGGCCAGCTCAGGGACCATCTGACATGCTTCTTCTGGTACCTGTATTATCTTCCTGTTTTGTGCCAACACTTCATCACACTGCAAGCTCAACTTTTCCATGCTGATCTTTTTCTCGCTTAGCACTTGCGCCGTGCGACTCTCCCTAGCCCGTAGTTCTACAGTAATCCCATCCTGTAGAACGTATAACGTCTCCCGCAGGAGTGCAACCATGTTGATCCCGATACATTTCAATGTGCTAATTGTAGGCCTATCAGCCTCATTTGTTGTCACCAGTGCCCCTTCCGGCAACTCTATTGTATTTTTCATCCGAGCATGTAGCATCTTCTCTACTTCAGTTGTCCCTACTACAAGTCTGGTCGAAAGGGTACTAGCCTAAGGAGTGCGCACCTGCAACTCCTGCAGCTACGCTCTGAGGGACCCCAATAAAATATGGTTCTCTTGTGCAAAATTCTAGAGGGCCTCGGAGGTGACATCGTGCACCCTCTTGCCGATGTCATGCATATCACCCTCAGTAAGGGTGGTTGGTTCAATAGACAACTTTGATGCCTTGACCTTCATGTGTGGCCCCATCCACTCGCTCAGGTTCTGCCGCTTCATTTGTGTTGATGTGGTTTGTGGGTCTGCATCACCCTCCTCTTCCTCTGCTTCCTACCCATGCAAAGGAAACTTTTGGCCCTCGCACGCCTTCTCAGCTGACTTTTGCGCTGCTGTGACCTTTTTTTGTTCTGCTGCTGCCTGTGCACTGTCCTGCACCTCCTTCGCTTTTACTACCGCTGCCTCTTTCCTTCTCTTCTCTACTAACTACGCCATGTGCAGTTTGGCCTCCTCTTTCTTCCTCTGTGCCGCAAGCTTTAATATTGTCACGATGTCTGGGGCATGCCACTCCAGTGGCCATGTCTCCAGTACATAAAAAATTACGTCATCTGTGGCTACAAAGGGTAGCTCTCCCCATTTCTTAGTCGGGTCCTTGCGCGCTCTGATATAGATGTTGTGGAGGTCCACTTTAAACTTTGCAAAACTTTGCAGACTATTGTAGATAGTGGGTGACAACCGTGGCTTGCAGTTAATCCCCATTCTGATGTTCATTTCCATGAACACCCAGAATATCTTATTGTCGCAGATCCAATACACATCCTTCTTGTCTTAGAGCAAGGTGTACTTTGCAGCCTCTAGTAGATCCCTGTCAATTGTGGGGAACTGACTATGCTCCGGCAATTCCTCTACCACGAGCACTATGGATAGCAGAAGCCATGCATAGCGGAATGTTTTTCCTTGTTCCTAGGCCTCGCATCAATTTTCCAAGAACTCCTTGCAAAGGAACTTGGACCAGTTAAACTGGACCCCCTCCATGCACAGCTCAGCAAGTGCTACCACCAGCATGGGTACCACCTCCACGCGACAATTGTGCATAACTTTACTTGCCAGTATTTGGGTCACCACTTTTACTGCTTTTTTGTTGATGTTGGATATCGTGTAGCCTCTTTTCTTCTTCTCCAGTTTATATTTATTCTTCATGGCCTCTTCGATGGCCAAGTCACTGCTCTTCCCCTCCGAGATATCTACAGGGTCCTCACCTTTACATGGGAACCAAGTAATGCGGTGAATTAAGTGGTTCGCAATGGGGATGGGCTCCTCCAGCCACAAACACCCACCATGCACTAGGCAGATTAGTTGCCTAATGACGAAAATTTTTATTAGGGCGCGGTGGAAATGCAACACCCAGAGCAGGTTTAGTAACCCTGCCTTTTCTACTCCGCGTAGCCACTTTTGCGGCCTTAAGTCGGTAACCCCCGCTGCAGTGTTCTGCTTAGGCTTGATGAGCTGGGCGGTCTCTAGGTGAGGGAACTTCTCATGGTCAGCAAGATCCCAATCTTCAAATTTCAAGTTAGGCACTCATCCTAGGTGTGTGTCCTCAAAAATGATGTCGTCCGGGAGGAGTGGGGTCTGGAGAGAGCTCTTTCTTTCATCGAGATCCTTGGGCACTTTTGCCTTCCCCTTCCATGGGGGGATATAGGCAAGCCGCTTTGTTGGAGTGTGTGCAGGCTCAGTTTCTTCTTCCATACCTTCGTCCTCATCTTCTTCGATAATAATTTCCTCCAGTTCTTCCTCCTCCTCGTCAGTTTCTACATTAACAACTTCCGCTTCTCCTTCATCGTTAGCTTGGTGCGCAACAGGTTTTGCGGGGACACACATATGAGAACCATCAACTGCTTGTCTTTCTTTGGCCTTGGCGTGTATGGTGATTTAGGGATTTCTGCCACAATATTAGTGCCTTCAGGGCATCTCTCATAGCCAACGCTTGTGTGGCCTCTTCGGCAGTCATCTCTACAATTTCCATAACTTCTTCAGATGTTGCCATTGTGTCTGAGCAGAAATCTATCACTCGTGTAATCAGGGGCTCAATCAATGCTCTACACAATTCGAATAGGGCTATTCTTAGAATACGCGGGGTATACAATAGCTCAATTCACAAATGACCAAGTGTTGTTTGCTGGGCAACCCTTTGTAATTTATAGCACCTTTTGAATTTGAATTCGACCATTCCCCCCAAATCTGGTTCGTTAATGCTCCCTTGTTGGTAGATATTCCCAAATATTGCCCATAAAGCATGTCTTAAATGCCTACCACCCACTCCATTTTGCCTCAAGTCAAGCATCATATCGTGAATAGTGACTCCAACAGTCACTTGCCAGCCAACCCATGTGGCAACGATACCCCCCTTGCGCGATTGCGAACATTTTCACTCTTTGTTTCTGTGCGCAGCTGCCGGGCAGAGTAGTTTATAGTCCCATGCCTCCTTTCAACTACTAGGAGCGCTAAGACTATAGTTCCCATGGTTACTCAGGTGGTCGTGCCACCTGTATAGGGTTTCATTCAATCATTCATCCATTTTCTTGGAAAATACCCACCTTTTATTGTTATTGGATGCATCACACACTTTATCATCGGCATTGCGCCACCATGGTTGAGCTAGGTAATATGTGGTCCAACCCAAGGGATCAGGCTGATCAATTCTCTGCGATAGTCCCCAAATTTGTGGATGTGATCATGTGCACCTTGCTTTGTCAACCTAGGTTCTTTATTGAGAAAATCCTTCTTGATTCCTGTCCTCCAGCTTCCACTTCCAGCAGAGCACTTTTCTTCCTTAACCGCACCCTATCGTTCATAAGTTCTTGGAGCCTAAGATCACCCTATCGGATTTCCTTGTCAGGTCCCAAGTGTTTTTCTTCGTTCAGCTGTGCTACACCTTCTTCAAAGGTTCCGTGAACCGTCGTATCTGCCGGTGTTTTCGTGTGCGGACTAGGCATTTTATGCTCTATAGGGATTACAGTGTTTTCTCCATACTCCAGCCTCGGGGGCACTTGTGCCGTCAGTTTCTTGTACGTGGTCCTATAGGCCCATAGAACCACTGATACTCACAAGTCCCAATCAGTCCACTGCACACTATGTACCTTATTTAGCACTTTGCATACTTCGTCAAAGGCTTTTGCATGGATAAACTTCTTCGCACTTGGTCGTTCCATACTCTGGGGTTCCGACCGGAGGAGTTATTCGCACAGGGGGGCGCACAGACTGTTTCATCCAGCAATTGTCTATTAATCACATATGAGGCTTCCCAAACCGCATGTGCATCATCCTCTAGCATTCGCACTAGTCCTCAAAGCTTCCTTGGTGCGTACCCCACCACCTCATGGTCGTAGCTCGCAGTACCCATTTCAAAGCTTCAAAACATTATTGTTCTGGCACCTCTCTTTAATATCTATTTAGGAAGTCATCCACCTCACTTAACCCATCATACGTAGGTATATCCCTTACCTCCATTGATACATAGTGCAGCGATCTTCTCAACATGTTACAGTTCAACGTGGTTACCTCGTGTAACCAGTTCTACCATCGCTCTATCTCCACATCAGAATCTAATGTGTAGGAGCTTTCGTGCTCCCATGATATTCGTCCATCTGTAGTTGGGTTTACCTAGTCTTGCTCTCGTGTGGTTATCTTGTAGATGCAGTCCAAATCATCATCGCTATCATAATCTCTCACCGGCTCTGTGTAGCACGATCCTTCTGCAGGGTCCAAAGGTACAACTACGCGCAGAGAAATTTTCTCAAAAATCATCTTGCACTTCTTTAGATTTATCACCCCATTCATGTCAATGGCCCAATCTATTCCTAATAGCACGAGGTAGGGATTGTTATCATCAACAATCTCTATTACTTTGAAGTCTGCTAGTGTGCTTGCTCCTTCGATATCCACTGTGATTCCCTGCAATCTCCCCATAGGTAGGATCTTTTGTTGGTTCACCATTCATAGTTAGATAGGAGACGATTTCAGCGTAGGCCTTCCCATGTGCTCCCATGTCTGCTTCCACAGGACGTTCGCATTCGATCCTAGACCCAGAATCGCTTGGTCCATCTCATATTCTCCAATTTACACAGTCAATCTCATTTCACTTCCCATTTATGTCGTGTGCTTCCCAAGCTTCCAGACTACACACGATTCTCCTGGCGCGGTCCCCATGCATCTATTTATGAGTTCCTGCAGCCCCTTTATAGCCTTTCCATCACACAGCAGCTTCATGCATGTTTCCAAGAACGTTGTGAGCATCGATGTGTCCATTTACGGTTCCGGTCTGCCTTTACTTCCTGAAGTGGAGGCATCAGCGAAGCTCTTCTTGACTTCCATGAAGGTTTCCTTAGCACACTCCAAATCAAACTCTGGTTCCTTCGTTGCAGCCTTGCGAACCCAAGCACTTTCTTCAAGCTACTTGCCCTTTTCATCCCCTGTCGTGATTCCACTTCGGAGCACAATATTCACATTAGGGTCTTCCTTGCGCAGCTCAGACCTCATCATTTGCAAGTTCTAAGTCAGGGGAGGTTGTAGCAATCATTTATCGTGCAGCCATGCAATTAGTTTGGAACAATCCTCCATCTCATGATCAAACAATGTACAATACAAGCATGATGGTTGTGTGAGATTTGTACAATTACGGGCATAATGTCCTGGCCCTCCACAATTATAACATATCAAATGTCCGAGACCTCTTCCAGATCCTCCTCCACCTCGGCCTCGTCCACGCCCCTGAAATCTGATTTGCACCATCCCTACATTTTGCTCAAGGGGCCATGTTTCAGCCTGAACTCTGTAGGTAGGAGTCTGATGCATCATCATCTCATAACTTCTACAAGTGTGCCCATCATGTCCCACTGATTTATAGAAGTTACAGAACAACTGCTACGAATTCTGTATGTATTTTTGTAATAAATGGCAGTTATATGTAGCATGCTTTCCTCCTACCTAAAAAATCGTGCACCATAATGCAGGTGCCACGCTCGGTCCTGCTTCTGCCTTTGGTCTCAATAGCATTGGTCCTCATCTCGCGAGGTAGTTCGTGAACATCGGGCAGTAGTCCTTGACATGTCCCTGACCCTTGCACTTTATGCACCATACCTTGTCACGCACTTCTAGGCAAGCCATCCTATCTTGTTTCAAACTCTACATCTCAAGGCACAAGCTTTTCAACTACGCGTAAATTTGCTGAACCCCCAAGTTGGCATCTTGTATTAGGGTCTCATGCAATCTCATCGCAACCTACAAGGCCTCGGCCTGAGTTGCTAGCCTCTGTTGTGACAGCGTGTTCCTCAAATGCGGCATTAATGATGCTACAAACCATTCGCGGTGTTGTCCATCCATCAACGTCATGTTAGCTTCGCGAATTGTTCACTTTAGTCTGATCCAACTCCCAAGGGGTCTCACCTGGTAGCATTGTGATTTCCTTGAACCCAATGATTGACTATGCGTCTGAATTCAACCTGCTAAATTCTTTGTTTAGCGCAGTTTGAATATCTACGATACCTGCATTCGGATTGTCATTGGAATTCTTAATGTACCAGGTCAGTGCGTGATCCTGCAGAGTGCTAACTAATGTCACTTTATTTATATTGTCATCCGTAACTCCCTGCACTTCCCATACAGCTTTTATTATGAACTAAAACTAGTCCAAATCTTCATTCCCTACTCCCTTGAACACTAGAAACTTTATTGCGCTTGCTATATTGATTCGTAGTGGTTGCGGAGGTGGTATGGGCAAAGATGGGGATGAAGACGATGAACTTGGTGGTGGTGTGGGTGGGGGTGGTATGCACGGAATCCTCTGCCTTATCAAATTGATCACACTTCTTGGTGAGACCTTCGCAAGTTCTCCCCCATCCCCTCACATAACCCACTTTTCACATAGTAGCATTTTAATCCAAGTGTTCAAAGACTTAACGTACTTACCTCGCGATCCTTTGAGGAAGTGTCTCTTTGCCTCGCTGTAGCTGACTGAAGTATCTACCGCGAAACCAGTGATGAATCCTCCTATAATTCGATCGAGTCAGTCATCAACAACGCGTGTGATCTTATCCTCCGATGCTTCTAATCTGCGCACCAACTCTGGAGTCCACACAATAGGTCTGTCAAGCTTACACCTTCCTTGGCTATCTGCTAGCTTTGCAATCCACTCCTATAACTTAGTAGGGAAAGATGCGAAGAAAATTTCGTGGATTTCTGTGTATAAGTAGTAGTCCAAACACTCTTCTTTGATAGTTGTGGATTCCTATTCTCTAGCAATGCGAACTCGTGAATCTTCCTATCCAACCAATCTTCAATTCCTTTATTTATCAGATTCCAATGATACGACATCAGACATCTCTATGCAAATCCCGGTCCTGGCAACGTAACCATTTTTTGGCTTGTAGGGGCCTGACACAGGTTCAGAGTTAATTAGCTAAACAAATCCCTTTACTACTAGCCCTTTCGCAACAATCCACAGAGCGCGAACTAAGGTCTCACCTGAATTAGTATGGAGGGGCGTTGGAACCAAGTTTCCACACCCTTGAGATGTCTAATAGGTTGAATTAGTCCAACTTTTAGTCCCTTCGCACAGGTTACTTTGCGCACTTCCCTGCCCTGATATAATTGCCTTCGCGCAACCCTAACTAGGGGTTGTGGGCGTACGCGCTGCTAGATCAGTGCGCTACGCTATTTCCCTAAGTCACACCTGAGATCATACCTATCTTCCTACGCTAGTTAGTTATCTTCATGTAAATGGATGCCTTGCGTTATATTTATTTATACAACACATTCATATGAGTTCATGCAACAAATAAACAGTACACTTGCAATTTATACCCAATAATACATTAAGCAGGAAAAGATACACAGAAATATGATAAAACTTCTATTTATTAATGCTTCCAATGGTTACAGACTCGACCTGTCTTGTGCACTCAGCTGCAGGGGTTCGTGCACTTAGCTGCAAATCTTTCTCCTACTCTATGACCCAAAGACACACTTTGCACTTCAACTTAATCGCTTAGACTCATCATGCTTCTATTGTATTTCTTCTCTTCGTTATCTTCTACACTTAGAGCCTCGCTCTATTTATACAATCCCATGGTCTGCGGACCATGGGTAGGTCTATCAAGCTAACATTACATTACAAAAACAAGGGCAGACAACATTGTGACTCTATTATGACTTCGCACCCACAATCATGGAGCCTTTACAAAGGACTCAGTCAAAACTTGGGTTTTAGGCCCCAAAACATGCCTTGGGGTGATTCCATGCCCAACAGCTGACTATAGAAAAATAGACTTTGAGGTGTTGGCCAGGGATATTCATCCCATTGACCAAATAGAATTCCACAAGCAGGCAGAGAGATTATCTACTCCACCTTGATAGGGAAGGCCATGGATGCACATAAGCTGCAGAGTTCATTAGATAACATTACAGCTCAATACAAATTGGGAAAGGCCTCCTCACAAGCCAAGGACAATAGAATCAAGTCATTGGAGGACTTGGTAATTGAGTTGGGACATGATCCAAATGACATCAAGGCTACTAAAAAGTTGATCAAGAAGAAGAATGAGGACATTGCAGCTCTCAAAAAACAACTAAAACTTCCTCATTCATAGCACCCACATAAAAAAGAGGTCCTGGAAAGCCAAACACATCAGGAGGAGATGATGGACCTAGTTCTACAATTGAATGATCAACTGAAGGAAATGGAAAAGGAGATAGACATCTTGATATAGTTAAAACAAGCTAGTATTGAGGATGCCCCTGCCACTGTTAACCCAACAGTTACTACTGCAGTACCATCCACCTTGGCAACATCATTAGCTCCTACATCTCCAATGGCTACAACACTGCTAGCTTCTACAACGTCTACATTAGCAACAGGGTCAACAGAAACATGGTCAACAGTTGATGAGGCTAGTAAATTGGTCAAGGCAATGGAAGTTATGTCCATTCAGACCACAAAAATGAAAAATCTCAAGTAAAAGGTAACCAATCTAGAGACTGACTATAAGCTTGCATAGATTATGCACAAGGAAGAAGTTCATAAATCAGCCAGGATGAATGAAATAATAAAAATCTTAGAGAAGGAATTGACTTTGAAGGAACCCTTTGGACAAGCTAAGGGACAATTATGGGCCAATATCATTGACTCTGTCAATGAAATTTGGCCATCCATTCAGGTAAATTTTGAACAAATTTACTTGGTGAAAGAGGCTACAAAAGCCATACAGAGAGTGAAAACAAAACTGGGAGACATGCCAGAGGAAGCCACAAGGATCGTTCACTTCCTTAAATCCAAAAATAAGTATGAATTGCAAGAATTAGAGATACCTGACAAAGCAGGTACAATACTGGAATGAATAAAGGGTCCTCACCAAGAGGAATTTAATGCTAAACCTTGAAGATAAGTGCCAAACCATGCAACTGGCTATAGACAGGTTCATGGCTAAATTTGAAGTTTTGAGGCAAAAGGGTTTGCCCAATCCCTTGGTAATAAATGATAAGTTAATGACACAGGAGGACCACAATAGAAGAATTAGAGAAGTGGCCAAGGATCAAGTGAACACTTCATCTATGAAGTGGATGCCAACTGGCAAGTTCCTATACCAGACTTTTGAGAACTTATTTTACGTCCAACATGAGGTAAAACACTTTTTTGTGAATAAGCCCACTTTTGCAAAGTACACGGAGGCAGATGAGATTTATAGGAAAGTGATAAATATCCAATTACCAGATGCAGAAGTGTGGGAAGAATTGAATGACTTACTGTAGAAATACACATTCAAAATATAAAAATGTACAATAAGGGTAAAAGGCATAGTAAAAAGATAGACAGGCCAACCAGTTAAAAGAGTATCGGGTGAAAGTGTATCAGTTGAAAGGTCAGGGTGAAAAGAACATCCAGCATGAAGACCAACAATGAAGCAGAGATTAAAAGGCAAAATATAAGAGCTTAAAGACAACATAACCTAATAAAAAGGGACAGCAAACAACAGTTCAATATATGTCTCCATCTTCTTGCATGAAGAGATTTCTTTCTCCTAGATTAATTCCCAAGACAGTTTGGGATATTTTCTAAATTATTTTTGTATAAATACTTCATAATTCGAATTATTGGGTGTGGATTGCTATACATTTGTAGAGTTATTTTGATCATAAACCTAAGGGCTACTGTACCAAATATTTCAAGTCAGCAAATTGGACCAAGTAATAAAGATTATGCATTACAATATTCATGTGTTGAGCTATCATAGTGAAGTATTTTCTTTGTCAAATTTGTTATATTCTTATGTATCTCACAAACTTAAATGTTATCTAAGTGAATGAATTAACTAGAAATTTATTTTATAATTTGTTCAAGTACACTTTGTCCTGAACAATTGATCATTTTTATGTTTTCTTCTGATATTCGGATTTGAGAACCCTTAATTTCTCTCCCATCCCGGTTGACCTCTTTCACTTTCTTCATAATCCAGCCTAGGGAACCCTCAATTGCTCCCTGGATCCGATTGAAAACCACTTCACCATCCAACCTTAAGCTTTGAAGTAACTTAACTGTCTTGCCTTGTAGACACTGTTTTTAGAACTTGATCCAATCCTATTTGCTTGACATTTGACCCCACAGCCCAATGGTAAAAGACATCCCTCTATTCATCTAAGTGATCCCACCACCAAAATCCAAATCAGAACGCAAGTACAATCATAATTAGCCTAAAATCAGTTAACTAAACAAAGTTAAATCATAAAGAGAGAGCCCTCTTTAAGCATTAGGAAGGATAGATCCTAATCTCCAAAGTAGGTTTGTGGCTACCTCTATCATTTCTTCCCTAGCAACTCTAGAGAAATTTTGGAGTGTTAGCAAGAGGTATATAAAGTATGTTTATCATGTTATTGATTGGTTTGTACTATGGGTGGAGCAAGAAAGAGAGTTCCAGTCGAAGCCTTAGTGCATATTGTAGAGGAAGCACCTCATGCTTAGGAACAGAGCCATAGAGAAAGTTAAAGTGTAGTGGAAGCACTTTGGGCCTGAAGAAGATACATGGGAGATGGTGGATCAGACGCAGACCATGTATTCTTCATTGTTTCTAGGTTGACACAAAGCAGTTTTGGTTGATGTTTGGTATTTGTTATTTTTATTTTTTGGTATATGTATATAAGTATATGGATGTAAATACTACCATGAGCTAAGTTATAAGGCTTAAATAAGTTGTATGGTTGTTATCTTTTCATGTTGTCGTGATGTTTTTTCTTTTGAGCAAGTTTCATTGTAAATACTACAACGAGCCAAGTTATAAAGCTCCATGCGTAGTATTCTTGCTTTTCAATAGTTTTCCTAAGGTCTTGGTGTGGTTTAACACCAAAGATGGTGTTCCCCAAGGGGGAGGGTTTTGTAATGACCCTAGCGAAAATTTCATGTAAATAAAAGTTAATAAAGGAAAAATAATACCACGATTAAGGGACACATATTCCAAGTTTGGGCAAACATGTCCTAGTGGGCATCATTGGATGTGTTTATGGCTAAAGGAAATTATCAAAGGAAAAGGAAAAGGCATTAAAAGGCAAAAAGGAATTTTTGGCACATTTATTTGTCAAAATAAAGGAAATTAGGAGAAAAGTAAGCTGAAAGGTCACATGTTCCATGTGAGGAGGAAATTGAAGAAAAATAGTGCAAAATTAAGAAAATAGAGGCCTTGTTGATAAAAAGGCTTCTGAGGATCAGTGGGTAACCATTTTTAGTTCATTTTTGGAGATCTCTCATTATTATCTCTCTCTCACTCTTGGTCACTTAGATTTTTCTTGAAGCATGCTACCATTGGAGCAAGGAAGGAAAAGAAAGCAAAAGGAAAGGAAGGAAAGCAAGGACCAAGGAAGGAAGAGCAAGATGAAGAAGCTTCAACATAAATACTTGCAGGTAACATATTGCATGTGTGATTTCCTAACTAGTTTTCACATGCATGTCTTTGCATATTGGTGCATGGTTCTCTTACTATCGATGGCATGCTTTTTCTGGGTTATGACAGTGGTTTTCAGCCTAGCCTTGCCTTCTTCCAGATGCCATGGTGTATTGGAATTTTTATATCGGTTTTGAGCTTTGGAATTCTTAGATGGATTTCGGAATCCGGGGTGGAGGTGGTCTCAAGGTTCATTCCCAAAGGCCTAGTAATCCCTTGACCGCTTTTCGTGGAATACACGATAAAACCTGAGGGAGGTGTCTTAGTTTAGGGGCTAGTGATCAGGGATAAGATTGCGGTAAATCCCGAGAGATAAGGAGACAAAAAATTCCTCAAGGATAGTGATGGATTCTAGATGGCCTTCCAAGTTTGGTTTGGATTTGTGATCAAAGCATTGGTTTTGGTGTGATCATGATTTGGTGAGGGTAGAGGTGGTTTAACCTCTAGATTCCGTTGGTTGTTTTCGGATTGGTTTTTCCATGAGATCCCACATTCATGCTTGGAATATGGCACGGGGTTGACTGGATGAATGAAAGATTTGGTTCAGCCATGTCTACAGTTGGGTGGTACGTGGAAGTCCCAAACCTGGTCGAATTTTCCTATGTTTAATAAGAGCTAAGTTCCCTTTCTTTTGTACTTGTTTATATGTGGAGTTAATCATTGTTATCTGACTATTATTTCCATCATTTTATGCTGGTTATAAGCATGGTTAATTGACGGGTTCATGTCATGGTTATTTCATGTATTTACTTGTAATTTTTAAAATGATGGATGCAAGACCTAATTAATGTCATAACAATTCAAGGGAGAAGGTGGTGATCCTTCTTTTCACGTTTCATCAGAGTTTTCAGTCATTCATGCTCTATATTGTATCCTAGACCTATAGATTGTATTGATGCCAAGTGTTTGACATAATATCAGTCCCGGTTGGGGATGGTCAAGCCTAGCCTTGAAGTTGATTTTTGGTTTATTAGTCTTATCATCATGTGTTTGATGGATTATGGATTTTACAGCAAGTTCTGGGTAGCGACCAAAATTTTGGGTTGGAGAAGTGCCTTAAATTCCATGGATGCTAGCACAGGTCTACTGGGAAAAGTCCCTCGATGCAGGAATGCAAGCTTATGGAAGCGTCCAGAGGTTCCCCAATGCTAGCATGCCTATAGCATGGAAGCGTCCAAAGGTTTAAGAGTTTAAGAACTCAGTGGGACCCAGGGGTAGGATACCCGAGTGGTTGGGATGCTTCCTGGGAGTGTTCTTGATGATGTGGAAGGTATGGTTGATGTCTTTCCATCGATTCCATTTCCTTAAGGTCACAAAGGAGGTTGAATGCCATCATAGTGGCCTCTTGTCGCATGTTTACCCCAATTGTCTAGTTACTATGGTAGATATGGGAGGAGGGTGCTACATTACCTTTTTGTTTCTGATTTATGTTATTCAAAGGAAAAGAACATGAATGAAATTATTTATGATGATGACTTGAAAAATGAAAATGCTCAGCCTATTTTCTCTTCAAAATTGGTTTTGACGTCTGACTCCCATATTCCTAATTAGTAAATATATTTTTGAAGATGAAAAGAACATTAATCAAAAAATTATTTCAATTAATTCTCATTTTCAATCACTTTATCATCTTAGTTTTCATGAATCTATCCCCATATTTTATTCATATGATGGTGAAGTTTCATTTTTGAATAATAAGATTGAAATATTCTCATTGCCACAAATGAATGTGAACAATAAATTTAATCTCATAATTTCTGCTCACACTCGTAGGAAGGATTTTTTTGCAAATAAATATCGTTTGTGTTGTACCATTATTTGTAATATTGATGTATATTATAATTTGTCTTTTTCTCATTTTCTTTAGTTTGAGTTTGTTTTTCTTTCAAATTTCATTTTTGAATTTCTGAAAACAATATGATGACACTTTGAACATGATGACTCTATACCCTCCTCAAGTGCATTAATGAGCTTATATGAAAATATATTCCATAACTTTAAGCATGAACATCAACTACTTCTTATGATGAAATATTATTTGTTCATGTTTGGCCAATTCATGTTTGGGTTCAAATACATTTTTTTCAAATTCTGGCACTTGCGAGTGCATCATTACTTTCTAGCTAGTAATGTAACACTTCTATAAAACTTCTAAATGTTCATCCATACTTTATTGATTCATTTGGAAAATATCTGGAAGTTCCAATTCTCAAGAAGATTTCTGACCTTTCTTTTGTACATAATATTGTTAGTTTTTAGCATGTTTCAATATTTAAAAATATATCATTCAAGCATGGCCCGATATTTCCTCTTCCTTTGAACTTATTCCAATCATCCACTGAAATACATCATGTTTTTCATGATCCCATAGGTAGATTTTTGGAAGAATTTCAAGGTAAGAATTTTGTAAATAATTTTATTTTGTTGAACTTGTTAGATGTACATAGTAAGTTGATTATTTTTTTGATAATCCAGCTACAATTTTAATTTTGTTTCTAATTTTTGATATTTTTATATGTACATAAATAAAACTGAGGGAATGGTTTCACTGGAAGTATGACTATAATTAGCCATATGTTCTCTCATTTAGTTAGTGTAGGAGTAGGATAAATTTTGTTAGTTAGTTCCCCTTTCTTTTATCTTCTGGTTTATCATTTAGTTAGTGTAGGAGTAGGATAAATTTTGTTAGTTAGTTCGCCTTTCTTTTATCTTCTAGTTTAATTTGTAGAATTTTCAATAAATGTTGGTAATGAGCTCAACTATGTTCTTGGTCTTCTTTACCTCGATTTAGAAACATCATTTTAAGAATAAGCTGAAATTTTCCATTTCCGTATCATAACATGTTCAGGGAAGTATTTATTTTATCATTAGAATTTTTATTTTTATGCTCTGTATTGGTGCTTCTCTTCATATTTCCTTTCTTTTCAAATTTGCAAGATGAGTCAATAATAATTTTTTATTTATGCATATGAAATGGAATGTTGGACTCTTTCTTGTTCAAATTTTCTTCTCGCATTTTAAATGTTAAAATTAAAGATCCTACAAGAAAAATAAAATCGCAGAATCTTGTAGCAAGTTCTCTTGTTCATGATTTTCTCATTCTGAATCTCACATTTGCCAAGTTAAGTCGAACCTCTGCATTGCAATCGTTCATCTTTCATCCACTTTAGTCACATTTCTTTCTCCCTATATGATTCAGAGCCTCTAATTGGTAAATCTCAGAATCTCCTTCCTTCGCTTTTCGTTTCATTTTTAAGAGAATAACATTTATGAGATCTTTCCCTCATGACTGTGAACTTTCAAGCTTATGGGGCCTGTCTTATATCGAAAGCATTTTAAAATATGCTCTGAGATTTCTAGCCTGAGATCCACATGGTCTTTTTATCGACTATCGCACCCAATTCATAATTTTTTTGCAATAAATTGCTTGGTAAATAAAATGCCCCCCACTTCACTGTCTTTGCTTAGACCTTACAATGCCGAAGTCTTGTAAGTTTATTTAAATTACAAAATGGTTTCTAAGATTTCCAATACAAGATTTATTCCCAATCACACATATTTATTGATCTCATACTCCTTTTCTCAGAAACATATTTTTAAAACTTACGATATTTATCTTCCAACATTCCTATTTCCCTCTAAACTGAGCCTCTTCAATATCTCAGACTCATGAAATATCGTATTAATGTAATCTCATAGGCTTTTGGTCAACTCATTAATTATTTGACAATCTGGCCTATTTGTCATAACCACATGGAGTCCTCATTGATTCCTTTTTTGTAGATTTTTTGTTTTATTAATGTTGAATTCCATGTTATCCTCGTATTTGAGATCTTGTATGTATTTTCAATTATAATTTCATCAAAAAACAAGCATTCATTCCTTGGGATGACATTGTGACTTAAAGGATATTCATTCTTCGTGGTATGTGCACATGGATCTTATCATTGTGCCTTCATTGGACCTACATCCTCACATGTATATTTGGGCCTCTTTTTACTCTTCACAACAATCTTCCTAGCTAACGAAAAGTTCATCACCTATGGCTCTCTTATGTTTTTTCCATTGCCTCACTATTGGATGTTCATCTCATCCTTTCAGTCATATTTTAGTGTGCATCATTGGTTTCTTTTCAACGCACTCTTGAGAAATCACAATAGCAACACAACCAGTTGGTAAGGAAATTTGGAACACACAAAGGTAATGGATCATGTTCAATTTATGTTTGAATTCTCTTGTGGTTTTCTTATTTTTGATATATCACTCCATACTTATCATGCAAAGATTCAAGTCCTCTCCATATACGCATAAGTGCTACATAGGTTGGAATTTGATCTTGATTTATGAGATTTTATAAAACCTTGGAGCTGATATGAAATCTAAAAATACAAAGAGAGTAATTCTTGTTGAAATTCATAAAGAAGCACATCTTCATTCTCACTTTTGATGAGCTTAATTTACTTCATATTCATTTAAAATGATTCATTTTTTTCCTAGATTTACTACTCGCTTTAGTTTAGATTTAATAAGTGATGATTTTGGGCCAATAAAAAATTCATAGAAAGCCACTTCTACATGCTTTTAATTCCAATCAAAAGAAGAGGTTATCTTTTGTTGGAGAAAATCGATATCTCTCAGCTAAAATTTTAACAAAATTTTTCAATGGTAAGTTTCATATGCCCATTTTCATCCTTTTCCATTTCTTTACACTTTTTGTTAAAGTTTTTGTTTTTAGTTTTGCTGATATAAAACCTTGTTTTGCAAGTCTTCATTTCACATCCATACAAGCTAAGATTTGGAACTCATTCTCCTTGTTTGCTTTTGAGTTTTTGAAGAGCAATTACGATGTTCATCAACTCAGGTAAAATGGGGAGTCCCTGAACCTTCAATTTGTTTCACAAGCATTTATTTTATTAAAGAATTGTTAGGATGTTCTCATGTTCTCATGCAGACTTTGTTTTGAAACCAAAATTTCGCAAAGGATAGAAACTTCTCAATCGACTTCATTTTGCCTCATGCTTACTATTCACTTTATGATTTTAGAGCCTAATTACTTTTAACTCTGAAAGATAGATTTTATTAAAATCTCAACATAAGATGAACATGCATGCTTGTCTTATTTTACTTTTTTGTTGAGACATTTTTATAGTTAGTCTTGTTGGGGTTGTCTTTTTAATTTGCGCTTTTCTTTCATTTTTCCTTTTCTTATTTCACATTTTTGGAGTATGCTAATTTCTTTTTCTTTAGTTTGGATTTCTTTTTCCTTTGTTGTTAGTTATGGTTTGGTTTTGGTGATACCACAAAAAATTATTTGGAAGATATTTTTGTTACCCAACATTGGTTGTCAGACATAGGAATTTTTACTCTTTCAATCTCATGGGTTCTTATTTACCTTCAAGGGATAATTTTATGGAATTCTAAAGCCCTCTTGCCTTAAATATTTCCCATGGAGGAACATGCATCCTTTCTAAGTTATATAGTTTATATTTTCAAGGAAAGAACTAGCCCGAGTTTAACTCAATGGATCCCTCCCATATTTCTACTTCATACAAATTCCTCTAAATTGATAGTCATAGGGAAAGATATGAAGTCAACATTATCGAAGTATTATATCCATTTTCTTAAGTCTATTTTACCATCCCACCCCTTTCACTCAGCTACATCATAAACATAGCTCACAAATGTGCTTATAAAAAGGGTATTTAAAAGGGGAAGCATGGAAAATATAAGCAAATCCGTCAGGGCTATGGACGCTTACTAGCAATGGGGCAATGCTTGTATGGAATTAAAAGACAACTTTGTTGGGGTACTAACCAAGCTCGTTGGTAGCAAAGCAATGTTAGAGACTATTAATATCTATGGATATATGCTTTATCAAAAACTCCCTATTTATACCTTCTTCTATCACTCATACGAGGTAATCTTAACTATTAAATATTCCCCAAAATTTGGATTCCTAATTTTAGACTCAGTCTGCATCGAGTACTTATATTTTTGAACTTATATTGCTCGAATCACTAGTGTGGGACCTATGGGAAATGTTTTACCGTTTGATGGATTAATAGAATTCCTCACTTTTAAACTTCAGGTAAAGTTAGACTCATCATCTTTTAACCAGAGATAATTGCTTCTTCCCCGTGTGTTTCCATTGTTGTTGTGAAATCACAAGCCCCCCATTTTTTATCTTATTATCTTCATAATAATAATGGGGACCCTTTACATAAATTTTGGTTAAAGCACTTTTAATATTTTCCTTTGGTTAAGTGTGTGACATTTTTGCGAGATGTTTTTTTTCTCTAGATTTCCATTATGATTGCTTCATTGCATTCGATTTTTCATGAGCTTTCCATAGGTTCTCATTTCATCTCATTTGGATGCACATTTTGCAAATGGTGTTTATCCAAAGTTAGATGATTTTCACTGCATGGACTAAAGAATGTACAAAATTTATGTTACTTTAATTTTTGTAAATTATTTAATTAATTTCAATATGTAAATACTAATTTTTAATTTTTAATTGATTATTATTATTTTTCTAATGGTCTTACAGAACTACCACAACTGATATTGTATAACAATTAAAGTATAAAATTAATTTTTTCTCGGACCTTGGAATTCTATTTTAATTCCAATTTAAGGGGATCCAAAATCCTGAGATTAATATTCATGAGTGGTTATAGTTTTTATATGGAAATTAGTAGGTGGTTGTAGTTTATGGAGGGAAGGACCACCCAACGTGGCCCTCCTCTCCTCTCTCCTCCTTACCTAGGTCCCACCTCATCTCAGAACTCAAGATCTTGTAACTCCATTCCCTTATACCTCTTGAGATCTTTCCACCTCCCTTAGTTATCCCTTATGCCTCCCTCTATATCTCCTTATATCTCCCCCTCGTAAATCCTGCTTATGCCTCCCACTTCGATTTTCACCATTATGTTTTTTAAAATATATTACAATTTTTTTTAATTAATTTAACTTAATACTTTTAAATTTTAAATTAATTTGTAATTTATATAATAAATTAATTTAATAAATTGGAATCGTAATCTATTTTATAATTTTAATTAATTCATATATAATTAATTTAATAACTGTGATTAATTAATAATTATCTAATTTATTTTTTGTTAAGCTTGGTAGGACCATTTCATTTTCTATTAAAATAACCAAGTTTACACCACACAAATTAACCAGGTGGCCTCAACGTTCCCCAAAGGGAAACCAACTCTGTTGGTCACCGCTCCACATTGTAAGCCATCCAAAAACTATACAGTCTTAATCTTTCCAGCCAAGCTAGATATGTCTTTGTTTCATGTCCATACACTACATAACTATATAAACTGATATTTGCAACATAGAAATTAAAAGCTATCCGCATAAAACAAAATTATGCATGGGTAAGAGTCTAATCCTTCTGTTCCTCTGAGGCAGATGCAACAGGTGTCGGATCTTTGGCGGATTCCCCTGGCATATCATTCAGCTCCAATATACAATGGATATGGTGATTGATTCTATCCAACTTAATATCTTGTTTATGTAGTGGAAAGAGGATTTTCTCCAAATCCTTCCTATAGCTTGGCATTCCCTGGCATGTCACCGCCATTCCCACGGATATTTTCTCCATCCCCTTGCCTAATAAACTCTTCATTAAGCAATACAAGTACAGACTTTGCTTGAATCGTGTGATTCTTCCTCTGCTGTTGCCCGAATCCAAGACTAAGGTCCTCTAGTTTTCCATTTCTTCCTCTTGTTTTACTTCCTCTTCCCATTCTTCCAGCAATTTCTGGATTCCAACATTCCTCCCCTCTTGGTAAGCCTTTGTTGCTTCAGAGATGAGGTGTTCTACCAATTTCCTACCCCTGTGTGGTTCTGATGTACTTCTCTTCTTGCCTTTCCTTGGTTCCAGGCCTCTCCTACCACACCCACAACCCCTCGCAACATCAGCCATGACCTCCTTTCTAGCACACTAGTGACATCCACAATTAGTTTAATTAAAACACAAAATTTTAGTTGCACACCACCCCCTGGTGGCTTTGTTCTGATTGTTGTTTCCAACGTAATACATCATTCCCTACTTCTCCTCTCTGCCAGTTCTCACCATATTCAGGCTCGAGTGGATGGAAGCCCACAGCCCACAATGGGGAGGACCATAGCCCATACCCCATGTCACACCCCTTTTCCCCTCCCCATTACTAGGGTTTGCATGCAGGTCAGCCAGCCCTTACCAAAGCGAAGCTCGCAGACCCCCCTTGCTTCTTGTAATTTTCTTGTTGTAGTTCAGGTTCCTTCCCCCTCTGCCCAAGGATTAGTGACTCTACCTCTCGGTTCCACCTAGAGTTTTTGGCCTTGCCATCATTCTAGTAGGGATTCCAATTATCCCAGTGCTTGCTTTGCATGTAGCGGGAATGGCTTCGCCCCAAGCCTCCTACCAGTAGCTTCCCCCTGCCCCTTCTACCATCGCCTACCCCTCATGCATTTTCTTGCCACAGTAAAACTCCCCAAAGACATTTTTTAAGGAGCATGAAGCTTCCCAAACCAGTAGCATGCAATTCCCCCCCCAACATTGTTGGGCATGGAATCCCCCCAAGGCATGTTTTGGGGCTTAAAACCCAAGTTTTGACCAAGTCTTTTGTAAAAGCTCCGTGAATTATGGGCGCAGAGCGTGAAGTTATAATAGAGTCACAGGGTTGTCCGCCCTCGTTTTTGTAATGTAATGTCAGCTTGATAGACCTACCCATGGTCCGCGGACCATGGGATTGTATAAATAGAGTGAGGCTCTAAGTGTATAGGATAGTGAATAGAATGGAAGCATGATGAGTCTAAGAGACTGAGTCGAAGTGTAAAGTGTGTCTTTGGGTTGTAGAGTAGGAGAAGGCTCTGTAGCTGAGTGCGCAGAGGCCTAGTAGTCCGCAGCTGAATGGGTGGACCCCTGCAACTAAGTGCGCAGGACAAATTGAGTCTGTAATCATTGTAAGAATTAATAAAGAGAAGTTTACCATATTATTGTGTATCTTTTCCTGTTTTAATGTATGATTGGGTTTAAATTGCAAGTGTATTGTTTATTTGTTGCGTGAACTCTTATGAATGTGTTGTATAAATAAATATAACATAAGACATCCATTTACGCGAAGATAATTGACTAGGCGTAGGAAGATAAGTAAGATCTCAGGTGCAACTTAGGGGAATAGCGCAGAGCGCTGCTCCAGTAGCGCGGAAGCTCCACAGCCCATGGTTAGGGTTGTGCAAAGACAAGTATATCAAGGTGCGAAGGCCTGGGAAGTGTGCAAAGCAACCTGCACAAAGTGACTAACATTTGGACCAGTTCAACCTCTCAGACATCTCAAGGGTGCAGAAACCTGGTTCCAACACCCCTCCAGACTACTTCGGGTGATACCTCAGTCTGTGCTCCGCAGACTATTACAAAAAGGCCCAGTAGTATAAGGATTTGGTTGTCTAATTAACTCCGAACTTGGTTCAGGCCCCAACCAGCCAACAAATGGTTCCGTTGCGAGAACGAGATCTGTATAGAGATGTTTGATGTCATATCACTGGATTCCGACAAAGAAAGGAATTGAAGATTGTTTGGACAGAAAGGTTCATGAGTTCGCGGTGTAGGAAAACAGGAATCTGTGACTATCAAAGGAAGAGTGGTTAGACTACTACTTATATTTAGAGATCCACAAAATTTTCTTCGCATCTTTCCCCACTCAAATATACAAGTGGATTGCGAAGCTGGCAGATAGCCAAGGAAGGTGTAAACTCGACGAACCTATTGTGTGGACTCCAGAACTGGTGCGCAGATTAGAAGCATCAGAGGATAAGATCATGCACATTGTCGATCACTGGCTCAATCGAATCATAGGAGGATTCATCACCGAGTTCATGGTGGATACTTCAGTCAACTATAGCAAGGTAGAATGACACTTCCTCAAAGGGCTACGAGGTAAGTATGTTAAATCTTTCAACACTTGGATTAAAATGCTACTGTGTGAAAAATGGGTTATGCGAATAAATTGATGTTTGGGGTTATGCGAAGTGGGAGAATCTACAGAAATGAAGGTAGTACAGAACTAGAAACTAGCCCTTGATTTCACCTCCGTGAGGAGGTGAGGATGAGCTCGTAAAGGTCTCACCAAGAAGTGCGATCAATTTGATAAGGTAGAGGATTCCGCGCATACCACCCCCACCCACACCTCCACCAGTTTCACTGTCTTCACCCCCATCTTCGCCCATACCACCTCCGCCACCACCGTGAAGCAATATAGCGAGCACGATAAAGTTTCCAGTGTTCAAGGGAGTGGGGAATGAAGATCTGAACTAGTTTTGGTTCGTGATAAAAGCTGTATGGAAAGTGTAGGGAGTCACGGATGAGAATATAAAGAAGGCAAAGTTGGTTAGTGCTCTGTAGGATCACGCGCTAACTTCGTACATTAAGTATTCTAATGACAATCTGAATGTGGGGATGACGGATATCCAAGTTGCACTAAACAAAGAATTTAGCAAGCGAAAGTCGAAGGCACAGTCGATCATTGGGTTCAAAGAAATCACAATGCTACTAGGCGAGACCCCTTGGGAGTTGGATCAGAAACTAAAGTGCATAATTCGCGAAGCTAAGATGACGTTGACAGATCGACAACACCACGAATGGTTTGTAGCATCGTTAACGCCGCATCTATGGAACACGTTGTCACAACAGAAGCTAACCACCTAGGCTGAGGCCTTGGAGGTCGTGATGAGATTGCACAAGACCCTGATATAAGATCCCAACCAAGAAGTTCACCAAGTTCATGCACAATTGAAAAACTTGTGCCTTGAGATGCAGAGTTTGAAACAAGACAGGACAGCTCGCCGAGAAGTGCGCGATGAGGTATGGTGCATAAAGTGCAAGGGTCAGCGACATGACAAGGACCACTGCCCAGAGTTCGCAAATTACCTCACGAGAGGAGGACCAATGCCATTGAGACTGGAGGCACAAGCATGGTGCGCGATTTTTCATATAGGAGAAAACCATGCCACAGATAACTGCCATTTATTGCAAAAGTACACACAAAATTCACAACAATTGTTTTGTAATTTCCGTAGATCAGTGGGAAATGATGAGCACACTTGTAGAAGTTATGAGTTGATGATGGATCGAACTACTACCTACAGAGTTCAGCCCGAAACATGACCCCTTGACCAGAACGCAGGGATGGCATGAACCGGATTTCAAGGGTGCGAAAAAGGCTGAGGTGGAGGAGGAATAGGAAGAGGTCATGGGCAGCTGATATGTTACAATTATAGAGGGCTGGGACATTATGCTCGTGATTGTAGAAATCCAGCATGGCCATCATGTTTGTATTGTACATTGTTTGATCACAAAACAAAGGATTGTCCCATGCTGATAGCATGGTTGTGTGATAAAGGAGCACTCCAACCTCCCCCGACTCAGACCCTGCAAAGTACTTGGGTTCTCAAGGCTCCAATGAAGGAACCAAAGTTTGATTTGGAGTGCACTAAGGAAACCTTCATGGAAACCAAGGAGAGCTTTGCTGACGCCTCCACTGTAGGAAGTAAAGACAGACCGGAGCCGAAAATGGACCCATCAATGCTCACGATGTTCTTGGAAACATGCATGAAGTTGCTACGCAACAAAAAGGTTGTAAAGGGGTTGCAGGAAGTCATAAATAGATGCATTGGGACCATGCCAAGAGAACCACGTGTAGTCTGCAAGCTCGGAAAGCACATGACGCAAACGGGAATGGAGATGAGATTGACCGTGCAGATTAGAGAATATGAGATGGACGAAGTGATTCTAGATCTAGGATCAAATGTGAACGTCCTGTTGAAGCAAACATGGGAGCGCATGGGAAGGCATACACTGCAATGGTCTCCTATCCAAATGTGAATGGAGAACTAGCAAAATATCCTACCTATAGGGAGATTCCAGGGAATCATAGTAGATATCAAAGGAGAAAGCGCACTAGCAGATTTTGAAGTGATAGAGATTGTTGATGAAAACAATCCCTACCCCACACTATTAGGAATAGATTGGGCCACTTACATGAATGGGGTGATAAATCTGAAGAAGTGCAAGATGATTTTTGAGAAAAAATCTTTGTGCATGGTTGTACCGTTGGACCCTACAGAAAGATCGCGCTACATGGAGCCGGTGTGCGACTACGACAGTGACGATGACTTGGACTGCATCTACAAGATAACCGCGTGAGAGCAATACCGGGTGAATCCGACCACAGATGGATGAATCTCATGGGAGCGCGAAAGCTCATGCTCATCGGATTCAGATGAGGAAATTGAACGATGGCAGAACCGGTTACATGAGGTAACCACACTAAACTGTAACATGATGACGAGATCGTTGTGTTGCGTATCAACGGAGGTAAGGGAGTTTCCTACGTATGATGGGTTAAGTGAGGTGGTTGAATTCTTGAGCCGATTTGAAAGAGAAGTTTTGGAACAACAAAATTTCAAAGCTTTGAAATGGGTACTGTGCGCTACGCTCACGAGGTGGTGGGGTACGCACCAAAGAATTTTTTACGACTGGCGCGAATGCAGAAGGATGATGCACAGTCGGTTTGGGAAGCCTCAGATGTGATTGACAGACAATATTGCCAGATGAAGTGGTCCATGCACCCACCTATTCAGATGGATACAGGCGTATGGTGTGAAACCTATGCGGAAGCACACAGTCTTCACATTAGGAGACACGGTCAATAAGCAAGTGTGGGCAGGGCAATGGCACGAACAACCCCTCTGATTGGAACCATGAAGTATGGAAATACCAAGTGCATAGAAGGTTATCCACACAGAAGCCTTTAACAAAGTGTTCAAAGTGCTGAACAAGGCCCATAATGCAAAGGGAACTGACTGGGACCTGCGCGTACCGGCGGTTCTATGGGCTTATAGGACCACATGCAAGAACCTGACAATACAGGCATCTCCAAGGCTAGAGTATGAAGTGAATGTTGTAATCCCCATAGAGCATGAAATTCCTAGTCCGCACATGACAGCACTTGTAGATATGGTAGTTCGCAAAACCTTGGAAGAAGAAATCCAACGGGGTAATTTTAGGCTCCAAGAACTTGAGAAAGAAAGGATGCGATTAAGGAAGAAAAGCACTCTAATAGAAGTGGAAGTCAAGAAGCTGGAGGATGAAATAAAGAAAATTTTCTCGATAAGAAGAGTAGGGTGATAAAACAAGGTGTCCATGATCACACTGAAAAATTTGAGGACTATCGCTACCAATTGATTAGTCTGATGCCTTGGCTTGGACTACATATTACTAAGTGAATCAACTAGGATGGCACGCTGTAGATGATAAAGTGCGCAATGCTACCAATAACAATAAAAGGTGGGTATTTTCCAGAAAAAGTGATGGATGACCAGATGACACACTATATAGGTGGCACGACCACCTAACTAGCCATGGAAAGTATAGTCTTAGCACTCCTAACAGTTGAAAGGAGGCACGGGACTATAAACTACTCTGGTCGAGAGCTGCGCAATGTTGGAGCTGCGTTTAGAAGCAAAGATTCACAGGATCCATGACCACACAAGGGGGGCTGTGTTGCCATGTAGGGTGGACAGAAAGTGACCATTGAAGTCACTATTCATGATGTGATGCTCAACTTGAGACCAAATGGACCGGGTGGCAGGCATTTAAGACGAGATTTATGGGTAAGATTTGGGAAAATCTACCACCAAGGGAGCATTAATGAACCAAATTTGGGGGGGGCAGTTGAATTCAAATTCAAAAGGCGTTGTAAATTACAAAGGGTTTCAAAGCAAAAAACACTTGGTCATTTGCGAATTGAGCAGTTGTATACCCCATGTAGCTTGAGCAGAGCCCTGTTTGACCTGTGCAGAGCGTTGATTGAACCCCTGAGTATGAGAGCGATATATTTATGGTCAGACACAATGGCAGCATCTAAGGAAGTTATGGAAATTACAAAGAGGATTTTAGAAGAGGTCCGGTAGGCCCTGACTATAGGGGATGCCCCTAAAGGCGCCAGGATTATGGCAGAAATCCCTAAATCACCACGCACGCTAAGACCAAAGAAAGACAAATAGGCGATGGTTCCCGTACGTGTGTCCCTGCAAAACCCGCTACGCACCAAGCTGACAATGGAGGAGAAGGGGAAATCCATTAACATAAAAACCGATGAAGAGGAGGAAGACCTGGAGGACCTTATCATTGAAGAAGACTAGGAAGAAGGCATGGAGGAGGAAACTAAACCTGTGCACCCTCCAACAAAGTTTCCCACCTATATCCCCCCGCAGAAGGGGAAGGCTAAAGTGCCCAAGGATCTTGACGAGAGAAAGAGCTCTCTCTAGACCCCGCTCCTCCTAGACAACATCATATTTGAGGGCACGCACCTAGGACGGGTTCCTAGCTTAAAATTTGAAGATTGGGACCTCGCTGACCATGAGAAGTTCGCTCAACTAGAGCGCGCAACTCATGAAGCCTAAGTAGAACACCGCGACGAGGGTTACTGAATTAGAGCTATGAAAGTGGTTGCATGGAGTGGAAAAGGCAGGGCTACTAAACCTACTTTGGGTGTTGCATTTCCACCGCACCCCAGTTACAATTTTTGTCATCAGGCAGCTACTCTGCTTGGTGCATGGTGGGTGTTTGTGGCTGGAGGAGCCCATCCCCATCACGGAACACTTGATTCACCGCATCACCCGGCTGCCATGCAAAGGAGAGGACCTTGCAGATATCTTGGAGGGGAAAAGCAGTGACTTGGCCATCATGGAGGCCATGAAGAAGAAGTATAAACTGGAAAAGAAGAAGCAGGGCTATGCCATATCCAACATCAACAAAAAAGCAGTAAGAGTGGTGACCCAAATATTGGCAGGTAAGGTTATGTGCAAGTGCCGCGTAGATGAGCTACCCACGCTAGTGGTAGCACTTTCTGAGTAGTGCGCAAAGGGGGTCTAGTTTAACTAGTCTGAGTTCCTCTGCAAGGAGTTCTTGGAGAATTTCTCCAAAGCTTAAGAACAAGGCAAAATGTTCCACTATGCATGGCTTCTGCTATCCATAGTGCTTGTGGTAGGGGAATTGTTGGAGGACAGTCAGTTCCCCACAATTGATAGCGATCTGCCAAAGGCTGCGAAGTACACTTTGCTCTGGGCCACAAAGGATGCAAGCTAGATCCGTGACATTAAGATATTATGGATGTTCATGAAGATGAACCTCAAAATGGGGATCAACCGTAAGACGCAATTATCACCCACTGTCTACAATAGCATGCAAAGTTTTCTAGAGTTTAAGGCAGACCTCCACATCATATACATCAGAGTGCACAAGGACCCAACCAAGTAATGGAGATTGCTACCCTTTGTAGCCACGGACGATGTAATCTTTAATGTAATAGAGACATGGCCACCGGAGTGGCATGCTCTAGACATCGCGGCAATGGAGAAGTCTACGGCACAAAGTAAGAAAGAGGGGGCCAAACTGCGCATGATGCAGTTAGCCGAGAAGAAAAGGAAGGAGGCAGTGGCAGCAGAAGTATAGGAGGCGCGAGATGCTACACAAATAGCAGTTGAACACAAAAAGGCCGCAGAAGTAGCAACAGTGTAGGAGGCAGCCGCGAAGGCGTGCGAGGGCCAAAAGTCACCTTCACATGGGTAGGAAGCAGAGGAAGAGGAAGGAAGAACGAACCCACAAACCACATCAACGCATTTGAAGCGCCATCACCCGGCTGAGCGGAATCGCAAGAAGGTCAAGACATCGAAGTTGTCTATTGACCTGATCACCCTTATCGAGGGTGATCCGCATGACATTGGTAAGATAGTGCATGATGTTACCTCCGAGGCGCTCAAAAATATTGTGCAGGAGAACTAAATTATGTTGGGGGCCCTCAAAGCGTAGCTGGAGGAGTTGCAGGTGTGCACCCCTCAGGCTAGTACCCTTTCGACCAGCCTCACAGTCAGGACAATGGCAGCAAAACAAATGTTGTGCACTTAGGTGACCAATACCATAATGCTTCTACAAGGGGTATTGGTGACAACAAATGAGGCTGATAGACCTATGATTAGCATCCTGAAGGGTATCGGAATCAACATGGTTTCACTCCCATGGGAGACATTATACGTTCTTCAGGATGGAATTACTATAGAACTGCAGGCTAGGGAGAGCCGCGTGCTGCAAGTACTAAGCGAGAAAAAAATCAACATGGAACAGTTGATCTTGCAGTGCAACGAAGTGTTGTTACAGAATTGGTAGCTGGTACAGGTACTAGACAAATCTTGTCAAAGCATCCCTGAGTTGGCCATCTCAGTAGACACACCAACAGAGGTGTGCATCCACAAGCTATCAGCATGGGTGCGCGAGGGGTGGGAGGAAATGGCAAAGGTTCAGTTGGAGTTGAACCTTCAGATCGTAGAGCTACGATTAAAGGCGCAACTCTCCACCGCTCCAGAAGTAAGAGAGAAACGTGCTAGCACTATTATAGCAGGACTAGACGAGATCGGCAGTGTAGTGAGAGAATACACCAGAATGCGGGAGAAGTCATTTGAGGCCTTCACGAATCTGCAAGAGGACCCCAAATCTAGCACTTAGAAATAGAGGCAGGAGAAATACAGCAGCAGTGTGACAACGTCAAAGGAATTGCGCACACAGTAGCCCTCACTTAGAGGCTCATGTGGATGCAAAAGCCCAAAGCGCTTAAAGAACAGGTGGACATAGCATGGTACAAAGAAGCAGTCTTGAAGGCACGTGTTTAGCCTTGGATCGACGAGGCCTTCACCATCACAACAGAAATTGAAGGCAAGCTTGCACAAATGCGAGGAAGCAGTTCTGACACCGCGGTATTGTAAAAACACATACATGAGATCCAGTAGGCAGCCGCTCAGTGCGGTGCTGACCTTGCAACAATTCGGACAGAGTTGGAGGGACTCTGTGCGAAGATCTCTGTGCCAACAGAGTGACTCGAGGGTGAGTCACGATGTTTGTGTTGGGGGCCTGTTGGGCATGGAATCCCCCCAAGGCATGTTTTGGGGCTTAAAACCCAAGTTTTTACTAAGTCTTTTGTAAATGCTCCATGAATTATGGCCATGCAGCGCGAAGTTATAATAGAGTCACAAGGTTTTCCACCCTCATTTTTGTAATGTACTGTCATCTTGAAAGACCTACCCATGGTCCACAGACCATGGGATTGCATAAATAGAGTGAGACTCTAAGTGTATAAGACAACAAATAGAATGGAAGCATGATGAGTCTAAGAGACTGAGTCGAAGTGTAAAGTGTGTCTTTGGGTCGTAGATTAGGAGAAGTTTCTGCAGTTGAGTGCGCAGAGGCTTAGTAGTCTGCAGCTGAGTGAGGGGACCCCTGCAGCTGAGTGCGCAAGACAGGTCGAGTCTGTAATTATTGGAAGAATTAATAAAGAGAAGTTTACCATATTATTGTGTATCTTTTCCTGTTTTAATGTATTATTAGGTTTAAATTGCAAGTGTACTATTTATTTGTTGTGCAAACTCTTATGAATGTGTTGTATAAATAAATATAACATAAGACATCCATTTACGTGAAGATAATTGGCTATGTGTAGGAAGATAAGTAAGATCTCAGGTGCGACTTAGGGGAATAGTGCAGACCACTCCTCCAGCAGCGCGGAAGCTCCACAGCCCCTGGTTAGGGCTGCACGAAGGCATGCATATCAGGGTGCAAAGGCCTAGGAAGTGTGTGAAGTAACCCGCATGAAGGGACTAACAGTTGGACCAGTTCAACCTCTCAGACATCTCAAGGGTGTCGAAACCTAGTTCCAGCACCCCCCCATACTACTTCCGGTGATACCTCAGTCTGCGCTCTGTGGACTGTTGCAAAAAGGGCCGATAGTACAAGGGTTTGGTTGGCTAATTAACTCCAAACCTAGGTTAGTTCCCAACTAGCCAACAAGCAATCATGGGTATTACCCATTTGGCAGAAGGTATGGACGCAAAACCAGGTAATGGAAAGCAGTTGCCTTCCCCATTACCACCAATAGTTTTCTATCCCCTAGGCTTTCTTACTTATTACCCTCCTTTCCCCCCAGCAAAACCCCAACCAGAACATAATTACAGTGTTGGAGCAGAGTTGAATTACATACTTGAAGCCCGCAGGCGTTCATCATCGAGCTTGGTTCGTCATGTTCCAACATCCTCCCACAACACTGCAATGCCACCCTTCCCCACAAGATAACCCTCTAACATTTCGCATCGAGTTACCTCGCCCACCTATATGCCCTACCTTACCTCTCATCTTGCCACCTTTCCCACCTCCCTAACATACATTCATGCCAAGGGTCACTGCACCCCCTGCCTTGAACATGTGGGGGACGATGATACTAATTTCCAGGGTACTAGTCGTAACTACAACTAGCATGTACCAACTGTTGGCCTACATCCCGATTGATATCTTGATTTGTTGGGGGTCTACTTTCTCAACTCTATCTGAGGTCCTAAACCAATATTTCCCCCAGGGGTTTGATGCTTTCATCGTAGGATTGGACTGGCCACTATTTTTCTAACATTCTCGATTGATGATTGCATCCCCAGGTGGCTAAGAAGTCAGCCCCTTTGTTCCCCTCCCTCCTGACATGTCTGACCTAAATGTATTCAAACTTGGGGATGATTTCACCTATCTCTTGGATGAGTCTTGTTGTCCGCCAACTCTGGATGAGCTTATCCCACTTAGTGCCATTGTTTAGTTTTTCCAACGTATTTATGACCAAGCTTGAGTCCCCTTCCACCTCTAAGTTTCGATATCCCATTCTAACAGCTATTAGGAGACCCTGTCACACTGCAGCAAACTCTGCCTCATTTTTACTGGCTATCAAATAGCATTTAGCATAAATGAGCCGAGTGTTAGCCTGGGGGTCCCGGAAGAGGCTACCTAGCCCTGCCTCACCTAGGTTCCCTTTGGATGCCCCATCGAAGTTTAGTTTCATGAAGCCTTCTTCCGAAGGGATAAAATGAGACCGGGATGTCAAACCTACCCTGTTTATCTTCCACGTCGTGGTGGCAATCATTCTTGGGGATAAGTTGAGCTTCTGAAGGATACGTGCTTCTTAGGGGGGTAATTGCTGGTCATTTTGATGCCATGACTTAGCAAGAATTGTTTCCCTAATATTTTGGATTATACCTTCCCATATTTTCTCATGGGCAGTTGCTTTATACTTAAAGATTCTATGGATTTGTTCCTTCCAGATCACCCAGAGGTTGAATCCTAGGGCCAGACCCCATGCTCGATTTAGGAGGATTTTTTATTTAATGCTATTTTGTTCTTGGTCCATTATTTCGAAAACTCCTTGCATTTTCCTCCACTTTTTCTCTGCAAACGGGCATGTGTTGAGGATATGCTCCATGTCTTCTCTGTGTTGATGGCATAGCCAACAAAAGGAAGGCCCTTGAAATCCTATTTTCTACAATTGATCCCAGGTCAAGATGTGCCCTTTGTAAACCATCCAAAGGAAATGGGTTACCTTGGGCCACCATCCTCCCTTCCAGATTTTTTTCCATATGATATCTTGCCTATCCTAGTCTTGTCTTACTTGAATGTCATAGGCTTCGTTTATAGTGAAGGTGCCTTTAGTGGTATGTCCCCATCTCAAAATATCTAGATCATGATGGATCGTTAGCTTTCTTGACTTCAATTATTTGTCAAGAGCTTTCCATTGTTCCATTTCTATTGCCTGGTCCCAGTCTTCCTTTGTCTTCCATCTCCTCCAGCTTCCCATTCCTTGGTCTTCTTTCCATAATTGTTCCACCACATGCTTATTCCTATCCCTGGTATACTAGTATATGTCCCTGAGCTCATGTATCTCTATCATTTTTTCTCTTTGTTGCCATGAATCCATCTAGAATCTTGTTGCTTTTCCATTACGAATCTCCCAAAAAGCATGTTGGTTAATAAGGTGTCTATTGTGGGCTGCCAGATTCCACACTATCGATCCATTTGGGGGATCTTGATATCTTAGGATATCCTCTATTCTCTCAGGTATATTGTATTTCCTTTGGGGGATCTTGATATCTCAGGATATCCTCTGTTCTCTCAGGCATATTGTATTTCCTTGTCCAAATTTGTTTCCATAGATCTGTCCCCCCTCCAATCCATCGCCACCAAAGTTTTTCTCCCATTCTTTGATTCAAAATATAGGGATCTCTAAGGCCAAGCCTACCATCCAATTTCTTTTTGGTTAGTCCTTGCCATGATACCAATGCTCCTCCCCACAGGAATTTTTTGAATATATCCACCATTTTGGAACATGCTCCTTTGGGGGTAGCCATGCTTGAAAGTTGGTATATGGGAATTGACTGTAGCACAACTTTGAGAAGGATTGTTCTCCTAGCTATGTTAAGAAATCTAAAAGCCCAACAATTGAGCTTTCCTTGTAATTTTTGGAGGATGTTCTACCAACAAGTACTTCTTAAAGGGTTATCAGAAAGGGGCATGCCCAGGTATTTGGACGGTAGATTCCCAGTGCTAAACCCAAGGATTTTGGCTAGATAGTTCTTGACATTACCTTGGGTATTGAAGAAAAGGATACAGGATTTTTCATTGTTTATCATAGTCCCCGAGGCTTCCATAAATGTATTTAGGATTTCTCTAATTCGATGGGCTTCCTTCAAGGAGAACTGACATAATAACATGATATCATCAACAAACTATTGATGGGTGATGGGCATGTCATTACCCCATATCCTTAGGCCTTGAAGTCAGGATTCTCGAACCTCATTTCTTATGAACCAACCTAAACCTTCTGCTGCAATGATAAACAATAAGGGCGATATAGGGTCCCCCTGTCTAAGGCCCTGGGTTGGGTTGAATGTCAAGGAATGGGTCCCATTCAGTAGAATAGAGAAAACTAGGGAGGATATCATGGCAAGGATCCATTTTATCCATCTTTGGGCAAAGCCATAGGCTTTGAGGATACTTGACAGGTAACCCCAACTGAGTCTATCATATGCCTTGGATAAATCTAATTTTATCATCATACCAGGAATCTTTTGGGTCTTTAGAGAGTGGAATAATTCCTGAGATGTGATGAAGCCATCAAGGATTTGTCTACCCTCAAAAAATCATGTTTGTTTAGGAGAGATGAGGTTGGGAAGGAGAGGCTTCAGACGTTTTACAATAAGAGTAGCAATGATCTTGTAAATGACATTACATAAGGCTATGGGTCAAAATCCTTGAGGATCTTCAGACTTTGCAATTTTAGGAATCAAAGCTATAAAAGTAGAATTCAAACTGGGACATACCTTTTGATTACGACGTCATTCCTCTACAACCTCTAGGATCTCTTGCCCCATGAATTTCCAGGTGGCTTGATAGAATTTTGTTGTGAACCCATCAGGTGCAAGGGCTTTATTCTTCTGCATTCCATGGACTATCTCTTCAACTTCTTCTAGGGTAGATGCACAGATCAGGGCCATGTTCTAGTCTCCAGTTATTAGATGGGGTATGTGTTGTGTGATCCTTTGAATGGCTCTTGTTCTATTCTCAGGGGTTTCCAAGAGAAGGTCTTTGAAGTGGTTGACTAGGAGTTCTTCCATCTCTTCATGTTGAACTTTGTGTTGCCCTTCCTCATCCTTTAAGGAGTATATTCTGTTGTGCTGACAGTGGTGCACCATGTCTTTGTGGAAGAATCTTGTATTTCGTTCTCCTTCCCTCAGCCAATGGACCCAGGATTTCTATTTCCAGAGAATCTCTTCCTGTTTTCTTCTTTCCTCCATCTTGTTTATCAACATTCCTTCTTCTCGGACAAGCTCTTCAGATCTCCCTTCCTGGATAATTTGTTATTGGACTTCCACCATACGTTTGTTTATCTCATTCTGATCCTTGATAATGTGTCCAAATTCTTCTTTATTCCACTTCCTGAGCTTCTTCTTTAGCTCTTTAAGTTTCAATTGGAAGGTATGCATACAGTTATCCCTGTTGTTCACTTCATGTCCACCATTCCTCTATTCTTTTAAGGAGTCTCAGGTCTCTGAGCCAGAAGGCTTCAAACCTGAAGGGGCGGTTCTTGGGCCTTGATTTTAGGTCCACCTCCAGTCGTACTGGCCAGTGATCCGACCCCATGCATGGGAGGATCGAGGCTTCCATAAAAATATCGTGGCTTATCAACTACTCTGAGAATAGGAACCTATCCAGTCTACATGCTATTTGATGTATCCCCCCTCTTCTGTTGTTCCAAGTGTGAACACCATTGATTGTGGGCATATCAATGAGGCATAGATTTGTTATGGTTTCACTAAAGGCTTCCATATCTCCATCCGCCCTTCTCATTTCCCCCTTTTTTTCACAAGGGTTGCAATCATGTTAAAGTCCCCTCCCACTATCCACAAGTCCTCTGGGTAGAGGTTCCTTAGGTTTACCAACTTTTGTAAGAAGGTGTTAAAATTGGCAACTAGGGCCAAACGTCATGCGGGTCATCTTATTCGTGGCTGATAATACTTTTATTAGATTCCTGTCATCGAGAGGTGTAGGATTGATATATAGATCATCTGATTTTGATAAGTATTCATGGAGATATGAATTTATTTTGATTATGGAATTATTATCAGGCCGAACTACAACTCATGCAGGCTCAAAAGCCCAATAGTCGCATCTATTCAAACACCAAAATTGTGTATAAATACAAGAGGAATTTTCCTCATTTGGAATCACTCATATCATCACATCTCTCTCTCTCTACTACACAAAAAAGAGTCTCTTCTCTATTGTGCAGAAAAGGGTCTCTCCCTCACACATGTGAAGCCGGAAGCTGCTGAAACTGAAGCTACAATTACAGAATTAAATTTTAACCTACGTGGACCAGAAGATCTCCTCATTTGAACTATGCTATAGTTTCATCTAAACCTCCTATGAAAGCCACAACTATTGGTGGTGGAATCAAGTCAATCCGACGGACGGTTTGCAAGATATCGACTGCCCTAGTTTGAAGGAAGCTGATGAAACTGAAGCTGCAACTACAGAAGTGAAGTTTGACCTACGTGGACCAGAAGATCTCCTCATATAAACTGCGTTGTAGGTTCATCTGAACCTCCTCTAGAAGCTGCAACTTTTGGTGGTGGAATCAAGCCGATTCGACAGTCGGTTTGTGAGATATCGTCTGCCCTAGTTTGATGATGAAGCCGCTAATGCTGATGCTGTTGATCTAGGGTTTGCTACTGCTGATATAAATGAGATTTATTGTACTATTTCTCTCTACTGAATTATTGAATATAAAAGAAGATTTGATCACAGGGTTTCCCCACAAATTGTGGGGTTTGTCCCTAGCTAGCCGCCACATCTTGTGTCTCTTGTCTTGGCTTGTTTTCTATTGATCGTTTAATGTTCTATCTGCACTTTACTTTATGTACATGTGATTGCTAATCTGTGGAATATAATGAGAAAAGAAAGTAAACTATTATAAGCATAGAACATACCATAACTTAACATGGTATCAAAGTTGAGGTGAAGACAAAGCTTGAGCAAGAGCAAGAGCAATCACCGAAGAGAAGATAGGCAAGGCTATCCTAGAAGAAAAAGGAGTGTTGGACCATGTGAGCGGAAATATTGTTGGGCCTCCATCAAATGCATCTGCTGCTACCAGGTAAAAATGGAAAACCAGAGAAGTCAAAACAAAGAAGATCATCTGGGACTCTATCGACAAGCACTTGGTGGCCTACATCTCTGACCTGAACACCTCCAAGTAAATTTACGATAGACTGGTTATTTTATTTAAAGTTAATGATGCAAATCAAGTTTTTTTTCTTAGAAATAAGCTGAGGGAAATCAAGAAGGGTACAAATGAGAGTATGCAAGCATACTTCTTAAGAATCACTGAGATCAAGAATTATCTCCTATCTAATGGGGAAATTATTACTGATAGGGAAATGGCACTCATGACTCTTGGAGGATTACCATTTGAATGGTACGTGTTTAGGACTACTCTTCTGAACAATGTAATTTCTGGTTTCAAGGAATTAATGGATAGATGCATTCTAAAAGAAACAAGGTAGAAGAGCAAGAAATGCCCTTGCCTAAAGGTCCTCTTGCTGCTTTTTCTTCTCATGCTAAGAAAAGAAATAATTCCGAGTCTAAATAAAAAAGAAATGCTAGACCTAAGGGTGGAAGAAAAGGATGATATTACATTTGCAATAAAGCAGGTCACTATGCAAGGGAATGCCCTGATAGAAAGGACTCTCACTGTGACGATGATCAAAATCCCTCTCATGGTAATCAAGGGGATGGAAAATTCAATAGCAAAGGTAAAAGGAATGTTGGAAATCAAGGAAGAGGACAACCATTCAAGAAGGCTAGAAATTGTAAGATATATTAAATGCACCTGACCTCAAAAAGAACCTGGTGTCCATCTTGGCAATGGAAGACAAAGGCTACAAGGGAACCTTCAGCAATGGCAAGGTACGTATATGGAAAAATAATGTTAAAGATTCCTTTACTCTTGGGTTTCATGTTGATTCATTATATCAGGTCGATGGAAGTCCGCTAGGTGTCATATCTTATGACGCATATTTTCAATCCGAACTTTGGCATCAGAGGTTTTCCCACCTTCATTATAAAGCTCTACCCCGTGTAAGACAAATGGTGATAGGGATGCCCAAATTCTGAGTAGAGAAAGAAGGTGTATGTCTAGGATGTGCCGAAGGAAAGCTCAAAATGGGACCATTCCCCTCAAGCCAAAGCAAGAACTCCGATATATTACAGTTGGTTCACTCAGGCATATCTGAGGCTGGTATTAAGAGGAAGAATACTACACCACATACTCCTTAGCAGAATGATGTGGTAGAAAGGAAGAACTATACGATTGTGGAAGTTGTCTCTATGGGTAGATGGTGTAACAATGCCTAATGTGGAGGAACCCATGGATCTTATTTATCCACTTGAGCCTTCCTCTTCTAGGAAGAGGCCTTCATGGCTTAGGCGGATACTTGATGATGTTGAAGAACATGTTGCACCCCGAGGAACCTTTCGTGAAAGTAAAAAACCTAAAAGGTATCAGGGATACCTCACCATCATGAGCACGATCATACAAAATGAGCCTCCATCATTCTCAGATGTCGTCAAGCATCAAGTATGGAAGGATGCTATGACCAAAGAATATGAGTCTATTATGGAGAATGATGTTTGGGAAGTAGTTCCCAGACCCCAGGACAAGACAATTGTCACTTCTAAATGGATTTACAAGATAAAGCATGCATCATATGAAAGTACAGAAAAGTATAAGGTTCGTTTTGTTTCTCGTGGTTTCTCCCAGAAGGAAGGTATAGACTATGATGAGATATTTGCACCTGTTGCGAGATATATGACCATTTGCTTGATCATAGCCCTTGCCGCTTCACAAGGATGGAACCTACATTAGATGGATGTCAAGACCGTGTTCTTGCACAGCTCAATCAAAGAAGATGTCTACGTGGAGCAACCCGAAGTATTTGAGATTTATGATCGAAAATCTCATGTATGCAGGTTGAGTAAGGCTCTCTATGGGCTGAAGCAAGCACCTCGAGCATGGTATGAGAGGATCGACAGTGACTTGATGAAGCTGGGATTCACTAGGAGTGAAGTCGATCCTAATCTTTACTTTAAGGTTGAAGATGACAAACCTCTCATACTGGTTCTGTATGTGGATGACCTCTTTCTAATAGGTGCAGACCCTCTCATTCTCAAATGTAAGAGGGAGTTGGCTTCTGAATTTGAAATGAAGGACCTAGGACTGATGCACTATTTCTTAGGACTTGAAGTGTGGCAGAAGCAAGGGGAAGCTTTCCTATCTCAAGGAAAATATGTGGTGAAGATATTGGAAAGATTCGGTATGGTGGACTGCAAGCCTGTAACTACCACGATGGAGCTTGACTTCAAGAAGTTAAGCGGTAGTGCTGCTGGACCTGTTTTACGAAATGCTATCGAGTATCGGCAACTCATTGGAGCATTAATGTTCTTAGTGAACTCCCGTCCAAATATATGCTTCGCAGTCAACATGTTGAGTCAACATATGGTTGAACCCCACCACATACATTGGATTGGTGCCAAGAATCCGTTGAGATATCTTCGTGGCACAATCACTTATGGGTTAAGATACATTGCCGGAGATGTGAGACTATTTGGATACATAGATGCTGATTGGGTAGGCAGTGTGGTGGACCATAAGAGCACTTTCAGGTGTTGTTTCACCTGGGGATCTGCTTCGATATCCTGGATGAGCGGGAAGGAGAAGTCGGTGACTTTGAGCACTGGTGAAGAAAAATATATTGTTGCTAGCATGGCCTCTTGTGAGGCAATTTGGTTGCGAAAGCTCTTCAGTGAGTTGTTTGGATTTACATTGGATACCACTGTGATTCTTTGTAACAACCAAAGGTGGGATTGAATTATTGAGGAATCCCATATTCATCGATTGCTCCAGTAGATAGACATCATCTGGGATATGGTAAGTCAATGAGCAAGGAGGCTCCATCGCATTAAGATGATGTACAGGTCGATACTCCTTATTAAAGCCCCAAGGAAAGATCTAATCTATGATTTTCCCAAACGATTTGGAGTCGTTAGGAAACCCTCGTACAAGGGTCCTGCATGTTTCATACATTGAGCTCTAGGATCTCTGAGGGCTTATGGTTCTTACTGGAGCAACATACGACCACAAGGTGATTCACTCTCCCTTGGTGGTGCACACTAGAACAAGATGATTCGCTCTCTTGTGGGACAAGATGATTCGCTCTCTTGTGGAATAGGATGATTCGCTCTCCTGTCTAGCAGGATGATAAGTCCTCTTGTGAGGCTTGGATTGATGAGTTCTCCATGGAAATTGTAGCATGATTGATGTGTTCTCCTGTGAGGCCTGGATAGATGTGTTCTCCATGGTGACTGTAGTGGGATTGATGTGTTCTCCTGTGAGGCCTGGATTGATGTGTTCTCCATGGCGATTATAGCAGGATTGATGTGTTCTCCTATGAGGCCTGGATTGATGTGTTCTCCATGGCGATTGTAGCAAGATTGATGTGTTCTCCTGTGAGGCCTGGATTGATGTGTTCTCCATGGAGGCCTGGATTGATGTGTTCTCCATGGAAATTGTAGCAGGATTGATGTGTTCTCCTGTGAGGATGGGATTGATTAAGTTCTCCTGTTGAGACATCTTACCCATGTAGTCGGGGACTCATGGGAAGTACCTCTCATTTGATCAATGAGCAGGGAAATGAAGTTAGGGACCATAATAGTACCGATGGATGCATCGTTGTATCTACTGTACTCCCTACGCTAGGATGACCTCCATTGATCTGGGATTAATGATACTGGTCTGGGACCAGTGGTAGGAGTGGTACATTCTATGACACTAACTTCGGGTTGGTTGTTACTGGTCTGGGACCAATGGTCCGCACTCTAAGGCTGACTTTGAGTCAGTGGAGGATGTTATTGGTCTAGGAACAGTGTTAGGAGTTGTACTCACTATGACGCCGACTTCGGGTTGGTTGAGACTGGTCTAGGACCAGTGGTACATACTCTGAGACTGACTTTGAGTCAATATGATACATCCTCGATCATTTCTTCTTCTTCATAATTCGGGCAAAAGCATAGCAGAGCATAACAGAGCAGAGTTGTACAGAACATTATAGGGAAGAACAAGGCAAAGCAGAACAGGTAGAATAGAGCAGAGCAAGGCAACGGTTAGGTTGTACAGGGTAGTGCATTTGATCGATGAATAGTAATGACTGATAGACAAATTGCAGATGAAGTTCTCCCTAGTTGAGAGGGAGTGTTAAAATTTGCAACTAGGGCCAAACTTCATGTGGGTCATATTATTCGTGGCTAATAATATTTTTATTAGATTCCTCTCATCGAGAGGTGTAGGATTGATATAAAGGTCATTTGATTCTGATAAGTATTCATGGAGATATGAATTTATTTTGATTATGGAATTATTATCAAGCCGACATACAACTCGTGTAGGCTCAAAAGCCCAATAGTCGCATCTATTCAAATACCAACGTTGTGTAAAAGTACAAGAGGACTTTTCCTCATTTGGACTCACTCATCTCATCACATCTCTCTATATACTGCGCAGAAAATAGTCTCTTCTCTCTTGCGCAAAAAGGGTCTCTCCCTCACACATGTGAAGCTGGAAGTTGCTGAAACTAAAGCTGCAATTGCAGAAGTAAATTTTGACCTACGTGGACCAAAATATATCCTCATATGAATTGTGCTATAGGTTCATCTGAACCTCCTTTGAAAGCCCCAACTTTTGGTGGTGGAATCAAGTCAATCCGACGGACGGTTTGCAAGATATCGACTACCCTAGTTTGAAGGAAGCTGCTGAAACTGAAGCTGCAACTGCGGAAGTGAAGTTTGACCTGCGTGGAACAGAAGATCTCCTCATATGAACTACATTGTAGGTTCATCTAAACCTCCTCTGGAAGCCGCAACTTTTGGTGGTGGAATCAAGCTGATCCGATGGTTGGTTTATGAGATATCGTCTGCCCTAGTTTGTTGATGAAGCCACTAATGCTGATGTTGCTGATCTAGGGTTTGCTACTGCTGATATAAATAAGATTTATTATATTATTTCTTTCTGCTGAATTATTGAAGATAAAAGAATATTCGATCAAAGGGTTTCCCCACACATTGTGGGGTTTGTCCATGGCTAGCCACCACATCTTGTGTCTCTTGTCTTGGCTTGTTTTCTGTCAATCGTTTAATGTTCTATCTGCACTTTACTTTCTGTACATGTGATTTCTAATCTATGGAATATAATAAGAAAAAAAAATAAACTATTATAAGAATAAAACATACCATAACTTAATAGAAGGATCCTCTTTCTCCAGGGATATGAGAACCATATACCCCTGTAAACAAGACCCATTCATTGGATCCTATATTCCAGAATTTTCCTATGAGAATTCTTGGTAACTTGACCCAGTCTTCGAACTAGACTTCTTCTAGATTCCATAGAATCAGAAGCCCCCCTGCATTGTCATTAGCATCCTGAGCCATGACCTGATACTCAGGCTTAAAGTGCTCCATAATTTCTTTCAATTTTCTTTCACTGATTTTAGTTTCTTGTACTATCATAATATTGGGCTTGTCTTTTTTCAGTCTCTCTTTAAGGTACCTCTGTTTGCCTCTGCTATTGAGGCCTCTAATGTTCCAGGTTGTAATAATCATTTCAACAATTTTAGGGGTTGTTGAAAGACTTCTGACAATGGAACTACTCTTCCAGAATTTACAAGCAACTCACCAACCATCTGGATGGATTCATTCATCGTTCTCCTTCCTCTTTTTTTTCCCCCTTTTCCTTGTGTTCCCATGTCTTTCCCTTGGCTGAGTTGGGACCCTAAATGGTTTGTTTGGCTTATTATTGTTGAGCCCTGTTTGTCTTTATATTGTTGGAAAGTTTCCTTATAGAGTTGTTTCTGGTCTTTAGGGATGAATCTTTCATCCAAATGCCTCCATTCTTGTAGTAGCCACTTCATGACTTGCTCTTCAACACTTAAGTCCTCTTTTTGGTTATAAATCTCCATTAGGTTTTGTTCCACCATTTCCTTGATTTACTTCTGCCTCCATCTTCTTCAGTTTTTTTCCCTCTAGTTCCTTGTCTTTTTGGCCTCCCATTTCCTTGGTGCTGTCTGGCATGTGCTCTCCCATTTCTTCCTCTTGTAACACAGAAAACCGGTTTTGGAGTCTTTGGTATTTCTCGTTTTGATTTTCTTTCTGGTTCACTGGATGTCTCTGGTTCCATTTTCTCTGTTCCACCTCCTAGAACCCTTCAACATCTTCCTTGGCCATCGTTTCCCTTGTCCTTTTCTCCGCAGAGGAGTTCTCCTTTTGATTAAGGGGGAATGCCCAGAACAAGTGACCATATTCATGGCATCAGCGACACCTGAAAGGTATATGTTCGTAATCTAAAGGTTGCAGCCATATCTCATTGTGATATTCCAGTTCTATATAATCTGGGAGTGGCTCCGTAATATTCATGTAAACGCAGATCTGGGCATAGGAAGTGTATCTGCCTTTTCTTGTCGAATCTGCCACTTTAACAAAGGTTCCAATAGAGTTCCCGATTCCTTCTAGGATCTTTGGATCCCAAAAATCCTTTGGTAAGCCAAATAGCCAAACCCAGATTGGGGCAGCCAGAAGTTTTTCCTGATCTGGGTTGTAGCATTCTTCCCAATGCCTAATGAAGAGTCCTGCATTGTTAAAGAAATATGAACCCATTTTCGAAAACCCTCTCTTTGTCTTCCAGATTTGAGAAGATCATTGTGAAGAATCCCTTTGCCCCAAGCTTGAGATCGATGTGTCCTTCCGGCTACCATTGTTGCTAGATCCATTTAATCAAATCTTTCTTTGTCGGCCATGCCCTGATGAACTTGCATATAAGGGCATGATCCTTCATGTATTTTCGATATTCCTCCAGTTTGTTGTTCGAGATAACAAATCTTGGTTTTTTGGCAGCTCTTGGCAAGCATTTTCCTCCCAAACCCGCTTTCCATTTGGCTCCCAAGACTGGTATTCCTTTTCCTCTTCCACCATTGCCGCTAGTTGCTCCATGCTGGCTAAATTTTCCTGCTACAATGTTCCTATAGGAGGGGATCTCTCCCCCCCCTGCCATTCCACTCATTGCTTCTTCAGCAGTGTGCCGCGGGTTAGTTTTGCAGTCCTTCGTTTGGTTGTACACTAGCAGAGATGTTAGGGCAGAGCCATGGAGACCCTAGAAACCCTAACTACTCACTCTCCTTGTGTTATTTACTCCTGTAATTGCCATCATTGATCTACCTCTATAATAATTATTTAATTTTAATTGTGCAATTGATTAAAATTAGGATTTTTAATTAAAAACACAAATTTTTGGCCTAGGTATGTATTTTTCATAATTCTAGTAGTTTTGACATCTTGGCTTTGGAGAAGCATATCTGGAGATTTACTTGGCCAAATGAAGCTCATAATAGCTTGTTGGAAAGATAAGACAGAGGATAACAATATGGGAATGTTAAATTTAGCAGATTCAGTCATTTAATGACCCAAAAAATTAGCATAAGATAAAGTGACAAATTTGCAACAAAAATTGGTTTCTCCTAATTTGATTTGGACAAATTCCATTAGCTTGGGAAAATTGCTATCGCTAATTCATTTCCTAGAAATACTCAAATTCCAATCAAATCCATTTGAAGCAATCATAGCATGGAAATTTCTTTGGATTTTATTTATTTTGATTTAGCAATTTCAAGAGAGTTTATTTTCTGATTTCTAGTATGTAATTTAATTTATTTTTATTTTTTATTTTGATTGGTTTGTAGCAGGAGATCTATTGAATGGGATTAAGCATAACATATTGGAGCAATGAGAAGGGACCAAAAAGAAATAAGATGGAGGATTGCAAGCAAGCAAATAAACATATTGTTGATGGATCTTTATAAACATAGCTGAATCTCTCCCATGACCTTGGCCTTACTTTTTCCTTTTTACATGGAAATATAACCTGAGGTTGTTACATACCCCTCCCTCTTGGGGGAGCATTGTCCTTGGTGTTCTATGACACTTATGACCAACAATACATACTACCTATGGAGCTTTATAAACACAACTTGATGATGTATTTACAATGACAACTGTTGAAACATGAAAAACATATTATTTGTGGAGCTTTATAAACCCAACAAGATGTAGTATTTACAATGAAAAAAATATATATATTTATGCACATTTGCTTTAACCATCAAATAAATATATTGTTTATGGAGTTTTATAAACATAGCTCGATACAATATTTACAATAATATACACATATATACATATGCATATTTTCTTTAACTAACGAATACAATGATATGATGTCTAAATCAACAACACGGGAATCCAGAGGCTCACACTTCCACCCTCAAAAGTAGTACTAGGGATTCAACTTCTTCCCAGGTTGTCCAGATTCCACTACTAAGATCAAAGTCTGCCTCCAATTTCCAATGCTACAATCCTTGTGCTCCTTGTTTTCTCAATGAACATTTATTGACTCATTGTCTTTGGGCACACTCCCGATGTGCATCTGATTCCAATCAACAATGTTATTGACCAAAACAAATTTATTTCCCAATTGAACTAGTCAGAACCTTTACATCAAATAGATAAGTGTTCAGTTGGGGCCCTGACCAAGTGGACTCTCTCACATGTTGATGAGTTCATTTTTGGCCATCAACACCTTGTTGCTTTGGGTAACCAATATTGCATATAAAAGAGAAGAGAAAGCACTGGGTGCTTGCTGGTTTTGGCAAGCGATCCAGTGTGTGTACAGAAATAATAAAGAATAAAGGAAGAAGCAAAGAACAATTTGAAAGATAAATATCAATATTTTATTTAATTTGAATTTCAAAATTATGAACATAATATAGGATTATAGTTTATGATGATTTATGAACATAATCTAGGATTGTGAGCTAACCATACATGATATTTTATATATGATGATTTGATCAAGGAGCTAATTTGACTTGCTGTGACAAGAATCAAATAGAATTGCAAGTATCACTTCATTGATGAGCTATCAATGAGGTATAATTTAAATTTATTATAATTCATTTCTATTCTAATGGAAATTATGTGTTTGGTACAAGAAAGCATGGAAAACGCCAAGTTTGGGTGGTTGGAACTGACTACAAGACAGTTTGCAGCAACAGTAAAAGGAATTGGAGCATGCACCAATATTTTGGTAAACCATTTAGGAGCAAGGCCATTGTGGGACAATGGTACCCAATAGTGTCCATCGATTTCCATAAGCATGCTATGACCGGTATGATGGTTTTGAGGCAAGGGTATGCCTTGGTTTTTGGAACTTTTGATGTGAGGAAACCTTGCCAATGGATGGATCAACCGAGGGACTAAAAAGTAGAGAAATTAATGTCGTGCAAATTGGAAGCTAAGTGACTACATGGAAGGGGGTGATCAAATTTCCCAAGGGACTTGGAATCATAGAAGGGAAGGTCGGGAAATAAATTTTTTTTGGTCAATAACATTGTTGATTGGAATCAAAATCACATTGGGAGAGTGCCCAAAAACAATGAGTCGATAAATGTTCACTAAGAAAACAAGGAGCACAAGGATTGTAGCATTGGACATTGGAGGAAGACTTTGATATTAGCAGCGGACTCTGGACAACCTGGGAAGGAGGTGAATCCCTTTTACTACTTTCGAGGGTGGAGGTGTGAACCTCTGGATTCCCTTGTCGCTAATGTGGGAATCGTATCCTTTTATTTTCTAGTTAAAGCAAATGTGCATATGTATACATGTGTATATTATTATAAATATTGTATTGAGATATGTTTGTAAAGCTCCATAAAAAATATATTTATTTGATGGTTGAAGCAAATTTGCATAATTTTATATGTGTTTGTGACTCATTGTAAATACTACATTAAGTTGGGTTTATAAAGCTCCACAAGTAGTATTGTTGGGTGTGGGATCCCCCAAGGAAAGTTTTGGGGCTTAGAGCCCAGATTTTGGTCAAAAATTGTAACTCTGATGTAAAGACTCCTCATTTTGTGGGCGTGGAACGCGTAGTTTGTAAAAGAGTCATAGGGTTATCCACCCTCAATTTTTTTATTGTAATTCCGAATGTAGAGATCTACCCATGGCTCGCGGACTATGGGATTGTATAAATAGAGCGAGGCTCTAAGTAGTTAAAGACATAAATCATAGAATGTAAGGATGGAGTAAAAGCATAGCGGAAGATCTGAAAGTCTAGTTTGGGTCATAGAGTAGAAGAAGGCTTTGCATCTGAGTGCACAGAGGCCTAGTAGTCTGTAGCTAAGTACGCGGACCCCTGCAGCTAAGTGCGTAGGGCGAGTCGAGTCTATAACAGTTGGAAGCATTAATAAAGAGAAGTTTATATCATTTATGTGTATCTTTTTCATGTTTTATGCATTGAAGATATTAGGTATAAATTGCACTTCTATTGTTTATATGATGCGCGAATATATATGACTGTGTTGATTAAGTGAATACAAGATAGAATATCTGTTTACGCGAAGTTAACTAACATTTGTAAGAAGATAAGTAAGACTCGCGGTGTAATTCGGGAATTAGTATAGGTCGCTGCCATAGCAGCGCGAAAGCATCTCAACCCCTGGTTAGGGCTGCGCAAAAGACAATCATAATAGATCGCGAAGGTATTGAAGGTTAGAATAGTGCGTGAAGTGACCTACGTGAAGGTAGGCACAGTTGGATTAAATCGGCACCTCAAACATCTCAAGGGTGCGGAAACTTGGTTCCAACATCCCCCCATACTGCTTCGGGTGAGACTTCAGTCCACGCTCTATGGGCTGATGCTGAAAGGGCCAGTAGTGTAGGGATTTGTTTGGCTAAATAACTCCGAACCTGGGTCAGGCCCCCTCAAGCCAACAAGTATGTTTGTTATGTTTCATTAGTTTTCGTTATAAATATGACATCGAGTTGTGTTTATAAAGCTCCATAAGTAGTATGTTTTGCTGGTCATAAGTGTCATAGAACACCACGGACGGTGATCCCCCAAGGGGCAGGGGTTTGTAACAACCTCGGGTTATATTTCCATGTAAAAAGGAAAAAGTAAGACCAAGGTCATGGGACATGTCTTCTAAGATGAAAGAGAGGAAAAACATCACATTGGGCATCACTTGTGGTTAATTATTGGCTATGGAAATTAGCATTGACATTGGCAAAAGGAAAAGGGAAATAAATGGCAATTAATTCAAGAAATAAAGGAAAATAGGAGAAAAGGGAGATGAAGAAATAAGAATATGCATGCAAAGGAAAATGAAGGAAATTAAAGGAAAATAAAAGAAAAATAAAATAAAAGGAGAGAGAAAATTCTATGACTCTCTTAGTTACTCTTGGTTACTCTTGGACATTCTAGCATTCACTTAAACATTGAGGCATTCTCACTTGTACTTGGAGAGAAAGAGTACTTAGACATAAGCATGCAAGCAAAGGAAAGCAAGAAAGCACAAGGAGAAGCTTGGGAGTGCAGCTACAGTAGAAGGATTTTGCAGATAACAAGTTGCATGTGTGATTTCTTTACTGGGATTTGGATGCGTGGTGCATGCATTTGGTTTAAATGATTATTTTGTTTCCGTTGGCATGAGATTTCCTGGATTGATAGTGTGCTCAGATTTTCGTTGCCATTTCCTAGATAACCATAGTGTGTTGGGATTCATTTTTGGTTGAGCTTTGGATTGTTAGTGGATTCATATCTAGTTGAGGTGGTATTAGTTAAATTCCAAGGGTTAGGGGTGGAGGTGGTTTTCTTTGCGACTTCCTTAATAGGTGGGTGGAGATAGGAAAATTCCTCTAGGTATGGTGAAGAAATCCTAATGCATCCAAGCTTGTATTATTTTTAGTGATCTCTAGACCAGTTTAGGTAAGATCACTGTGGCTTGAGGGTTGAGGTGGTTTAACCTCTAGAGTCTATGTCTAAATATGTTTTGGTTTATCCCATGAGATCCCACATTCATGCTTGGAATAAGGCACGGGGGTGATTGGGCTAAAATAAAGATTTGGTTCAATCCCAATCTATGGTCGGGTGGTACGTGGAAGTCTCTGACTTGGTTGGCTTTAGATATGTTATTATGTGTTGATTCTTCTTGAGGTTAATGAGCATAAGTACTATTTTAATGCATTATTTTGTGATTGGTTTGTAATGGTTCCATTCTAGTTAAATGTTGGTTACATGCATGGTATATTTCTCATTATATGATGTGCTCTTGTATTGGATCCATTTTGTTGCAACTCATTCAGGCACAGCTAAAATGTCAAAGATTTTAAAAAGTGGATTCTAGTAAGGAACCAAATTTGCAGGAAAAGGATCTATGCTTCACATATTTTAAAAATCAAAGGAAAATATGAAGGTTTCATGATAGCATTGCTCCTCTCACTAAGGCATGGGAGAAAAGGTACCATTTGAGAATTATTTTTCAATACTATTCCCAATTGAAAATGCCAAGCCTGGTATAAGAATAAACAATAGTATTCTAGAGGCTTGGCCACATTGTGCTAGAGAGACATTTTGGGAGAAGGGGTTTTATACTAATAATAAACAAGGAACTATGGGACTATGTTCTGAAAATATATGGAGATCTTGAGGCTTACAATGCTCAAACATGAACAAATATTCAAGAAGCAGTCCAAGAAGGATCATTTCCAAATCACAATCGGTTAGAACTTCTGAAATTGGATGGAAAAGGTAACTTTTGGGCTGCTCTTAATGTTCCTATTACTAATAAAGACAAAAAAATCAGCAACATCAGAATTTAGGTGTGGAATACATGCAAAACTACAGATCTGGTTTGTTTGAAAAGATGCAACAAATGGGTTTGAGTCAATAGGAAGTCAAGCAAATTCCGAGGGAAGTTCACAACCAACAACCTGACAGAGCTACACGACTAATATTTTACCTTCAATAATAACAATGTAAACTTTGAAACGGGAACTGATACTGTTACCCGTTTCGTAGAGATAGCAAAAAAATGACCCGATTTTCAAAAGTGGCGATGCAGAATACACATGTTTTTTTTAGAACATGGTTTTTGGAACTTTAATTTTTTTTCATGTTCAAGGATGAAATCAAGTTTTAGAATCGTAGTGATTTCCATGCTGATTTTAAAAAGTGAGTATTCTGCATCACACCCTTTTTTAAAAGAACTATTTTTTGACTTTTAATTTTCTAGTGTGTGAAATGTAAAAATTTATTTTCTAAATTTGACAGTTTTTGAAGTCATCATTTTATTCATATTTTCTTGTTCTCTATCTTAATTTTTTTTTTTTAGGGGGGTTTTTATTGTTTTGCGTTTTTAAATTAGAAAGTCGATAGTTTGAATTTTAGATAATCTACATATTTATACATCCTTAATTAATTTTTCAATCCACATGAAATAATTGTTTCTAAAAAACAACATTTTTTAACAATGGACATAATAATAACCATTTTTAACATAAATATAACAAAAAAACTAAACGTTTTGATAATTTTTTTCTCGAATTAACATGTCAAAATCACAATTTTTATACAAAAATATTAACTAAAAATGGTCAAATAATAGTTTTTTTTATGAATTTCATGTCAAAAAAATAATAATAACAAATTTTTTTCAAAAAATAGTAATTAACTTAAAAATCAATGCGAAAATCACAAATTACAAATATTGAACACATAACAACTTTAATTCATTGATTATTCTTTTCATGAAATGTCAGAGTCAAAACATTGCAAAGCTTGATTTCCAGGTATAACTTAAATTTAATCAACAATGTCACGTAATCCAAACTCTTCGTCCTCTAGAGTTTCATCATTGTCATCTTCGACAATATTTTTTGCTTCCTTTTGCGCAATTTCCTCTTCTAATGGGTCTTTGCCACCTCTAACGGGCAAGCGGGTCGATGGGCGAGCGGGAGGTCAGGTGAGGGATAATGAGGCTAAGTGGACATTTAGGCAAGTATGGGCGAGCCCCTACCCACGCGCCCCCCACAACCCCCTCCCCGGCCCCCCCCCCCCTTCCCTCACCCTACCCCCTACCGTCCCTCCACACTCCCGCGCCCCATCCCCCCTCGCCCCCCACCCCCAAAACCCCCTCCCCCACTAACCGCCGCCCCCCCAAACCCCCTACCCCCCCCCAACCCCTCCCCGCGGCCGCCCCTCCCCACTGCGCCCACCGCTCCCCACACCGCGCCCCCCCCTACCCTTCCCCACCCCTACCCCCATGGCCTACCCCATCCCCGCGCCCTACCCCAACCCCCCCACCTTCTACCCCTACCCCTACCCCTACCCCCCCCAATCCCCCTACCCACCCCCTTCTGCCCCGACCCCCCCCCCCCTACACCCTACCCGCGCCCTACCCCCTTACCCTTACCCCCCCCATCCCCCCCCCTACACCCTACCCGCGCCCTAACCCCTTACCCCCCCCCCCCCCCCCCCACGCCCTACACCCTACTCATTGAAAGTGAAGAGTTCAATGAGTCAGACTTAACCACTAGTAGGCTATCAAGATGTGTTATAACTGAATCACTAGGAGGAAAAGACGTTTGATTCTATTCAAGTGCATTTTGTGCCATATATGAGTAGAGTAGTTGAGAGTGGATAAAAAGGAAGGAAACATAGAGGACTTGTGCACTATAGTAGCCCACAAGCCACATGCCTCACTTTTTCATACTTTCATCCTTTTTCCATTCAAAGAACGAGTGTATGGTGGTCTCGCCTTCTAGTTGGGTTCTCTCTCGAAAATGCTGCCCAAGGTATATATTTTGTTAATTTTTTGATATACAAGTTTAATTTTACTATTATTTGTTTTCCACATAATTATAATTTCCATGCATATGCAATCAATAATAATTAACATATTCCAAAATCTAAAGAGAAAGAAACCATCATGGCGTAGATTTCAGATTTTCTAATATATTTTAGTAGATTTATTGTGACAAATTGTCTAATAAAATATTAATAATAATATACAAATCATCACAAAAATTCTTATTATTACAATAACAAAAAAAATCTCAAACTATTTGATAAATATATTAATTATTTTATACATTAACCTATTTCCTTATATTTCAAAAAGACAAATTCATAACTAATTAAAAACATTTTTAAATATTATTTCACAACCAAAAAACTGTAGTTAATTTTACAAAACCTACTATTTCCATTATGACATATTGTTAATTAAATTGACCCCCATATATATAACCAAAAACAATTATCATGTGAATACATTCTATTCAATTCATCATTATAAATTGACGTAACAAACAACTATATTCAAGTCATTTCATCATTTTAGGTGGACCAAATGGGCAAAGTATTTTACTTTTATCACGTTATACCATGCTCAAAGTATTTTTCTTTTATCACGTTATACCATGCTCACAGCCATATGCGAGGACTCTCACACTAACCAAAACAACCATAATTGGTAAACGAGGATTAATGAAATGCTATAGGTTTAGTTCCATAATTCATTAATGAACGAGTAGATTAATACTTACCATAACATAACACAAATATGAATTTGATATATAGTTTACTTTTCATGAATTCCAGAGCAGGTCGATTCCCGGAATCGACCTGCTCTAGAATCCCATTCATAACACAAAGATGAATTTGATATATAGTTTACTATTAATAATCCCACATTGTGGACATGCTCTGGAATTAGTAACATCAACTTTCAGTTTGTTCTCGGTTTTGAGTGTCCACATTCTTGTTTTTCTTTTCAAAGGATGGGGAGGTTTTAGTATATATATAGATATATTCAAAAAATATGATGGAAAGATTAACTACGTAGATCATGAAACAATAATTCGGTCACATTTTCGTAAAAAAAAAATAAGTCACTATATAGTTTTGAAATACCCAAATTGCAAAGTTGAGAATATTGCAATCTCCATGTCACAATTTGAGTTGAATCCTCCATAAAAAAAAATATGGGAAATTAGGACTGACAGTTTCACCATGTGCAAATTTTATTTCTTTTCCCATGTAAATGTAAATGAAGATTATAAGACTCTTTTCCGGTTCCAATTATTAGTCTTTTGGTAAATTTTTATATAAGGTTAATTAACGTTATTAATAATGTATATGTAAATGCCTTATATATAAACCTTTTAAATTATAAATTTTTTATTGATTAAGAAGCTTGTTGAGACTGATTAATCTAAGCTTCAGGCCACTGTTAAAAAAAATATTTAAAACTTTAAAAAACTATATAAAATTGGCATTGATACAACCATAATTGGTAAACGAGGATTAATGAAATGCTATAGGTTTAGTTCCATAATTCATTAATGAACAAGTACATTAATACTTACCATAACATAACACAAAGATGAATTTGATATATAGTTTACTTTTCATGAATTCCAGATCAGGTCGATTCCCGGAATCGACCTGCTCTGGAATCCCATTCATAACACAAAGATGAATTTGATATATAGTTTACTATTAATAATCCCACGTTGTGGACATGCTGTGGAATTGCAGTAACATCAACTTTCAGTTTGTTTTCGGTTTTGAGTGTCCACATTCTTGTTTTTCTTTTCAAAGGATGGGGAGGTTTTAGTATATATATAGATATATTCAAAAAATATGATGGAAAGATTAACTACGTAGACCATGAAACAATAATTCGGTCACATTTTCGTAAAAAAAAAATAAGTCACTATACAGTTTTGAAATACCCAAATTGCAAAGTTGAGAATATTGCAATCTCCATGTCACAATTTGAATTGAATCCTCCATAAAAAAAATATGGGAAATTAGGACTGACAGTTTCACCATGTAAAAATTTTATTTCTTTTCCCATGTAAATGTAAATGAAGATTATAAGACTCTTTTCCGGTTCCAATTATTAGTCTTTTGGTAAATTTTTATATAAGGTTAATTAACGTTATTAATAATGTATATGTAAGTGCCTTATATATAAACCTTTTAAATTATAAATTTTTTATTGATTAAGAAGCTTGTTGAGACTTATTAATCTAAGCTTCAGGCCAATGTTAAAAAAAATATTTAAAACTTTAAAAAACTATATAAAATTGGCATTGATACAACCATAATTGGTAAACGAGGATTAATGAAATGCTATAGGTTTAGTTCCATAATTCATTAATGAACGAGTACATTAATACTTACCATAACATAACACAAAGATGAATTTGATATATAGTTTACTTTTCATGAATTCTAGAGCAGGTCGATTCCCGGAATCAACCTGCTCTGGAATCCTATTCATAACACAAAGATGAATTTGATATATAGTTTACTATTAATAATCACACGTTGTGGACATGCTCTGGAATTGCAGTAACATCAACTTTCAGTTTGTTCTCGGTTTTGAGTGTCCACGTTCTTGTTTTTCTTTTCAAAGGATGGGGAGGTTTTAGTATATATATAGATATATTAAAAAAATATGATGGAAAGATTAACTACGTAGACCATGAAAAAATAATTCGGTCACATTTTCGTAAAAAAAAAATAAGTCACTATACAGTTTTGAAATACCCAAATTGCAAAGTTGAGAATATTGCAATCTCCATGTCACAATTTGAGTTGAATCCTCCATAAAAAAAATATGGGAAATTAGGACTGACAGAACTTTTCACCATGTGCAAATTTTATTTCTTTTCCCATGTAAATGTAAATGAAGATTATAAGACTCTTTTCCGATTCCAATTATTAGTCTTTTATTAGTCTTTTGGTAAATTTTTATATAAGGTTAATTAACGTTATTAATAATATATATGTAAATGCCTTATATATAAACCTTTTAAATTATAAATTTTTTATTGATTAAGAAGCTTGTTGAGACTGATTAATCTAAGCTTCAGGCCACTGTTAAAAAAAATATTTAAAACTTTAAAAAACTATATAAAATTGGCATTGATACAACCATAATTGGTAAACGAGGATTAATGAAATGCTATAGGTTTAGTTCCATAATTCATTAATGAACGAGTACATTAATACTTACCATAACATAACACAAAGATGAATTTGATATATAGTTTACTTTTCATGAATTCCAGAGCAGGTCGATTCCCGGAATCGACCTGCTCTGGAATCCCATTCATAACACAAAGATGAATTTGATATATAGTTTACTATTAATAATCCCACGTTGTGGACATGCTCTGGAATTGCAGTAACATCAACTTTCAATTTGTTCTCGGTTTTGAGTGTCCACATTCTTGTTTTTCTTTTCAAAGGATGGGGAGGTTTTAGTATATATATAGATATATTCAAAAAATATGATGGAAAGATTAACTACGTAGACCATGAAACAATAATTCTGTCACATTTTCGTAAAAAAAAAAATAAGTCACTATACAGTTTTTAAATACCCAAATTGCAAAGTTGAGAATATTGCAATCTCCATGTCACAATTTGAGTTGAATCCTCCATAAAAAAAATATGGGAAATTAGGACTGACAGGTTCACCATGTGCAAATTTTATTTCTTTTCCCATGTAAATGTAAATGAAGATTTTAAGACTCTTTTCCGGTTCCAATTATTAGTCTTTTATTAGTCTTTTGGTAAATTTTTATATAAGGTTAATTAACGTTATTAATAATGTTTATGTAAATGCCTTATATATAAACCTTTTAAATTATAAATTTTTTATTGATTAAAAAGCTTGTTGAGACTGATTAATCTAAGCTTCAGGCCACTGTTAAAAAAAATATTTAAAACTTTAAAAACTATATAAAATTTGCATTGATACAACCATAATTGGTAAACGAGGATTAATGAAATGCTATAGGTTTAGTTCCATAATTCATTAATGAACGAGTACATTAATACTTACCATAACATAACACAAAGATGAATTTGATATATAGTTTACTTTTCATAAATTCCAGAGCAGGTCGATTCCCGGAATCGACCTGCTCTGGAATCCCATTCATAACACAAAGATGAATTTGATATATAGTTTACTATTAATAATCCCGCGTTGTGGACATGCTCTGGAATTGCAGTAACATCAACTTTCAGTTTGTTCTCGGTTTTTGAGTGTCCACATTCTTGTTTTTCTTTTCAAAGGATGGGGAGGTTTTAGTATATATATATAGATATATTCAAAAAATATGATGGAAAGATTAAATACGTAGACCATGAAACAATAATTCGGTCACATTTTCGTAAAAAAAAAATAAGTCACTATACAGTTTTGAAATACCCAAATTGCAAAGTTGAGAATATTTCAATCTCCATGTCACAATTTGAGTTGAATCCTCCATAAAAAAAATATGGGAAATTAGGACTGACAGTTTCACCATGTGAAAATTTCATTTCTTTTCCCATGTAAATGTAAATGAATATTATAAGACTCTTTTCCGGTTCCAATTATTAGTCTTTTGGTAAATTTTTATATAAGGTTAATTAACGTTATTAATAATGTATATGTAAATGCCTTATATATAAACCTTTTAAATTATAAATTTTTTATTGATTAAGAGGCTTGTTGAGACTGATTAATCTAAGCTGCTTCAGGCCACTGTTAAAAAAAATATTTAAAACTTTAAAAAACTATATAAAATTGGCATTGATACAACCATAATTGGTAAACGACGATTAATGAAATGCTATAGGTTTAGTTCCATAATTCATTAATGAACGAGTACATTAATATTTACCATAACATAACACAAAGATGAATTTGATATATAGTTTACTTTTCATGAATTCTAGAGCAGGTCGATTCCCAGAATCGACCTGCTTTGGAATCCCATTCATAACACAAAGATGAATTTGATATATAGTTTACTATTAATAATCCCACGTTGTGGACATGCTCTGGAATTGCAGTAACATCAACTTTCAGTTTGTTCTTGGTTTTGAGTGTCCACATTCTTGTTTTTCTTTTCAAAGGATGGGGAGGTTTTAGTATATATATAGATATATTGAAAAAATATGATGGAAAGTTTAACTACGTAGACCATGAAACAATAATTCGGTCACATTTTCGTAAAAAAAAAAAAAGTCACTATACAGTTTTGAAATACCCAAATTGCAAAGTTGAGAATATTGCAATCTCCATGTCACAATTTGAGTTGAATCCTCCATAAAAAAAATATGGGAAATTAGGACTGACAGTTTCACCATGTGCAAATTTTATTTCTTTTCCCATGTAAATGTAAATGAAGATTATAAGACTCTTTTCTGTTTCCAATTATTAGTCTTTTGGTAAATTTTTACATAAGGTTAATTAACGTTATTAATAATGTATATGTAAATGCCTTATATATAAACCTTTTAAATTATAAATTTTTTATTGATTAAGAAGCTTGTTGAGACTGACTAATCTAAGCTTCAAGCCACCGTTAAAAAAAATATTTAAAACTTTAAAAAACTATATAAAATTGGCATTGATACAACCATAATTGGTAAACAACGATTAATGAAATGCTATAGGTTTAGTTCCATAATTCATTAATGAACAAGTACATTAATACTTACCATAACATAACACAAAGATGAATTTGATATATAGTTTACTTTTCATGAATTCCAGAGCAGGTCGATTCCCAGAATCGACCTACTCTGGAATCCCATTCATAACACAAAGATGAATTTGATATATAGTTTACTATTAATAATCCCATGTTGTGGACATGCTCTGGAATTGCAGTAACATCAACTTTCAGTTTGTTCTCGTTTTTGAGTGTCCACATTCTTGTTTTTCTTTTCAAAGGATGGGGAGGTTTTAGTATATATATAGATATATTCAAAAAATATGATGGAAAGATTAACTACGTAGACCATGAAACAATAATTTGGTCACATTTTAGTAAAAAAAAAATAAGTCACTATACAGTTTTGAAATACCCAAATTGCAAAGTTGAGAATATTGCAATCTCCATGTCACAATTTGAGTTGAATCCTCCATAAAAAAAAAATGGGAAATTAGGACTGACAGTTTCACCATGTGCAAATTTTATTTCTTTTCCCATGTAAATGTAAATGAAGATTATAAGACTCTTTTCCGGTTCCAATTATTAGTCTTTTGGTAAATTTTTATATAAGGTTAATTAACGTTATTAATAATTTATATGTAAATGCCTTATATATAAACCTTTTAAATTATAAATTTTTTATTGATTAAGAAGCTTGTTGATACTGATTAATCTAATCTTCAGGCCACTATTAAAAAAAATATTTAAAACTTTAAAAAACTATATAAAATTGGCATTGATACATATCTTCCACGTCACCAGCATGTCATTGGCTTGGATTAATTGATGCTCTAGGTACGCACATTATCATTGGCTAGAATTAAAGTGCCATCGACCACATTCCCGATGTGTCTTTGTGCTAGCTCGTTGGATATCGAAAGATAGAATAGTTGTGTCACACTTGCAAGTTGTAAATAAGACCCAAACTAAATGACTGAGACTTGCTAGCACCCGCATTTCCTTCTTGTTAGCATAAGGTCTATGAAAATGAATATTTTTTGAAATCCAAGTCTTAACCATGAATAAAGCAACTTAGGTCATTTTATTTGGGTCAATCTAACTGTAAGTCAACCTCTTTGGACTCTGATAAAAACCGTCGAATGTTATTCTTCCCATTGGATAGACTGTTAAAAGCCTGACCATAATATTTCAAAAAAATACAATTATTAAAAAATAACGTGGTTGACTTTACCAATCTCGTTGCCAACTCACTCTTGTAAATCGGCTGGACTGTATCCTTATGAATCTGCTGGTCAATCGATCTTTGGAAATCTAGCGGAGCGAAATCTCCTTTGTTACTTCCTACTGATCAGCACCGTCTGATTAACAAAAATGTCTCAGCAACATGAGGTAGTGAATCTGCAGGTGGATGCTAAATGCTGCGGCACCGTAACTACTCTATCCTTACGCGGTCAAGCTTCTCTTTCTCTTTTTTGGCCCTCAAATGTATGATTCATAACCACCCACGGATCGCTGAATCATATCACAGAAATGCCGAAATCGATTGAGCAAAACTGACAGAAAGGCGTTCTAGAACATCCCACGGTAAAAACAATGTAAACGAAGCTGAAGAAGCTCACGAAAATGGCACCCTTCAATTTATAAAGTCTGAATGTAACCACTGGCGCTTGTAAAACCGTCCGGGAAAGGATGAAAAATTACCGTACTCATAAATATATATGTAGCACATCTATTTATAAATTATAATAATTTAATAGGTGCAAAAGGGTGGAACTTCTAATAATTCAAAGAAATGGAAAAGATTAAATACATTTACTTAAAAATATCACAATATAATGCAATTTAAAAAGATTTATGACCCACAAAATTTGCAGCTGAGGAATGCCGAGAGGCCTTTCAGCGATGGGATTTGGGTGAAGAGGGCCATACGTTTGGACATTCCGGTAGTCCCAGACGAGGTAACCTACAGAAATGGTGATTAACGTTGACTGCACTCGTATGGATAATGGGGAGTAGGTTGAAAACATCCCTCATTCATATTTAAATTATAAAACCCGTCTAAATATAATAATTTTTAAAATATTAATTTTCAAATTATTAAACAAAATATTATTAAAAAAATATTACTAACTATAATAATAATAATAAATAAGCGGACTACCTGTTCCATCACACCAAAATAGTTCGACAATGCCTTTATGAAGTTCCATCAGACCAGAAAATCGGACATGCCTTTTGTGGAGTCACTTGTGATTTATATGGAAATGCTTGTTTTGAATTTTGACATAAAATCAGGAATCTTACATGACCATAAGAAATCCAAGTAGTCAACATCACCCACTCGTGGGGTTTGAACCCACGACTACGGTGTTTGGATTTTACCCAAAAAATACAGAGAGCTTGAGATGAAGAAATCCCGACTTGTGATTCATTGTGCCAAAAATAAGAATTCCAGACGACTTGCGATAAGTTGTGCCAAAAATTATAGTGATTTTGAGATTAAGAAATCCGAACGGGCCGAACTCACGATCTGTTCCCTTCTATCGAACCTGCCAAAAAATTAAAAAGATTAAAAAACCCAGACGGCTCGAACCTAAGACCTGTCCCTTTCTTATTGTGAAAACAAGGGATTTTATATCTCGAGATATAAACGCCCACCATTCAATATATGAATGGGATTCCAGAGCAGGTCGATTCCCGGAGTCGACCCGCCGCTGGTCGGGCGGGGCGGGGGGGCCCGGGGGTGGCGCTGCCAGGCAGTAATTATCCTTAATTTAATATAATATAAAACAGTATTCTTTCATGTCAACTGATTAGAATTTTTAACATCCTTGCTCTCAAAAGAACTGTGCATTGCTGATTTGGTTTCTAAATATACACACTATGATTCAAGCTCTCAATGAGGCACCCAAATCCTTCATAGCAAACTATCAAAACTCGAAGGACTAACTATGAAATCTGACAACTTCTCAGCCTTTCTATTCGATCATATCTTGATCTTGATATGAGCTTCGACGAGGTCTTGATACTTAGTCATAAACCTAGATATATAACTGCACAATCTTGATCTACTACTTCTAGATATTCAGGTTATGCTTGATTGCGAAATTTCTGTTTTTAAATTTTTTAAAAAGCAGCAGCACGCACCACAGATTGTTCTGCTACTATGATATAAGATTGGAAATGCACCAATAAGGTCAAAAGCAAACACGATATTGACAAAGGAGAACACCTGGTTGGAAATAAAGTAAGTTTATACAGTTTCATGCCCTTTTTCTTGATAAAATAATGGTGGATTGTTAAAATCTAAATCCATAAAGCTTATTGCAAAACTATGATATTATGGTGCTTTTCTCCTATGCTCTATTATATGCTTCCTCTCATTGGATGCTTTATTACAGAATATATAATCTAAAAAATATCCGGTAAAGTGTTTCTCCTCCTTTAAAGGCCTTAATCATTAAAGTTATTGAAGATAAATAAATAATAATAAATGTCACTGGTGTATGTGAGCAAACTAATATTAATTATCTGTCCAATTAGAGTATATACAAAAATCGAAGCAGAATAGGGAGCCAAACTATGAGGTAAGTTTATAAATGAGTTGTATTGGATGTCCAGCCATGAAAAAGATTCCTTCAATGAAATTAACCATTTTGTATATGTATATGGTATGGTTTGGAATGGAGTAATTATTATATATTTTTTTATTTATATTTATAAATTTTAACTATTTTGTATATGTATATGGTATGGTTTGGAATGGAGTAATTATTATGTATTTTTTTATTTATATTTATAAATTTTGAGTGAGATTTGGGGTTTAGAACTTTATATAGTTATTTAGACATTTCAATCAACCAACACTTTTTTGGGTTAATATTTTTTTATTATAGCTCACAACTCCTAAACATTAATATGAAAATAAAGACATTTCTAACCATGTAAAAAGCACCAGCATTTTGACAACCATGACGTAACTAGATGGTGTGTTATGCCTCATTAGCCACACATTTATGGCTAGCCATGTGTGGACTTCAAAGTTGAGGGTGAAGCATGCAAAAAACCTAATTTTAATATATTATTAAGCTATGTTAAATATAGGGCCAATAGGAAGAAATGGATTCCATTATTTAGCATTTTAAGCCTTCCATAGTTGACTAGAACATCTAGAAATGGTATTTGAGAGCATAAAAAAGGAGGAAAATAATCTTTAGTTGTTATTCACACCATGGTGCCAAAGAAAACTCCATGGTGCGCGTCTCTTTCTTTGTATTTACATTCACATAACTAAAGGAAAAGTGGCAAAGCATAGGCCTCACATTCTAGATAGGTTTTCTCCCACATCCATTTATTTGGCCACAAAATGAGTCGAATGAACAAGAGGAAGTAAACATTGTTGAACAAAAACAAACTCAAGGTATTATTAATTCTTCACAGGCAATGGAAAGAGAGATGTATATTGGTTCTAGAAGATCTCGTGCACAACGTGAAGCCATGGAAGACCTTTATAGGGGTTCAGTACATGATATTAAGGAGGGTTTCATGATTGCAATGCTAGCAGATGGAGATCCCAAAGGCTATCCATTTTGGGTTGCTAAAGTTATAAAGGTCTTTACAGAAAATGAGGATGTTACAAGTGTTGAAGTACATTGGTATGCCACAAATACACACCCATTCAATGGTGTGTATAAGCTAGAGATGGTAGTTGACAAAAAAAATGGTGGAAAAAGAAAAAGAAAGGGTACAAATATAAATCGCCGCCGCACAGACATATTACAATTGGAGGATGTTGACATGTTTATGACTTCAATTTAACAAAGAGAGGAACTCTTCGCTTCAAGACGACAGAGATTCTGAAAAGGTTGTTACCAGAAGGAATAGTGTTGACATGGAAGTCTGCTGAAACCAGTCGTAGATCTAGAAGACTTTTGAAACCTGGAATGTTGGGCATGCATGTGGACTCAGATGGGGCACTAGTTGATGAAAGAGAAGAATATGGAACATCTTCGTCAGCATCTAGTCACTCATCTGAAGATGCGAATTGTGATGGTGTGCAAGAAAATATGAGTGATTTTGAATAATTGTTTAAGACAGATTATATAACTGATGTATGCATCATATCTTCAAATAAAATTAATGTTTTCCATATGTTGTTAAATGAGAAGTTATGAAGCATTTTTATGTTGTTGGATTATGTCTTAAGTATGATAAATTTTATTGTTTAAATATCTACAATGCAATATCAAATTAGAGATATAATGTCTGTTTTATTCAGTATACAAATAAAGACTTTTGATTTCATTCAGTGATATAATTTGTTCATAATGTCATGGTTTTTTAATTTTATAGTTGAAAAAATTTCAATTTCTTTTGTATCTAGCATGGTGTGGTTGAAAACATGTTAAATTTATACTTAGGAAAGAAAAATGATATTCTACCAGAAACATTAATGTGTTTTTTCCTTAAAACTTAACTTTGTTTGAGACATAAAAAATTGGTTTTATTAGCATTTTTTTAAAAGTTTGAAAATTGACCCTAAAAAAAAAATCATTATTCCAGTATCATCACTTTCGTTTTGAAGCTATATTTTGCACGAAAATTTCGTAGTAAATTTCGTAGTCACTGCCATTTTTAAAACACGTTCGAAATTGACACCTAAAAAAAAAAACATCGTTCCAGTATACACACTTTTCATTTTTAGCACTGTTTTTGATGTTTTTTTGGGGTTTTTTAGCCAGAGTTCCCGTTTTGAGTTTATAGTTCTCGTTTCAAAGTTTACATTGTTTAATCTATTGATGTATATATGGATGCTAAAATAACCAATTGAAACAACGAAGAGAACTCTAATAGAGGAGAATTTAAAAATGTTGTTGAGGTAGAAAGTGATTTGCAAATTTCTTCAAAGATTGGATGTGAAAAGGATACAAAAGAGATGGAAAGAAAACTGGGCCATACATACAATTTAACATGTCACATGTGACAAGAGGAGGTAGAGGAGGATAAACAATTAATATTCCATGACGAATCTGTTCTTTTCCCAACAGTCTCTACTTCATCTATAACTAGTGCTAAATAAAAATGGCAATCAGATTCTACAGATTCTAGAGCCAAGCAAAGGGAAAGCAGGTATACTTGGCCAAAAGAAGGAATCCTTTCAGGTGCAGTTCCACAACAAAGGAACTCTCTATCTGCTTTGGTGTCTTCTAAAGGATTCATGATTGGCCCCTCTACTCCAATGATAGGTACTATTCATGTTGTTTCTCCAGGACTCAGTTTGAGCTCTAACAGAGAAATGCATTTATTCAGATTGTAGAGAAAGACTGTAGAGGGTTTGTGCCAAATTCCTCATGAACTCCACTCTCAGGGTTAGTTGTATCCTACCAGCAGAGTCAAAGTTGCAGAAATAATTTTTTTGTCCACAAGATGAATATTGTGCACAACCATTTGTTACTTATGGCAGTAATATAATGAATGAAAAGAGACAACACAAGAAATTGAAAGAAAAAAGGTTGAGCGAAGGAGAATTTCCCCAAATGGCGGAGTATGGTAATAGAAATATCCTTACTGATGGAAATCCAAGCTCTAATATATCACTGCCTTCAGAATATTTAGGGAAATCTATTATTCCCATAATCAACAGATTGCGAGACATATTTCCCCAGCTGGGCAATACCTCCATAATTAATTTGCCTCAGGTGGTCGTGGTGGGAAACCATAGAAGTGGGAAATCTAGCATTCTAGAGGTTCTTTTTGGTCGGGATTTTCTCCCCAAAGGAGCCAACATTTTTCACTCAATGGCCTTTGGTTTTACATCTCGTTCAAATTCCTCATAGAGGGGATGGCTCATTGTCAAAAACTGCTGAGTGGGAAGAGTTTCTCCATCTAAGTGGAAAGTGATTTTTCCATTTAAATGCCATTCAAAGGGAATTCAGGCTGAGACAGGGAAGGAAATGAGGTTAATCAAGGGTGTATCTGACAAGAAAATCAAGTTAAAAATGTTTTCTCCAAATGTCCTCAATATAACATTGGTCAACTTACCTGGGATAACAAGGGTTCTAGTGGGTGATCAACCTTTAGATATAGAAGCTAGAATCAGAACAATGATTTTATCATACATTAAGCATGAGATTTGCATCATCCTAGTTGTTTCACCCGCAAACTATGATTTGGAAATTCAAATTCCCTTCAGATGTAAGAATGGTTGACCCTGATGGATCTTGAACCATCAGTGTAATAACAAAGCTTGATATTATGGACAGGGGAACTGATGCTCGTAACTTACTTCTTGTAAATGTTTCCCCCCTTCGACTTGGGTATATAGGGATTATAAATCACAGTGAAGAGAATATTATTGCAAACAAAAGCATTTGAAATGCACTAGATTATGAGGAAGAATTTGTCTACAATCGGTCTATGTATCACAGTTTAGCTAATCGATGTGGTGTTCCCAAGTTAGCAAAGAAATTGACTCAGATTATGGTAGAGCATATCAAGGAAATCTTGCCAGAATTGAAAGCCCAAATAAATATCCAAATGGTTAGAAGGAACTTTCTTCCTATTCCGAGACCATAGATTCCAAAGCTGGTCAAGGAGCTGTACTACTGAACATACCTTTTTCAGATGAAAATAGAATTATATTCAATCATGAAAGTATTTACATTACATTTCTTTAGATACAGTAGCTGCATAGAACTAATATAAGAGACCAGTCTATCAGCAATTCAAAAATATTGAACCGTTCAGATGATTTTCTACAAATGGCCTTCAAAAAGATACTTATAGATCAGATGATTTTTTTTAGATGGCACATTTAGTATAGACCTGTATCATTCTACATAGATTAAAAAAAAAGGAAAGTATAAAGAGCAACACAAATTCAACCAAAACATGTTATCCAGGAATTGGATACACCACAACATCATACCATTTTTCTTGCATTTTAATGTTCACATGAAAACCATCTAGCTACTCCCACACTCCAAGTTTTGATAATTTGTCCGCCTTCGAATTTAGATTCTTGCATATGTGTTGAATATAGGGTTGATTGAGGGAGCTCCATATCAGCTTCATCTTATTTAGCCAGCCCTGTAGTGAGGATTTGTGGATATTGACATGTGCTCCCACATAATCAGTAACAACCTTTGAGTCACCGAAAACATGGATGTTTTGTATGTCCAAAAATTTGGTGAACCACAAAAGTCCCCACAGTGCCATAACCTCTGCCTTTGTGTTGGTTCTAAATCCCGCCCCCCAGTGTACATGGTATGACAACTCTGGATGGATATATAAGATGAAACTGCATCCACATTTATAGTCCTAAGTAGCTCCATCGAAATAGCCCGCTGGATATTCAATCTCCAGAATTTTTTGTGGTCGGGAAGGCTTTTGTTTTGTAACATTTTGTAAGACAACTTCAATCTTGTTAAGAATTTTCATCAGCACATCCATCCCCAGCTCTCTGTGGCTATTGAAAATAATGTTGTTTCGCCACTTCCATATTTCCCAAATGAATATAGCAGGGATGAGGCATCGCAGGCCATTTTGGTTGCTCCACCATATCAACCAGTTCTCCATATCTCCAAAGTTCGGTACCAAGAAAACAATTTTGTTTTCCAAGTGTTGCCAGAGTATGGAGACCTCTGAGCATGTTATAAAGAGATGTAGATTGTCTTCTGCAGCATTCCCACATAAAACACAGTAACCAGGGCCAGACCAGTTCCTCTTTTGAAGATTCTCCCAGGTCAAGTTCTTGTTCTTCCATACGAGCCATAGAAAAATGGAGATTTTTATGGGGAGGTGTGGGCTCCAAAATTTAGTAAACCATCCATCCCCCAGGTGGTTTGTTTGCAGACAACAAAGTCTGTAGTAGGTAGCAGCAACCTCAATATTATCTTCACTCATATTACCATTCCAGGTAATCGAGTCACATGCCTCGTCACGGTATATACCCGCCAATCTCATTTGAATGCGGATTCTCTCCCAATCAGCCGCATCAGTGCCCATAAGATTTAACTCAGATGCTTTTTTCCAAACTGGGCAATCATTTTCCCAGGCAGAAATGATTTGGTGCCAGAAGAAGATCCCATTACGGTTTAAGCTTTGAATGATGCAGTCCGGGAAAGGGTCCATGTCCACCAGACCCTGAATGTGGTCATGACCTATAATAATATGATGCCCAGTGCCAAGTTTCCAAACCAGCATATCTAGAAAAATTTTCTCAATATTAGAGAAACTGCACCATATGGTAGAGCCAATGGATTTTCTGGTGTGGCCTAATTGCAACCAGACTTTGAAGTCCAAATTCTACAGGTATTTTTGTTTAATGACTTGACTCCAAATACCAGTAACAAATATCCCACGCCATATGGATTTTAGGAGGAGAGTGTGCCCAAATTGTCAGAGATCAAGGATGCCCCATCCATCCATCTTCTTTGGAAGAGTGATGAGATGCAGCTTTGAGAAGTGGTACTTTTTCCTTTGTCTCATGTCGGAACATATAAAATTTGTTGTAATTCCATCAAGTTTCTTTATGACGGTTGTTTCGGAAAACTAGTGTCTTTTCAATCTGCTAGTCCCACTAAGATTCGTAGCTATCTTAGAAACAAACAATCAAAGCAATTTTCGATTTCCTTTATGTATGATAGATAAGAGAGAAGCAAAGGGACCAGCCTAGATCTTCCGCTCGACTCCTTGCTTGATTTCTCTCTCCTTCGATAGAGCTTGAAACCCTTCTCCTACTTGTCCCACTTAGAGAATACTTTTAGACACAAAGTAACAAAACACCATCAAAGCATCTCTATCTATAATATCATAAACAATGAAAGATCAGAAATACATTGAACATACAATTGCATTCACAAATAACAAGATTCACAAGTACACGATTGTATGGAGGAAAACTCAAAGAACTTTATTAAAGTAGAAGGGAGAATTACAACCCAGCTATCTGATCTAGCATCATCCTCCCAGCATTAAAGCCCTCTTGACCTCATGAAAAGCAAGATCACCCAACAATACAATGCTTCTTCTCAAAGACAAACTAACAACACTTCTTTAAAAATTACAAAATTCCAGCCTCCAGATCTCTCAGATGAGGGATCCATTTATAGATGTTTGTAGAGGTGTGAGTCATCTCTGAGTTTTTTATTAATGTCATTCCACTTGTAGTTCTTAGTTCCACTTGGAGATTTCTTGGATCTCTTACTCATCCCTAGGCAAATTCAGAGAGGCGAGTGACATAGAGGAAGTTCCTAGAAGATTCCATGAGCATCCATTTAGCAAACTGTCTCAGACATTTGTCCATTCTCTCTCATCGCACCCCACAGAAGGATTCTTTAGTATGCATCGCACCTGGCTAGTGTAGCAGTCAATATGCATCGTACCTTGATAGTGGAGCAGTCAGTATGGTCCAGTTTTGGCCAGTTCTGAGTGGTTTTTTAGGTGGAACTTCTGAGGAATGATTTAGTCAGTTGACTATGATCCTTTAGGGTATGAAAAAAAACTTTTAGGGGTTAAATAGCCCTTGGTTTATCGACCTATAAGATTGGGGTTGCAGTGCCCAAATATGTCTATAACAGTTGCCCCCTAAAGCATGAAGTCGTAAATCTTTTGATGTTGGGTGAAATGATTTATCATGAGGATTCGAGGTATTCAAACTGGAAGGTTACCTGTATAAGATACAGTACAACACATGATCATCATATTGTTTTCATGATTTAGTTGAGGCGGGCATTCCCATGCTCAGCTTTATAAATTCATTTTCATGTACATAGGACAGATAATCATCTGCAGTTGTAGATTGGTGATTCTTCGTATGTAGATTCATCATCCCTTAGCTTGGATGATCATCTGTGGAGCTTCTGTGTACATTTGATGTCTTTATATTCCTGAATATATCGCAGCCCAGATGGATGAAACTAGATCCGAGGTCTTCAAACTCGTTCAATCTTCACCCGCTGTACAAGTCGATCCATGTGAAAATATGTTCTGAAATCGAACATGGAAAGACATCACCTGATTACCAGCCAATAATGTAAGTTGTTAACATGTGCGAGAGGAATCACCAATAATGATAATGATCCTCAAGTTACTACAATACAATTCACGTGGTGTGAATATATGATCTAATGTCAACACCACGTAAAATCTTTCAGTCGAAGGCCATTAATGTAAACATGTCGCCGGAAGTGAGAAACTTGCCATTGAGGCATGCAAGCTTCAAAGTACTGAAAGGATTGTTTCTAAGTCAAATTCTTGGATAATGAGCTGATGTCGACAAGAAGTGACCCGTCGTAGGAGGGATTTAATGTTCCCACATCTACGACATGAAATGTAGAAAAAGATTTTCTGGAGGTGAAAACAATCTGATGATACAAGGTTCAAGAATGGTGGTCATGAAAAATGGAGGGTGAAGGTATTGCAGAGGATGAAGCATTAACTGGATGGTGAATTCTCTGAATAACTTCTCTTGAACATATCAGCGACACTGAGATGGATTGGTAGCGTTAACCCCAAAAATGGATGGTATGGAGGACCAATGGTGAAATGACCAGTGAACGAACTCAATCAGGGTGATGGAGCGAAAGTGTCATGTTCAAGAGCGACCTGCTACCAATAAAGTTCTCCAAGTTTTCTTCCCTTTTTTCCCCAGTCATTGCTGACCAATACCTCTTTATTTTTGTCAAGCTTGAGGAGGATAACATATGCTTGTTCTATAATTTTTCCTCCGAGCAAATCTATCGCTATGTTTTAGCGAGCCTAGTGATAGTGAAACTCATTCTTGTCTGGATGGACAAGTTTTTCGCTATTGTTTTAACGGGTTTAACAACAAGGATACCTCGATCCTTTTCATATTTAGAGAGTTTGAAAAGGGACGAAAAGGAAGCTCCAGTAGTCCTTTTTCGTAGTATAATCCCTTAAGTCCGAAAAAGTATAAAATAATGCGAAAGGGATGACTTTTCGATTGCTTTAGCGAGTCGAAAAAGACAAGCGCTCGATCTTTTTGTGGGATAATCCCTCAGGTCCAAAAAGATTAAAATGTATAGGAGGGACGGTGCTTCCCCTTACTTTAACGATCTGGAAAGGCCAGTAGCTCGGCAATCTTTTCATATCTAGCAAATCTAAAAAGAGCTTAAAAGAGACTTGTTTTTTATGAATAAGTGGCGTTTTAGGGTAGTAATTTGTTCCGGGTAAGCTTGGAACTTCTCAAAACATGGTGATGTGAAGAGGGTGGCTAACAGAACCACTCGTCATAACTGTTCCTCACAAAGGTAAACAATCAAGTGGGAGCGTATGATTGGCCAAAAGAATGGAGGTGATGGTAGGAACACAACCAAGGTTCAAAAGGCTGATAGCATGGCAATCACAGAGGTCGTTTACTGAAGGTGGGTTTATTTTTCAATGAGCTTGAACCTTGTGTTAACATATGCTCAGAAGCGGGTTTATTTTTTAACGAGCTTGAACCTTGCAGAAACATTGCTCATACCAGTAGTTAAAGATGTCTCTCATTAGTCGGTTCATTTTTTTATTGAGCTTGAACTCTATGATAACATATGCTCAGCTTCTTTTTTATGTAGGCTAGAAATGACCAAACTACAAAGCTAAAAACACTAAAACGCTAAGGAACTACTGAGGATAGGTAGGATGGTTTTGTCTTTCATCTAGACAAAACCCTTCCTTTGGTCTGTCTGGTGTGCAGACATTTCAGGACCAACCACCTAACCTAAGAAGTTAAACCAAAAAGCTAAAAAATCTAAAAAGCTAAGAAATGAAATTGGTCGTCCTTCACTTGCAAAAAAAAGGGGTTTGCATGCCCCCAGGCATCGAGAAAAGAAGAGTCTCCAGTAACCATATGGAAATCACTATGGTTAAGCAAGATTGTTTCGTCCGCAGAGTAGATAAAACATTTCTTTGGATTTTTCCGCTGTGCAGACAAAGGTGAATGGTGTGTTAGACCAATCACTTAGCTTACAGGGAAACACATATGGTAGGATGGCTTCGTCAGCGGTTATACAAAACACTTCCTTGGCTTCGTCCACAGAGTGGAAAAAAGTGAATGGTATGGGTCGGCACTTCCAATCACATAACCTACAAGGAAACCTATTTTTTTAGTTGGGTTCATCTGCCAAAGCAACTAGGGTGCATGCCCCCTAAGCTTCGTTACATCCAACGGACTACTCGCCGCAATCAGGTGGATGGAATGAAGGTTGAAGAGACATTCTGAATGTAAAGAGACCATTTAGGGATGATGTTTGACTTGGAGTTGTGTTTGAACGGGGAAATGAAAGCTGGTCGATAAGTTGTACCATTTTGCCTTCATGCGGGAAACACATTACTCGAAAGAGTGTGGAAACGATAGCTTCCATACTATATATATATAGTCACGTCCAAGAAGTAGATTGTAATCTAATGGTCCTTGGACTACCATCACGTTTGAGTGAACGATTTTCCTTTTCAAAGTAATCGGTAACTTCGGGAGGGTCCCTAACGGTCAACTGGTTCCTTTATTAAAGCCTAAAAAATTATGTGTCACGGGCATAAGCGATGGTGAACCAAGCGCTTTCCAAGCAGTTGAGGAAAGGATACTCACTTAAGCCCCTTCATTTATGATAGTTCCAGACACGATCATTTTGTAAACTTGTACTATGATTCAGAATGGTACATTAGATGGAAGGCGGGGTCTTACTAGTTGATTCCAATCAAAGGAAACAACTAGACTGCTTAGATGGGGTACCAATAAATGGTTGAATGAACCCCTTGAACTAGGGAATTTTCCTCCTGTTGTGAAGGGATGAGTGGATTGCCCCCAACTTCATCAAACTCTGAATTAACAAAAACAATTTGAACAGTATTTTCTCATTGTCTTTGGACATAGTATCATCTAAAGGTGGACCTTCTGAAGGCAAGACTGGGTCAACTACCATCTCCACCTGTTGACTTTGGTCCGGTGTGGACTCAGAAGGTTCACTTTCAATGATAAGCGTTTCGACCGACGATTGAGTTATGTCAGTTGGATTTTCAACTAGCAAAGGAATTGGTGAGAGATTCTTATATCCAGGTGGAAGTTACTGTGGTGAAGCAGGACGGTTATGCAAGATTCTTTTGGCCTCATCCATAAAAGGACAACGGGGAAGGCGATGGTCTCCTTCACACAATTGACATGGAATTCTGGCCTTTCCTTTCTGTCCAGGAATTTCATTTTCACTAGTTGATGGTGTGCTATCAACATGATCGCTAGAGGTTGATGACACCGGATGGTGCAAATGGGGAGACCATTCTCTCAAGATCTGCGGAATGCAAGGAAAATCTTGATGAAAATGGTTTCCTTTGCAAATTAGACAAGGGTATTTAGGAGATTTAATGTGCAGATTTTCACCAGATGATTCATTGTTTCCCCCTTGTTTAACTGACTTCTTCTTCTTCTTCTCCTTCCCTTTCTTCTTCTTCTCAGCCACTTGGTGACTAGAATCACTATTTTCGCCAAGCAAAGAGGATGAAGGGGAGGGAGAAACAAGCAAAGTAGAAGGTGAAGGGTCAACTTCAGTATCAAAAGGTTGTTGATTCAATTACTGAGGAATCACGGTGTTTTGAAAGACAGAGGTTGAGAATAGCCATATCGATAGACCAATTGGGATTCCTGGAAGGGACAATGTGGCCATATACAGTGCACCAGTACCTCCCCAAGAAGAGAAAGGACTAGGATTCCCCCCAAGAGGGATTTTTTGGTTGGTGGACTCCATTATCTCAACCCAAGATCAACGAAGGAACAGGGATGTTATTCCGAATTAAATAAATTTTAATGACACTTTGACACAACTTTGATTTTTCAATTTTTAAGAGTCGAGAAAAAGCTAAAGATGACTCTAGTCCCCTTTGATTTTTAATGAGCCTGAAGTGACAAGTGCTCAGATGGACCTTTTATTTTAAGGAGTCGAAAAGGAACGAAATTGACTACTCTGGAAATCTAGACAGAGGGATTACCAAACCAATCGCAAAACTGCAATATACACCTTGGTGGTAAATTAAAGAGAAATTACCAAGGACTTATGTACGACAGTCAATCTTCCCGAATGCTATGTTTAGTGCATTGCGATCGATAGGATGGCAGACACATCTTCCTATGGATAAAGGATATAAGCCTATTGTGGTCTCCCAATATACACTCGACGGTACGGAGAGCACAAGTCCGTACTAGCACTTGTCATATCAAAGAGGAGGAATCACCCAACCTTCGATGAAAATGATAGTTACTAGATTTTACGACGTCTCTAGCCTAGACCTCTAGATGTGTTGCATTAGGTTCCAAAGCGTTGTTAAGTTCATTGAAATTTATTTTAGAATTGATCTTACTTAGAAGTTTGCCTTTAAAGGTTCACCACGTGATGTAGATGTAAAATTCATAAATATGCAATCTAAAATGATAAACAGTCGTTATTTACTTTTAGCAATGAAAATCCTAGCTACTAAGGAAAGAAGATTACGATTCTTTCAAACAGAGAGCATAGAGCACACACTAAATGCATTTTTCCTAAATCAATTTTCGCACATAGTATAAATGCAAATGCAAATGCATGTATTTGTTTTTCATTCCCTTTAATGTGAAGAATGCAAAAAAGGAAAACTAAGTACAAATCTGAACTATTTTCTTCAAAGCGACATTTCAACGATTTCTTTTCAAAAGGAAAGGAAGACTAAAATGACACTTTTTTATTTCGAATAGAGAAATGCTTTCAACGATTCAAATATTTACAATTCAAATCAAATACATGACAAAAAGTACAATCGACTATCTAGAGGAGGAAGACTTTACAACACTTCTCTTCTTTGACACAAACGATAGCTACGACACTTTTGCACCAAAACAACAATTCGATTCGAGTAACTTTTCGACTAAGGATCGTAAATGATGGACAAATACATAAAAACATTTACTAATCCTAATCAATGGAGGCTGAACTATGTAAAGGAAGGAGGCTTCAACAATGAGATACTGATCATAAGCAGCAAAACAATTGAAAAGAGCTAAAAAAAAAAAAACCCAAATTTCAAGGGGAGAAATAGGATTACTCAGTCATCGCACCTGTGCTTCACAGAAACAGGGATGCATCTCACCTGCTACACACGGGAGGTGCAATGCATACTGGCTTCCAATGATGGACAATGCAATGGGCTAGGGAGCGAAACTGAGGTGGGTTTTTGCGCAAATTTTCCGCTGAGTTTAGTGATTAAGCTGAGCTATGATGGACAGTAAAAATGCAAAGTACAAGGGTATAATCTTATGAGGTTATTGAGGTACCACAAGGGCGTTTAGAATGCTTGTAAGTCAGATGTTCAATTCATAAACTAAATTGGAGAATGACTGAAGCAGCATTCATCTACTTTGCAATTGCATAGCAAGAGCAGTTCAAAGGCTATCTGGCTAACTTCAGGTTTTGTTTGTAGTTTATAAAGCAAACAAAAATAACAAACAAACAAACTATTCGATCCCCAGTGGAGTCACCATTTTGTTTCTGGGAAAACTAGTGTCTTTTCGATCTGCTAGTCCCACTAAGATTGGTAGCTATCTTAGAAACAGACAATCAAAGCAATTTGTGATTTTCTTTATGTATGATAGATAATAGAGAAGAAAAGGGACCAACCTAGATCTTCCGCTAGACTCCTTGCTTGATTTCTCTCTCCTTCGATAGAGCTTGCAACCCATCTCCTACTTGTCCCGCTTAGAGAATACCTGTAGAAACAAAGTAACAAAACACCATCAAAGCATCTCGATCTATAATATCATAAACAATGCAGGATCAGAAATACATTGAACATAAAATTGCATTCACAAATAACAAGATTCACAAGTATGCGATTGTATGGAGGAAAACTCAAAAAACTTTATTAAAGTAGAAGGGAGAATTACAACCCAGTTGTCTAATACAACATCATCCTCCTAGCATCAAAGCCCTCTTCACCTCATGAAAAGCAAGGTCACCCAACAATACAATGCTTCTTATCAAAGACAAACTAACAACACTTCTTTACAAATTACAAAATTCCAGCCTCCAAATCTCTCAGATGAGGGATCCATTTATAGATGTTTTCAGAGGTGTGAGTCATCTATGGGTTTTTGATTACTGTCATTCCACTTGTAGTTCTTAATTCCACTTGGAGATTTCTTGGATCTCTTACTCATCCCTAGGCGAATTCAGAGAGGCAAGTTCATAGAGGAAGTTTCTAGAAGATTCCATGAGCATCCACTTAGAAAACTATCTCAGACATTTGTCCATTCTCGCTCATCGCACCCCACAGAAGGCTTCTTCAATATGCATCGCACCTGGCTAGTGTAGCAGTCAGTATGCATCGCACCTTGACAGTGGAGCAGTCAGTATGGTCCAGTTTTGGCCAGTTCTGAGTGGTTTTTCAGGTGGAACTTCTGGGGAATGATGTAATCGGTTGACTATGATCCTTTAGGGTATGAAACAACACTTTTAGGGGTTAAAAGCCCTTGGTTTATCAACATATAAGATTGGGGTTGCAGTGCCCAAATATGTCTATAACAATGGCTGCCGACAATTGGAATAAATGTTCCCAATAGACGCTTAGTTGCGTTATCATGACGTGAACAAGTGTGAAATGCCCTCACATATATAGGCACTTGTGTTCACATCTGGAGATTTTCAAGAAATATCTGTCAACTAGCCATTGAGAGTCCATAATCCTATACTTGCAGGGTTTTAAATGAAAACCAAGATATTTTAAGCCAGAAGAAATACATTCGGAAGTGATACCAAATAAATTAGCAATATACGCAGTGGTCACAAAAATCTCCAGTGCATGCATTATAACAGATTTGTTTTGATTCATTTTGAGACCCATAGCATTTCCAAATCCATAAAAAAATTGAAATAAATGCAACCATGCAACCTTGTTTAGAAGCCCCATAATAAGTACGTCGCCCACAAAAAAACTGTGACATATGCGAATATTTCTTCCTATCTTAAGAGGAGAGAAGAGTCCCATGGGCATAGCATCATATATGTGCAATTTTAATCCATCCAATGCAAGAATGAATAAGAGGGGTGATAGTGAACATCCTTGCCGAAGGCCCCTACCCGCCTTGAAATAAGATGTCGGATATCCATTGATAATTACAGCGAACTGAATGGTTGTGACACAGGCCATTATCTAGTCAATGGCAGGAGGTTGTATACCAATCTTGTGGAGGACCAATCTCAGGTACCCCTAGTCTAGACAGTGAAATTCTTTTTTTAAGTCAACCCTCATAATAGAAACTTCGAGATTCTTCGATAGGATGGAATGTAAGCATTTCTGTGCCATAGCTACATCATCATGTATTTGGCGGTGTTTGAGGAAACCAAATTGTTGTGGAGAGATTAATTTCTAGAGGATGGGCTTCAGGTGGTTAGCAATGGATTTGGAGATGATTTTGTAGACTAGATTACAGAGAGAAATAGGGCAGAAGTTGGAGAAAGAGTGGGAGGTATGCTTTTTCGGAATGAGGGCGATATAAGTGGAATTTAGATGAGGGTGGACAGTACCCAGAATTCGAGATTCTTCAACAAGGTTAACCAGGTCTGACTGAAATAGTTCATAGAAATGAGTAAAAATTTCCACAGTCCAACCATCAAGTCCGGGACTTTTGTCACCATGGAAAGAGTGTATGACCTCATGTATTTCTTCGATAGTAACAGGTTTAAATAGGCCTCTATTTGCTTCCTCGTCGAACATATTTGGATAGTGCTTTACCCCCCATATTAAATCTTCCGGGTTGTCCGGGGGTAAATGGCCATAGGCCGATTTGAAAAATGTCAAAGCAGCCCGGCTGATTTCTTCTTGTGTTTGGCATTTTGCACCATCCAAGTCATAAATCTCCAAAATAGAGTTTTTTTTATGGCGGTTGTTTGCATATCGATGAAAAAATTGTGTATTGCGATCACCCTCCTTGAGCCATGTGGCTCAGCTCTTCAGCTTCCAAGTCATTTCTCTTATAAGCAGAATTTGAGATCTTCTTTTCTCAAGAAGCTATATGTAGGATCTAGCGTCTGGTTGGAGCATATGTGCAATTAACAATGGGCATATTGTATCCAATTCCTGTTCAATATCTACAAGTTCTTTTCTGAGTTGTCATTTTTCTCCCTCTCCCACTTCTTAGTAGTTAGTAGAAGGGCCCTTAGTTTGTCCAAAAACAAACCCACATGAGATGTGGTGTAGTTAGACACAGAGTGCCATATATTTTTTACCTGGTCGGAGTAGGATGGGTCTTCCATCCAGATCCTATTAAATTTGAATGGAAGCTCGCTCCTGAAGTCGTGATGCCTCTAGTGAATTATGATAGGGCGATGGTCGGAACTATAACAGCTGATAATGTCAAATGTTACCATTCCAAGTCTGTCAATTAACATATCATGCAGGAGAAACCTGTCAAGCCATTTTGCAATGTAAGAGTCCCCCGTCCTGCCATTATCCCAAGTGGGTGCAATATTTGATGGGAAGATGTCAACCAGATTGTGGTCCATGATTATGGTCTTTAGTGAATCCGCCATAGGATCTCTGTGACAATTGTGACCCCAATATTCGTGAACCCCAACAGTGCAGTTTAAGTCCCCCGCCAGAATGAGGGATGTAAGGTTCAGGAGTTCCGACTCAACCAACCTTTGCCAAAAATGCTCTCTGTTTGCGAAAAGGAGCATAGATATTAAGGATGTGAATACAACCCAATAAGCCACGAATGTTCCCAGCAAGTAGAATTCCGGCAAAACATGAGAATGCCTGCAGTCGGACACGGTTAGGATCCCAAATGGAAATTAGACCCCCTGAGAGTCCATTTGGGTCAATGGCCTCCATGTGCCAAGCCAGAAGCATTCAATGAAAATATCCAATTGAATGGAGGGCAGGGTGCATAGTCTCCTGCAATAGTATAATGAATGGGAGATTTACGGAGAATAATTCTTTCAGAGACAAAAATTTGGGGGCAGCCCCAAGTCCCTCATATTCAGTGAGAGAATAAAAGTCATATGTGCCAATTGGCAGGTTGTCGTGCTCCAAGGGCCTGAGTTGTAGAATGAGCAATGGGGATGTCTATGAGGGAGGGTGCACCCGAATGACAGGGTACAGGAGGTTTACATGGACAACCACGAAAGTGTTGGTTGTCACGTGGCTTTTTCTTCTGGACAGTAATGTTACCAGCTGATGTGGGACTGATGTGTGGTGATGGAGGATCCGTTGGTTTGTGTATTGTGAGGGACCGAAGGTCCAGGGTTTTTTTCTACAGAAGGTATTCTAAGTCATTGTCCACCGAGTTTGTGGGAGATGATATCGAAGAGGTTGGTGTGGTAGGGGAGGATTGATTAGGCATATTAGAGGTCGGTATAGTGGGGGAAGCATGTGGTGGGGAGAATGCCCGGACATAGCTGATACGAGTAGCTGATAGGGGGTCATTTAGAGTAGGTTGAGGTGGAGCATTTGGTGGTGAGGATGGGAAATTTTGATAGGGATTAGACTGTTCGATGGGAGAGGTGGCAGTGAGGGGGTCCAAGTTAATCGATGGTGGGGAGGAGGATATGTGAATCTGAGAAGATTTTAGCACATGTTCCTTAGAGTAATGAGAGGAAAATCCAGGAGGGGAGAGTGGAGGATACCTGTGTGAGGTGGTGAACTTTTTCCAAGAGAGGGAGTCTCAGATCCGACATGTGATGAACTATCAACACACCGAAATATATTTCGTTGGAAATTTCTTTGTCGCAACCTGTTTGCATTTGAAGGTCGAGTGCTCCATCGATGAGGGCAATGTGCCATCAGGTGACCAGTCCAGTGGCAATTCAGACATTGGAAGGGAACACCCCAGTAGTCTATACGTTGAACCAACTTTGAGTCATTCCAACATATAGAGATGTGGTTTGGAAAGCCCCCCTGTAGTTTTTTTTTATGAGGATCCAAGCAACTCGTTTGTCGAGTGCCCCCAAACAGCCAGGATCCACATATACAAATTTTCCAATGGCATCCCCAATGTCCTGTAAAACCTTCGGCGACCAAAATTCAATTGGGAGCCCTGGTAGTTTAACCCAGATAAGATTATTCTGTGGAGTATCTCTTAGTGGGTTAAAACCGATATACCAGGAGTACAATGCAAGGAAACTGCGGCCTTTTACCCAAGGAATGGACTTAATCTTCTCAAGGTCTTCCTAGCATAAAAAGTGAAAATTGTACCAACCATTTAGCAACCTAACCATTGTAGGCATGTAGTCTAGAAGAACATGCCATTTAGAATGTAACCAAACCCTCATGTCCGAGTCTTCCATCTCAGCGAAATATCATTTCCCAACCAGAGCATGATTTTGTAGACTGTTAATTCTATCAGATAGTTCCTCGAATCCAAAATCCGGATTAGGAGCTGGTTCTGTTATTTTTATGGCTCAAGCAGGGTGGCGAGCACGTCGTTCATTCACCAAGTGTGGTAGAGCATGCAACGATGAAGGCGCATGAAGGCCATGTGGCGAAGTGGATGATGGGAGAGTCAGTGACCCCATGGCCTAGATAGAGGTCCCACCAAAAGCTCGATCAGCCGCCAACATGGCATGAGAAGAGGACCCTCCATATGCCCGTTCAGCCACCATTGTGGCATGGATGAGGGTAGCACAAATAGAATTATCAGAGTCCACCTGTTCCATAAATGATGGGGTACATAGAAAAGATAAATGCAGCCTGGAGAGTGTAGATGCAATTAAACTAAAAATCAAGGTGGTAGATGGAAGGTGATCGTGTCAGCACTGGGAATGTCTAGGAAATCCCTACTGACAGGTATTACACATCCCAAGGCCTTGGAAAAGGAGAGCATAAGAATAACCCTGATATGGACGCCGTCATATATGAAGTCTAAAATAGGAAGGTTTATGGGAAATAGAGAAAAAGAATAAAGAAATGGATATAGTCAGAAAGAGTGATCCGAGGTCTGAGAAAGATAGATAACATCTGTCAGCAAGAGATTTTGAGAGGGTTCCAATACGTGTCAATGCGGAGTGCCAGGTACTGAATCGTGAAAGGAGTTGTCTTTAAAGAGACTTTTTGGAAGCTTTTCCGGTGCGTTTTTCCGGTCAAAATCCGGCAGCAATTTATTGAAATCGCAAGTCTGATAGCTAATTTCTGCACAATCAAAGCGTCCCAGGGGTTTTTTAGGGTGCTAAATCCAAATATGGAGTGAAAAATCCATTTTAAATAATACAAATCAAGATTTAACTTCAATTTTTTCCGCCGGATTCCGTTACCGGAATCTCCAAAAAGTCGCACTAAAGACAACTCCAATCGTGAAATTTGAATTCGGCCAGTTTCCTGGGATAGTCAAGGTAGTCGGAAGTAGTTGCATGAATAATGGCGGTTTGAAGAGTATTGACCGTGGGTAGGGAAACGGTGAATATAATTAGTAAGATTGGGTTAAATTTATGCCATCGCAGCAGCAACACCCGTGACAGGTCCACGAGCAATCACAAAGTTTGAAGCCCACCGCGTTGCATGGACGCGAGGCAATGAAAGAGTTTATCTAGCGGTGAAATAGGGTGTCGTAGCTGGTCGTTTTGAGGCGGTCAATATCTATTTGAAGGGATTGGGAGCAAAACAGTTTGGAAAAGTCACTCCAGATGAGCATGTGGTCGGCGTCGGGGGTGAAAAAATGGAGATCAGACACTAAAGAGAATAGAAGCTGCGATGCATGCAAGGATGAAAATGTGGGCAATTTCCGAGGGATGGAGAGTAGGGGTAAAGAAAATGTTCTAATATAATTGGAAAATCAAACCATCCAGGAAAAACTAGAAAGAGCTAGAGGGAATTTAAGCAAAAAATGAGAACCGCACCTGTATTTACGCATATATTCAGACCAGAGACGATTTATGCATGGTCACCCCGGTATAATTGCATCTTGAAGCCTTCAAGTTGCAGCGTCCAGAGGCAGCACAGTTTTTTGGAATCATACGTCCATCTGAGATGCCAAATCAGGAAAGCAACCAAACAGCATCTAACGAGGTGACTAGTTCAGCCAGTTAAAAATTTAACCAGATAATTTAAGAGATAAAACGAGTCACCCACGCAGAGGACACTGTAAGCCCAGTGGCCAACCCTTAACCTGCTTCGGTTGCTGTATTGTGTGACCTGATTAGTCCCTCACCAAGCCAAAACTTCTTAGATTAATGCAACTCCATTCTAAAGGTGGATGGATATTAACGAGACGGCACATAGTGACTAGAAAATCCCACGCAGGCTATGTCGGAGACTTTCAATTTCTGACTGTAACTCCGAAGTGATTGGCTGGCGGTTTACCTAGCGGAAGGGAGAAGCTGCAAGAGATGCCTCAGGAATTGGGTTCCCATTCCCGCGCTCAACGCAGTTTAAACGAAATCTATGAGATAGAATTTGTTGCTCTTGATAATTACGACTCGGTTTCATCCTTCCGTGCTCCTAGTCCAGACGATGATTTTGTTTCAGCTGTTTTATCCCTGGGCCATAGCCCTTCCAGACGATGATTTTGTTTTAGTTGTTTTTATCCCTGGGCCATAGCCCTTCTGCTGAGAAATGCACTTAGGGGATGCTGATATTTATGAAGGTGACATTGAGAATAGTCCAGAGAATGTGGAGGTTTCGAAGCCAATGCGTGGTTCAATTCATGACGAGGATGTATGAACAGGTCGAATTAAATTTGTAACGAAGACATTTGATTTGTTTCTTTGATTCTTCATTTTATGCGAGGAAAGTTGTGTTCATTACTACTGAACATACTTACAAAATACACAGAGGCATTTAATGAAATTGTGGATGGTAAAAGTGAATACATGGCAACAACAGAGTTGTATGGAGGAGCAAGGATTCATTATATATATTAGTCTATTTTTTATAAGTTCTTAGAGGAAGTTGATCCTTGTGATGATATCACTAATGAAGATATCCGAACGGCTATTCAAAATGCTATTGGCCCAAAAAATGTTCTGTTCGTTCCGGAGGTTCCTTTCGAAGTTCAGTAAAAGATTATTTATTTATTAGATCCAAGCCTTCAATTTGCTTGTTCTATTTATGATGAGCTGGTAAAGATAGCTCATCAATGTGAAACAATCAAGCTACAACGGTTTTCTATGCCATGGGATCTTTTTATAGGAAGGTGGAGATGGAAGCAAGATACGCCCCAAGCGATAAGGCATGCACAAGAGAGCTAATGAAGCCAAATTCGACCAAAAAACAAGAAGAGACAAAGTATGCACAAGAGAGCTAATGGAGCCAAATTCGACCAAAAAACAAGAAGAGACAAAGTATCATTCTGATGAAATTTTTGAAGGCACGGGCGTCATTCACCTTGGTGGAAACAATTCGATGACCAAATGCCTTGGAACCAGATATGAAAAGAAACAGGATTATTGTTTTGGCAAATCCCACAGGAATCAACGACCTATACTTTTCTTGCTCAGATCCCTGAAATCCTGACAACACAAAGTACAAGGAACTTATACCAAAGGGGTGCCCCAGGGAGTGGTTTGGTCGGAACCACTCATCTACAGATTGACGGCTCATATTTCTCCGGACATCACTCATTCCTTATTCCAAAAACTGCGCGAGTGCTCTCGTGGAGATGTTTATGGTTTTCAAAGGCAACATCCATTATGTCAACGCGTGCATGAAGATTGACACCTGGGACCCGCACTTCAACTATGATGAGAACCAACTCACCTCCAGCTTAAGTGACATTTAACAAAGTTGGGCCTATGTTTTCATTCGTATTTTATCAATGTTTTGTTGAGATCCAAAATGTATCGACATTCATTCTATAATTTGTAAAAGGAAACAACTAAGTCACCTCACACGCGAATTCAGGATTCGTAGGATTCGGGATTCGTGATGTCGGATTCGGACACGTTGACCCCAGAACATGACACGTAAAATTCGTTATATATTATTTTATTATATATATATATATATATATGTATATATATATATATATATGTATATATATATGTATATATTAAAAATTAGATATTTCTTACATAAATTTTAATTAATGATACAAATTTATTGATTTCAAACATAAATCTTCATCTATAGCGTGCATAGTACATAGAAAATTCAAATACATGTTAGTGGTATTGGTCACATAAATCATGATTCATAATTCATAACTGAAAGACAACTTACAACTACAAGATAGTAAGATAAACACACTGACAATTGTGGTTTTCTCATTACGTCGTTAAATCAAAATGTGTTACATAGGTAGTGCTTGTGCAATGCCAATGGAAAATAGAAATTTGTATCACCCAAAAGGAAAATGTCCAATTAAGGTCATATGATCATGTTTTTTGGGTCAATGCATCTATTCTTTGTCTACTCAAACAATTGTAGAATTGTCGGTTCATTCTTTAGATGTTCACATATAAATGAGAGGTAGTTCCCAAAAGAGACAACCAACAGCATTGCAAGCACTCAGCAGTCAAATGAATTATATTACATTTCAAAAGATCTAGGCATCACTATTTTACATATATGTATTTTGAGGGCAATTGTGCTTATGAAGAAATTTATATAGTTTCCAGAAACCCCAAGCCTCAAGTTAAATATGATTATATATCTTCTATAAAAGGAACGGGAATGAAGCTTCTATCTTTAGCAAAGTGTTGAAGCACCTTTGGAACATTGAACAAACACGTTATTTCGGACCAACTAGTAGTTTCCTTTGGTAGTTTGTTTGCTATTCCCTCTACCTTGACATTTATCTAGTGGGACAACATTCCGTTTTCCACAAAATAAACCCTTCTCCACTTGCCAACAGCTCAAACAACGCTTCCAAATGATAAACAACGGGGCTGTAATGAACAAATGTGGCCTTTTCTAACCCGCGCAGGTCACTTTTCCACCAAACAAGTCCTGGAAAATAGGACACAATGTCAAAAATTGTGACATGCTGGTGAATTTCGTGACACGCTTGGGATTCGACGTGTCATAATAGGATTCGACGTGTCATGTTTTTTGGACACAATTTTTGGGTGAATTGTGTCCGACACGCTGGATTCATATTCGTGGACCCTATATAACAAATCTGGTTACTTAGGGGAACAATTATTTGTAATGGTGTTACGATTTAGTTTTAGAAACTAATTAAAATAGTTAGGTCCATGGAACAAAATTAAAAGACTAGAAATTAGACATTGTGGGGTGTTCGGAGATCAAGGAATTTCGGGAAAGGTGTAATGTGAAATTTTCTTTGAGATTAATGAAATGATCAGTGTGATTCCAGCTCCTTGATGCATTGTAATATGTCTTTTTTGCTTCTTATGCTTTCTTTTCATTCTTGTTTTTCTTCATGTGAGGTTGATGTATGATGCAATTGGTCTTTCCTAAGCATTAACAGTTTTATTTATGTTATGGTTTATAGCAGAAAATATCTGGATTTATTCAGAGAACTCCTTAAAAAGCACTCCATGGCTTCAACATTCTCATTTCCTTTGTTTGCAATGTTTCATTCATCATTGTCTTCTGAGGGTGTAAGCATTGAATTCATTTTGGCCCAATGTGAGAAACTTTGTTTCTAACCATTTCTTCTTTCATTTATGAATTTGAAATCTACAATCATTAAAGTAAAGGTCATCCCGGTCCATTATGTTTATCTATGAGTTCAAGTTGACATTACATTCAAGTGTGTTTTGTCTCTGGGAAAATATTTAAATATTTATTAGTTATGTGGATGTCCCAGGCATTGACCTCCTATAGCTAGGGGTTGTCTCCGAGGTTACAACACATTCCATGGTTTGATGGGCCTTTGATTACTTTATATGAATGAATGAGCTAATGTAAGTTGTTGCAGAGAGTGAGAGATGGAAGTAAGCATTCTTGATGAACATTTGATGAAACTAATGAGAACAATGAACAAATTGTGTATCCATGACTTATAGGTACAATAGTCACAAAGTTTTTGTAAAAACAAATAACATGTGCAAGGAAAGTTAAACCCCATTTCTGTAACTTCATCTTGGAAGTTGGGTCATGCATAGTAACTCTCAACTCGTATTTGTTGAAATATTTAACTAGGTTCGGTCTTCATAATATGTAATGTACTCTTAATTCTTGCATGTTATAAAAAGAAAAGAAAATTGTTATTGTTATTGTTATTTTTATAGCATGGGTTTCATGCTCAAGGTCAATTTATTTTAGGTCAAGCACCCACTGTGTGCTTCTAGGGTTTTTCATAGAGTCAAGAAGTCAATAGAGTCATTTTCATATGTAAAAGACCCCATTGGGCATCTTATAACAAGTCAAAAGAATTAATTTGAGTAAGAAGTGTCAAATTACCCCTCCAAGACCAAGTCGGCCTTGGAGTGAAGAAGTCGTCCTAATTAGGGCTATTCGTCCTCCTTCAAAGGCTATATATAAGATACCATTCGACCTCATTTGAAGATCACTCATTCATTCACTCAAGGAAGCAAGAACAAGAAGGAAGAAGGAAAGCGAAGGTCTAGAAGGAAGACAAAATTTTTATAATTTTTATCCTCTCTCTCTCTCGTGCGAAGAAGGCTAGGGTTTCTGTAGCTACAAGATTGAAGTCTTCAAGTCATCAAAGAAGGGCCAAAATTGGAAGAAAAGAAGTCTGTTTGGTCACCTACAAGCCTTTGAATAGGAAGCAGCCCAAGAAAATGAAGGAGGAAGCCTAAAGAACCCTATTTCACCGACACGTGCGAAGTTGGAGCTTGTTGCAGGGGGGCAAAAATTTCATACATGCAGTGAGAGTCAAAATTTGTAGTTGGGGGTCGACATTCTACACATGGAAGATATTTGACTTGGTTTGACTTGGTAAAAAGAAGCAAATCCTCTAGAAGGTTTGACTTGGTCTTGGAATGGTCTTTGTCTTGGTCTAGAGGTCTTGGAATTCGTCATTTGAAGAATCTATAAGAAGAGAAGAGATTTTTGTGGGTTTTCCTCTCTAGGAGAGGTTTTGGCCATGGCTAACAGCCTATATCTTGTGTCCTTGTGTACTATTGATCTTCATGTTTTTTAGTTGGTTGATGATAATAACAACATAATAAGAAGAGAATAATATAATGATAAAGAAGAGTAAAAACATATCACAAGTAGTTATCAAGCCTAAGAGAAATCACTCGAATTCTAGTCCTATTGATCTCTCAATAATATTTACCTTGGTAAGTATGTTTAGGTGGGTAAATGTGGGGTGGGATGTTACATCAATATAGCGTGGTCATATTCAAACCATCATTAGGGAGCCCTTCCACCAGTAGAAGACTTCATCTTCTAGCTAGATTTTTGAACTGAACCAAGAATTGCTTCAAGTTTTAGTTCCAGAGTTAGCGGAAAGCCTTAAACCACCACTAGTAGAGACCTCGAGTTCTTCTACCTCATTTGGTTTGTGGTCTTCCTTAAAACACCTTTTTAGAGAGAAAATCCAATAATTGGCTTCCATGCATTTTTTTCATTTCAGTGCTCTTCTTGGACTCACATTTATCCTTCAGATTAAAGGGGGAATATTGGAAATCTAATCCGCTAAGGTTATGGTGTGGAGTGTGAGCCACCTAGGGAGTCCAAGACACCTTGGAAGGTGAAACTAATGGTCATGAATATTGTATTTCTATTTCTATTATCTTAATGAAAATGTAACTCACACTTAAATTTCATTCTGGTATGCACAATCCAACACCTTCTTAACATCCAATAGATTATATAAGTCTTAGTGGATGTTAATCATCATCATCCCCATCATCAAAACATCAACAATTTCAGTCTCAGAGTATCACTTCATGGTTGATATTACAAGCTAGTACGAAGAGATGTATAACTACTTCTGCATTAAATATAAAATAAACTAAAATATTTTGATATCCATATTAAGTAACATAATTTCATATTAAATTTCTATAAAGATAAAGTAACTAAAAATTAGAAAAAAATTACATTTTCATTTTCAAAAATACCTTTCTTAAACAAAATACTTGATTATCTATGTTAAAATAACAAAAAAAAATACTCACCATACAAAAAAACATTTAAATATCTACCTTAAATAATAATATATATAAATATATATATTCGCTGAAAAAGATATCATAACTTATTGTGGGTCACACTACCTAAAGAAACAAACATCTAAATTCAGATCAAATTAACTCCCAATTCAGCATAAATGTAAATGAATCTATTCAAATTTGATTCAAAAATTCATATAATTTTTAAATTCTGCTTTAAATTTAAGCCAATTCATAGGTAAAGCTTTATATAATATAGCTATATCTGGCTTATTTGAAATAAGCAGTCACAATTTTACAGCCTGTGATGAGCCATAATTTGGTTTTGTTGGAATGTTCAAAAGAGACTCAGGGCACAATGCAAAAGAAACTCACGAGGGCACCCGTAGCCAGCTACCTTCCCCATAGAAAAATCCACCTAACATCAATATCCTCCTTAGAACGAAAGCATAAAATAAACTAATATATACTTTATATGTTTATGAGATAGGGTTTTGTTAAGGTTATTTTAATTTTAATTTTATTTTATATACAAAGACCTCAAGTTTTGCATGTTTAATTCAGAATTAGGAGGTGGTTTTGAGAAAAATTGTGTTGGGATCAATTTTATATCAATAAAAATATGTAGCAAAATCTATTTCATATTAATTAACAATTATGTTTGAAATTGAAAAATAATATTGAGTATAATTAAAAAAAATGAATATGTTGTAAAAGTAATTAAAAGTGAAAAAAATGTGTAAAGCATGTTTAAATTTTATACTTTTCAAAAATATTTTAACAAAATATTTAAATAAATTACTTGAAAATTTATGTTAACTAATTTATATGATATCAACTTCATATATTTATATATATAAAAAAATTAAGTATTTATAACTAAATTTTTTATTTAATGTTATATAAACTATTTGTACAAATTATTTTACTTGTAAAAAATTTGTTTCCTTTCCATTTTTAAATATTTGCAATAGAAATATAATTCTCTCTCACCAAACCATTTTTTGGTTTTTTATCAGATTCATTTTTTATATTTTTATATTGTTGTTTAAACATGCCGATAATGGAAAGGCCCAATATCCCTTTTAGCTTCATCTCAGAAATCTGCTTCAAAAATGGTCTGTTTAGGAGGACTGGAACACAAATTGAATGAATTGCACTGCAAGTTTAGCTAAGCTTTTCTATATTTAGAGCACATAATGGAGAATGGAAATTCTGAAGCAACTCTGCTGAAAGAAGACATTGATAAGCTTTTTTTCTGGGTTAGGTGGTTTCTCTGCTTATAACATCCACTGGATTCTCCTCATCTGAGCTTGGCTGCAGAGGTTTACATAATTCTAGCTTATGCTTTTCGGCTCCGTGTTTGGTAGAAAAACATATAATTTGATTTCAATTTTCTTAATGCTGATTACACTACAGGAATTGTTGTACCAACCTCACAGTTCTTGAACTATCTTCTTCGGTCTATTGCGTTCGGAAATCTAGTAAAATATCGCAGGAGATGCCTTGAAGCCGTAACGCATTTATCATATTTTAGTTATTTTCAGCTTCTTAACTTTTCTTCAATTTTCTTTTCCATCAAAACTATGGCTACATTGACCATTGAAAATGCACTACAAAGCTTCTTGATTTTCTACAGTAAATGATGTTCCTTATTGATGGAGAGTCCATGCTGACTCTATACAGAGTAAATGTCTGTATTCTCATGTTGTTGAATTTCCTGTCACTTAGTAGACCTATTGTTCTATATCTACAGAGTTGCAATATTAGATATTGACAATAATTTTGTTTGATTAATATGGTGAGAAAATTTAAATCAATTTAGAATTTTCTTAATTCAAGATTTATTAAGCAATCAAATCTTTTGAGTTGCAAATTTTTTCTCAAATTCTATTGTCAAAAGGGAGGTTTACAAAAAAAAATCACTGTGGACCATAAATAAAATATTTTAATATGCAGAGTTAAGTAAAATATTTCAATATAGAGAGATCTTTACAATATGAGCAAGATATTTTACAAAGTGTTTATAAATATATTAATAACAAAAACATACATTTGAATGTGTACAATGTGGGATATAAATAAATTATTTCAATACTAGAAGAAAATATTTCAATATCAATTATGTATATATTATATAAAAAAATGAAAATAAAATATTTCAATTTGGATGTTAAGTAAAATATTCAAATGTGAACTATGTATATATTATATAAAGTAATTGACAAAGGATCTTAGCCTGTATGGTTTTGTGAGCAATTTGTTATCCCAATTGGTGGGTTGAAGTCTTTAAAGACATGTTGTAAGTGTCATGTTTGTGGCACTTATGCAATAATTTTACTTGGTGTAAGATTGGTAGCTCATATATTTGTACTTAGAGTAATAGTGGTAGTCTAGAAACTCTTTAATGTAATAGTTGTAGCTGATATTTTGAACATACCAATTCTCTAGAAATTCTGGTTCTAGTTCTATTTGACATTGACCATTTTGAACAATTCTCGATAGAAATTCTAGTTCAAGATTTATTTGACATTGACCCATTTCAAAATCTAGTTTTATTTGACATTGACCCATTTTGAACTTACCAAAATTCTTGTTCTGGCTTTATCCCACATTGGAGCTTTTCCAAGTATATTTTTAATTTTCAAATCCAATAAAATTAGGGTTCCAGTCTAAAATCCAATAAAAAAAGGGGGTTTTAAGATGAAGAATCAATTTATACATTCAAAAGTACAATTTAAATAATGAAAAATTACAGTTTGACAAAAATATGTATAGCGAAAACATTTTATTGAAGTAAAGAAGATGTGCAATTCCATTCACTATCATCATAAACTTAAACTTCATACAAAATACATATATAAATATTTATACATAAAGAACCAACATTATTTGGTTTATTAGGCATCAAATCAAACATTTTGAAGTACAAATCTTTTCCAAATTTCACTTTGAACTACTATAATTTGTCCAATCTTCCAATTACAATAAATTAAACTAAGTCATAAAATTCCCCTAAAGAGATATTTAGTTCAAATGAAGCAAATGAACACTTTCAACATTTCCTATTTTGACCTCAAGGACACTGAATTGGATATATGTTGATTTTGAAAGAACCAATTTTCAGAAAACTTGTTTTTCTATGTTTAATTTTTTTAAACTAAGTCATAAAATTCCCCAAAAAAATATTTAATTCAAATGAAGCAAATGAACACTTTCAACATTTCCTATTTTGACCTCAAGGACACTGAATTGGATATATGCTGATTTTCGAAGATCCAATTTTCAGAATATTTCTTTTTCTATATTTATTTTTAAGTTTGTGGCTGAGGATGATAGCTCATATTTTTATATGAATGTTGATATATATTTTGTCTGGTTTTTTTTATCTAACAAAATTCCAATTAATTTTTTTTCGGGGAAAAAAGAAATTTCTTAATTGAAAATGTTGACCAAATCTTTTAAACATCATATCAAACCATTTCAAATACCAGCCTTTTTCCATATTTTACTTGTGAAGTAGAATTTGTCAAATTTTCTAACTACAATGGACTAAAGTAAGCCATGAAATTCCCCGAAAAGGGATATTTAGTTCAAATGAAATTTCCAAGTTGGTTCCACTTTCACAAGTTGAAGATGCAAGCTCAACTTGAGTTGCAAAAGCCGTTACGCAACCACCTCTACCTATAAGGGTCTTTCATAGTGGGTTCGATTGTTTAACAAGCGATAACGCAGTTACATTTCATTTTTGAGTATATAAAACGCCCACGTATCAACTTTAATATCATGCATTGAACTCTACCGTCAATGTCAATTCACCCTTATCGTTCGTTGGCCTGTAAAAGGATGAGGGGCAAATCCAAAATACATTTACTTTCAACAGACTCTCGCTAAAGATAAAGAAGGAACTAGCGCAAATTCAGAATAACTTCAATTACTAATGGCCCGTCCCAGGGTCTGTAATTGGGATATCATTCTATTCACTGCAACATCACCCTCTAATGGAAGCGGCCCTTCTATACCGCCATCAAGAGACACAAAAGGTATTGGCATTTAAGTTATGAGGAACATCTCAAGTGAATTTGCAATGCAATTCAGTAATGCAGCAGATTGTTGTTTGGTGCAGGGAAAAGGCAATTGGGGTCGGTCATGGCTGGTGTCGTTGTTGCGATGGTGATAGTGTTAGTGTTGGTTGTAGCTTGGAAACGAAAGGTTATTCGGCGTTGGTACAAGAAACAACCTCCAGGTGAGTTAAGCTTCTCTCTTGCTCGCTTCCATAAGCTCGCACTTTTGGCTAATTGAGTTTCTTAAAAAAACAGTTTTCGGAGCATTAATCTAGATTTGCAGTAATTTTGTTATTAATTATTAAGGATACAGCGTATCAAAATATTTTTAAATTGTATAACCTAAGGAAAACTTTGCATTTTTAACTCAGATATTGTGATTTTGAGGAAAAAAATTAAGTTACTGTGATCTGAAATTATGAGAAGTTTGCGTTTTTAACTAAGATATTGTGCTTATGAGTAAAAAATCTAGTGATTTGAAACTATATATATGTATTGGTTAATTCAACTTACAGTGGTCACGAAATTTGGTTATTTCTATGAGATGTTTTTAGTCTAAAATTATTTAAGAACCCGTATATATAAACAAAGTTTAAGGAATTAGTTTTTAAGAATCGGTATATATAAACAAAGTTTAAGGAATTAGTTCAAATTGCTGTTATTAGTTTTAGTAAGTATTTGATTAATTTTTTGTTTTTTTTAATGAAGTACAAAAGTTTACAAACATATTAGGGATGTTATCCATGAATATGATGAGATTTTTTTTAGATTTCTCATCAAAGTTTGGTTTGGACAAAATGTTTTAGAGAAATTCAAGGAATAGTTCCGCATATTCATGGATATGTTCCCTAGTAAATATATTGAGGTAGACTAGTGCACATAACCTAAGAGGATTTGACTTGAGCACCTATGAATATAAAACTAGCCAAATATCCTATAACATTGGCAACCCCTAGTTGAGAGAACCCCTTGCACTCTATATATAGAGAGAAAGAAAAAAAAGAACAAAATAGATTCTCACCAACGTTGCTAGGCATTTCCCTAGTATTATGTCAATATATCTTAGTTCAAATATCATAGGGAAGTACAATAATTTACACTAGCAATTTTACTACAAATGTCAAATATTCCCACATTCATGGATATATGGGGAAACTCAATACTACAAATGTCAAATATTCCCACATTCATGGATATATGGGGAAACTCAATAAATGATTTCCCATATTCATACCTTAATAAAGATGTTAAGATATATTAAAGATTTGAACCAAACATTTATCAATATAAAACTAACTAAAGATGCAACAACATGGACAACGATTAATTAACTTTTTGAAAAACATATATATATATTTCAAGACAATTTAGTTTCAAATTCATATATATATATATATATATAAACAATTTAGTTTCAAATTCCTCTTTATATTTAGACAAATTAGGGTGCTATAGATAATTTTGGTAAAACTATAGTGAATATTAGTAAGTGATTGAAATTTATTTTTAATTATGGAATATAATCTAAAATTATTTTTAGCTACCTAAAAGTTAGTCTTTTTTAAATATGTAAAAAAAACAATTAATAATTCACGATCGGTAGATATCTTACAAATCAATGATAGAATAAATTAATAATAAATTGTTTCAAATAGTTAATTTTTATTTAAATATAATAATGTCATTATATATCTAGATCTTAAAATTATATTAATAAAGATAAATATTAATAATAAATTTCTCATATATGATTTTTTAAAATGTATTTTTGTCATTTTGCAATATCATTTTTTTCCGGTCTTGAGTATGTCTTAAAATTGCTTCTTCTTGGCTAAGAGTTGGCCTTCCTCAAACAGGTTAATGCCCCAAGACGTAAAGACATCTAACAAAGTAGAAGCCTCTCCAGTTAGGGATCACCAACAAGTAATTCTAGGTATTGTGGTTTTCCTTGAATAACATTTATAAGATATGCTACATTCACCCAGTAACTAAATTGTCTCCATCACTAATTTGATAACTGATTTTTTATAAATTTTCTTACTCTATAAAAAAATTTATTTTCACTTTATAAAAAATTATTACTTTTCATTGTGAAGTTTCGCACTCACTATTATTTTTCCTAAATCAAAAGAAAAATTTGTAATACCTTAGTTGAATAGCATTAACTTTAGGGCATATTTATCTGATTGTCGATTTGCCGAATATATATTCCGCAAATCAGCAATTGGAGAGACATAGGCGCAGTCAAAAATTTGATAAAATATTAACCACACCCATGTCTGTTCGATTAACGAATATTCAAAAAATCGCCAATCAAAATAAGCTCAAGTTAACTTTATTACCATATTTTATAGGGTAAAGTTTTGTTCTTCAAAGTGTTTTGCTAGATTTAGAAATCCAAATATTTTTATATACTAACTTTTAGATTTGGAAATTCAAATTTTTTTATGTACCAACTTTTTCCATAATTTTACTTAACTATGGTTTTTTATTTACTATGGTCTTTTTTTTTAATCGAAGAAAACCCTAATTATTTATCTTAATTAAAAAACCATAGGGCAAAGATAGAAAATAGAGAGCTAATTTAAAAATTAAAAAACTTGCAGGGAAGAATTAAGATTACATGAGTAACCTGGAATGTCAAACTATTATGGAATAATGAAGAAGAATCACAAAGCCATATAACCATATGCACAACAAATTAACACACAAAAATTAAACTAGCGGGAAAGGTAGAGAGCCATCATGTGGTCTCTCATGCTCATGTAATTCACATTATTCAAAAAATTTAATAATACATTTAAATACATGAGTAAGTGGTCTTAAGATAGTGGGTCTATCTTAGACTCATTTGGTTGAGACAATTTCTCAACTTACACACTAATTTAGGAGAGCTAGTTGGAGAGAATCTCTCATCCAAACTAGACTCCTTAGTTCGAGGAATTCTCATGATTTTATTTATTTAATTTAATAATTGGATTTATTATTGATTTTTAAGAGAGTGAGACTAACATTCCCCCCCTCAATGATAAATCCAAAACGAACAAGGAACCATCTTTCAAGTTCTGAAGTTGATCCTCAAAACAACATTTGCCTGAAAAACCGCCAAAGCTGGATGTTGAAGAAACTACAATATGAAGAGACCATGAGTCATTTGCATGACTGATTCATCTTTGAATGTTGCTTGACAACTCCATCATGTTCCAAGCCACAAAATGATCCAATTGTCCTTTTCTTGAAAACAACATCTGGTGTCCACTAACACAATTTGATGAATGCCCACTCATGTATTTGTTGATGATGATCGCTCACTAGTTGATGGAGATGCCCACTAGCTGCTTCGCTGATGTTGTCGAGACTTTCAGTATGACAACCACTTGTCAATTTCATTGAAAATTTCCCCCCTTTGTCAGTTGAAAGGAGGGGCAATCTTCTCCAAAATATATTTGAACTCCCCCTGTAGGTCGGGGACTATTTCACTGGTGTACTCCCCCATTCAACTACAAGAGAGTACCATCTTCTTTTGACTATTGGCTGCAATATGTGTGAGTGAATCTGTTTGTAAAACTTGTAAAATCTTCTGGCTGTGGATGACCATTCCCAGGTATCAGTCCATGAATAATTTCTCTTCAATCTGGTTGACTGTCATTGGTTGCAGCATTTCTCTGATGTATGATTTGACTTGCCATAATGGTGACAAGGATAGAGATCAAAACACTGATCTTCTAGATGATCGGTTCTTTGACAATGAGAACATTTCGATTTGTCTGCAACTTGAGTTTGTGTGCATTTTTGTTTGTCTGAAACTTCAGTTTATGTGCATTAATGTCGGTTTGCAACTTTCTCATGGCTTGTTGATTGTAGTTGATCAAGAAATCATGCACTGATGAACTTGATCGGCTTAGAATAATCGGGGATATGCAAGTTGTTTTCATCTTTGTCATATCCTAATCCTCGTTGATTTTTGTTACTTTGAAGTTCTTCCCATGGCTTGATGATTGGTTTGGAAGAAAGTTGAACTGGATCAAGGACCACTTCGACACTTGAAGTTGGTTGGATCAGTGACTTGGAATCAACATCTTTATCTGCATCTGTATGGATGAAAGACTTGGAAACATCACTCTTCTGTTGCAACTCATCTCTTTGAAGTTGTGACTCCAGTTAAAGAAACTCAATCATTTCATGTGCATGTTGAAGATGCACTTGAATATCAACAAGAGTTGTTTTGGTAATGTTCACCATGTCGCCAGCTGATGATAAAATCAAATTGTTAAGAATTTAGGATAGTTGAATGTGTGTCGCCATGTTAGCTTGCTCACTTTGAATTCAGGTTCACTTGTACTATTGCTTATTGCTGATGTTTTAAACACTTACTAGAGTTTTATAATTTGGGTGCTTGAACTCTTGATTTCACGCTCGCTTGATGACGATCGCTTTGCTTGAATACTTCACTGACACTTTGTGAATGCTTCAATCAACTTCACACTCGCTTGTTTGTTGTAGATGTCGTGTTGTGAACTTTCGCACTTGATTTTGACACGCTCGCTTTCTTTGTTGTTTAAATGACACACTCGCTTGCTTTGTTGTTTGAATGACACGCTCGCTTGCTTTTTTGTTTATTGCTCACTTCAAGAATAGAATACACTTTTTTGATGATGATTTCTTGTTATATGGCTTGCTTTAACTTTCTTGAATGATTACTGACACTTTGTGCTTTCTTGAATGTACTCAATGAATGTGTTGATTAAAAAAAGAAAGGGTGTCGAACACTGTTGAAAATGCACCCAAGAGATAAAGGACAAGTTCAATCTTGACGACTCAATTGAAGACTTACTTGACTTAATGTATTCACCTTAACAATTCAAATTAGGGTGTCGGTTACAACTGAGAATGCACCCATACAATTCAGTTAAAAAATTCAAGTGATACAACAAGTGTTGATGATGTGGATGTCGCCTTGGCTTGAAATGCTTGATTTTGTAGTGTCCTTAACTTGAATGCTTTGATTACATGATGTGAAATGTGCTTGCTTGGAAGATCATCTTATCAAGTTGATGATGTGACGCTTTGTGCTTGTGTACTTAAGCTTGATTACAGGAGCTTGATTAAGCGTTCTTATACTTAAGCTTGCTTATGTGCATGTAGTTGTTTAAGCATAATACGAAGAGAGCATTTTGAGAATTTGAATACAAGTCATGCACACACATTCATTGCACACAGTGTACCTAAGATCCCCTTATTCAATTTCGGGCGGATCTAGGACACAAACACCACAAAAAAGATATGTTTTTATTTAAATATGGGAGTACATCAACCTTCACCTTCTCAAGCAATGAGAATGTCACACTTGCAAACTTTTGTCTTTCAAAAAACTGCCTGCACTGGCTCAATCGCTCTCAAAGTAAAAGATTACTTTGGAGTACATCAATGAATTTTCTCTAAAAAAGAATTCATTTATCACTCCAAATACAAAATATGCCCAAAATTCCATTTCACAAAATCACTTATGACTCCATCACAAAAAATTACAAATACTCCTTATCTCTCCAAAATTACAAAAATCACCTCTTACTTCTCACTCCAAAAAACTTATCACTTATTTCTCCAAAAAAAAAAAAATTTACCAACATTTCTAAAAAAAAACTCCTCTCTCCAATAATAAAATTTCCCTTTCAATATTTTTAAACTCCCAAAAAAATCATGAAATCACTTCAACCATAAATTACCTCTATCGCTCTTTTGAGGAAGTGTATAGTTAAGCTCAAGGCTAGGGCAATCATACATAGATCACTTGCCAAATCCTGGTCCAGTCTGACTGTAGATACAAATGATAGCAACATTTGTTTCTAGTGTTCCAACCCTTGAGCTTTCTGTGGTTCGATTCTCTATCATATTGCCCATTATTCACAACATCGACGTACCATGATAATACAAGAATAGATTCTACAGATCTTCCCCAAATGGTCAGATCAAGAACCCTGAGTTAGTACAAATGTTGACAAATGCCTTACAACAAAGTGGGGTTGCTTTAATTTTTTCATTTCATGGTCGTTGATCAAATATTCGGTTGCTCTATTGAAGGTCCAAGACCACTGGTGAATTTAACATTCTAATGTGAAATTGAAAAAGAAAAGGAAAAGACCAACGAAACCGGTGCTGAAACTGCTATGTAATCTAAATCTTTCTCTGTTGTTGTTGCAAAGTGGATAAGTTTGTGAAGAGCCATCTTGATGTTGTGCAGTCGTCTGGTCTAGGGTTCGAATCATGGGGAGCGCTGACCGTGATAGACGCCCTCAGAAACGCCCTCGAATTGATAACAGCGAGATAAGATCATGCGCAAAATGGGCGAAGGGACCTTTGGAAGAGTTTTGGAGTGTTGGGATCGTGAGAAGAAAGAATGTGTAGCCATTAAGGTTGTGCGGAATGTACCAAAATATCGGGCTGCAGCAATGATTGAAATTGATGTTCTACGTACACTTGCACCCTATTTGAGCTATGGCAGACAATCTGGACTGGATAGATGTAATGTCCTTTGATTATCATGGTCTGTCTGATCTAAATCCAAATATTTGTTAATAGACATGTGGGCCACATCACTGCCTCCTGGAGCGCTAGGCTCTGCCATTAACGATCTCATTTGTACAGTCATCATTCCAGCTCTTATTGAGATCAACAACTCACCAGTAGATAATTTCCTTCACTTTTGTGCTTCAATTCTGCAGTGGATTCACACTTCACACCAAGTCGATTCACTGAGTATTGATTCCGATGCAGCTGTGCTATGCAAACCATCCAAAGAGATGAATAATCACTGCACCTACCGTGGAGAACACTTGAGTCACAAATTGGAATTGTCCTTCCCTGCGCACTGAGTTTGGTGCTGAAGCAAATAATTCCAGTTTAGATGCGAGCTCTCACCCAATTTATCAGAGAAATCCCTACTTGAACCCTCGATTGCAAAGTGCAGGGGTTGCTGCTAAAGCCAGCGGCAATAGAAACGAAGAGATTAGAAGACTCATAGAAATCCTTCAAAAGGTTAAGAAGAGGAATCTGGTTCTTGTAGGGGAGAAAGAACCCGAAGCTGTAATCAAAGAACTCGTGCAGAGAATAGAAAAAAGTGAGACCCCAACACAGCTTCAGAGTGTGCAGATCCTTCCTATTGAAATAGAGATATCCGCTTTCAACAACAACATCAATTTCATGATTAGTGTAGCACTGAGAAGTATTAAATTCATGCAGGACAACACCAAATTGATTAATACCAAACTTGAGAACATGCACACCTCCACGTGGGTGGATCCATCTTGTAATGGGTGCTCGGCTTTATACGTCAATTCTCTCTTTCACATTGGCAACTATTCAAAAATAGGGATACAACAGGTTGCCTCCTCTTTATGTAGTTGTCTCTTTCTCACCACGCATTTGATGGACAAACTAACACACTCTCTAGCAAACAAAAAACTTCTCAACAAACACACATATTCTCTATTTCCTTCAGCACTCCCATGAGGGGCCAGGCCATAGAGCTCTGATACCACATGAAGAAGAATCACAAAGCCATATAACCATATGCATAGAAAATTAACACACAAAAATAAAACAAGCAGAGAGCCATCATGTGGTCTCTCATGCTCATGTAATTCATATTATTCAAAAAAATTAATAATACATTTAAATACATGAGTAAGTGGTCTTTAGATAGTGTATCTATCTTAGACTCACTTGATTGAGACAATTTCTCAACTTACACACTAATTTAGGAGAGCTAGTTGGATAGAATCTCTCATCCAAACTAGACTCCTTAGTTTGAAAAATTCTCATAATTTTATTTATTTAATTTAATAATTAGATTTATTATTGATTTTTAAGAGAGTGAGACTAACAATAAAGCTTTTTATTATTAGCTTAGATTTGATTGAATATGTTTTAGAATTGATATTATTTCCAATAACAAGTGGTGTACAAAGTTAGGTAAAAGAAAATAATTTTATTTATGGAAGAAAAAATCTTAGTCCTTATGTCCAAGTTCATTAATGAACACATATGCCCTAGCTTAGTATGATGGTAGAGCATCTTAGGAGGCTTGATGCGGTAATGTTAGAATCAATATTGAAATATTATTTAGAAAAGAATTTATGATGCGGTAATGTTAGAATCAATATTGAAATACTATTTTTAACAGAATTTATAAGTACAAACCACTTAAAAAAACATTTTCATTTAAAACGTTATTGGGATTCCAAAACCTTCTCAATGCAATGAGGAAAGTAAAATACAAAATATGAATAATTAAAATAAGTAGAATGACCCTTTTTCACAAGTTTCTCATGGCTTTTCTATTTAATCTTCTATGGTTTTTTAAAAACATTTTTACCATTTCTTATATAAATATTATTAATAGTTTTGTAATACCAAATGGAAATGGTTATCACAAAAATGGTTTCAAAGTTACATTTTTCTATGGCTATAATAATTTTTTAATTTAAATTAAATATTTTTTTTTTAATTTAAAAATATCTTATTTATAAAATAAAATGATGCCTTATCACTAAATTACTCTATGTTTAAATAAGTAGCAATAAAGATGATGTTGATACTTTTTTATTAATGTAATAAGTATATGTAATAAACAGCCAAATTTTCTCAAACAATTATTTTAAAAAAAAATAGTATAGTTATGAAAAATGTAGAAAATGTAACTTTTTATGTGATATGATTTTGACAATTAAAATCACTTAGATTTGTTAAGGCAATTTCAACTTTGTATATCATCATTGTATATTTATTTTATTTGTTAGTTTCAATGAGATGTTATTAAGATTATGTTATATTTTCCAATAATCAACCTCGATGCTTCTTGGGTAGTTTATTTCCCTACATGTGATTTCTATTCTTAACCCTTCCCATGAAGTTTGAACCTAAAATCCAATTAAGAGTAAATTCTTCAAAAACCAACCTTTAACCTTTAACTCATGGGTTAATTACATTTAATATATTGTATTAAACACATTTAAAAAAACAACCTACACTTAACATTATATATAAAAAACATTTTAAAAGAAAATAATTGTAATCCTTAATCTTCTCATTCATATATATATATATATATATAAACACTTAAAAATATATAAATATATATTGTTATTTCATATATATATTTAATTATTATTTTATTAATTATATGTATTTTTTATTTTATAATTTTTATATTAATACACTATTGTATTTAATTAAATATTTATAGAAAATAATTATTAAGAGAAATTTTAAATAAATAATTTTTTAAATATTATAATTTTATTGATTGAAAAAAAACAACTTATCATAAGATAGTTTTATATATATATATATATATACATATTTTGGAGTATGTTCTAAATTTGTTTTTGTTTGGCTAAAAACACATATTTCTCTGACCTAAGGAAGTAGGTTAATGGCTTAAAACCTAGAGGCATTTTGTAAGAGTGAAAGTCTACCACTTATGGACCACCGCCAATGGGTTAAATCTAGGTGGCATGGTTTTCCTTTGAATAACAGTGATGAGTTAGTATGCATTTGAGAATAGCAGCTAGTGATCATTGTCCCCACTGTTGGTTTCACAATTGACCCCAGTTATGATAAGTTTTATGTGTTATATGTGTGTGTGTGTGTAAAGTAAAAGAAAAGGGACAATAACATACTCATATTTAGTGCATATTCCGTAGACAAACTCTCCTAATTATTTCCTATTCCAGGTCCTAGATATCCTCCTTAAATTCTATATTTTGTTGAGATTTACTGAAGCTACGTATTTAAGTTTCAACTTAAATATGATGTCAACACAACTCACTTGTCCATGTTGGTATGTACCATGGCCAATGGTCAATTCCTCTCAGAATTTTTATCCATTGTTGCTACCTAATAAAAAATTAATTTGAAGACCGAAATAATACCAATCTTGAATCATCGAAACCTAATGAAATAGTGTCTTCCAAGCCTCTAATGGCATCTTTGAATGTATGGTTCCTTTGGAACTTAGGACAAAAGATAGGAGGGTGACCTGATCAGGTAATGTCTTCCAAGCCTCTAGTGGCATCTTTGACTGTATGGTTCTTTTGGAACTTGGGACAGAAGATTGAAGGGCAAGGTGTAGAGCTCTATTGAATGATAATCCAACGATCAGGTAATAGGTAGGTCCATGCCTCAGAGAAATATCTGAAGCTCTCAGAAGGTAGTGGATGGGCAGTTTTTTCAACTCCCATAATTGAGATGTGATTTCTATTCCTTCCTATATGTAGTGATTGATGTCATTGGAATACAATCCCTTCATAAAGCCTTATCATTTTCCATCCCAATTTGCACGTCCAATCAATCAAAGAAAAGGAGAGAAAAGGTTGTTCAATAGACACTATATTGTTTTTTGGGTGTGAGACTCTACCATTCTAATCATTTTCTTTGCTTTCAAAGTTTGAGAACAAAGCAAACCCTAAAATTTGAAGGGTTGGTTTTAATTTCAATTAGAAGGGCATATATTCATATAGCCCTTCCATAACGAAAAGCTTTAAGAAAAATACATTTCAATTGACAATATATTATCTCCGCATTTCATTTTCAACCAAATTTATTTCTATTAAATAAATTAAATTTCTAAAGCTAGATGATAGGTAGAAAATACCACATTATGACAACAAATAGATAATAGTCAAATTTTAAAATGCACATTCACATAATAACAAACTTTTTAAATTGTATTAATTATTTTCAAAATGAAATAGCACATTTTGTCCCCAAACCAAAGGTGTACTTGAGTGTTTTTTCCTATCATGTTCCATTATCTCAAATTATACATATTTAATAACTCAAATTATACAAGTATAAAATCTCAAATTATATACAAAACTCTATGTATTTAATATCCAAATAGCAGATATAGAAGACTTCCATCATCAGAATTTTGCAATTTCCTACTTTTTTTTTTTTTCTTAATATTTTATCTCTAACTAGTGGAAATAGAAGGCTCCCATTTATCAAAATGCTACATTTCTCTATTTAATAGAATGAAAATTTGCAACAGCCCTGTGGATCTATAATTTAGAGAAACATGAAAAGATCTACATAAAATGTAGGAATATAAGAGAACCTAGTCAGACTATAAATGGAATTGAACCAATATTTGTTAGGCAGATGGAAAGTGAAATAGAGACCAATGTCACATATGGTACTTCTTCATCATTATTTTTATGGAGTGTTAAGCCGTCCACCAAGGTTTCAATCTGTATGTCATAGGCCCCACTTGGATGCCATGAGTTTTAAAGGGAAATCATAGTGTGTCGATTTTGATTTGCTTTTGAGGTGGACAGTGATCCACTGTTGAGGTTGAGGTCTATTGTGTTAAGCCATCCACAATGGTTCCATTCTATATGTGGTCTATCCCAACATATGGAATAGGTTTCAATGGAAAGATAATTGGCACAAGTCATTTGTTGATTCTAATTTCACTAGTGAAGTCGATGGAGTGAAATCAAGGCGAACCATCGTCTAGAGTTCCATTAGTAGCATTGTTTGTCCTACTAGGATGACATGTGTTTTTAAGGTATGAGACCAAGTTCCAGTCCCAAGTTGTAGTTTCTTAACATTTATTTTAACTAACAAAATGAAATATATATAAATGAATAAAGGAGGTGAGAGCTGAGTCAAAGCACCAACCATGATCCAGAATTCTTGTCGTAGCTAAACTTGCAGCTGAAAATTGGTTAATGAATATTGCCCTAAATTTGTAAGACCTGCGGAGTACACTTGGGCTCCCTGTCAACTGGAAAATAAACAGGTTGATCTCTACCTAGACATTCAAGTGAACATGAGGACCCGCTTTTGAATCTCCAGCTGGTTTTTTCCCAATAGACACCTACCTGTTGTGGAACACGACTAGCCTCTTGTGGGCTCCCTCAAGCTCAAGAGGAATCGAGAATTTACCTAGCACCTTTCCCAAGTTCATACCACAGTTCCAACCCTTGTGGCCCATGCAAATTGTAATCTCTAGTTGTAGATTCGAAACCCCGAGGCAAGAATTCTTGGAAAGCTTGACTAGCTCAAAAAGCTCTAGATGAAAGCTCACCGCCAAGTTTTCAACATCAATGGCAAGAGAATCGACATAAATGAGAGGAACCATCACTATCTAGAGTGGGAATTTATCGAATTTAATCTCATAAAAACAAGGAAATATTGAAGAATGAATGCCTTCTCTATTTGGTTTGGAAGCCACGGGTATTCCTAGCACCAAACCTCCCACCAAAACCTTCACGAATGAAGGATTCTGACTCACGAAGACTCTCATGGAAAATAATTCAACATTAACGACATACATCATACCATTTATTGCATGTGGAATTAATACATTAAACATTGTTTATCATTGGAATATTAGAAAACCAAACATAGCGTACTTTAAATTAAAACTCACAATACCTCTTATGTGTATTTGGATTGTGGATATCCTTGCCCAAAAAGAATGTTAGCAACCATCTGGTTTTAATCTTTACCTTTGCAAGAGTTGTGGTCGTGCTCATTTCTCTTTTGGTGTTAGCAAATTTTTTTACTCTCGCTCGCGAAGAGGAATCACAATGTTGCACACAAATAATTTGTGACTAGAGTCAGAGACCTTTTGAGGGCAATTGTTAAACCCAACACAGGCGCAGTCTGGTTCTATATAGAGGAGATCAAATCTGCCATAGACAATTTCAACTCTACCAATCTGATTGGTGAACAAGGCTCTGGGATAGTCTATAAGGGAAAGCTTCTCTGCAGGCAATAGGTGGTCGTGAAGAGAATAAGAAATTGCTTTGCTAAGTGGGACAGAAGTTTCATAAACGAGGATGGAGAGTTGTCGAGGCAGTGATGGAGAATGGATTGGAAGAGTGGCTATATATGAAGGAGCCTTCGAACTGACAAAAGATTAATGAAATGGTGAATTCAAACGCTCGGACAGGGAAAGTGGAGTGTTTTTAATATTTTTAATGATATTTTGGAATTCCACAACTGTTAATATAGTGGACAGGTGGTGTTTCAATGTTTTGAAATTGAGAAGAGGTTGAAACTCCTTAAATCTCATCCATTAGTTTGTGTATGGGACGAAGAATATTCGCGCATTATTAAATAAGTTATTTATAATTTTTTATTTTATAAAGAAACATAATTGTTGAAGGTTGCCTATTGGCATAATTAGAGTGTGGTATAAATTAAATATATTATTTAAAATATAAGTACAAATTACAATTGCAAGTGTTGTTAGCAGTTACCATATATTTTTAGATTCTATGTTTTTTAATTTGGAAAATATATTTTAAAAGAGATAAAATTAGTCATTTACGCATTAAATAAATTATTATTATTATTATATTTAAATTATCAAATATTTAATTTAATATTTATATGTTTCAAAGATATTATAAAACCATAATAAAATTGTTATATTTTAAATAAAATTAAGCTATTTTAATTCCAGAGTAATTACAATATACTCTACCATAAACAAGTATAATAAGATTAGTGTAGATCTATCCTAACTCTGGATCAACTAAGCGATGAGAGGGATCAAATTTCTTTTCACGTTAAAATAGGTTTGCATCTTAAGATATTTGATCTCTCTAAGTTTGGTAGCTCTCTAGTTAAGATAGATCTAGCCGATTTAATTTTCCCCTTTAAATAAGCTATATTTCACATGAATACCATGAGGTTCTCATAACCTAGAGCTCAAAAACCATTGATAAGTCAAGTTTACCTTAAATAACCAACTAAAATTAATAATAATAATAATAATAACATAGAATTATTATTTATATTATTTTAGTTTGAAGTTATTTTTATTTTAATATAGGGTTTTTTATTTTATTTTTACCTAGTCAAAATGTTTATAGGACATTATATTACATCTCTACCATACTGGGTTGGAGAGCACCTCTCTTAACACTTCTTAGCACAAAAAATTTCAATCACATAACAATATCAACATTTTATTATTGTGATCTAATAAAACATTAATTGTTTACATTGCACTCTTTAAATTTACTTCAAAATAAAACATCCAAAAATATAATAAATTAAAAAAATCAATACTTCAAAATAAAGCAACCAAAAATATAATACACCACAAAAAGCACTGCGAAGATTAAAAGATTTTTTTGGGGTTAAAATCATATTTCCTCTATAACATAGTTATACAATATTTACAAATCATTAACACTTTATGTTTCTAAAATTATTACCTTTTTTATGTTGCATGTTACTATGAACTATCAATACAATATTTCTAAATCATAACGCCCCTCTTTTTTATTTTGCAGGACCATCACGTGAATTTTCAACAGCGATATCCAAATCAAAACTAAATTATAAATTTCTAATTTTAAGAATTGCTACTAAAAATTTCGATCTTTCAAACAAAATTGGACAAGGAGGATTTGGTACGATCTATAAGGTAATGCCCACATTCATCTTATACTATTGATTTTTTATTTTTTTTAAACATTGTGGATATATTTAAATGATCATTGAACAATATAAGTTGGAAATGTTGGTAGGGAGTTTTACCAGATTGTACAGAGATTGCTGTGAAGAGACTATCTTCTAATAGAGAATAAAGTGTGAGTGACTTTTTCAATGAAGTGAATCTGATAAGCCATGTTCAACATAAAAATCTTGTCAAACTACTTGGGTGTAGTGTGGATGGCCCAGATACACTCTTGGTCTATGAATATCTTCTAAACAAGAGCCTTGATAGCTTCCTATTTGGTAATATTTCTTAATTCTATAAATTTAAATTCATTACAATAGATGTGCATGTCTAACATTATTTTACCAAATTATATTTAATTTATCTCTGAAAGAACTTTATTTTTTAACAGATCAAAACATGGGCAAGTTGTTGGATTGGAAGAGGAGGTTTGAGATTATATTAGGAACTGCTAGTGGGTTGGCTTATCTTCACCAAGAATTAGATATACGCATCATCCATAGAGACATAAAAGCCAACAATATTCTACTAGACCAACATTTCAAGCCTAAAATTGTAGATTTTGGGTTGGTTAGATATTTCGCTGAAGATCAAACTCATCTTAGTACAACAATTGTTGGAACTCGGTGAGAATAAGCTAATTACTAACCCAAAATTATTATTTTTATTAAAAATTGTAGCTAATTATTATTGTTTCTTTGGCAGAGGTTACATGGCTCCATAATATCTTGTGCATGGCCATTTGACAGAAAAAGTTGACATATATGCTTTTGGGGTGCTAGTTCTTGAGATTACTAGTGGAAAAAAGAATTCAACCCCTATGCACGCCAATGAAATGCCATCTCTCTTAACTGTGGTAATCACCTAACCTCATCATGCATGATCTTGGTTTCTTATTAATAAAATGTTGTGATAATATTCAAATCTATAATATATTTATGATGCAGGTGTGGAACCATTACCTATTTGGCACCATTTCAAACATAATAGATCCCAACATCGAAGAAAACTTGAGGGAGGAGGTAATATGTGTTGTTCAGATAACTCTCCTTTGCACACAAGCTTCTGCAACATTACGCCCTTCTATGTCTAAAGTTATCACGTTCCTCACTAACAAAGACATTAATATTCCAACAGCTACTCAACCCCCCTTTATAGATGTCATCCATTCAGAGTCAAATACTTTTGCTACATCAAATGGTTCACATTCAAATAATTATGGTTCTGTATCAAACATTGGTTCTCCCCCTGCCACTACAATGTCATTGAACACCATCTCAACAAGCTCTTTTGGGCCAAGATGAGAGGAAAAAGTATTCAAAGTTAGGAAAGTAGCTAAACCCACATGGATGTGGGTAGTGATTAACCTTCTTTAAATATGAGGGTACTTTTGATTTTCCTTTTTAAAATTCTAATAAATTTTTATTAAAATGGAATAAAAATATCTCTTTTGAGAATGCACTAGAAGATTGTGATTTTTACATGCAATCTATGGATCTAATGTGTCCAAAATATTTAACAAATATTATATTATTGTCATGAAATTTCCAATTATCTTATAAGAATGGATTTGAAGAACCATGGATTTTATGTCTAATCTATGGATCTCATGTGATGAATTCAAATCACAATATATAGAAGACTATTTCACTTTTGTCATAGTGGAATTTGTTATTATTTTATGGACATAATGTGATTACTTTAGACTACAACAATTATAACATTGCTAGAATAGAATTAGTTCAATAGGATATTATCTCCTCTATGTTTTGTATGAGAATGGTTTTGAATAAGAATATTTGTATCTATCTGTAGTCTACAATAAAAACAATTCTCTGACATGATTTAATGTGAATCAAATTCAAAATTTGATCAAATAGGAATATTGAAAGCATTCACATTTGCATAAAGACATTAATAAATCAAACAAGGAATGCCATATGAAATGAGAGAAGTTTGAAGATGGAGTGTCTCAAAACCCACTCTACAATTGGAAACATAAAAGTGAAGTAGATTATTTGGTAGATAAATGAAATTAGAAATATCATAACCCTTGTTCGCTACATTGATTAGATCAAATAGAAGTTGAACTAATTAGAACCAACCCATGAAAATTAATAATCCAATAGATTTGAAAATTTACAAGTGAAAATTCCTAAGTATTATATCAAGTTACTCTCCATTTAACCCCAATCTAATCAAAGCTAAAAATATTTTTGCTAGCTACAATTGTCATGGAGATTGATACTATCCCCTATTGTGCCAACTAATTTTCTTATTTCGGTTCTTTCCATCCATCCACCAAGATGTGCCTAAGATTTCTATTTATATATGCATTATCTTGATTATATTCTTGATTAGCCACTTCTTCAAACAAAATAGAAAGGATAAATCCAAATGAATCCTACATTCATCCTTAAAATGAAGATCACAAACTCTTTACAATCAATCCATTTCCCAAGCAATGAAGATTTATGGGGTTAAATTTCACCATGGGGCTAATTTTCTATTTTTTCCCAAAAACGATATGTCAATTCACCAATTTTCCAATAAAAATTTACCCAAATTTTGTAGGATAAAATTAATTTATTATAAAATCATAAAAAAATTATTAGAAAATATATAAAATCCTTAAAATTTTGCATACTTTTACAAAAATATAGTGAATTTTTTTATAATTGTCATATTAAAAATTATTAAGATTCACCAAGGTTTAGGGGTGGTAAGAGGGGGAGGGGTCTTTTAGGGCCCTATAGAAATCAATTTAGAATATTCATGAGGTTTAGGGAAGATGAAAAATAATCAGGTAGAAGCTTATGGTTTACTCCAAGGCATTCTTCTTTCCAAAGAATTCCAGGTCTCTTCTCTCAATGTGTTGGGTGACTCCCTTTTAATAATTTAGTATTTTATCAAATGATCTTCCCCTAGAGAGACAGTTGTGGAAAATCTCTTAAATCAGATTAAGAAGGTATCTAAAGATATCTCAAAGATGAGTTTCAAGCACATTCTAAGGGATAATAACTAGGAAGCATATCAATGTGCCAACCAAGGTTGCAATTTGAAGTTTGGACAGTTGATGGTTAATTGTAAATTAATACCATCCTCTATCCCTTATGGATTAATCTTGAATCCTATGTTCAAATATGAAAATTTTTGAGGGGTCTTGCTATAAACATGGATTTGGGGAAATATGTTATAATCAAGGATTATATTTTGAAGTAAGGTATATGTACTGCAAGTTTTGTTTAATTTGGTGGCTCTATTAGAAGGTTTTCACCTTCGAAGACTCGTATATGCTTAGTGTTGGTTGTATTCCTCTTTGGAGGATAATTTTGGTTCAAGAGTCTAAATATGATATTGAATATGGAAGAATATCATAATGTAACTATCGATGTACAATTATGATGGAGGCACAAATTTTACAATTAATATAAATATTCTCATTACTATAAAAATAAAAATAAAAAAATCACCAAGGTTTTTACAATTTAATATAAGTATGGAATTAAAAAAATTCTTACTCCCACGTAAAAGTATAGTGGAATAATTATAGACCTAATGAGTTTTTTCTTCTAGCTAAAACCAAGGGTATCTCCATTATTGCTCACTATGCTAGTGAATTCCCTTGGGTCTTTTCCTTCCAATTCATCTTGTATGAGAATTATCAAACTAATAAACCAAAAATGATGGCTAAATTATGAAAAACATGTTCCATGGAATGGTAACAACAATGTATAAGATCTCTTTAAAAAAGGCAAGAAAAACATAATGCAAATTTGAACATGCTAACTCATGTTAGATATTTCCCATCCCCGTTAAAAGAACCATCAACCTTAGTGTGCCCATTTTAATCAAAATAAATTGAGAAATGGCCTTTATGGAATCCTTTATTTCCTAGGTGGAATCATTAGGTTTGTATTATTTATATTGGACCTTCACTTAGGGGATGGCTCAATTGTGAAGCATTTTGACCTTCATGTCAAAGGAATCCTCTAGTTCTAATTGAATCTGTGACAAAACCAAGAATATGAGGACCATGCATATTTATATTTAATAGGAAATGTTAGGTCCACTATAGAATTTACTTGGAAACTCTTATAGCTACATATTTATCTCCCAAGGATCATATGTACTTGTTACCCACCAAAGTGGGTAACCCCTAGGAGAAAAAATTTCTCCTATTTGCTCAAATTTCTATCCAATAGCTCTATGATGATATACATATAGCTATGCCTCAAATCTCTCCGTATATGCTTCGATCAGTGTTTTCCATCATCTAGCTTATTTCTTGAATGAAGATGTGTCATTTATTGTAAGGTACACTAACCATTTTTGTAATCATGCGCTTTCATTTAATGTTAGAGTTGTTCTAGTATGAATCATGGGTTGAATTGGATTATTTATTTCTCTTGATTATATCCTTGTTCCCACACTTCACCTTGGTGGTTATCCCTTGCCTCTAGTCTAGCGTAACCTTTCTTGAGTCCACCTTCCCATTGTCCAAGAGGGGCACAAATAGCATGACCATGGTAATCTATAATTATCACCTTCCATTTGTTTCTTATATTCACCTTCATTCTTCAATTTAATTATTATATATCATCTATATTGGTTCCATTTTATCCTCATATTTGAGTAAGGTTGTTATGTAAACAGATCACAAAATAGAATAAAAGATAGATCAACAACTTGTAAATAAGCCTCTTCGAAGGGGCAACCTAATTTTACATCACATAAATGAAAAATTCTTGGATGATTCAAATGACAATACCTCTTTGGTATATATAGGAGTTTAAAGGGTCAAAATATAATTAGGGCATACATAACAATAATGTAAGGGCTCAACAATAACAATAGTGGGTTTCTATGGGGCACAAAAATAACAATATGGGTGATACACTAGTATTATAGAGACCTAACAAAGGTCCTAGGAATTTTTTCCTTAAGAGTTTGATGCAACTAAAAGAAAGTTAAAAGCATAGATAGCCAAAAAAGAAAGAAAATGTAAAATGCAAAAGATGGTTGGGACAAATTAATAGTGTATGGAAAGAAGCCTATGCTAAGCTCTACCCCACTCATTAGCCCTCACCTAGTTCTTGAAATATCATATATATCTAAATTAAAGGGATATATGAATTTACCAACCTCAATGAGAAATAAATTGCTTCATCTTTAAGGGATATTTGAATGCATCAAACAAGATGGTAACATAAGTTATGCATGAAAGAAAACGAAAACCATTGAAGTAAAAGGTTCACCAAAGGGGTGGTAAAAATAGGCTGAGAAGAGGTGTAACTCAGGTCTGGCGATTTCTCCCTCTTTACATCATTGCACTCAAGATGTTGGACCCCCAAAAGCTAGTACCTAGATGGTGGCATCTTCCATGAAGTCAATCCCTTTCTATGTCAACCTTTCTCACATGCACCTATTGATTAATGGGTCAACCTAGGAAATTTTCCTCCCTTTAGGGTTGGAAGCACCTAATAGGGACTTTGAATAACCCTTCCACACTTAAGTGTTGTAACTTGTTTACAAATCATTAACTAGAAAGGCACTTGAAGGAAATATTTTTATACGACCCATTATGATACTTTTATGGTTTCTTTACCTAATGATGATGATCTCACTTTATTTTCAGGGGGTGTTTCAGATGTTTCTTCCCAGGTACAATTGATGTCCATTGAGGGATGGCTTGACACTTATCCAAAATTCTGACGAGAATGAGAAGGCCGAACCTAGAATGATGCCACTTTAGGACCTTGAAGCCACAACGTTGACCACCGAGATGAGTGATGGCTATAGGAGAGATCTAGCATTGATGTATGTCACCTTCCCCATCTTGAGAAGATGAAACATTACACAAAGAAATAAGGACATTACTAGAATTAATGATGTACTCTACAAACCCCAGGATGCCCTCAAGCTATCCTTTCACCTTCTTGATGGCCATTTTCTTTTTCATGGACCTTGTTGAGGATGATGATGACTTGTCATAAATTTGGAGGGATAGTACAATTATTCTTTATTATTACATCATTTCCTAGGCTTGTAACATCACCTGTGTATGTCCTAGAGTAATATTTTGGGACTTGTTGGTGATGGCATGTGGTTGAGGACAATTGTGACTTGAGGATGAACCTTTCATATTGAGGCGATGAGTTCGAGTGAGGAGAACTCTTGGACCACCTTTAGCACCTTGCTCGAGGGATATCTTCACCTTCAGAGGATGGTGTGATGCTTGGAGACCCTTATTTCCCAAGAGTGTAGTTAAAAAATGCTAATTTTCAAGTTCTATCATTATGAGAGCTATATTTTAGGTCGGCTTATGACCTATTGAGCTTATAAACACTTAAAAGTTATGCTTTTGAGGATTTTAGTGTAAAATAAGACAAAATCAACTTGGTTGGCCTCATATAAATAGAGGGAATCGAATTTCCTTGGATTATTATTGCACACACTCATTTCTCTCTTAAAAAATGAGTGCACACTAGTTCTTTCTTACTCCCTCTCTTGGATGTCATGGATCACTAGATAGTGATTTGTCTTAGGGAAGATAAAATTGGATGGATGAACTTTCTTGGATTGATAGAATGATGTTTTTGGTGAATGGTGCAAGTTTATTGTGAGTATTTTCCTCCATTTTGCTAATGTTATTGAAATAGGGTTTTATGAAGTGTTCATGATAATATTATCTCTTTTATGAACTCTAATATCTCCATATGCAATATTTGTAGCCAAGTATCCATCAAGGAAACTAGAGTTGCATTACCTTAAATTTCCTCCTAGTGAAAGTCACTAGCATTTGGTTAAGAATTTATCTTCTCCCTCTCCCTTTCCATCTAAAATATTACACCTTTGATCTTGCCCTTTTGATTCCATATATCCAATTAATGAAAGACATTAGTCTATGAATGTTAATCTTATACAATTTATTTTATTTTTGTATTTTATAGTAAACTAGGGTTAAGGTTTGGAAAAATATAGATTTAATAGCTTAAAATACTTTATATGTTATTTCCATAGAGATAGAGTTTGCATCTATTGACTTGAAAAAGAAAAGAATATCATTTTATGCATTTTTTAGTCATAATTCTAAGGCTAATGTCTAGGGTTTTTTAGCTATTTTGTGCATTTTCAATCATTGAAAACTATGAATTAACCTTTCTCTTGTTTACCCATTTAATATCCTTTGATATTTTATTGATAAAAATCATTTATGGGCTATTTTTCATTGTTGTCATAAATTTTGCATATTGTAAAGTGTGTCTATCTCAAACCCTAATTTATAACAATAATCCTTTAATTGATGGTGGCATGTGTGAAACATTTTTCAGCATCTTCGAGACTTATCTCAATGCTCTAGACTTAACCCATATGTTCCTTGAATTCACCATCTAATTTTCACCTAGAGCCTTACTTTACCGAATACAATTTTTGGGTGTCTAAACTAACAAGTTTCTTAGAGCCTATGTTGTAGGAAACACCTCCCCAAGTAGCATACTAGTACTAGAAATGATTTGAAATGATAAAACAACCATAAAACATTGTCAAGTGTATTGTGTGGCATTTCATGATTTGGAGATGCCATACGGTATGACCGATAGTGTTTCAGGGCCATTTCAACTGAATCCTATAGTGTTTCAACTAGTTAACTCACTAATTTAGACTTGTTATGGCCAAGAAGGATGTGGGTCCCTTCTATAGCCTGAAAACACTTAATTTAACAGTTTTCATCAACTTTATGTCAATTCTAAGCTAATTCCATTTAAGAAAAATTAAAATTAGAATTCTTTAGAAACCCTAACAACCTCAAGTCCTTTATATAAAAAACACTTCATTCCCTCATTTATTGCACATTCTTCAGCAAGAGGAGCTTCTTACAAAATCAACAAGTATTATAGTTTTGTTTTGGGGCATTGAGAGCAAGCTTTGGTGCATTTCCAACAAGAAGAAGGGAATGGGTAGACATTGTTTTGGTGAGTGATTTATTTTTTGTTTTTGCAGTATTCATGGCTTCTCAAAGTGGTGTTTCTAGTGCCCCTAGATCTACTCAAGCAACCAGACAACAAGAATACTATAGAAACTCTTTGTAGATTCAAACTACTAATTGTAATTTACTAAAAAATAGATTTGAATCTACTCTACTCATTAGCAGAAACAATTAAATGATCGTGAAACCACGAAGCATACAAGAGAAAGAATTCAATCAACACATTACACAATGATTTCCTGGGGAAATCCATAGCTAAAAACACCTGTTATCTATATATTGCATGAGTCAGAAAATATGAGATTATTACAATGCTTTTCTCAAGCCCGAGCAACCTCTACATTATCTCTATCTGTCTCACTCCTCCCTAGACAAGCCCAGTCCAACACTTAACCAAATTTTGGCTTGCCCAAGTCCCTACTTCCTTGCATTGTTTCCTTGGGAATTAGCCCCTATTATTTAGGTAAATTCATAAGCCTTTCAATCTTCATAAGCCTTCCTCTATCTGCATGCACCATGATCAGGAGCTCAAAATTTGCCAAAAATTCAAAATTGTCATAATGGTGTGGAACTTGAATGATCGCGTGGATCTCATTGTCTTGATTCTGGCACAACTCATTTCGCAGAAAACCAATATCATATGCTCAAGATATTGCGTTCTGATTGTTTTTCCAAACATGTGAATTTAAAACAAACAAAAAAAGGACATGCCAGTTAGCAATTCGTACTACTGACGTGGCACTGACTGGGCAGGTGAGGTGGATGTTGACTTGGTCAAATCATTCTCCGGTGAATTGGGTGGTGCCAAGTGGCACCTTGTCAGTGGTTTAAGTGGCAAGTTAATAGTGGTCCACGTGTTTTTGTAGTGGCAAACCACAGGCTGACACGTGGCCCAGCTGGAGGACACCACTTGGTAGCCCGAGAGGCCACCAAAAGTTTGTTATCGACCAGGCGGAGGCAGCGGGGGTCGAACTCGTGACCTCCCCATGCTAATACAAAGGCCTTACCAACACACCTTACGCAATGTTTCTTAACCTTATACATTGTGGTTTATATTTAAATGTTATGAGCACGCAGTTTGGGAATAGGGCCAGCCCATGCAGTTATACAAGCTTCCCATGTGAATACTCCACTATTGACGGTCATGCTAACCGCCAGATTCAGTGGTCTCCAAACCATCGTTCAAACCGCCATTCAAACCACATGTGAACGCTTTCTTGTTAACCATATTTTCTGAATTTTAGGCCTCGGTGGCTAAATTAACCGTCCAACAAATTCGCCTAGATTTTGGCAGATTTTGTGGCCAGTTAGCGAAAAATGGGGCGAAATTGTAGGATGATGTCGGATTTTGGGTAATTTGTAGAGCGAATAGAGGGAAAACTAGGAGAGGTCATAACTTCTCCAGTTTTCGACCAAATTAGGTGTAAAAAGAGGCTAGGTAGCCATTTTTGGACATTCTGGACGCATTGGAGTAGGTCTCAGAATCAAAGGAGCACTTCTAGATAAGCTTTTTGCAGGTTGAATTCTATGGGTTCCATGGTCAACCAAAGTGTCGAATCAGTTTATGGAGGAGTTTGAAGATGGAGCTGACTGTGTAGGGGTTTTCTAGCCTCCATGTGCTTTCTGTAACAACTATTACATCAGTGTTGAAGCTTTTATTCCTCTTTTCTCTATGTTTTTTGGAGGAGAGACTTGTTTATGTACTTTAAGTGGATTTTGGTACTTTTGATGCTCTTTGAAGTTGGAGTATGGGGTCTTGGTGCAAGATGTCTTTGTTTGTTGAAAGTTTACATGTTTGATTATAGGTTAACATGTATATGGAGTGATAACTCTTGCATAAGTTTGTTTCTTTGAAGGAGAAACTAACCATTCCATTGCTAAACACTTTATGTACTCTTCTTTTTCTAAACATTGAGCATAATGAGAAGGGGTCATGCCATTAGAGCTAATCCAAGGAGATGTAGCCTAGAAGGGGTGAACTCCTTTAACAATGGTTGGTGTATTACTGATTGATGCATTCTTCCATTCAATATTTTGAATTCATGTTTAAATTTTTCATGAAATTAACATAAGAAAACACACATAAAAACTCATGTTTTTACTTGTTATTTTGGAGTACAAAACTCAAGCACATTTTTTGTATTTTGTTGAGGATCTTATCATAGAAAACTAATATTCCATGTTCAGATCACACCACCTATACAATTCAGATGATTATACAACTAATAGTACATTTCCCCTGAACTCAAATCTCAATTGGGTAACTCTCAGATCTGACATGCATGAGTTATTTATGAGTGAATCATCAGTTAACTGGTTGACCACATGAAGCAACACCCCACTGTCTAACCTCCTACTAGTTCCTCCATCAGTTGGAACTAGTTTAACTAACTTTAATTCATTTAAACTAAATTAATTAATTACAACTCAAAATAAACTCAACTAGGGCTCCTATAATGTAGGAGACATTCTACATGACTCAAGTTATACCCTCAACTCGAATTAAATGAGCCAACTAAGTCAAAATAACTTAGTTAACTAATACAAGTTTTCATGTGATGTGGAATTACAATTTTATTCCTAATTTAATTCAAGGACAAAATTAAATCAGGCTTTTCTTGTTGCATTTTCAACACTCCCTCTTAATAAGAAAGGGATTATCTGCTACCTCGATCTTGCCTCTATGAAACTCAAATTTGCATCTTGACAATGCCTTTTTCAAAATATCTACATCATGTTCCTCTGTAGGAATGTTCTCCAACAACACGATTCTCCTTTACACATAATCTCATAGATCGTGATACTGGATGTCGATGTGATTGGACTGATCATGAAAAAATGAATTCTTGGATAGTTTGATACAACTCTGATTGTCATAGTAAATGACTGTAGGATCCATCTACTAACCAAATACCCAATAAGGATCTTCCTCATCTAGATAGTCTCACAAGTTGCTTGACTAGCATCCATGTACTATGATTCTGCTGAATTGAGTGCAACTGATCTCTGCTTCATGTTGTACAAAGATATTGTTTTTGAACCAATACTGAAGATTCCCCTTGATGTGCTCTTCTTGTTGGACAAACTCCCTTACCAATATACATTTGTGAAGCCTTGAAGCTTCACTCCCTTTGTTTGTATGTACCAAAGACCAAACTGAGTGGTGCCTCTAAGGTATCTCAACACATGTTTAGCTGCCTTCCAATAGAGTTTGGTTGGCTTAACCATTGTTTGACTAAGATGGGTTCACCAAGTACATAAGTGAACCCACAAGCTACCTGTAAATAGTAGCCTCCACTACTTCACCTGAAGTAGCATCTTCTTTCCTCTAATTCCCTACTAGAGAAGGCTCCATGGGTTTCTTTCTCTCCACGTGGAACTTCTTCAGTATCTCGTTGGCATAGTTTCCTTGAGAGACAAACAGCTCCTCATCTCCTTTCCATACTTCCATACCAAGGAAATAATGCATGAGCCCTAGGTCCTTCATCTCGAATTCCCTTGCAAGATCCCCTTTGCAAGATTTTACCATCTTCTCATCACCTCTTAGAATTAAATCATTGACATATAATAATATAGTCAACAATTTACCTTCAACCAAAATATGGTAAAGGTTTGCATATGCTTCACTTTTGGTGAATCCCAACCTGGTGAAATAGTTGTCAATCTTGGTGTACCAAGCACAGGGTGCTTGTTTCAATCCATACAATGCTTGCTTGAGTCTGCACACATGTGACTCTTTGTTAAAGGTCTAAAAACCTTTCAGTTGCTCAATGTACACCTCTTCCTCAATCACTCCATTGAGGAATGTTGTCTTCACATACAGCTAATGTATCTTCCATACCATCTGCATTGAAAGTGCTAAAATATATTTGATTCAAGAGTACCTTGCAACTGGAGCAAATGTCTCCACGTAATCAATTCCCTCCACCTAAGAGAACCCTCTGGCCACAAATCTGGCCTTGTGTTTCTCCACACTCCCATTTGTTTCTTGCTTTACCTTGTAAATCCATTTGGAACTCACCACTGACTTGTTTGATGGTCTTGGGACAACTTCCCAAACATTGTTTCTGATAATGTAGTCATACTCCTCTAACATGTAATCAACCCATATTGGTTGTTGCACTGCTTCCTCAAATGCGGATGGTTCAGTCTCTACACTCTCACTCATCATAGCCATGTAGCCAGTGTATCGATCTAGTGACCTCCTCTACCTACGTTGTGATGTGGGTGCTCCCACATTCTCTCTAGCATCATGCATCAATATGTCAGCCTCTCTAGTGTGCTTCCTTCCATCTCTAGAATTATATTCATGAGTGGGTGCTTCCGCTCTCTTCTCCTCTACATGTGGTTGCTCCACATCATCTTGAGGTTATTCCTTTGGATCTAAAAGTTCCTCATCTACATGTAACTGAAGCTCCCTCTCAAGGGAACATCTCATGGCCTTCTCTTCATCAAACTTCACATATCTACAAACCACTGCCATCCTGTGAGATGGCAGGTACACCCGATAGTTGTGAGGTGTATAAGTGTACCCCACAAATATGCCCAACTCAGCTGTTGGTTCTAGATTTTTCCTTGCATCCTTGGTAACATGACAGTAAACTGATGAACCAAAGATCTTGAAGTGTACCACATTTTGTTTCTTACCTGAAAAAGCTTCTTCTGGTGTCTCCATCTCATGAATTTGATGAGGACTTATGTTTTGCACATATACAATTGTGGCACATGCTTCTAGCCACAAGTGCAACGGTAGGCCATGATCTTGTAATATTTCCTATGAAACTCCCACAATATTTATGTTCTTCCTTTCAGCCACACCATTTTGTTGTGGGTTATGGGGTGCTATTAACTCCTGTCAAATGCCTTCTAATGCACATAAGTTCTTGAATTCATTCAACACATATTCTCCACCGTTATCACTCCTAAGAGCCTTTAATTTCCTACTAGTGTCTTTCTCAACAAGTTCTTTAAATTCACAAAAATTTAGAGAACGTCTGATCTTTCTTCTGCATGAATAAAATCCAGCACTTATGTGAGAAATCATCTACAAATATTACATAATACATATGCTTGGTCGTGGAGGTTGTCGAGAATTATCCACACACACTTGAGTGAATGCTCTCAAGGATCACTTGCACTTGACTGTCCTTATCATGAAAGGTGGCTTTGGTGTACTTCCCAAATGTACACCCTTTGCATGTATCTCTCTACTCTAGTGTGCCCTTAGGAAGTCCTGTAGAAATTTGTTGCATGATCTTCAAAGCTCTGTGGTGCAAGTGACCCAATATTCTATGCCACAACTCATTGATGTCTTGGCTCTACACCTTCTCTTATTTTTTGCTCAAAGCAACACAATTTTCTACATCCAATTTGTATAGGTTATTCACCTAAACCCTGATCTGCTTCACTTGTCCTGAGGCTATGTGATGAAGGAAATACTTTCCTTTGCTAAATATCACATCGTAACCATGGTCCTCCAACATAGAAACTAAAACCAAATTCTTCTTCAAACCTGGTGATCAGGTATTCATGTCCTAAGTGTCGTAAAATGCTCAAAATTTAAAGTGCTTAGAACTGGTTCAAAGTTGAATGACTGGAAATTTCTCATCTTTCCGATTCCGGCGCCGCAAACGATTCGAAAAACGGTTGCCGTATGAGGACATTATGGAAAAAAGAAAAATTCGTCCAAAACCGACTTTCCTAGCCAAAGTTATGGCCATTTAAAGTTTCTCCAGTTTGCCCCTAGAAAAACTCCAACGAACTTTAGTTAACTCCAGATAGCTCCGCCAATTATGGCGGGTCCGCCAAATTTGGCGCTCCTGCCAAAATTCCGCCAACTTAACTGCAGTTACATTTAATGTTTGGTGGTTGCCTCGGATTTCGTGCCCGGCGGAATATTCCTTTTTTAATTTTTTTTTGAAAAATTAAAATTTCTAATGTTATGGACAAATTCTTCTTTTTGCCATAACTTCCTCATACGACGACCGTTTTTCGAACCGTTTGCGGCGCCGGAATCGGGAAGACGAGCACTTTCCAGTCATTCAACTTTGAACCAGTTCTAAGCACTTTAAATTTTGAGCATTTTACGACACTTAGGACATGAGCACCTGATCACGCCTCCCCATTGGGAAGCTTTTGGACCCCAAAAGCCTTCAACTACCTGTTAAAGAGGTGAGGGTACAGCTCCCTCACTCTGTCCACCTCCATCCACTTTGCCTTGTTCGGTTTGCTGCCTTTGAAACCAACCCGAACATAATCTACACTGCCCCTTCTTGAAGTGCGTGTCCTTCTGTCAAGGATTGTATCTTCTTTCAGCTCATCTAAGAATTCTGGCGAGAAATCTTCTATAGATGGCAGCTGAACAACATTTTCATGATCAACAATCAAAGGAGGTTCATACAAACGTAAGTTCTCCACATTGACAACAGAATACATTTGCATGTAGGAAGGCAAATCTAATTGAAAAGCATTATTTCCAACCTTCTTGAGGATTTTGAATGGACCATAACGAATAGGCTTCAGCTTTTTACCTTCTCCTTGCATCCTTTCCTTACTAATGTACAGCCATACCTCATCTCCTTCTTGAAACTTGTGATCGACTCTATGCTTGTCATGTCTTTCCTTGTACTTGCCTTGACTCTTCTCAAGTTGTTCTTGAATTTGCTGATGTATTTGCTGAATTCTTTCAATGAATGAATGAGCTTTGTCAATGTCACTATGTCCCTCAATGGCGACATCTTTCTCAAGAATGAAATCAAGAGGTGATTTTGGCAAGTAACGAAAACAAGCTTCAAACGGTGAGGTGTTTGTGGAAGAGTGCTTGGCACGATTGTAAGCATGTTGTATGTAGTGTAAATGTTCATCCCAAAGCTTGGGATGCTTGCTGCAATAACCTCTCAAGAGGTTCACAATGGTTCTGTTCACAACTTCGGTTTGTCCATCTGTTTGCGAATGGAAAGCAGTACTTTTCTTCAACTTTGTGTCCATCATCTCCCATAGGTTGGACCAAAAATTCCCCACAAATCTGGAATCCCTGTCACTAATAATGGAAGTAGGCAAACCAAAGTGAATCCATACATGATGAAAAACTAATTCAGTAGTTTGCTCAGCAGTTATAGTTTTCTTACAAGGCATAAGTATACACATTTTGCTGAAACGATCAACTACTACATATAAATAATCATGCTACTTTCGAGATTTTGGCAAACCTCCTACAAAATCCATAGAGATGCTCTCTCATGGTCTAGAAGGTACCGGCAAAGGAGTATACAAACCAAGCTTCCTGTTGCTAGGCTTGCTTGTAGCACATAATGAACAACCTCTTATGAACCTTGAAACAGAATCTACCATGCGAGGCCAATAGCAATACCTTTGTAGATGTGCAACTGTTTTGCTTACACCAAAATTGCCAGCAATAAGAGAAGAATGAGCTTCTCTTATGACATTTATCCTCTCCCCCTGTGGTATACACAACTTGCCCAAATGAAACAACAAATTGTTATGCATGTGATAGTCATTTTCCTCTACATGATTTCCTTTACTCAAGTTAGCATACACATCTTTAAAGTCATCATCAGATGCATATTGTTCTATGTAACTATCATGTACAATGGAATCATTATTAAGTAAAGTAACAACACCAATAATAGGCCTTGAAATCATATCAGCAACCTTATTCAGATTACCTTTCTTATACCTTATTACCAAATGAAACTGTTGCAAGAAGCCCATCCATCTGAAGTGTCGTGACTGTTGTAACTTGCTTTGTGATTGCAAGTACTGTAAGGGCTGATGGTCGGTATGTATAACAGTTTCTTTGCCCATCAAGTAGTGTTTCCACTTTTTGATGCTTTGTACCAACGCATACAACTCCTTATCATATGTAGGATAATTTACAACAGCACCATTAAAAGTTTCAGAATGAAAAGCAATAGGCTTACCATGCTGTAGAAGAACTGCACCCATAGCATAATCACTAGCATCAGTTTGTATCTCAAATGGCTGTCTCAAATCCGGTAATGCAAGCACTGGAGCTGAACTAATCTTCTCTTTCAAAGATTCGAAAGCTTTTTGCTGCTTGCCTCCCGATTGGAAAGCATGCTTCACACTTGTCACTGCATGCATAGGATTTGCTATAGAAGAGAAGTTAGAGATAAACTTCCTCCAATATTGAGCTGCACCCAAAAAAATTCTTACCTCTGTTATGGATTTTGGAGTAGGCCACTTCACAATAGCCTCAATCTTAGCAGGATCAATTCTCAAAGCACCTCCTCCTACTATGTGTCCCAAATAAACCAAAGAAGTCTTTCCAAATTCACACTTTGACATTTTAAGAAATAACTGATTCTTCTTCAAAACATCAAGTACTTTTCTAACATGCATGACATGATCTTCTCTAGACTTGTTGAAAATTAAGATGTCATCTAAGTAGACAATAACGAAATCATCAAGAAAAGGACGCAAGACATCATCCATTACCCGCATGAAAGTTGCAGGTGCATTGCACAAACCAAACGGCATCACAAGCCACTCAAAGAGTCCTTGTTTGGTTTTAAAGGCTGTCTTCCAAATGTCACTTTCTTCAATTCTTACTTGATGATATCCACTGCGCAAGTCTAGCTTAGTGAAATATCGAGCATCTTTCAGCTAGTCTAGCAAATCAGCTATCCTTGGGAATGGGTAACGATTCTTTAACGTTATCTCGTTCAAGGCCTTGAAATCAACACACATACGCCAAGTGCCATCTTTCTTTGGAATCAATACAATCGGTGACCCACATGGCGAAGTACTTGGCCTTATGAAACCCTTGTCCAACAAGTCCTTGATTTGCTTCTTTATTTCAACATTCTCCATAATAGACATGTGGTACATGCCTATGTTTGGAAGAGGACAATCTGGATGCAAATGGATTTCATGCTGAATCTCCCTCTTAGGAGGCAAACCTGTTGGCTCCTGAAACATCTCATGATATGCATCAACTACATCATACAGATCTGATTTAAGTTTTGGATCACAATTGTCAAATGAATCATGATTCACATCAACCTTGGGCTTAATCATAAGAAGAACAAATTCTTACTTGAATTGACCAGCCTTTTTACCTGTTCTGCATTCACCATCGCTATATTTGTCTTCTTGCGATGAGCTCTAACAATGAACTCCTTTCCATCTTTGAACAGATGCTTGTTTTCATGGCGATGAAAGATAGCTTTCCTGTCAAACAAGTAAGGACTTCCCAAAACAATTCCTGCTATATCAAAAGGTACCACATCAAGTTCAACTGTGTCAATAAAATGTGCAGTAATTGCAAAGCGCAATGTGCACTTTCTTGAAACTTGTAAATTTGCAGCCTTGCAAAACCATCCAAGTGGATATGGCTTTGGATGTGGAACGGTCTCAAGTTTAAGCTGCTTGACCAAGTCCTCTGATATAAGGTTTGCTTATGACCCACTATCAAAAAGTGTGTCAATTTTAGTATGTTTTGAAATCACCCTCACATGAAACAGTTCAATTCTTTCTTCCTCATTAGGAGCTTGTACATGGCAGTTTGAGGTACTAGTGCTGGCTTGAGTTTCAACTTCTTTTCCCTTCAATTTTTTCAAACCCGTGGCTGTAATTTTGGTTTCATCACCTGAATCTTCCCCTAAATCTTGTGGTGTAGATGTAGTAGCAGCATTTTTCTGTTTCCCTTTGGATTTGTTAAATTGAGGTCTTTTTTCAAGATATAATTTCCAACAGTTTTTCTCCTCATGACCTGGTTTAGAATAGTGTTTACAGATCACTTTCTCACTCTCCTGTTTGACAGATGCATTCTTTTTGCCCTTTCCCTTGGAGGTTTTCTCTTTGTTTTTCCCCTTAGGGGGCTTGTTTCTACCCTCTTCAAATGTGTTTTTTCCCCTTGGGTAGCTTGGACACAAACCTCGTCCAGGCTAGTAGGGTTAAACATCAAGATGGTGTGTCTAAGGTAGTTATGCAAGCCACCAATATATTTCAGCAAGGTTTCCTGGGTCTGCAAATCTATGCCTAACAAGAGATCTCTTCTCCTGAATTCTTGGGTGTAGTCTTGGACACTCTGACCCTTAAGTTGTCTGAAATTTTGCCAATTCATAATCGCTTTCTGCATGTGAGCAAGAGGATAAAACTATTTTCTAATGGCTAACATAAATTCAGGCCATGTTAAGGTAACCTTTGTTGGAAATAATACTGAGAGGGGGGGTGAATCAGTATTATCATATTAATAAAACTTTTTCATTTCCATAATCAGATTCATATATGCTACTTCCACAACTTCTTATGATTAAGTTAATCGATCTTCAATGAGTGCATTAGAACATTATCAACCATATTATCAGTTAACAGATGCAGTAACATAAAGTAGATCATCACACATAAGGCACACATATGAACACAATGATGTAAGGTGGAAACCCAATGCGGGAGAAAACCACCTGCTGCAAGTCATCTCAATCTTCTTCTTAATAAGAAAATTCTTTTACAATATTTGTACTGGTGCAGCCTTATACCAGTACGGGAGCTACAACCCCCTTTGCTCTTGTACTAGCCGATCCATTTACTAGTACGCAGGCTACTACCTGCTACAATGCTCCAAGATTTCTTTTAGCTCTTGTACTAGCTTAGATACTAGTACGTAGGCGCTGGCCTACAATCTTCTCCCTCTAAGTACCACGTTTCATCAATTTTCATACTGGATACATTGAGGCACAACTCATAATCTTGAAAGGCCACATTTCATCCAATTTTCATACTGGACCCAACAACAACATTGAAGCTCAAACAACCTTCTGAAACACCCAATCAACTATAGTAACTAGATCAACAATAATAGGACCAAACCCAGGATGCAACAATGATAAACAAAGATTTTAAGAGAAGGAAGCACCCTGCTCAACTGCTAGCCTGAGTCCGGACTCACCCTGCTCAACTGCTAGCCTGAGTCCCGGACTCACCCTGCTCAACTGCTGGCCTGAGTCCCTGGACGCACCCTGTTCAACTGCTAGCCCGCGTCCCGGACGCACTCTGCTCAACTGCTAGCCTGCGTCCCTCGCTCTGAGTCTTTTGAACTGCCTGCGTCTCGGCGCACCTGAACCCTTCTGCGCCTGCGTCCGGCGCACCTGAACCGGTTCGCTCCTGCGTCCCGGACGCACCTGAACCCTTACTGCACCTGCGTCTCTTTAGATATGAAAGATATTAAGACTTCAAGACTAACCCAAACAGTCAGATCTACAGATCTGATCGTGCGCCATAGCGATCATAGTCCATTAGAAGATTCGCCTTCATAGATCTGGACTAGATCTCACCAAAAGATATTCAACAAAGATGGTGTTTAATCCAAATGAACTCCTTTGCTTTATATAGGCAAGCTTCTCCCCAAAGCGTGGAACAATACCACGAGCCGACACCATAGAAACACAAAAACCGTCGGCTAGATACCACACAAGAAACCCCCACGTGCTTTTCTCTGCCTTGAAATGTGTGCACTGGGCGGACGCACCTCCTGAACGGCTGGCCTGCGTCCCTGGACGCGGGTTCTGCATGGAATACCTGCGGGGACGCACTTTCTGTAAGGTGTACCTGCGTCCTTCATAATTTCAACAATATTTGAACCTCTGCTTACAAAGAGCTTGCCATTTGATTCCCTTGAGCTATCCTGTAATATGTCACATCTGATATCTCTTCTGTAGATTCATCTGAATGTATATAAGTGAGATGGACTTCTATGAGAGTGTTGCCATCAAGTACAACATATGCATCATAATGCCAACAATCTCCCCCTTTGGACTTGATGGCAACAACACCGAATCACTCTCCCCCTTTGACATCAAGGGCAAAGGGGTATGCTCCCCCTAAGAACATGCTCCCTTTGACTATGAGCCAGATCTGCTGAAGTCTCTGAATGAGCTCCCCCTTTGTATATGTCATGGTGCTCCAATCTGATAATGGTCTTTCTGAGAACAAGCTGAGATGTCTGCTCTGCTGTATAGTGCTTGTTCATGCTCAAACTCCCCCTGACAATAAGCAAGGTCTGCAAAAAGATGTTCTACAAGAAGAACATGACTCTATATATATCATAAATGACCTTCCTATCACCAAAAGACTCAATACATACATCCATCACTCATCACAATAAGGATCATCCATCCAACCAAGTGGGAATACATCAGAAATATGAGAACCAAATACATTACATCTTCATCCCATGCATAGTGGGGGGACATAGGTCGTTACATGACCTGAAGAGATTACTATAATAGATAGACCATTACAACATGAGTCTTGCTACGACCTTCCAAACATCTAAAGATCATGACAAACAACAGCACTGTATAATCTGCTCCATAGTATCTGTCAACATCAACTCATAACCATCCAGATCTACATGAATCAAGAGACATCAAATGAAAGCATCAGCATCAATCAACATATGTATGAATAATCATCCCTGTATCCAGCCAACAATCCTCATTCATTTGTGCCAAGAAAGAATTCATGCATCATGCTCATGTCAACATCATCATGAAATGTGTATGAGTAACTCATCATCATCATGTCTCCAACAATGCGACTTTGAGTAATCATCCACGAAATCAGCCAACCTCATCCATATATGTGCCAAGGATAATAAAGACTTCATGCAAGCATCATTATCTGATCATGTGACCAACTCATAATAGCAAGATGAATCATAAGCATTGTCACCAAGGACCATAATGCCAACAATGCATTTAGGACATATGCTCCCCCTGAACTAGTGCCATCTGTTAAATCTGATCATGCATATCAAGAAGAATCAGCTAATAAATGCTTTGAGACAGGTACGCACTTCATCTTCTGCTACGCTGCGTCCTGTTGCTGCAGGGACGCACCCAAAAACACTATCGCGCCGCGTACTTTTACTCAGGGACGCACCCAAAATTACTATCGCGCCGCGTCCTTTTGCTTCAGGGACGCACCTGATCCTCCGTCGCTCTGCGTCCCCACGCAGATCTTCAGTTACTGAACTGCGTCCTGGACGCACCTGGACTTGGTCTGGCCTGCGTCCGCACGCAGGTCTCCTGTTACTGCACTGCGTCCTGTACTTTCAGCTTCCTCTGATTCTGGTATGTCTGTACATTGTACTGTGCCATCCTTTTCTGGCTGTACTTCCTTTTTCCTCCATATCTTCAAGCGTGATGATGACATTTTCTCCTTTTGATATGGTGCCCAAACTTTGTTCCTGCATTCCTTGGCTATATGTCCAAGCTTGTTACATGCATAACATCTTACATGTTTCATATTCCTCCTGTAACAATCAGTAGCTTTGTGACCAAACATATTGCAAGCAAAGCAATATCCATAAAAGTACCTTGATTGAGATGACCTTTCTGCATAATGGTCTTGAAATCTTCTTCTTCTACATCTAGCTGCAACATGTCCAAGATTATGACATACATAACATTCAACATTATTCATAGGAGGAGTAAAGGATTTTCTTTGAGGAATCTCTTTCCTTGGTTGATGATGAGATTGATCTTTCACTTCTTCGTTGATCACTTTAGATTTCCTTTTAGAGTTTCTTGCCTCACCTTGTGAACTAGATTCACCTTCAACAGATTCATGGAAACCAAGACCAGTCTTTATAGCAGGGGACCTTTGACTACTAAGAATATCATCCAATACTTTAGAGCTATCTTGAAATCGTAAAAGCTTATCCTTTTCTTCTAGTTTACCTTTCAAGATATTTACCTCAACCTGAAGCTGTTCTTCCTTTTCAAGAGATTTCTCTCTCAAAACTTCTTCAGCGTTCCTTCCTTCTTCCATTTGTTCCCTTAGTTTGAGAATCTCTTTTTCTTGTTCTTCATACAGATCCTGCTGCATTTGACGAACTCGAAAGGCACATTCCAGTTGAGATTTTAAGCTGGTGACTTCGTTTTCTTGTTTTGCAATAGCTTGGAGTAGATCTGTATTCTGCTTCTTTGATTCTTCAAGATCTCCTTTTAGTGAGAGGATTGTAGCTTCAAGATTTTCATAGTAGCTGGATCTATCTTTGAGTTTCTTGATGGTTGTGCTTCTTTCGTTGACTTCTTTTCTTAATGATGTCACTTCATGCTGCAATTTTTGACATTGGTCTTCCTTGTCCTTGAGTAGCTTTCTTACCTTGTTTCCTTCTTCTAGTTGTGCCCTTAGTTTGGTAGCTTCTTCTTTGAAATCACATTCCTTTTTGTTCAATAGATCTTGTTGATCTCTAATTTTGTCTGTCAGCCTTTTAAATTCTGCCTCTATTTGATATCTTTCTTGTTCACCCATAAGAGCAAATTCAGTAGTTTCGCTATCACTTTCATCTCTTTCACAAGGAAATATAGCTGGAACATCAGAGGATAACACATTCATACCTGATAATGACTCTGAATCTGATTCTGAATCTGAAGAGCTTCTTATGCCTAATCCCCAATCGATTCTTCCACTGTCATAGTTCTTCTGAGATGACTTCTTTTTCTTATTAGCTTTCTTCTTAAGCTTCTTTCCCATTGTTCCACGGATCTCCTTCAAGCGATCAAGCTTCTATCAAAGGACCTGCTCCGATACCAATTGTTGGAAATAATACTGAGAGGGGGGGTGAATCAGTATTATCATATTAATAAAACTTTTTCATTTCCATAATCAGATTCATATATGCTACTTCCACAACTTCTTATGATTAAGTTAATCGATCTTCAATGAGTGCATTAGAACATTATCAACCATATTATCAGTTAACAGATGCAGTAACATAAAGTAGATCATCACACATAAGGCACACATATGAACACAATGATGTAAGGTGGAAACCCAATGCGGGAGAAAACCACCTGCTGCAAGTCATCTCAATCTTCTTCTTAATAAGAAAATTCTTTTACAATATTTGTACTGGTGCAGCCTTATACCAGTACGGGAGCTACAACCCCCTTTGCTCTTGTACTAGCCGATCCATTTACTAGTACGCAGGCTACTACCTGCTACAATGCTCCAAGATTTCTTTTAGCTCTTGTACTAGCTTAGATACTAGTACGTAGGCGCTGGCCTACAATCTTCTCCCTCTAAGTACCACGTTTCATCAATTTTCATACTGGATACATTGAGGCACAACTCATAATCTTGAAAGGCCACATTTCATCCAATTTTCATACTGGACCCAACAACAACATTGAAGCTCAAACAACCTTCTGAAACACCCAATCAACTATAGTAACTAGATCAACAATAATAGGACCAAACCCAGGATGCAACAATGATAAACAAAGATTTTAAGAGAAGGAAGCACCCTGCTCAACTGCTAGCCTGAGTCCGGACTCACCCTGCTCAACTGCTAGCCTGAGTCCCGGACTCACCCTGCTCAACTGCTGGCCTGAGTCCCTGGACGCACCCTGTTCAACTGCTAGCCCGCGTCCCGGACGCACTCTGCTCAACTGCTAGCCTGCGTCCCTCGCTCTGAGTCTTTTGAACTGCCTGCGTCTCGGCGCACCTGAACCCTTCTGCGCCTGCGTCCGGCGCACCTGAACCGGTTCGCTCCTGCGTCCCGGACGCACCTGAACCCTTACTGCACCTGCGTCTCTTTAGATATGAAAGATATTAAGACTTCAAGACTAACCCAAACAGTCAGATCTACAGATCTGATCGTGCGCCATAGCGATCATAGTCCATTAGAAGATTCGCCTTCATAGATCTGGACTAGATCTCACCAAAAGATATTCAACAAAGATGGTGTTTAATCCAAATGAACTCCTTTGCTTTATATAGGCAAGCTTCTCCCCAAAGCGTGGAACAATACCACGAGCCGACACCATAGAAACACAAAAACCGTCGGCTAGATACCACACAAGAAACCCCCACGTGCTTTTCTCTGCCTTGAAATGTGTGCACTGGGCGGACGCACCTCCTGAACGGCTGGCCTGCGTCCCTGGACGCGGGTTCTGCATGGAATACCTGCGGGGACGCACTTTCTGTAAGGTGTACCTGCGTCCTTCATAATTTCAACAATATTTGAACCTCTGCTTACAAAGAGCTTGCCATTTGATTCCCTTGAGCTATCCTGTAATATGTCACATCTGATATCTCTTCTGTAGATTCATCTGAATGTATATAAGTGAGATGGACTTCTATGAGAGTGTTGCCATCAAGTACAACATATGCATCATAATGCCAACAACCTTACCAAATTTCTTGATCTCCTCTTTAGTCTTGGCCTCCCACCAGACCAATGCTGCTCCATCCATTCTCAAAGATGCCAATTGAATCTTTGTGGCATCATCATGCATATTTTGGATCCTCAAGTAAACTTCCAACTGCCTAATCCAGTTGTCAAGCTTTTCTGCATTCACTTCACCATTAAACATAGGTAATTCAAATTTTACATCAAGCTTCAAAAAATGACCTTTTTCCAAAGGATCTATGCTTATGAACAGAAGAAGACGAGGATGAAGAGGAAGAAGGTGAAGATGCGGGTGGTGGATCACCATTTCCTCCATGTCCTTTCTTGGAATGATCATCATCCTTCTTACCTCCTGAAGAGCCCTCTCCTTCATGTGGATGTTTGGACCCTTCTCCAGCCAATTTCTCATTTCTTTCTTGGTACAATATCCTCACCATTTCAGTGAGGTCCAAGAAAGCCTTTCTGAAGACTCTTTCTTCTTCTCTTGGATCTGTCTCTATAGGAATTTCTCCTTCATGTTCAGACATCCTTGAAGCTTCTGCTGAGACTCTTGAGGGTGAAATTGAAGGTGGAGGTGATGGCTCTCTGGCCTTCCTTGACTGAGGATTCTCTCGTTCTCTAGTCAACTGTCCTTCCCCTCTTTTAAGTTTCAACCTGGTAAGCATCAATACTTTGCAAGACAGTTAGAAGATCTTTGCACAAAACCCTGAGCTCTGATACCAACTTGATCTTCAAACATTAGAAATTTTAATTTTTTTTTGGGAATATTCCGCCGGGCACGAAATCCGAGGCAACCACCAAACATTAAATGTAACTGCAGTTAAGTTGGCAGAATTTTGGCAGGAGCGCCAAATTTGGTGGACCCGCCATAATTGGCGGAGCTATCTGGAGTTAACTAAAGTTCGTTGGAGTTTTTCTAGGGGCAAACTGGAGAAACTTTAAATGGCCATAACTTTGGCTAGGAAAGTCGGTTTTGGACGATTTTTTATTTTTTTTTATTTTGGGTATTTTCGACCTTCTGAAGCCATTGGTGCAGGTCTTACAGCCATCTGAGGTCATTTGCAGAGGTTTTGGAGCCGTGAAAGTTCTAGGAGCCACCAGGGCCCAGTTTTGTGAAGACTGTATAGGGTTGCAGGTATCCATTGGAGGTGATCCAATAGTCAATCCTGAAGGATTCAAGTGTTCTGAATCCATTTTTACCATCTATTTCTCCTGTAGATGCTTCTATTCATCTGTATTTTCAATTTGAGCATTTAATAAAAATAAGGACAAGCCCGGTTGGGAGCTTTGGACCCAGCAGACGTAGCCCTGGATGGGGTGAACTGCTTTATCAACTTCTTTTGCATTTGTGGTTGATTTATTTTGCAAAACAAATTCGTTTTAATGTGTTAAATAGTAAAAGGAAATAACTCTGCTATGCTTAAATGGGTCATGAACAGCTGAAAATTTCATGTGTTTTCTTTCTGCAAGACACGGAAATCTTTTAAACATGTTTAATTCTGAATTGAATACCTTGCAAACAAATTTCAAGTAGTTTCAAATTCAGATCACCCGGAACATACATGACATATTTTAATGTGAGAGGATAACCAGACTCCCTCTTAAAAGTAACAACACTGATGTCAATCGTGCTATACCTTCCATTGTCTCCCATTTTGATTTGCATCTAGAGGTCCTTCTCCTCCAAGTCACTTAAGAATTCTCTGTTGCTGGTCATATGGAATGAGACTCCACTATCCAGATACCACACACTACCCATCACTGATGTCACCATGCAAGTGATAAGGGTGAAATCCAACTCAAATAGTGAAGCAAGAGCTTCACCTTCTGCTCCTCTTGAGGTCTTCTTGTCGACCTTCTTGTGCGGACACTTCGTGGCATAGTGTCCCAGCTCATGACAGTGAAGACATTTAATCTTTGATAAGTCCTTCTTCTTGCCACCCTGACTGGAATATGATTTGGAAGGGGATGAATTCCCTTTCCGTTTCTTTTTCTTTCAAGCTAAGGAACCATTCTCCTCATCATCATGCTTGGATGAGAATCCATCTCTGGTGTTCTGTCGAATCTCTTCTTGCACCAAGTCAGACCAAAAATGCTCCCACTCTAGTAGCTTCTCCCTCCCATTTCTCGATTCCTAGTAGTTGTGCCAGCTCTTGGCAAGGCCTAGAAGTGATAGGTTGACCATATCATCTTCAACAACTGTAACACCAACACTTCCAAGTTCATCCTAACATTGGGTAAACTTGGTCAAGTACTTTGGTATTGTGTCGCCCTTCTCCATATTGATTTTTCTAAGCTTGTCCTTTAGTGCTAGCTTCTTGTGGTCATTGTTGTTTTGAAATAGGTTTGTCAATGCCTTTCACATTGCATATGGAGTCTCCTTACCATGGAGGTTCGAGACAATATGATCTTGAACTCCTTCTAGGATAATCCTTCTCGCCTTTGTAACACATTTTCTCCACTCTGCTTGATCTTGAGCATGAGTTGCTAGAGGCTTAGAAATATCTTTTTTTATGAATTCCTTAAGTCGTTGTCTTCCAACACTACATCCATCCTGTCCTTCCAAGAAATATAGTTTGAACTTCCCTCAAGCACATATTCGAGTCTCAATCCGTAGAATGACATCCTACTGGCTTTGAAGTATGATACTACAAATTCAATTTCACCTGCAAAAGAAAAACTCATATTCTCCTCTTCTAGAGTGATTTATGGTTTGATACCATGTAGAAATTCCTTGTAGATTCAAACTGATAATTGTAATTTACTAAAACAATAAACTTGAATCTACCCTACTCATCAGCGGAAACAATTAAATGGTCGTGAAATCACGAAACATGCAAGAGAACGAATTCAATCAACACATTACATAATGATTTCTTGGGGAAAGCAACAACTAAAAACCCAAGCTATATGTATATTTCATTAGTTAGAAAATATGAGAAGATTATAATTCTTTTCTCAAGCCCAAGCAACCTTTACACTATCTTTATCTGTCTCACTGCTTGCTAGACAAGCCCAGGCCAATACTTAACCAAATTTTGGCTTGCCCAAGTCTCTATTTCCTTTTGTTGTTTCCTTGGGAATTAGCCCCTATTAATTAGCAAAATTCCTCAATTGGAATTGTGAAATCCTCATAGGCCTTCCTCTGACTGCATGCACCACCTATACAATTCAGATGATTATACAACTGATAGTACACTACCCCTGAACTCCAATCTCAACTGGGTAACTCTCAAATCTGATATGCATGAGTTATTTATGAGTGAATCATCAGTTAATTGGTTGACCACATGAAGCAACACTCCATTGTCTAGCCTCCTACTAGTTCCTCCATCAGTTGGAACTAGTTTAACTGACTTTAACTCAGTTAAACTGAATTAATTAATTACAACTAAAAAAAACTCAACCATAGATCTATAATGTAGGATACACTCGTGACTCTACATGACTCAAGTTAGACCCTCAACTCAAATTAATTGAGCCAACTAAGTGAAATTAACTTAGTTAACTAATACAAGCTGTCATGTGATGTGGAATTACAACTTTATTCCTAATTTAATTCAAGGAAAAAATTAAATTAGGATTTTCTTGTTGCATTTTCAACAAATACTATCATCTTTGAAAGTATGTTACCAAAGTCAAGTAAATGGGTGTTGGGGGTACATGGGAATGGAGATGCAATTTATGCAAAAATGATAGAACCTTCAAGGGCTCTTACGCAAGAGTGAAGGCTCACTTTTTGCATAAAGAGATAATGGGTATTGAAGTTTATGCACATACGAGAAATCTAGAGATGAGGGTAACATTCAAGAGAGACCAAGATGATGCTCAAAGGTTGAAGGATCAACAAAGAAAAATCGATATGGGTGGCACTGGAAATCCTCGCCTGGGCACTAGCAACGAGGCAATGATTTCTTAGGAAGCATGAAAGATGAGGGTGCTAGCAATGGAAGAAGAGATATCCAAGCCATGAAATCCAACTAAAGAGAGTAAATTGTTGAAAATGCTTGATAATCAAAGGAGAGAAGAAGTTGAATCAAGAGTGGCAAGTTTCATCTTTGCTTATGTCATCCATTTTAATGTGGTCCAGTCCCCATATTTGCAATATTTGGTGAGAGTGATTAACACAACCCTTCAAGGTTTCAAGAGGCCAAACTATTACAAACTGAGAACAATTTTGCTCAAGAAAGAGAGGAAACTTCTTGATGATAATTTAAGACCAAATCATAGTTCATGGGGTAGCACAAGGGTTTCCACCATCTCAAATGGTTGGACTAATACAAGGCATGGGCCATTAATTAATGTCATTGCATTATCGCGAAAAAGAGCCATGTTCATAAAAGCAGAAGATTTTTCAGGATAGTAAGTTCAATGTTAAAATTTTAATTGTTGTTATTGAACAAATAGGGCCAAAAAATGTGGTACATGTTATCACACATAATGCACCTATTTGCAAAGTTGCAAGCTTAATTATTGAAATTATATACAATCTATATTTTGGACTCCTTGCATTGCCCATAATCTGAATATGATTTTACAAGAGATTGAGAAAAAATAGAATGGATTAAGGAGGTCAAAGGGTAACCTAAGGAGATTATAAAATTCATCACCAACCACCACCAATCTGAGTGATATATCAAGAATACTCCAAATTGGAGTTACTAAAATTTGTTGAGACAAGCTATGCCTCAAACTTCATCATGTTGCACCACCTTATTGAAGTCAAAATTGCATTAATGAGAATGGTGGTGGGTGCAACTTGGGCTGAGTCGAGACATGCAAATCTAGAGAAGGAACTATGGTGAGGAGGTTGTTGATTGATGAAGATTGGTGGAGCAAGATTGATTTCTTGTTCAAGTTCACATTACTTGCATTTGATCTTCTCTGAGATGCAAAGACAAGAAAACCTTTCTTTGAAGAGGTTTACGATGGCATGGATACCATGGTTGTGAAACTGTGGAAATTATTACTATAGGAGGCTCACACTCTTCCTTTTATGGATTTTGATTTTGCTGAGCAAATGAGGTTCATCATTGTTACGACATGGGATGGATTTAACACTCCATTGAAAGCTTTGCCAATAGCTCTAAATCCAAAATTGTATGTTGAAGATTGCATTTCTTAAAGCAATCAGAAGAGGAAGGCCTCGAAAAGGGACAAGGAAGTGGCCACTGGAGTGAAGAAATCCTTTTCAAGATTGTCACTAACTGTTTTACAAACATATGTAAGGGAGGAATTTGTCTGTTTTGCTTCTAGATTAAAGGAATTTTTAGACATATCAACTTTGGATGAGAGAAGGACCATGAAATTGGTTATGTGGTGGAATTTTCATGGGGAAAATGGTGTTTATTTGCAAAGCCTTGCCACTTCTATTTTATCACGACTGAAAAGCTCTTCATCAATAGAATATAATTAGAGCACCTATAGTTTCATTCACTCTGTGAAGTGCAACAGGTTTGGATTCTATCATAGAAGCATGAAGATCTTGTCTATGTGCATTCAAACCTATGCCTTGTGTCTAGTATGGGTGAAGAATATACAAGTGGACTTCATAAGGATGGGGATGTGCAAATAGAATCTCCATACATAGAGCTCTCTCTTTCTTCTCTTAATATTATTGGTGATGCAAGTGGAAGTTCTAGTAGAGCTAGCCTCTCTTATTGAACAAGCATCTTGTTCTATTTTTGTTGATGAGGATTGTTATAATTAATGATATATCATTAATATCTGTCTTTATCTAATGCTTAATTTATTTTTGGCACATACATCCTCACGTATAAAGACCGATTTTGGAACCTTAGATGTACAACCTCATCTATAAAGGGAAATTTTAGATTTTGCATCATGTAGTCATCTACGAGAGTTAATATAGACTTGGTTTTCTTTCTAAAATGTCATGTTTGTGTCTCATTCTAGTTTTTCTTGCATGAAAATGTGTTAACAACTTATTTGTAAAAAAAATAGCAATTCATAATGATGTAGTGGTTCATTGTTCATCGAGGTTGGGCCATTTATGATTTCATTTGATTTAGAGAAAGCATGATATGCTTAGGAACTAACTAATGGCTAATGAGTGGGGTAGAGCGTAAGCAGGACTTTTTCCACGTGCTTATGATTGCTCCTTTCCATATTTTTCATTTTCTTTCATTTATGGCTATATGCTTTTTTGTTTCTTTCAGCTACATCAACCTCTTAGGGCAAAGTTTTAGGCCAGGACTCAAAGATGTGGATAAAGGGAGCTAGTAATAATGAAAAATGACAATCAACCCAAAACATGGAAGTGGAAAAAAAAGTGTTGGAAACATAATCTTTGAGATTATGTGAATTTTTCACATTCACTTGAGTGAAAAGAAAAATGGAAACCAAAGGTCAAGAATAAAAGAATTATATATATATATATATATATATATATATATATATATATATATATATATATATTAAATCTGAGTTTTCTAATTTTTCGAGTTCCAATAATGGTATTAGAGCACAATTGGTCTTTCTCAGAAATTTGACTCTCGTGAACCCTTGCATTGCCTCATGTTTCTGTCTCATCATTCTTGGAGTTCATATTGACACCTTCAGCGATGGTTATCTGTAAATCAGCAATGGTCGTCTGCAAAATCCTAGTGCTTTGGTGTTCTGCAAGATTCCAAGTGCCAAGTTTAACGCCTGAAACCAATATCGACAAGATATTACAATAGTCTCCTTTAGAAGCTCCAAAAAATGATGGTCAAATCATGGTCAAATAATTTTATATAGTAGAATGGAGGCAAATGATGGTGAAATCTTGTCGTTCGTTCTAGGATTCATAGTTAGTTGAACAAGTTTCTTGGTTGTGATTTTATAAATAAAGGGAAAAGCTCAGTAGACCCCTGAAAATTAGTTGAAAGAATAGCTTAATGAATAAATCCATTTAGTTTCTCATAAATTCAGAACAATGTGGAGTTTGGGCTTACTCAAGATGTTATAGTGTAGATTATGTCAAACCTTTGCTGATGTGTTTTCCAAATTCGTTGAGATCGAGACACTTGATAGAGATATTTTCCAGAATTCTTTAAAATGTCGAAAATTCTCTATGAAATTGATAAAAACATACAGAATTGGCTGGTCCTAATGGTGATTACAGTAAATTGGGGGATATTTTCTGAACAGGTATGTGGAAATTTGTGGAATTATTTTTCCGCTGGTAACTTCTGTCAAAATATTTGAAGTGAAGGGATAACGATGGTTGAAACAAGACACTACTAGACTTTTCAAAAGAATTTTTTATGTCATTGAAGATGCTGTGAAATTGAGTCATTTGGCTTAAATTTCCATCAAAATTATATGAATTGCTAGAAACTCTATCAAATTAGGCAAAACTTTTTGAACCGATAGAAAATAAAGCGAGAAGCCAAAGGAGGATGGGTAGAGACCAGTATTGGAGTCGAAATAAAGCGAGAAGCCGACATTGTTGAACCCTAGGCTAGGGTTATCCTTGAGTCCATGCTAGGTAACACTCTCTGTAAAGAACTTTGCAAAGGTATTTCGAATCGCAGGTTTCGACCTGATTCCTTACAAACCTACCAGTTACCTCATTTCACAATAGAATGCAAATACATGAAACATATAGTACTCCTCTAAATCAACCAAGTGTTGTGAATTTCATTCAAAAATTGCATCAAATCTATGATAAATCTGTTAGAAATTTTACAGGGCCAGAGGAGAGGAGTTTGCCTCAAAAATCAGTTGTTGTAAACAAATCGCAGCTGGATAAAGCCTTAAATAAAACAAAAAAATTACTCACATTAAAATAGAGTAAAACAATGTGGTTGCAGTGAATTTACTCGTGAAAGTTTAAAATCATATGGCAACAAACCATACTTTAGATTATGATATAAAACATATGAAAATATATTCACTTGGTAAATGGAAGTTGCAGCACCAAGTAAAACAAAAGAAGATCTCGCTGCAATTTAGGTTGTTGCAGAGTAACTCTATGTAAAACTCCATAAGAACTTGTTTTTACATGCCCATCAATATTTGAAACACAATTTTCTCCTCTTTACCTCTCAGACTTACACCCTCCACTTCTCTTACTATACAAAAATAGACATTTGACTCATTAACACATGACAAAGCAAAACATTAAGACATAGTATGGGCAATTTTACATAATAAATGATTTTCTGAACTTGTAGGTGTTGGGGAGTGTAGGTGCGGAGTGAGTGTTTGCCCATAGGTATTTACCTAACTTCATTAAATTTTCATTTTCTGAATAGTCTAATGTGTTGCGAAATGGGAAACCCGTACTTTTGCTCATAACTTATATCCTTCTTCTATCCTTTAACTTGCAAACAAATCCGCATCCTGCAAAAACAACTGACATATGTTTATCGCAATGGTTGGGATTAATTTTCGAACAAAAACCTTATCCATCATCTAACCAGTCCATCGTAACCGCTTTATGTTTCCCACTTCTTGATCATTTAAGGCTTTAATGCAACCAACGCCATTACGAGAACAACATATGGAATCTCTTGGGGAACAATAGCTTCAAGCCCCACCGGGAAAAATGATTTACATAGCTATGCTACAAGCAATCAGGACCCACAACAATTCAGCATTAGAGTAACATGGTAAAGCTTCACCATTAGGATGCGTGACGAAAAGTTCGGATTTTGGCGAATAATCCCATAGCCAAAAAAAATAAAAAATACATATCTAAATAAGAAAAAAATTGAAATATATATATATATATCTATATATATATATATATATATAGGCAAATTGGGGCACGGAGTATGCGTTAAAACTGTTTTTGCTTGGTTAAGAGCTCATCTTCCTTAAATGTAAAGAAACAAGTTAATGGTCCAAGAACTTCACCATTAGAAAGATGTCTGATGAAAAGTTCGGATTTTGGCTAATAATCCCATATCCAAAAAAGTAAAAAATAAATATCTAAATAATAAAAACTTTGAAAACAAAATTTAAAAAAATTTATATATATATATATTAGATGATTATATTAGGTCATACTCAGGCCTCGAGTATGACTTGGCTAAGAGCTCATCTTCCTCGAATGTAAGGAACCAGGTTAAAGGCCAAGAGGCATCTAGCAGGAGCGAAAGTCTACCCCTTACGGACCACGAGCTCGTTATTCAATGTAGGGTGGTTTTTTTTAATAAGAGTGATTAATTAGCCTACATTCACGATTAACAACTAAAAATAATTATTAACAATTGAATTATGATAAGTTTTCTCACCTGTGACAAAAAATTATAATTTTATTATTAAAAAATAAAATATCTATATCTATATATATATATATATATATATATATATATATATATATATATATATATATATATATATATATGAAACATATAAGTAAAGTTTTATAACTTTGATTCAATTAGCAAAATATTATTAAGTCGCCTTTTATTTTTTTTTGGCATCATCGTATTATTGACATTGCTTATTAGTCCCTGCCATCTGGCAATGGCATGGGACTATAGTAATCAGAATGGTCGCTATTTATATTAGTTTGAGATGGTTACGACTAAAGTTTTAGGTTCGGGATATATTTTTTACAATGAAATTTTTTTCGCCATCTTATTTGGCCTCTTCCCGAGGCGGAGAGGCCAGAACCATATGTTAATCTTCATTTTTCCCATCAACATTTAGAATTGTTGAACTAATGCTAACATTAATTCAAGACATTACATATCCCATGCAAATGTAAGAGGCTAAGAGGCAACCAAAGCGGGATCTATATTTAGATAACGTCAAATTAAACTCAACCTCATGCATGGTTTACACATGGCTCACCTGGTCAGTGCACTATCATTGTTGTGCTCACGCAGAGTCGCTATGGAGTCGGTTCTATTGTAGCACCTGTTGACCTAGAACCACCACAAGCAGAAGCTTATATAGTGCCAGCAACATCATCAGTCGATATAATTGATTCATTCCTAGAATACCTAACTTCCCATTAAAAATACAGAGGATATACAAAGGATATAGGGGAAAGACAAGAGGTCCATCAGGTATAAGTTTGTTTATACATACATTAACAAAGCAATCATGAAATTGGAGGTTCATGACTGAAGCAACATTTCTGGGGTTTCTCTGAATGGCTTTCTGGAGTACAGAGGTTACTAGAGACTCTGCCTCTGGATAGTTGTTTCTGTAAAACACATAGCGCAGTTTGGCTTCTGTTGCCTTTAAATCCAGATACGAGGGCCTCAAGAATACAAACAGCATAGGCAGCAATAGTAGTTTGATCATTTGGCTTGAAAATACAACCATGATTTTAACAACAACAGTAAGAAACTAGATGAATCCTTGCAGTCACATGTGTTGGAAACCGGTCTATGGATGCATATCGGGAATTTCCTATAAATGAGTGACAAATCTATGGGCTAGCAAACCAGGTTCAGGCTGACGAAAGCTCTTAACCAACACAAACCCCACAAACCAGGTTTAGGCCGAGGAAAGCTCTTAACCAGCACAATAAACTGTGATAATTTCTCTTAACCCAAGTTCAAGTCGAGGAGAGCTCTTAATAGCTGCATACATAGCTGCATAGTTGCTTACATGGCTGCAATACTGGCAATATGGCAACATCAGTTTCGACATCAATTTCATCTCAATAAGGTAATCATGAACTAAGTTTCTGAATTGAACTAAGTTTCTAAGTTTAAACACTGATATGCAGTCTATGTTTTTGGAAGCTTACCATAGTCGTTAGAAGTTTACCAGAGTCATTGTCCATCACCTAAGTAACCTGACTAAGCACTACCACCTGAGTAAGCACCTGACTAAGAACCACCACCCGAGTAAGTACAACCAACACAAGTAGCAGAGGAAGCAGTAAATCAAAAGCACAAGAAGCAGAGGAAGCAGTATTAGCCCACCTCTAATGCCGAGACAAGCTCCCTCCACTCTGGAAGTATCTATACCCATCCAGTCTCCTTCGGTTTCTCCATACCTTCGAAAAATCTTTCGTGATCCAATTGTCATGGAAGCAGTTCCTCTTTCGTTCAGTCAATAGGTCGGGACTGGGATGGTTAGAAGTCAGTCACTATAAGTAATCCTCAGATGAGTAGGTTGGTTAACTAGGGTCAGTTACTATAAGACATCGTGAGATGCCCTTGAAGGGAAGGGTTTACCAGTCAAGCAGGACTTCGCTTCAATCTAGGTGCCATGCCAGTGCTTGCCTGCATTGTCATTGTTGTCGACCACTGCATTGTTTCATTTCTGAGCCAGCGAACCAGTCACCTAGAGCCGCTATTGTTTCATTTCTGAGCATTCTTGTAGCTAAGCCTTTCTGAGAATTCTTGCAGCTAAGCCAGTGATTACCCAACCTGACTCGATAAAGATTATGCTTGCCAAGCTTCGCTGTGAAAATGCATCAGACAACTATTAGCCCTATTTATTAATTTTTCAACTCCACCGTAAGCAGAAAGTAGGATAGCTTTACTTTACGACCATGGCCGAACAAAGAATTTCATGGACGGAGCTCAGCTTATCCTTCTCTCTTGAGCAAGAGGCATAATTTTTTGGGGGCGGTTTATTTTATTAGGAGGGTGGTCTCCAGTCGCAGAACTGATTTTATAAGTGGCATGTGAGATGAGCATCGATGCCTCGTGGGTATGTGGTCTCGAACTATTCAAGATTATGTTGTAATGCATGTAGGCTGGCGGGTCTTCAGAATGGTGGCCATGATCTTTTTGTTCCATCAGTTGAACTATCCAAGATTATGCAAAAAAGGTGTAACACATGTAGGGAGGGTCTTCAAAATGGTGGTCATGGTCCTTTTGTTCCATTAGGACGTCGTGTTTTTCAATTATATTTCTAAAAGACTTTTATAATATTTTATTAATATATTTTGTCATTGATCTCAATTTTCGCTCAACTCCAAACACGATAGATTTATTATGCAAGAGCCATTGATCTTGCTTCCCTGCCATTTTTGTCAACAGGTTTTGATGTTTTTCATTTTGGAATATTCTGAATTTATTATAAGCACTCTCTTTCATGGAGACTGGTCATTAGAACCCTTTTATTTCTGTAGTTATTTGGTTTGGATTTCTTTATTTGGGGTTTCAACTGTTTGGTCGATTTTGCAGCCATATTGGGAGCCATTTATTGAGTAGCTTGGTTTCCGACTGTTTTCTCAACTGAGCATTGTATTTAGAATGCTTTATTCGATATTTTGTGGGCCTCAAGTACCTTAATAGTTTTCACAGTGCAGAATCACAGGGAAGACAATTCGATAAACTTAGGGTTTTTAAGAAAACCCTGGAACTCTAAGGGACAACAAATTACGATGGATTTTCACGTTTTCTGATGATAGTGGGGGTTCTGTAACTGTATGCAAGCATATCTTGTGTATATGTGATCATTCAATCAGAAGAATTTCACGTAGGCAAGAGGGCATGCTCCAGTTTGTAATATTTTAATTGGGGGTCATTGACAGGTTCAGTATGTTCTACAGTTCTGGGTCACAACCCTGGTGCATTTAATAGGTTGGTTATCTCATGAGATTACATGACAGCGGGTGCAGAATTTTGGAATTGTGGGCTAGCAGGGCTGGAATCACTTGCTTCAAACCGTTGATGGTTTTAGGATTATTAGAAATTTATGTGATTCGGACATTGGCAACCATATATTGTATTTCATGAATTGGGCACAAAGATAAAATTCAGGTTGGTTTTGTTTCCTGTTAATCACCTTGGGCATGGAGCATCATATGTCAGGTGGTCTTGTAATGTTTGCTTGGCAGTGGATACTGGCTTGCTTGACAGTGTTGGTTCACTTGGGGTGATGGATCACTCTCTGTACGTCTCTCGGCGGGTTGTAACGGTGAATTGTGATTGTCCTCTGTAGCGGTGTTGCATTTGAGTTTTTCAGATTTCATAATGATGATTTCAAGAGGTCTCTTTCGATGGTCTCCTCCCCACATACAACCTTTGACACCTGTTTCTGAAGTGTCTGAGCTGTCAGAGTCACCATCACCATATTTGGAGAACAGTCCAGAAGCCATACAAGTGGAAGATGATGGAGGTGTTGAGGAATTTGAAGAGATGGAGCCTCCTCCCACCAACTGTACCCTTCTTGAGGATTTTTGCCTGTGCAGATGGGTTAGACTGTATTTTGATGATTGTTGGGTCTCTTGCAGCTGCAACACATGGTGCAACATTGGTGGTCTATTTGCACTTTTTTGGAAAAATCATAAATATGCTCAGTTTTCACCACCCACCCAATTCACCAGAGGAATTGTTTCATGAGTTTACAAAGTTTGGTTTTGTATAATTCAAATTTGACCCTCAATCTAGTGTACCCAAGCTAGGTTTGTACCTCTAGTTTCTAGATAGTTTTTTGTTAAATTATGGTATGTTCTATGCTTAGAGCAGTTTATTGTTTTTCTTATTATTATCCACAGATTAACAATCACATGTACATTAAGTAAAGTGTAGATAGAACATTTAAATGATCAACAAAAAAAAAAAATCCAAGACAAGAGACACAAGATGTGGCGGCTAGCTAGGGACAAACCCAAATATGGGGAAACCCTTTAATAAAATCTTCTTTTATCTTCAATAATTCAGCAGAGAGAAATAGCACAAAAATCTGATTTATATCAGTAGCAGCAAACCCTAGATCAGCCCTAAACTAGGGCAATCAATATCTGTCAAACCGAAGGTCCGATCACCTTGATTCCGGTGCCAAAAATTGCAGCCTTCCAAGGATAATCAACCACACCAAACTCGCAGTCAAAGAGGAGTCCACGCTGGTCAAAGTTCCTTTCTGCAGCTTCAGCCTTAGAAATCTGCATCCTCTTTTCCACACGTGTGAGAGAGAGCCTTTCTGTGCAGGAGAGAGAAGAGACTGTTTTCTGTGCAGGAGAGAGAGAGATGTGTGATGAGAAGTGAAGTGTGCAAATGAGGAGAATTATCTTTGTATTTATGTGCAAAACATTGGGGCTGAATAGACATGATTGTTGGGCTTTTTAACCTACATAAGTTGTTGGCCGACCTTGACAATTTGTCCATAATCAAAATAAATTCATATCTTCATAAATACTTGTCGGAATCGGATGATATTTAGATCAATCCTACACCTCTCGACTAGAGGAATCTAGGAAGAATATCAGCATCCATAAATAAGGTGACCCACATGAAGTTTGGCCCTAGTTTCCAATTTTAACATTTTTATACCGTGTTAATGGCTATCAACTTTATGTGAAACTAATAAAGTATTTGTTGTTGTTGTTCATCCAACTTCAGACAAAGTAGCACAACTATTGGTGTTAATTTCTTGTTGTTGGACATCCAGCTTTCGACAAAGTACCACAACTATTGGTGTTAATTTCCCAGGGCTTATTGGGGAGTGCTCAGGAATCTGTTTTGATAATAGCTGACTTGGGTTTTGCTCTGTCTGACTTACTTCATAAGAAAGTGGGCTCACCTCTGGCTCAAATTCCCCCAAATCATTGTTATGATATGTAGTACCCTCACTCTTTCTTTCTGATAGACAATGTTCTTTCTAGAATTTATAGTGGCATCAGAAAAAGAAATTCATAGTTTGGAATGTAATATATATAAGGCAATGAAGAAGATATTGCTTTACCTTGAAAGATGATCAAAAACATTTTGGGTCAAAAAAGCACCGACAACTGAGTCTACCGCTAATCCTTTCCACTGAGAGAAACGTTGGTCAATAGTTCAAGAACAATTTTTGTCTACACGCAAACTGGATCATGTACTGTTAGTGTGTTTTTAATCAGTCATAAATGGGATGTTGAGGTATTTTGTCACTTTTAAATTTGAAAACTATAAATTCTATGCCTTTGCTAAATTATAAATGCTTTGTCTTTTCTTTATAAATTTGAACACTGTAAAGCCGCTTTACATGTGTAGCTGAAATTTCTGGTTTTGAACTTTTCTTTGAATGTTAAAATACTCATTACTGATCATTATTGGTATTTTTGAATATCTGAATACTTTTATATTGTCGTGTCAAATCCTTTGAAATCGCTAGGGCTGAATTATAGTAAATTGCTTCATCGTAAATCACACGGATTCAAATGTGTTGTTTTGTTCAAGATACTTGTTACCTCTGTTTTATTGTTCCTTAAACGTTCGACACATCGGACAGAGGGATTATAGACAGGGATTCATCTCGGTGACTGAATTCCAAATGCCTGGTTGCCACGAACGTTAGAAGAAAGCATTCATTGCATAGGGATTCATTGTTAATGTTCTACGCCACTATCGATCTTGATTTCTGCCACCACGCCGCGGAACATGATGGGATTTATGCTCGGCTCGTGTGGAACAAACCTTGGATTTATAGCTTTTTGTTGCACCGAAAGCATAATTTTTATGTATAGGCGACTAGAATAGGAAGTTACTACTGTTTTCCTTGAATCCTCTGTGATTGTGTTCTCGTCTATAAGAAAGTTCTGCTACCAACTTGAATTGACTGGAGTCACTGGACAGATAAACCACCACTAAGTTACTTACGCCACTCCATCCAATGAAGAGGGTTGTAAAAGCTCTGTGATTACACTCTATACAAGAATAGGGAGCTTTCTCATTGTATACAGGATGATTAAGTAGCTGTATTTCTCAAAATGGGTGGTTTTGCATTTCTCAAAATTTTCAAACACCTGAAATCTCGGCGGAGAGGAATTACATTTTAATCACTGTTGAGACGCCAATATTTGCAACTGTCAGGGATCGAGTCGTTATGCCTTAATCAAATTTGAATCCAGAGATTCCGTTGCAGAGGCTATTCAGGTTTAATTATGATTATAGCTAATTATTTTTGTATGTTTTAATGGCTTTATTTATTTTCAAAAGTAATTGGAGTTATGTTGTTTACAGGGAACGCCTATACCGATATCCAACCAACTCGTTTTTGCAAAAGCTATTCAGGTTAATATATATATGGAAGCAATAGAAGAGAGTAGAAAAGTTGCTTGGGAGGCTGTCAAAAGCTTCAAAGAAGCTTTGGCTCGAGTGAATCTACTTCCTACACAGGAAGATCTGCTAGCTTTACAACCAGAAGAGGCCAAGAATTCAGTAGGGCTAAGTCCTCCAACAGATGCTTGGAGAAATCCAGTACCAACTATGAAATTTGGGTTGATCTGTGCAGATAGCAAGTTCCATGGAGGCTGGTGGTACTCTGATCCAAGATTCCAATTTGAAAATTCATGGAGATTTAGCCACCCAAAGACCCTTAACAGTTGGATCATAGCTAACTCAGAGAGAATTTGCAGATGGATGTGACTATTTTAGGAGTATTACATTAAGTAATAGTGATTCCGTGAAACATGATGTGGGGTTGGATCACCTTTATATGATTCAATCATAATACATAAGTGCACTTAAATCATGAAATGATAGTGATTCCTTGAAACATGATGTGGGGCTGGATCACTGGTCTAAGATTCAATCATAATACATAATACATAAGTGCACTTGAATCATGAAATGAAAGATGCAAAGTAGTGGGAAACGAACATTAATACATGCCATAGAATCGGAAAACCCTTCAGGAGATATTAAATGCCACTCTTTCTAACAGTAGCATTAGAACTATTTTAGAAGTGGCTCATTGATTTAATTGGATGTCTTTGATTTCTTATTGGATGCATAGAATGCTCTTTTTCATCAGAGTGGTCAAAAGAAAATATGTTTTCTAAATTCCAAATCCGATCTTGAAAAGCTCTTTTTTTTTTCCTTCGCCCATTCTAAGGAATTTTTTTTTTTAAGATTATCACTAAATCGATACATGTGAGAGTTCTCCGGTTGGTTATCATAGTTTTCCATTCATTGTATTTGCTACACCAAAGCATCATACTTGGTTCTTTCTGCTTAAATTCAAGCCAATTCTTTGTCTTTATTTTTGCATAAATTTACAGGATGCAAATGTATTATTCAGTTAAAAATAATGGAGAAATCGTTATATGGTTGTAACGTATCTCCTTAGTTTAGGATTAGTTCCTAGAGTTTAGGAGGTTGTTTACAACTACCTATTTTTCAGTGATGTATTTAATATTGTAATATTCATTTGACGTAATGTAGAGTGAACGAGAGTGAGAGTCTCCTCTTTGTTTGAGTGCAGTCTCCCAGGTGCTGTACACACCTGTGAGCTGCAACTCCTTCATTTAATTCAAAGTGTGATTTTTATCTTGGTATCAGAGCTTAGGATAGAGGTAGCCTCAAATTTTTTTTAGAGATGTATCATTAGTTACATATCTGTAGTGGTAGAAGTGCATGTAAATGTATTTGCGTGATCAGGTGGAACTGCAGTAACACCTGGACCGAAGGGTCTCAGATGACTGATTATCTTTGAGCCGAAGAAAGGGTTGAGCAATTGGCGCGGTTTTTTTGAAGACAATTGCGCCAATCCAGAACAAAACAGAAAGGCGCGAATTTTTAAAGAACAGAAGCGCCCATTGGCGGGGGTTTGGGGCTGATAAGCGCGCCAACGAAATTATAACTGAATTGGCGCGGATCCGTGGCTGCTAAGCGCGCCAATTTCCGTGGACACCGTGAATTTTTCTTTTCTGCAATTGGTGCGGATTTGTAGCTGTTCAGAGCGCCATAGAGCCAACCTCTTTCTCTCTGGAAATCTGCAATTTTTGTTGTAGATCGGAGTTGCCCGATGGTGGCACATGGAGATCTCTGCTCGGTGGTAGCAGATTTGATTTGCTCGGTGGTGGGGAATTGAGGTTTCTTGATCTGGTCAGATCGGACCTGCCCGGTGGTGGCGAATTGGGGTTCCGTGATCCGCTCGGAGGTAGTCGATATGACCTACCCGATGGTGGTGAATCAGAGCTCTGTGATCTGCTCGGTGGAAGCAGATCGATTTTTTGCCCGGTGGTGGCGTAGTGCAGCTCCTTGATCTGTTCGGTGGAAGCAGATCTCCTTTGCCCGGTGGTGGTGTGTTGGAGCTTGCTTGCTGATCTGTTCGGTGGTAGCAGATCGGTTTTGCCCGATGGTGGCATAGTGAAGTCCCTGATCTGTTCAGTGGTAGCAGATCGGACTTGCCCGGTGGTGGCACAGTGAAGTTCCTGATCTGTTCGGTGAAAGCAGATCGGACTTGCCCGGTGGTGGCCGACTGGAGTGTTCAGTTGGGCGAAAATGAACAATAGTATAGAATCATACCTCCATGATTTTGGCAAACTCGATGGAACGAATTTCTCCAACTAGAAATTCGAAATGCAAACTTTGGTGGAGAGCGTAAATGCATGGGGGATCGTTGAGGGAAATGAGCCGAAATCTGGAACGACGACCCAAGAACAAGACTGGGATAAAAGAGAAACGAAAGCAAAAGTTATACTGAAGATGTCCTTTAAGGACAATATTATCCCACATATCAGAGATTCCAAGTTAGCCGCTGATCTATGGACAACGATAAAAAACCCGTACGAGACTCAGAATACAAATCGTGTTCTGGCACTCAAGGGAAAATTGTTTGCATTGAAGATGGACGAGAATGAGTCCGTTGGTGGATTCATGGCCAGAGTCAAGGATCTGAAAGATAAACTGGGAGCTATTGGAGAAAAAGTGTCCGACTCAAATCTAGTTACACTCACATTGAACAGAATGACGGATGAATATCAGACATTCATCACAGGACTTTCGGTGAGGGAGAAATCCTCTTCATTTGATGAACTGACAGCGATTCTTCTCGAGGAGGAGGAGCGAATACATAATCTGAAAACTCAGAGCAATGACCTAGCTCTGATGGATAAGAGGTGACAGTACAGATGAAAGTAGCACTAGCACCAACATCAACACCAGCAACCGCAGCAACAGCAGCAGAAGGGGGCCAGCTCTTTTCAAAAGAGACCATTCAGAGGTATCACTGACAATTATGTTAAGAGATGTTTTTATTGTGGGAAACCTGGTCATCAGATTAAAGAATGCTATAAGAGGCAGGCAAATGAAAGAAAAGGCAAACAGAGGAAACATCAGGGTTGTTTTGCTGGAGAAGAGGAGGACCACAGCCATGATCTTCAACTATTCACAGTCGATTGTGATCTTTCAGCATCAAAGGGAGATGAGGACGACATATGGTATGTCGACTCTGGCGCATCCTCACACATGACTGGTAAGAAAGATTGTTTTTAATTTCTGCATGTGGATCAAAAATTTATCTAGGAGATGACAGTGGGTATGAGATCAAAGGATGTGGAGATATTCCTGTGAAGCTACCTAGTGGTGACATTAAACATCTTAAAAATGTATTATATGTTCCAGGAATTAAGAAAAACTTGATCTCTGTCTCAATGATTACAGACCATGACATGCAGGTGCAATTCTTTAAGAATGGTTGTGTCATTAAGGATAGCCAGATGGAAACAGTTGCAACAGGAGTGCGCGTGGGGAATTTGTATAGATTGGATACAAAGAGTATGCCACGACAAGCAATGGTTGCAGCTGGATCAAGAGTCGAAAATCTCTGGCATCAGAGATTTGGACATCTCAATTTGCAAGACCTCATCTTACTTCAGAAGAAAGGTATGGTTGATGGACTCCCAGTTTTTCATAATGTCAAGCTAGAATGTGATGGATGTGCATTAGGGAAAATGCATAGAGAAGAGTTTCCTTTGCATGTCAACAAAAAGGAAAGAGACATCCTAGAACTAGTGCATGCAGATATTTGTGGACCTATGCAAACTAGGTCCTTAGGAGGTGCATATTATTTTCTGTTGTTTACAGATGACTGCACTAGGTTTTCATGGGTGTATTTTTTAAGTAAAAAGAGTCAAGCCTTTCGGTACTTTAAAGAGTTTAAAACTATGATAGAGAACCAAACAGGAAAGAGGATAAAGATTCTCCGCTCGGACCAAGGGGGAGAATATAGGTTAGGAGAGTTCATGAACTTCTGCAAGCAGCATGGGATTATGCAGCAATTCACAGTGCCACACACTCCACAGCAGAATGGAGTAGCAGAACGCAAGAACATAACTCTTGTGGAGTGTGCGAGAGGTATGCTTCAGGGTAAAAGTATATCGAATGGTTTTTGGGCAGAAGCCATTAATACTGCTGTTTATTTAAAGAATAGGAGTCCTACTAAATGTCTAGGCTTCAAAACCCCCTTTGAAGCATTGTTTGGACTCAAACCAGCAGTTAGTCATCTAAGAATATTTGGATCTAAAGCTTATGCTCATATACCGAAAGCAGATAGAAAGAAGTTAGATCCCAAAGCCTTGAAATGTATATTTGTAGGATATGGCACAGAGTATAAGGCATACAAGTTATATAATCCTGTGACTCATAAAGTTTTTGCAAGCAGAGATGTTATTTTTCATGAACAGACTGAAGATGGAAAGGAAGACTCTAACAGTGATAGCTACATTCCATTGCTGATAGAGATGAACAGTGACGAAGATGAAGAGCAGGAGCAGGAGCAGAAACACGAAGAAGTAGCAGCAGATAGTGTAATAAGTGATGATGCAGGCCTGGAAAGCGCTGAAACAGATAGAGTTGAGGTAAGTCCTCTACCTAGAAGATCAGGTAGGAAGACTAGACTACCTGAAAGATTGAAAGGCTATGCTTTAATGTCCAAAATTTTAAACATTGTAGAACCTTCAAATTATGAAGAAGCAAGTAAATCAGATGAATGGAGGGCTGCAATGCATGAGGAAATTGAATCAATATATAGAAATCATACTTGGGATTTAGTTGAGTTGCCTGAAGGAAAAACCCATATAGGTTGTAAGTGACTGTATAAACCTAAGATAAATGCAGATGGGAGTGTAGAAAAATTCAAAGCTAGACTGGTAGCAAAGGTTTATTCACAGCAAGAAGGCATAGATTTCGATGACACCTTTGCCCTTGTAGCTAAACTAAATACAATCAGAATGCTAATCTCTTTAGCAACAAAACATAAATGGAAGCTACACCAGCTAGATGTTAAGTCTGCATTTCTGAATGGAGAATTAAAGGAAGAAATTTATTTAGTACAGCCTCCTGGTTTTGTGAAAAAGGGGCAGGAGCATTTAGTGTGTAAATTGCATAAAGCACTTTATGGTTTGAAACAAGCACCCAGGTCATGGTATGAGAAAATTGATTCATTTTTTATACAGCATGGTTTTCATAGGAGCCTCAACGACCCAAACCTGTATACCAAGATAAATAAAGAGAGGCAAATCATTTTGATTTCTTTGTATGTGGATGACATGATTATAACAGGAAATGCAAATAATTTGATCAAATAAATCAAGCAGCGAATGTCACAGGTATTTGAAATGAAAGACCTTGGAGATCTTCATTATTGCCTAGGTTTGGAGGTGTGGAAAGATTCTGGTCAAACTTTTCTAACTCAAGGAAAGTATGCTAGAACCCTATTGGAAAGATTCAGAATGGAACAGTGTAAAACAGCAACAACACCATTGCAGCAGAATCTCAAGTTAAGCAGTGATGATGGCACAAAATAGGTGGATGCCACTTTGTATAGACAGCTAGTGGGAAGTTTGATATATCTCACGACAACTAGACCTGATCTGGCATATTCTGTTAGTGTGTTGAGCCAGTTTATGTCCAGACCACTTGAAAGTCATTGGATTGCAGCAAAATGTGTGTTGAAGTACCTTAGTGGCACTTGTAATTATGGTATTTTATACACTGACATTTCTAATGTTACTTTAGCAGGTTATTCAGATTCTGATTGGGTAGGTAACCTGGATGATCGAAGTTCAATCACAGTTTACGCATTTTGTATTGGATCCGAGGTTATTTCGTGGAGTAGCAAAAAGCAAAGTACTGTAGCATTATCATCATGTGAAGCTGAGTACCAGGCCTTGTGTGCAGCTACATGCGAAGCTATCTGGTTGAGGAGATTGCTTAGTGATGCAGGCGAAGGACAGAAAGAAGCAACCAGCATCAAAACTGACAACCAGAGCACAATAAAGCTTGCATACAATCCAGTTTTCCATAAAAATACTAAACATATTGACACTCAGTTTCATTTTGTTCGAGAAAAGATACAGTCAAAAGAAATATGTGTGGAGTATTGTAACACTTGTGATAATTTAGCTGATATTTTTACTAAGCCTCTAGGGCGAGTAAAGTTTGAATTATTTAGAGGGATGTTAGGAGTGCAGAATAACCCTTTCTCCATTAAGGGGGGGAGTTAAAAATAATGGAGAAATGGTTATATGGTTGTAACGTATCTCCTTAGTTTAGGATTAGTTCCTAGAGTTTAGGAGGTTGTTTACAACTACCTATTTTTCAGTGATGTATTTAATATTGTAATATTCATTTGATGTAATGTAGAGTGAACGAGAGTAAGAGTCTCCTCTTTGTTTGAGTGCAGTCTCCCAAATGCCGTACACCCCTGTGCGCTGCAACTCCTTTATTTAATTCAAAGTGTAATTTTTATCTTATTCTAGCAAACACATTACCGCAATGTTACTTACAAAATACTCATGTCATTGCTCACTTTGCCCACTCAACTACCCAGCTCGTTTCCTAGACCCCCTTAAAACAGAGACGGACGTGCAGCCCTTCTTGTTTCACTATAGTTTCATAGGGCTAAGATTAAGATTGTATTTCTCCGCAGTATTGTTTTTTTGGAGAACTCTACCTGTATGTAAGTTGTTTTCCAATAGAAAAATCTCAACGCGTTGTGAAATCAGGTGGTTTCGATGCCAATATATGTTGTCACTCAAACTGTGAGAGACGTATGGTCAATATATATAGTCGCTTCCTTGATCTGTCGTGATTCCACATTCAGCGTTCTCCAATAACCAATCATTCAAAATATTTCAATTCCTTTCTCGTATGGAAAAATCTTTCCTCATATTGGTATATATTCTTAATCCTTATTTTATATATTTTCTGATGAACAAAGGTAATGGGCCAAGCAGGAACCATCAATTAATTTTTTTCACTAGATATTACAAATGGGCACATCATTTCTTCGTACTTACAATATACATTATAAACTCATGTTGTAATATTATCACCTTCACCATTGCATATATCAATATAATAATTTTATGATGGTTTAATGGTTGAAACAATGATAAATTAATTTTTGTTTATTAATATTAATAGTTAATAAGGGTAACAATGCATTTTATAAAATTAAAAGTAACATTTAGATTAAATTAAAATAGAGTTTATAGAATTAGGTTTAATAATAAAAGTATTAATCCTTTGTTAAAATAAATCTAAAATATTATAAATGTGATATCTAATATTTAAAATGTTAAATATTCAAAATGCAGTGTTAAACATTATAATCTTATAATGTAGTTGTATCTGATCTAAATAAAATTTAGATCAAATTAAAATAGAGTTTATAAGATTAGGTTTAATAATAAATGGCTTTTCGCTGCTTCTTTTTTCTTTTCTTTTTTGTTATTTTCCAAACTTGATGGTGTTTAAGTAGGAAATCACATGGGAGCTCTTCAAAACTTCAAATATTATTTTTAAATTCATTATGATGATGTCTTCTTGAGAATATTTCATCTGTATTTGCAAGGAGAATTTATAAAATGGTTTAGAAATTTTGAAGTTGATTCAATTAGCTCTTGGATGGTTTTTGTGATGTTATCTTGGGAAGTTGTGATGAAAAGAAATGTCATCATTAATATCTCTTAGGAAAAACAAAAACAAGAAAATATAAAATTATTACAAGGTGTAACAACAATTTTGAAAGATTATATAATGATATTTCCAAAGATATTTATCTTTTTGAAGTTCCTCCCACATTATATTACATTCAGCTCATCATCCTAATGTTGTTGTTTGATCCTAGAGAAAGGAGATCATTGACTTTAGAATAGAGGTTTTCTAAGCAGTTGTCTATAACGCGACTTTTTGAAAGCTTTTCTGGCGGGTTTTTTCGGTCGAAATCCAGCAGGATTTTATTGGAATCGCAAGTTTGATAGCTAGTTTCTGCACAATGAAAGCGTCCCAGGGGTTTTCGAGGGTGCTGAATCCAAATATGCAGTTAAAAACCCATTTTAACTGCAAAAAATCAAGATTTAACCTCCATTTCTTCCGCCGGATTCCGTCACCGGAATCTCCAAAAAGTCGCATTATAGACAACTCCGTTTTCTAATGCTAGGTAAGTAGAAAACAATATATGGGCTTTTGGGAAGCTATCAAATCAAAAATTATATGGAGATAAGATTCCAAAATATCAAACAGAAGAAGATTTTGGAGAAACTAGAACAAACCCTTATATACCTTTGGTTTATAATATTAATCCCTTGGGTTTAATATTATTCCATTGGGTTTATAATCCCTTGGGGTTTTAGTATTAATCCCTTGGGTTTATTATTCCCTTTGGTTTATAATAATGTTCAAATATGGTCTTCATATGAAAATCAATCATATTCAACCATGCTCTAGGTCACATTGTGACAAAGATTGTCTCAATATGAAAATAAATCATGGTCAACCATAATTGTTTTAGGATTTATAATATGTATCTTAGGGTTTATATATCTTGAGTTTATAATATTGATCCCTTGGGTTTATAATGTCTAGGGTTATTAATCTAAAGGTTCATATTTGTAGGGTATAATGTTATTCATAAGGTTTATAATATTAGTCCTTGGGTTAAATATAGATCCCTTGAGTTTAATTAATTAACAATTATTATATATATATATATATATATATATATATATATATAATTTAGTAAAAACAATAATCATAATTGAATTTGAAATGCTGGAAAATAAATGTCAATGTTTCAAGTCTATATCAAGACCCATTGTGAGGACAAAGTTTGAGGAGAAGTAGAAGAGAGAAAGCAATAAATAGAGAGTGATAAAAAAAATAATCCGATAGTGAAAAATTGAAATATAAATGCAGGTAAAACCTAAAATGTCCATTTAATTTTATGATAACGTATTATATTATCAATGCTTAATTTTAAAGTTGTGGTTATAATGATTTTATTTTAATTTAGATATTTTAATAAATTAAATGTATTAATAACACTACTATAATGTGTTATTATATTTAATTATTAATTAAAATATTTAAATTAATATGCTTATTTACTTTACTATGGCATATATTAATAATTCTATGAGAGTTGATATGATTTAGTTAGAGAACTAATGAAAGTTTGATTTGTATGCATTGTATATTTATATTTATTAAATATATTTAATTAATTTTTATTTAAATATATTAATATTCAAAGAAATTGCAATATATTGATATATTTAAATATTAATTAAATATTTTTATAATTAATACATTTTAATTATTTGTCATATTATTATTATTATTTTATTATTTTATGATATGTAAAAAATAAAAATAAAGAAAAAATAAAACTAATAAGGGGAGATGTTGATTAGGGGTAGAGATGGTTAAGGTGTTTAGGGTAGTGGGATTAGATTAGGGGTGCATCTTTGTGTGAGCAGGGGTATCCAATTAATGTTGACCTCAATTTTGTTGTCTTTGTTGAGATTATGGGGTGCTTCATGATTTCCAACGCCTCTCACATCTCGCATACACAATCGGTGTATGTTGCAAAAACCAATGCAGACACGCTTGATGATGAGTGCCTTGGACCAAGGATGGAAAGTTTATTGGAGAACATGGGTGATAATACGACATCAAGGCATGATTCCGTCAAAAATCAAGGGAATGATCTAAGGCTCGGTTCAAACTTAAATAAGGAACCCATGCGTGAGGCGCTAGAAATCATGAAGCACCCCATCTATCATGCCCACGAGTTGGCATTTGCGATGTGTGACGAGCGGTGACATGACTTTCGGTTAAAGGCGACGAGTCGTTGTGTGCGACAAGTTGGGTGTTCGGTTAAACGCGCCCGAGTCACATGCGATGAAGTTGCGACCACGAGACGAGTCGACATGTGTGACGAGTTGGGTAGTCAGTTAAACGTGCTCAAGACACATGCAACAAGATGCGACGATGGGACAGGTTACAACGAGCGAACACGAGGGTCAAAAAACTGAGAAGTAAAAATTTGGCTAAGTGTGGGGAAGTGCAACAAGTTTATAAGAGGGTTGAAAAACCAAGTGGGTTGGTGGAGTTGACGCATGGTTGGAAGTGGAGCCGACTTAACTTGGTGGTTTGATGACCAAATTGCATGGTCGGCCTGGGCAGGCCAACCCACCTTATTACTTGGAGAGTTTGTATATATTGGTGGGCGAATGGAGGGATAAGGCATCAAATTCAATCATCCAAAAGCAAAACCAAGTGAACTCATTACTTGGGAAACCGAAGAGGACGAGCAAATGAAGAGGCCAAAAGTGCAGGCAGACCGAGGGCCACAACACTTGGTCGAAAAACAGAAAAACATGTTTCAAGTTTCGGCAAGTCGTAAGTGGGGCGCGTCTGCTAGGTGGAGGAGCCGTGGGAGGACATCACTAAATGCAGGGACGTGTTTGCCCGAAGAGCTAAATGTTGAGGCATGTATGAATGAAGGGGCACAATTTCCCGGATAGGTGAACTGTAGTGTGGGTCTGCAGTGCGGGTGAATACCGAGAGCTATGACCAAGACATGGAGGTGCGACGAGTTGCGGACAGACACAGAGGTGTGACGTGTTGCAAGAGTTGCATTTGGGACATGACTATGTGACAAATTGCAGAAGGAGACTCGGGTGAGTGCCTCTGCCCGACAAGATGTGGAGAGCGACCCAACTCAGCAGGGGTGTGCACCTTTGCCTGAGGGCAAGCTACACGACAACATGGGCCACTTTGAATGATTGTTTTGGGCGGTGCTGAACAAGCAAATCGAATTGTTGAATTTTGACAGAATTGTAAAGGTTGAAACTTGGGGTTCCCTTGCAAAGGTTGTACATGTATATTTACTTGTAAACGATTGTTATCATTATTATTTGGGAAGACTCTAACTAGGGAGTTTCCCCTCCCATTAAAATAAGTTATCCATTGTGCATTTTTATAAATGATGATAATGAACGTATTTATATTGTGTTAAAAGATGAATGCCTAGTAAAATTGAAGCAAATATTCTAAGATGAATGCCTAGTAAAATTGAAGCAAATATTCTAAGTGTTGAATGTTAGGCATAGTCTGTACTCGAGAGTATTGGTGAAAAGAAAATGGGTAGCGGTGTCGCACCTGCCTATGTGCAGTTGAAAGACTACCGCTAGGATAGGGGTGTGACAGATGGTATCAAAGGTTGATTCAGAGAATCGAGTTTTGCAGATTGAAGTGTTACTACTACACTTCGTGAAAGGTTTAGCAGAGGTGAAGCATCGTGCATGGGCCAAGCTGAACGACGAGACATGACATGTTCAAAATAATGCCAAGGGAGGCTCTTTTTGACCTTATACAGGTTGAAGATGATGAATGAAGAGAACCCACAAATTCGAGATGTACTTGATGTCTTGGAAAGGAATGTTGAAGTCGAACTTCTTCGACTTGGTTGGGAAATGGAGTAGGATGTAGCTGCAGATTGCGATGATGAAGAAGAGGATGTTGTGATGTATGAAGATGTTGCAGATGTGACAACGATGGAGGAAGTGCTTGAGGCACTTCCAATGCTCAATTTGAACTAGGATTGTACATATTGCAAGCCTTGATGGATGAGGACACTCACATGGAGGAGCCTCATGATGAAGTAAGTACTACTTTTACTTGTGTTTCATTGGAGCTTTTGGAGGATGGGCCATATGCAGGGAAGGGAAAAGACAATTTGTTGATGCAATGGACAACCTTACCATGGATGTCTACGATGAGACCTTGTGTGGAGAAGAAAGGACCATTGATTGTTGCAGGGCTTGTTGGAGAAATTTGTGACCTCATGGCAGGGGGTGCAAATGCTTATGACAAGGGAGGAACATGATGATCATTGCAGAGGATGGGTCATGCTTTAGCCATATGGATAATTGGCTAAGTGCCCGGCATGACTCATGGATAGATTGGAGAAAGGGCACACACTTGAGTTTTGATGATATGATACTTGGGTGGACTTATTCATGGCTGAGACCAAGAGGCAGTCTTGGTGGACCTTTAGTGGGGGAGTGATGATGGAAGGAACCTATGTGACATGATTTGACTTGATGATATATATGGTTTGAGTGATTGAGGGCACTAAACTTGATTGAGGACTAGGATGAGATGACTGATGTTATGATGGGTTTACTTAGTTAGACAATGTTGGTAGCTTGAATCATGGACATCAAGTTGGATAGATGGAGCATGGCAGACACTATGAAAGGACATTATGTGGGAACACTTGTAGAGATGTCATTTATGGGCATCCAATGAGGAGTGCCAAGGCAGGGATGTTGTGTGGATGGATTTGTTGATGCAACATGGAGACATTTTACTTATGAGTCGATGGAGATGTTGTGCACTTTTGTACAACAAGGCCATGGATTGGTTGGATTTGTGAGCAACTTATCAGAGCACTCCTACCACATGGAGAGCAGAGGCATCTTGCAGTGACCTTTGAGGCCGAGACATGTATGCTTGTTGAGATGTTGGATGGAGATGATTCATGGAGCTCATGATGACTTGAGATAGTTGCAGCTATTGAAGACTTCATATTATAGTGGTCTTGGAGGATCTGATGCATTGAGGAGCTGGGGTTATGTCATGTGTCTTGGGTCGCATCTTGTCACATGTGTGTGTTTAGGGGGAGTGACTTGATGAGGATGACCGAAATGAGACACTTTGGAGTTGAGGGAGTTGCAGTGATGTTGATGCCTTGGTGGCAACACTTGGGCATGGGTTGAGCCGAGACTTAACCACTTTGATATACATGGTGGCTGATTGGTTTATGACCATGGGTAGCACATGGATGATGAGACAGGTGTATACTTGCCCCTTTGACAGACTTGAGGTATGGCATATTACAGATGTGATGGAGGTTGCTTCATGGACCTAGATGTGGCACATTGAGAGTCGGTTTGATGAGAGGATCTCTTCATTTTGAGGAGATGGATCTCACACAAATATATGGATGATGATGTTTGGATAGATGCGATTGATTGACATGCAGCACATCAAAACCAACATCATGGACAACATGTTACGGATGACATGGAGATTACTTCATGGACCTGGGCATAGCTTACTTACATTTGATGGAGATGGGATGGATTCTTGATCGAGTTGATGTTGTGATAGGATGATGAGAGGAAAAAATGATGATAGCATGAGGAGGTGCATTCTTATGGTTTGAGCGTGACAGTTGGACTGATCACCTGACTAGTTTGAACCATGGGGTTCGATAGTGTATGGAGAGATGTGTTGAGTTGAGTTGGAGTATTATGGCAGTAGTTCACATGGTGGCGATACATGATGAGGTCGACACGATGTATGTTGCAGTTATAGCATGTAGCTTAAGTTGGAGGGACCATCCTTCCACAGTGGGGCATCATGTGGATATTGCGACAAGTGTGGTTGATGATCATGGATTGAGGAGACTTTCCTTTTCATGGAGGCATGAGCCTTGATGGTTTATATGAAATTGGAGTAGAGATGGGCAGCATGGGAATTTTTGGATGTTGGAGCTAGAGACACTTTGCGACAATGGATGGTGATGTTGTTGAGGATGAAAACAATTTAAAGTGGGGGAGTATGTCATGCCCACGAGCTGGCCTTTGCGATGTGCGACAGGTGGTGGCATGACTTTTAGTTAAAGGCGACGAGTTGGGCATTAGTTTAAATGCACTTGAGTCACATGAGATAAAGTTGCAACGACGAGACGAGTCAACATGTGCGATGAGTTGGGCGGTCGGTCAAACGTGCCCAAGACACATGCGATGGGATCAACGATGGGATGAGTTACGACGAGCCAAAATAAGGGTCAAAAAACCGAGAAGGCAAAATTTGGATAAGTGTGGGGAAGTGCGACAAGTTTATAAGAGGGTCGAAAAACCGAGTGGGTTGGTGGAGGAGACGCATGGTTGGAAGTTGAGTCAACTTAACTTAGTGGTTTAATGACTGAATTGCATGGTCGGCCTAGGAAGGCCGACCCACCTTATCACTTACAGAGTTCATATATATTGGTGGGTGAATGGAGGGATAAGGCATAAAGTTCAATCATCCAAAATCAAAACCAAGCGAACTCATTACTTGGGAAGCCAAAGAGGGTGAGCGAACAAAGAGCCTAAAAGTGCAGGTGGACCGGGGGCCGCAACAGTTGGCCAAAAAACAAAAAAACAGGTTTCAGGTTTCGATGGGTCGTAGGTGGGGTGCTTCTGCCTGGTGGACGAGTCATAGGAGGGCGCCACTGAATGTAGGGGAATGCCTGCCCAATGAGCTGAACTCTTGGGCGCGTTTGAATGAAGGGGCACGACTTCCCAGATAGGTGAACTATAGTGCCGGTCTGTGGTGCAAGGGAACGCCGAGAGTTGCGATCAAGACACGGAGGTGCAACAAGCTGCGGGAGCTACGGCCAAGACATGGAGGTGCGACAAGCTGTAGGAGCTGCAGTCGGGACATGACTATGCGAAAGATTGCAGAAGGCGATCCGGGTGGGCGCCTCTGCCCGACGAGCTGCGGAGAGCGACTTGAATCGGTAGGGGTGGGCACCTCTACCCAAGGGCGAGCTGCATGACAGCATGGGCCACCCTGAATGACCGTTTTGGGCACTGTTGAATGAGTAAGCCGAGTTTTTGAATTTTGACAAAATTGTAAACATGAAACTTGGGGTTCCCTTGCAAATGTTGTACATGTATATTTACTTGTAAACGACTATTATCATTATTATTTGGGCAGACTCTAATTAGGGAGTTTCCCCTCCCATTAAAAGAAGTTATTCGATGTGAATTTTTATAAATGATGATGATGAATGTATTTCTACTGTGTTAAAAGATGAATGCTTAGTAAAATTGAAGAAAATATTCTAAGTGTTGAATGTTAGGTGTATTCTGTACTTGAGAATATTGGTGAAAAGAAATTGGGTAGCGATACTACACTTGCCTATGTGTGGTTGAAAGACTACCGCCAGGATAGGGGTGTGACACCTTCAATCTCAACAGAAATAGTGAAATTGAAATCAGCACTAGCTAAATACCCCTTCTCACACAAAATTACACCCCAATATAATCCCACTACCCAAATCAACATATCCATCCTTATTAATTAAATAAAATAAAAAAATCGTAAAATAATAATAATAACAAAAAAATAATTAATATGTATTAATTATAAATATATTTAATTAATATTTAAATATATCAATATATTACAATGTATAATATATTAATATATTTAAATCAAAATTAATTAAATATATTTAATAAATATAAATATATAATGTATACTAATCAAATTTTCATTAATTCTCTGACTAAATCATATCAACTCTCATAGCATTATTAATATATGGCATAATAAATTAAAGTAAATAAGCATATTAATTTAAATACTTTAATCAATAATTAAATATACTAACAAATTATAGTAGTGTTAATAATACATTTAATTCATTAAAATATCTAAATTAATATAAAATCATTATAACCACAATTTTAAAATTAAGCAAATTTGTAATTAAAATAAAATATATTGTTAATATAATACTTTATCATAAAATTAAATGGATATTTTAGGTTTTACTTGCATTTATATTTCAATTTCTTAATATCAGTCTAGTTTTTATCACTCTCTATTTATTGCTTCCTTTCTCTTCTGTTTCTCCTCAAGCTTTGTTCTGGTGATAGGTCTTGATATAGACTCGAAATGTTGGCATTCAAAAATGTCTACTGTGAATTTCTCGGCATCTCAAATTCAAGATCAACCCCACAGAAATCTACAAACCCTAAATAATCATAATTATTGTTTAATAATAAAAACAATAATCATAATTATTTAGTAATAACAATAATTATTTTTAAATGATTATAATAATAATTAATTAACGATAATTAATATAACTTGATAAAAAGAATATTAATTACTAATGCTAATAATTAGTCAATAATAATATTAATTATTAATATTAATAATAATAATAATAATAACGAGTTGTTTTTAGTGAGATTTTTTGGAAGATTTTCCAATGGGGTTTTTCTAGTTTAATTTCTCTAAAATCCAACAAGAAATTATTGAAATCACAGGTTCGATGGGTAACTCCTGCACAACCAAAGTGTCCTAAGGGTTTTTCACGAGGTTGAATCCATATATACAGTCAAAAAACATGTTTAAATAACACAAATCAAGATTTCACCTCAATTTTTTCCTTATACATGAAAGTCCAAAAAATCACACTAATAGTAATAATAATACTAAAAATATTATTACTAGTAGTATTTTAATGTGGTTGTGCTAATAATTATAATTATAATTATAATTATAATTATAATTATTATTATTATTATTATTATTATTATTATTATTATTATTATTATGAGTAATAATATTATTAATGATATGTCTTCGACCTATATCAACCATATTTATTTACTAATATGGTTGTGCATGTGATTGATATACGAGTTGCCTTTAGTGAAACTTTTTGGAAGATTTTCTGGTGGGTTTTTTATATTATGGTTCACGAGGACGAAAAGGTGGTCGTATGCTACCACAAAGCTCAACTCCATCCGGCGATGACAAGTAAACAATGATCACGGATTAAAAAAAAAGACAGATGTCAAACTGAGATGAAAAAGATAAACAATGATTAACATGATTAATTGAAAAAAAATACCTTCGATGTAATTAAGCCTAATATTTTGAAATATAAACATAACTAACTAGCAATGATATTAACCTCAAGTTTCTCCTTTTAGTTTAACAAATTAAGATACTATATTATATCTAATATTTTTGGTCAAACATTTTTTTAATTTGGGAATGTTATGACTCTCAATTGTGCAATATCATAATAAATTTTTCATCAAATTGCAAATAACTAAATTCATCCATATTAATTGAAGTTTTATATTTGTCAAAGTTTAGAATATTTATAGGTGCAATTTTGTGTAATAATATATTCATTTTGAGTATGAATTTAGATTTCAACTAGCTTCTAGTATCTAGGTTTTATATATTGAAATTTTATATTTGGCAAAGTTTAGAATATTTATAGATGCAATTTTGTGTAATAATGTATTCATTTTGAGTATGAATTTAGATTTCAACTAGCTTCTAGTATCTAGGTTTTATATATGAAGTTTAAGTTTAGATGTTTTCCAATAGCACATTATCCCTATCTAGTAGCGAGAACGATGATCAAACGAAATATTGAGTGCCTAACCAAAATCATTGATTCATTAAAAAATACTGATACGAAATATTGGGTGTCTAACCAATATTACTGACTCATTAAAATATACTTATACAACTTAATACTTATACGAAATATGGGGGTGTCTAACCAATATTACTGAAACATTAAAATATACTTATACAACTTTAAATTACTTTTGATTAACTAAGAATTCATATTGAAATATCTTAATATCTATAATCACTTTAAAATAGTGGAAGTGCAAATAATTAATAAATCATAAGCAATCAGTTTTGTTTGTATGCAATAATGTTATTATATATCTCTATCTTAAAATTATATTAATAAAGATGATGCATATTTTAAATATTATATTAATAAAGATGATGTGAATAGGATGTACCAGTGCATAGAAGAGAATGCTTGAGGGTCTAGGTGGCCATCAATTCTAATTGTCCTCATCATAACTGCGACACACATCAGGAACTCATAATAATGTATATGGCACAGGAGTATCGAACTCCAACTGGAATGGCGGACTCAAAACCCTAGCTCGGGACCTGCAACTCCTGTGAAGATGGCGCACTAGACGACGCGGGATTCGCCACTTGGGGCCCTCCTGGGTTACAAAGATGGGGCCACTGCCATAGGGCAGGGCCGACTGTCAGGTTCTTTACAGTTTAAGCTCGGGGTTCGCGGCGACGGTCGCGGGGTTGTGTTTCTCCTCACCTGGGGCTTCTCCCTCTAAGTTTGGAATTTACCTGGGCGGTCGCCATCCTTTCGGATACTGCCTACCCGTCAACGCTCACCTATATCCGTCTTCCGCCTTCCGCATCTGCCGGATTCGATCACGGGTCCTCATATGCACCCACCGACAGACAATATGATTGAAGAGGAACTATTAGACTATGGGGAGGACCCCTTGCCCAACCAAGAAATATGGGCTCACACCTCCAGACCGTTGATGCTTCCGCGTATTATAGCTCATGGGGTTACGGCTGGCGCTTCAACTCGACCTCAACATCTGTCGACAACTGGGAAAGACAAGGAACCGGTATATCCTACTCTGGACGGTGGCCTCGACTGCCCTCCACTTTCGCCGGTGACGCTACAGCTTTTGGGTCCAAATTTGCTTGCTTCGCCTTCCCTGGATGCTCCCCTCCATCATCCCTTACATACTCCCATCCCCTCTCCCCTGAATCCTCCTCCTCCATCTAGCTCCCACTCCCTATCGGTTTCTTTTATGCCACGGAACACGCATCTACCTCCTCCTCCTGGCCCGAATCCTCTGGGTATTGGCACCTCGGCTCCTCGATCACCTATTCGCTCTGGTTGTTTTACTTCGCCTACCCCTGCACAGTCGATTCACTCCGCTCAACAAAGTACCTCGGACCCATGTCGCAGGTTACTTCGAGAGACTCTTGCAGGAAAACGCACAGAGAAGTTTGCCAAAGGAAGATGTCTCAAAGCCAATAATTCTGGGTTTAAGGTAAACCTGGGACCTGAAGCTCCGCTTCCGGACATTATGGATGCTGTGCGAAAGGTACTGGTTGGACGTGTTCGTGGTCGGAACTACTCGGCGGAGAGACTAAAATCGTGGGTGGAGGAGATATGGGGACCGCTGCTCAAAGAATTACCGGAGGTGATGGTCCTGTCCAAAGGCTGGTTCGCACTCCATTTCTGTCATCAACAATTCGCCGAATGGATTCTGGGTAAATACTGGCACATTGAGCTTATGCCTGTTCTACTGAAACGATGGGATCCCTTATTTGACCCTGATCGTGAACAACTTGGAGCTGGCCCTGTCTGGGTACGCTTACCAGGCCTGCCTTGGCAATTTTGGAGCCCCTACGTTTTCAAAAGAATTGGTGATACACTGGGCACTTACCTGGAACATGACCGCACATATGAGAAGTCGGGTAAGCGCTCCATGGCTCGTATCTTAGTTCACATGGATACTAGGCCAGGTCTGGAGGAGGTCATCGAAATATATCATAATCATGTCACCAGGAAGCAGTTACTGGACTACGAAGGAGTCCCCTTTCGATGCCACAGATGTCACAAGACTGGACATCTCTATAAGGACTGCCCCTTGAACTCTGGCGGGGGCAAGGAGAGTTCGCATGGTCCCAGGAGCCATCCTCATGCCAACCCAAAGGTAGATGCCAATGCAATGGAAGACGACCCGGTACAAATGGATCAACATACTAAGGGGCCGGGCGAAGGTGGGAATAAGAGATCATCCAGGAAGTCCGCGGTGCCTTCTACTGAACCGCCGCGCACAAGATCCAGGACAGCAGAAGCCGCAGCTAAGACGATGGAGCCGGCATCATCTCAATCAGGTGCCATCTCCTCTCCTCTTTGTCATCCTTCTTATTCGAATGTTTTGCACTCCAATATGCATTCTGCACTCAGAACCACCCTCTCTGAATGTGTTTCATTATCCTCTATCCATTGTCCCATTGACCCTCCTACCCACACTTTCTCCACTACTCCTCCATCCTTTTTCCCGGAGAGCGAAGATCCGGCTACCCCGACCTCCTTGTTGGCATCTGGTGGGCACCATTACCTCCTGCGATCCAGATCTAAACCAAAAATTCTTGGACTGGGCTCCTCCCCGGGTCGGCATCGGAAACAGAAGAGAGGCCGACCCTCCCGAATCACATCGGCGAAACTATCTGCGGTGGCAGATGTGGCATCGGGTCGACAGAAAACAATTGAGCGGGCACTTAGAGCAAATGAGCCCAGTACCAGAGTGATCCCATGATCTGCCTCTCTTTTAACTGTCGGGGTCTTGCCAGCCCTAAAAAACGTTTGGCTCTCAAGAGACTGATTCTTGAATCAAAATGTGATATATTATTTCTTCAAGAGACCCTCTGCCCCTCCGAGTTTGCGGTCCGATGTATTCTCTCCTACCTTCCTGGTTGGCACCTACATGGGGTAGATGCCTGTGGTCGATCTGGGGGCATGCTCATCGGTATTAACCCTAAATTGCATAGACCTCTCTCGGTCTGGGGAGGAAGAGGGTTCCTTGGCATGGACATCACTCTGGGTGAACTAGGCCTTCCCATCAGAATCCTCAACGTTTATGGACCTAATCAGAACAGGATTGAATTTTGGCAAAAGCTCCTCTCAGCTGGACATATTACACAGAACACTATCATTGGGGGTGATTTTAATTTCTCCTTGGGTGTTGGGGAGTCCTGGGGGCCATCTTCTCAAGGAGATCCTATCGCGGATCAAATGAATATGTTACTTGAAGGTCATCAGCTTGTGGACATACCTATGAATAAAATACTACCTACTTGGCACAATCAACGGACTGGAGAGGCAGCCTTAGGTAGGAGGCTGGATAGATACATGATGCATGAGGCGCTAATCCAGATACTCCCATTATACAGACAGTGGGTTAGCAATGGCGGTTTGTCTGACCATCATCCCATACTCCTACAAATCAGTGGCAACATTCCGAAACCGCGTTCCCCCTACAAATTCTTTGCCGGCCATCTACAGGACCCAGCATACATCAAGATGGTCACGGATTTCTGGACCACTCAATCACAGTTGAGAGAAGGAAGGAAAGCTTCGGACTTTTGTGACAGGCTTAAGAAGCTCAACAAATTGTCCGAACTCTGGGCTAAGCAGAAACGGAATAGAGAGGAACAGCACCTGAAGGATCTGGAAGACAGAATAGGCCTATTAACTGATGAAAGGGGATTAGGTTACCAATCGGATGGAACTAAAGCAGAGCTCTGTCTCCTGATTGAGGAAAAATCGAAAATCCTGAAGGAAAGAGAAGAACTCTGGCGTCTGAAGAGTCGCGCCATTTGGCTCACAGCAGGGGACAACAATACCAAATTTTTTCACAATATGGCCAACGGCAGAAAGGCAGCCAACACTATCTGGCAACTTCCAATGGAGCCTGATGGATGGGCTACCACCCATCATCAATTGGCCAGGCTGGGGATTGCACACTTTAAAGGTCTCTTTTCGGCTCCAAATACAGTTAACCTCCCAGAGATCATCAGGCTCGCTGGCAACCTTCCAAGATTTGTGTCACAGGAGGATGCAGAGGATCTTTGTCTTCCGGTCAACGAACAAGAGCTTGAAAGCACGCTTAAGTGGTTTAAAAAGGACAAGAGCCCAGGACCAGACGGATGGCCAGTGGAATTCTACCTGGTCTTCTACGAAATGATGAAGGTCGACCTCTTGGCAGTGGTGGAGGAAAGCAGAATCTCGGGCCATATACACCCTCCCTTAAACCAAACCTTCATAGCCTTGATCCCCAAATCTGACGAGCCTTCCTCCTTCAATGACTTCCGGCCTATTTCCCTCTGCAACTGTCTCTATAAAATTATAGCCAAAATCATAGCCAACCGCATTAAGCCAATCCTATCCACTCATATTTCTGCTGAGCAATTTGCCTTCCTAAAGAATCGACACATTTATGAGGCTATCGGTACCGCTCAAGAAGCCTTACACTCCATCAAGCACAAGAACCTGAAAGGCATCTCATTGAAAATTGACCTTGCCAAGGCATTTGACAAAGTTAACTGGCTATATTTGAAGATGGTACTCACTCACTTAGGGTTTCCACATAATCTCATTAATTGGATCATGGGCTGTGTTACATCGGTTTCATTTGCTATACTTATCAATGGTGCGGCCACTGCTCGCTTCCATATCTCCAGGGGGATCAGGCAAGGATGTCCGCTATCACCATTACTTTTCCTTATAGTAATGGAAGGGCTGAGCAGGCTCATAGGGGAAGCCAAAAGAACAGGAGACATTAGCGGTCTTAAAATCACAGAGCAATTTGCTCTCACCCACCTCTTGTTTGTGGATGACATCTTAATCTTTCTGAATGGCAGTATCAGAGACAGCACTGCCCTCAATGATATCCTACTTCTCTTTTGTAAAGCTACGGGTATGGAAATTAATGAACAGAAATCCACCAGGTCCATGATGAACTGCTCACAGCAGGAAGGCCTACTTGCTGACCATTTCTTCCCATTCTTAGAATGCCAGATGATAGATGGATTTAAATATCTGGGATTTAGATTGAAGCCGGATGGATATAAAAATTCTCACTGGTTATGGCTCATTAATAAAATTGAACGAAGGATAATGGGTTGGCAACACCGCCTATTGTCAAAAGCTGGCAGACTCCTCCTGATCAAGACAGTACTCGAGGCCACCCCTGTCTATTGGATGTCTCTGACCTGGATCCCTAAAGGCATTATGAACAGGATTCGACAAATTTGTACCCGCTTTCTCTGGAATGGAAACAAAAAAGGTACGGTATTTGCCTGGACCAAATGGACCACTATTGCCTTGCCAAAGAAATGGGGCGGCTGGGGAATTAAATCTCTACCGGAATTTGCTCTTGCTCTTACAGCCAAACAGGGCTGGGCCCTCACCAAGATGGACAGTCTCTGGGCCAAAGTTATCCACTACAAATATATTTGGCCTTCCTGCTTCACGGAATGGCTCCGCAGACCTACTTGGAACCTACAGGGCATATCTGTGGTCTGGCGTGCCACCCTAAAGGCGATGCCCCTCATTCGTGACAATCTACTTTGGAGGGTGGGAGATGGAACACAGGTACGTATTGGACTTGATCCCTGGCCTGGCTCAGGGAATGCTCATATTCTACCCAGAGAGCTGATTCAACACCTTAACAACAGAGGCTTCAAATTCTTAGCTCAGATTGGAGATCGTGAACGATCCACTATTTTCTCCCAAGCTTGGATTAATGCCGGGCAAGGACTGATCCCGGAGGAATGGACGGATCAGTGGAATGGCTATATCCGTGCGCTTATTGAATCTCACATCAAACTTCGGGAGGCGGAGGATCAACTTATTTGGGCCCCTGCCAAATCAGGGACATACTCCCCCAAGATAGGATATATCAGCTTAATGGAAGCCAGGAAACCTGCTAATTTGCTTGGCTGGTGGAAAATCGTATGGTCGCTACAGGCGCAGCCCAGGAATAAACTACTCTTATGGAACATTCTGGCAAACAAACTGCCTACAGGGGATAGACTTAAGAAGCGGGCCATTGCTGGACCTACTTGGTGCACATTATGCCAGTCAAATGAAGAATCATCGAACCATCTCTTCCTTCACTGTGAGACTACTAAAGGTATCTGGCAGCAGGTCTCACAGATTCTGAACATCAGAATGATTTGGCAAGGCGAGGATACTACTTCTGCTTGGGTAAATTGGTGGGCTGCATATGCCACCGAAAAGGCCCAAAACCTCCCAGCTGTGATATCAAGTTTCATCTGGCAGTGTAGGAATGGCTGTATCTTTGAGAATCGTAGAGTTGACCACCATTTTCTCTCAACTTCCATTTGTGCCGCATACAATGAAATTCCATTTGAAAGCTCGTCCATCCGTACTAGAATAATACTGCCTGAAACCATTAATAAGGATATGCCTTGGGCATATTTTGACGGAGCAGCGCCGCCACAAGGGTGTGGAGGAGGGATTGTACTTTATATTAATGAGACACATTACTTTTATTTGAGACTGGGTCTGGGACCGGGATCGAATAACTTTGCGGAGCTTATCACTTTGAGACACCTTCTCTATTTCGCCCTCTCTAAACATTGCAGACAAATTCAAATTTTTGGGGACTCTAAGAATGTGATTGATTGGATAAACAATAAAACTAGCTGTCATGCATATACTTTGGAACATATCTTGGAAGAAATTGTTTTTCTAAAAACACATTTTGACCAGATCACTGTTTCTCATATCTACAGGGAAAGAAATGCGACTTCTGACCAGCTTTCGAAAGAAGCGGCGGATCGGCCTCTAGGAGACTGGCTGATCGAAGAACACACACCAGCTGGGATACACAGGTTCTATCATCGTCCCTACATCGACGGCCCGCTGATGGGGGATCCTCCCCCACACTAGTTTTTGCAACTGATATTTGGGAGCTTCTTTTTGTATAACAGGAATCTTTATTACCGGGTATATTGTATGGACATATGTATGTACATATTCCTGTATGGCCTTGGGCCTTATTATCGAGATTTTTTGGGGACTCTGTATCTACGGGTGAAATACAGTTCATGTATTCACCTAGACTCACTTTGGATATTTATATCTAGTTTCTACTTTGTAACGTGGCTCTGGCCACTCTACAGCATATGCCTTGGCATCTACAACATGTAATATCTATTAACAACTTTTTAATAGAAATTACGAACTCTATTTTCCAAAAAAAAAGATGATGTGAATACTTTGAATATTGTCTATTTTTCTTACTCTTCATATATATGATATTTTAAGTATATATTTGATTTAAATTTTAATTTTTTTCTTAACTATAAAAAATTATATATATGATTTTAATTTTAATTTTTTTTCTAACTATTGGTTTTACATTTAGTTTTCCATAATCAAATAAAAAGATTTATAATGTCTAGAGCCTCAATTCTATTTTTTTATGGAAGTTTTGCCCTTCACGTGTTGTTGTTAGGTTTGGAATTCCAAAATCTTTTTACATACTAACGTTTTCCATAATTTTACTTATATTTTGTTTAACTATCGTTTATTCATTTGTTATGGTTGTTTATTTTAATAAACAAAAACCATTGTTATTCATTTGTTATGGTTGTTTATTTTAATAAACAAAAACCATTGTTATTTATCTGAATCAAGAGAAGGTAGGGTGAAAATAAAGATAGTATAAGTGGTGTGACAAGAACATTAAGAAAATTAGTAAATTTTTAATTTTTACAGGTAGATTATATGATTAATATGAAAGGTTTTGTGTCAAACTACAACCATGTAAACTTTGAAACGGGAACTGATACTGTTACCCATTTTGTAAAGATAGCAAAAAAGTGACCTGATTTTGAAAAGGGGTGATGCAGAACACATGTTTTTTTATACCATAGTTTTTGGCACTTTAATTTTTTTTATGTACTTTGCATTTTAGAATGGTAGTGATTTTCATGCTGATTTAAAAAAGTGGTTATTCTGCATCACACCCTTTTTTAAAAGACCTATTTTTTGACTTTAAATTTTTTTATTGTATGAAATGTAAATAATTATTTTTTAAATTTAATAATTTTGGAAGTGGTCATCTTCTTCATATTATCTTGTTTTTATTTTTTTTTGTATTGAGGTTTTTATTGTTTTGCATATTTAAAGAAGAAGGTCGATATTTTGCATTTTCGATATTCTACATATTTATACATTGTTAATTAAATTTTCAATCCAAATGAAATAATTGTCTCTAAAAAACAAATATAAAAAAAATATATAAAAAGACAAAAATAAAAAACGTTGAAAAAAATTTATTTGATAAACCCTAAAAGAATTTGGAAAAAAAAAAAATTAAAAAATATATATATATATATATGATGATGATGATGGTTAACGTCTGCTGAGACCAAATAATGATCTATCGGACCTAAAAAGACAAATTATTTATTTTGATTTAAGATTTTATTCCTATGCTCAAAAAGCTTGGAGAGAAGCCTCCCGAGTTCACTATAATTTTGGCATTGTAAAAGGCTAGGAAGGTCAGTATTGTAACAAAGGTTGTGAAATTGAGATCTAATGTGGTTGTATGCAGGGCACTCTAAGAGGAAGTGGTTTTCATCCTCAATGCTCCTATTCTCACAAATATGGCAGATCCTTTCCATCCATGGCGTTTTAGGAACTGCCCAACGGCCAGTTTCACTGTGGAGCTCATGAGAATTCGTTCTAATCTTTGCTATATTAATTTTCTTCTTTGAGCTAGTTAAAATAGAGAGATACTTTTGATCTTCAAGGGTGGGGTTGATGACCTTCTTATAATAACTTACTTTTCTTTTAGACGCTAAATCTTTCTCACACCACAATTTTTCTTTGAACTTAGAAGTAACAATATCTTTAATGTTATTTATGTTTTGCAAAGCATCATTCTCATTGATCTCCCAATAGTTTAACCAGGCCCTTGTGTCCTTATGCCATCCTCGGTTAAGCCTTAGGTGGTTTTGGCTGGAATTTAAAGCTAGCTTAGGAAGTCTATGATTGTCTATGTTATTGAGCTTGTGCTTGTACAACAAAAAACTGAGCATAGCCAGGCTCTCAATAGGAGAAAGACCTGCTTCTATAAGGAGAATAGGATAGGGTGTATTACTTTTAATTTTCAGGTTATAAGTTATAAAACGCTTCTGGATTTGCTCAATCTTTCTCCATGATTCTCTGGAGATGCTGCAACCCCAAACTTCACAGCCATATAAGATAATAGGAGTGACTAAAGTTTCAAAGAGGAACTTCTTTTTATCCCACATTACGAGGTTTGCTGTTTTACAATTATTTTCAAGACCAAAATAAGCTTTCCATCCCCCATTGATCCTTTTCTCAATACTATGGTTCCAGTTGAGCTTGTGATGGATATCAATTCCTAGGTATTTGTAAGAGTACACTTCCTCCAAGTTATTATTGTCATACATAAAATTAGCGCAAGTGTCCTTCTTGGATTTGATAATCATAACTTTTGTTTTGTCAGTGTTAACAGTCATACCCATGGTAGAGCAGAAATCCTTAAGAAGCTTGAGTTGCTTATCAAGATCAGAAGGGCACCTTGCCAAAAGAACAATATCGTCAGCATAGAGAAGAAGGATAACGACTATCCCAGCTAAGATTGTGCCACCACATCCTGCTTCTTCTAAATAACCTTCGAGCTTATCGATGTAAATGCCAAATAGGGTAGGGGAGAGGGGGAAACCTTGTTTAACTCCGATGTTACACTTAATATCTTTTGACCACCCCTCATTGTTCTTTAGCTTGGCAACTACATTCTCTTATAGCCTTATAGCAGCAGCTCTCAACTCAAGAGGAACCTTTAGCTCTTCTAGCCTATTCCAAAGGTTGTATCTAGGAACCGTATCGAAAGCCTTTCTAAAGTCTACAAAGCAGCAAAATAAATTGGATTTATCATTACGAAATTCCTCCGCAATGATCCTAAGCGTAACAAGGTGGTCTATTGTTGAGTGATGCCTTCTGAAACCTGCTTGGCTTTTAGCCCGCTTACCTTCACTTTCAAGCCATATGCTTAACTTTTTTTCCAGAATACTACCATACAACTTGGCTAAGAGAGGGCTGATCATAATTGTCCGATAATTAGAGGGGTTATTTGTATCTCCACTTTTAAAGATAGGGATAATGAGGCTCTCAGTCCAAGGTTTAGGGAACCCTTGCTTAACAGCTTGATTGAAAAGCTTGTGGATGTGGGGGATGAGGACAGGGCCTCCAATTTTTAAGATTTCTGCCTGGTAACGTTCAATGTCCTTAGCTTTCCCATTCGCGAGGCGATTAACCCCAAACTTAATGTCTTCTAAAGAGAAGACTTCTTTCGTTGTGAGCAGGGTTTCCAAATTATCCATGACATTAGGAGATTCATAAAGCTTTTTAAGATAAGAATTCCAATCGTGCAGAGCAATTTTATCATTATCCTTAGTCTTCCTAGTCAGAATCTGCCTCCAAAATTTCTTAGGAGCTACCTTAGAGAGGTGTAAAAGATTCTCCTGTCTTTGACGAATGTACTGCCTCTTTTTCCTTTTAATTAGGGCTTTGTATATTCTTATCTTGTCCATTTTAAGAGAATCATCAACAGCTTCCTTAATTGCTCTCCTCACATTTTTACAATCTTTGTCATACCAAGGATTGGTTTTGCTATTTCTTTTATTATTTGAGACTTCAATTGAGAACTTTTTAATAGAATATGAGAGGGTTGTAGTAAAATTATGATATAGGTCTTCTATGTTGTCTATACTAGATAAAGGAGGCAGATTAGTTTTTAATTCATTTAGAAAGAGGTCCTTTTTATTTTTATCAAATATTAAGTTCTTTTGGTTGTAAGTGTTATTTTCTATGGGAACTCTATGCATGACAAAATTGAGGGTTATAAGTAAAGGCCTATGATCGGAGTCAGGCTCGTGGTCGTTTAAGATGTCAAAGTTTATCATTTCATTGTATAATGGAAGATCGGAAATAACGTAGTCTACCACGCTGCTACCAAGTCCATGGATGCAGGTCATCTTGCTGGAATTGGGCCACTTTTTTAGACCGTTGCAAATTATGAGATCCTGAGCACTACAGAGCTTGACTAGCTCTGACCCAAACAAATTTTCCCCGAGGTCTTCAGAGCTCCTTTTGTACCTACTAGCCAGGGAAGGGTCTTCGTCTAACCAAAGAGGAGTAGGGTTGGAACAATTGCTTAAAATAATAGCTTGGTTGTTTGAAGTTCGAGCATTGAAGTCACCTATTAAGAGGATATTACCATCATTCCTTAGGCTAGAAATATCATTCTCTAAACTATTGTAAGGGTTAGTTTTATCTAGATTCTTCTTCTTATAGAAGTTGGAATTAATGGGGGGGAAATAACATATTGCTATGTAGGACTTTTTATTATTAATGTCTCTGATCTCTATCCAACTAAATTGGTTGTAATGGTAGTTTTTATAAATCCTAACATAGGGGGAGATGTTCTTCTTAATGTAACAAGCTATTCCCCCAATGCCTCTACGAGAGGATCGCTTGTTCCACGTAGACCATAGCGTAAAGCCATCTATGTTAGGGACCTTAGATTCTTCGTGCTCCCAAGTTTCAACAAGAAAAATAATATCAACATCATTTGAAATCCAACTTAGCTTGGGGCCTTTGTTCCATGGGAAACACCGAAAGTTCCAAGAAAGGATCCGGAGCATGTTTAATTGCTATTGATTACTATCTTTTTGGTTTTTGTCTCGAATACAGGCTTTTCTATTTCTGATTATTGCCCATTTTCCTTCCTTTCTAGCTTCTTTTACCTTTTGAACCTCCTTTCTTAATTTTGCTTGATCTTCTGGAATGAGATCTTCATTTATGAATATTCCCGTTCCTTTTAGACTTGAGGTTTTACTAAGTATGTTGTGCTTATGATCAGTAGAGCTCACCTTTATGCGGATTAATCTTCCTTTATTCTCGGTTAATTTCCCCAACCTTGTTGCTTCTGTGAGACACACTGTTTCAATTTGTAATCTATTATGTAATTCTGTCTGGACTAAGGCTAAAGTATCCTCATCTTCTTCCTCTTTTAAACCGAAGATTATAAGGTTTAAGGTCCTTTTGTTACGTTCGTGGTCTAATTCTATTAATTTTTTCATTTCGTCTTTAATTGGTTTAATATCTAACTTATCTACCACACTATTTTGGGTGAGGCGGCTATTAACTTTTTCTTCTAATTCTTTAATCATGTCTTTCATTTTAAGACCCTCTAAGGTATCAGCGTCTCCTTGCTGGGATGGTTGGTTAGTATCTTGGTTTTGTTTTTCTATAACATGCAATCTAGTCTCCATTGCCTCCATTTTATTCTCCAGTTGTTCTATTTTATTTTCTATTTGTTTTTGGATAGTGTTTTCAAGAGATGCAAATTTATTTTCCAGCACGGCTTCTAACTCTTTTTGTAACTTGGCTTCTCTTTCTTCTCTACGTTTCTCTAAAGACTCTATATACTCATAGAGGCCTTGTAGTGTAACTGTGCTAGGTCTGCCTTTGGTAATCTTTGGTAACTATGGTGAAATATTCATACTTGAAATTATATGAGCAAAAATGTATTAGAAAAAAAGATAAGGAATGTGTGCACCTGATATCCGAACCTGATGTGCGAGCCAAGATCTCCAAGCTTTGGATTTATGTATGCGAGCGGAGCCTTAGAACTGGAACGAGGGTACCGAACCGAGACTTCCGCTGTTTATATATGCGAGACTGTTTATATCTGTAGACAAACTGCGAGACTTCCGCTGTTTATAACTGCGAGACTGTTTATATCTGTAGACAAACTGCGAGACAAACTGCGAGACTTCCGCTGTTTTCCGATCTTCGATATATATATGCGAATTGTCACCTTAATATGTGAGAGTTCCGATGTGTATATATCGAAGACTGCACTGTTCTGCTGTATTTATATCGAGAGTTCCGTTGTTTATATCGAGAGACTTTTTATATAACCGAACCGAGACTTCCGCTGTTTATATATGCGAGTTCCGCTGTATATATATCGAAGGTTATATATGCGAGACTGTATTTATATCCGCGAGACTTTATATCAGAACCGAGCCTGTATTAATATATCCGAGAGACTTTATGCGAGACTGTATGCGAGACTTTATATCGGAGACTTTATGCGAGACTGTATGCGAGACTTTATATCGGAGACTGTATGCGAGACTTTATGCGAGACTTTATATCGGAACCGAACCCTTGGACTTTATGCGAGACTGTATTTATTTCAGAACCGAGCCTGTATTAATATATGCGAGACTGTATTAATATCCGAACCGAACCGAGCCTGTATTAATATATGCGAGACTGTATTTATATCTGCGAGACTTTATATCGGAACCGAGCCTATATTAATATATCCGAGAGACTTTACGCGAGACTGTATGCGATACTTTATATCGGAGACTTTATGCGAGACTGTATGCGAGACTTTATGTCACGCCCCAAATTCTTTTTTTTTCTAATTGGGCGGGTGCGGCACCGTCTAGGCAACCAAGATGTTAAACCTTACGGACTACGCCTTCAATTCATGACCATTATAAACTTACAACATTAACATATGCAAACCATTCATAACAATGCAATAATATAACAACAATATTAATACATCAAAAGAACCAACACCACAATGTGATAATAAATCTCTTTTATTATTTTGCAAGTTTACAATTGGGAGGGCGACCGCCCGTGCATAACTGCACGGCGGTCCGCCAACTCTACCAAAATCCAATATACAATTTACAGCGTTAACACTTCAAGCTGTCGGGCGGTACTCCCACCACTGTTACATACAATGAGCAGATATATATGTCCGGCGTTTGGGCGGACGGGCGCACCCTGTGCTCGCCCTCGTTTCCGCCTTACCCGAACCAACCAAAATACAACTGTGCTGTAAGAACCGTCGTCGGGCGGGCCGACACACCACGACCCGCCAATACCCTCGGCGCTCTTCACGCTATGTTGACCCGATACTTTCCTGCGTGTATATCGACCTGGCGTTGGGTGGGCGGACACACCGTGTACAACCCGGACCCGTTCCCAACCCGGTCTTCATGATTACAACTCACGGCACCGAGCGCAGCACCAATAACCGAACCCAGAACCTGCGTAGCCTACGCCCGGCTCGGCGGGCTCATCCGTTAACACCCGATCGACTGCACCCTTTCCTTGAATGCGCACTGCTCCTTGTGCGTTGAGAGGGAGATGCTCACCGATTGAGCGATGTCCAAATGAGTTCAAGTCGCCTGAACTTATATGCCTTCGAACTGTGCATATTTTATCCTGGCCGACGTTGCAAAACGTAATGACTCGCCACCATTCACCATAATTCATCGTCGGCTCATCCAACGATAATTTATTTTAATGGTCGGCTCGATCGTAAGGCAAGCTGCCTTATAAACTGGGCGAGCTCCCCACTACTTGCGCATTTTCTCCAACGCCTTTCGTGGTTAGCTCGTCCTCACGGTTTGCTGTTTTTACGTGTTGGAGGGGCGCGCGCCTGGGCAGGGCCGCAGGTCGCCGCACCGCACGCCCGTGCAGAGCCGCAGGTCGTCACACTCTCCCCCACCAGAAGTCATTGTCGTCCCGACAATTCCCGCTCTCCTCCTCAATTTCCTGTCATACCTCGCAATCTTGTCCTTCCATTTCCAAAGTGAATCCTCCGTCTCCCAGCTTTCTTCCTCCGGGGCATCCTTCCATCTGCAAAGAAATTCCCGTCGTCGGTGGCACCCTACACCAGTAGTTCTGAGACTCACGATCTTCTCTAACTCTAGTCCTGGTCTGTCCACTATCCCAGCTGGTCCCCTTGTTGGTTCCACTCTCTCTGGATGGTCTGCATCAAGTCGACATTTCTTCAGTTGGCTCACATGAAAAACTGGGTGTTTCATGTTCATATGGCGCGGAAGCTCCAACTCGTAAGCAACTTCCCCCACTTTCTTCTTCACTCGGAATGGTCCCTCATATTTCCGCGTCAGTTTGCTCGTCGTCCCCTTGGCCGGCTGAAACTGCTCCCCGGTAATCCTGAGAAACACCATGTCCCCTTCACCAAAGTGCGCTTCCCGTCTCCCACGGTCAGCGTACTTCTTCATCCTCCTTGCAGCATCGTGCAAGCGCAATCGTGCTAACTCCAAGGTCTCCTCCCGGGCCTTCATGAACCTCTTCGCATGAGGACTCCTCAAGAAACCCCCCGTCACCACGGTATGCGGTGCAACCGGCATCTGTCCATTTACCAATTCGAATGGACTATACCCTGTTGCAGAACTCTTTTGAATATTGTAGCTAAACTAGGCAATATCGAAGAGTTCGGGCCAATTCTTCTGATCAGTTGTCACATAGTGTCGCAAGTAGTCCTCCAGCAATGCGTTGATCCTCTCGGTCTGTCCATCTATCTGTGGATGGTAGCTCGAACTCATCAACAGCTCTGTCCCGACCAACTTGAACAATGTTGTCCAAAATCTCCCTGTGAACCGTGGATCTCTATCCGACACAATACTCAGTGGCATTCCCCAATACTTCACTATGTTCTTGAAGAACAACCCTGCTGTCCGCTCGGCCCCACAAGGTATCTTTGTAGGAACAAAGACGGCATACTTGGAAAAACGGTCAACCACAACCATAATTCCATTATACCCCTGAACCTGTGGTAGCTGAGTGATGAAGTCCATTGAGACACTCATCCATGGTCTCTCCGGAATCGGCAAAGGCTGCAACAGACCTCCTGATCTCTGGTTATCCGATTTGTCCTGCTGACAAATGATGCACGTGTGTACATACTCCTCCATATCCTCCCTCATCTTTTCCCAAAAGAAACCCCTCTCCAATAATGACAAGGAACGACGTTGTCCTGGGTGTCCAGCCCACGGAGAATCGTGGCATTCCTTCAAAAGGTGTCTCCTGAGTCCTGATGACTTTGGAACATAGAGTCGGTTCCCAAAGAACAAGAACCCATCTCGTAGGAAGAATCTTCGTGCCTTCCCCTCCTTTACCTGCACAGGTACATCGTGTACCAAACCCGCCACCTTAGCTCTAGAGTTTACTGCCTTGACCTCCATGTTTGATGGGGTGATTGTCAGCCCAGCCTCTTTTGCTAACCATGTCGTCATAGAATTATGTGTGGCCCCTGTGTACACCAGGGCTTGAATGGTCTTGCCATGTACCACCAAGTCCACGAACCCCAAGCGGTTCATTCATGCTTTCTCCATGGTCTTATCAGCTTCACCTGTCATGAGCAACCCTGCTCTATCAGGTTTCCTTGTCTGAGCAACCTTTGCTCTGATACCACCTGTCACGCCCCCAATTCTTTTTTTTTCTAATTGGGCGGGTGCGGCACCGTCTAGGCAACCAAGATGTTAAACCTTACGGACTACGCCTTCAATTCATGACCATTATAAACTTACAACATTAACATATGTAAACCGTTCATAACAATGCAATAATATAACAGCAATATTAATACATCAAAAGAACCAACGCCACAATGTGATAATAAATCTCTTTTATTATTTTGCAAGTTTACAATTGGGAGGGCGACCGCCCGTGCATAACTGCACGGTGGTCTGCCAACTCTACCGAAATCCAATATACAATTTACAGCGTTAACTCTTCAAGCTGTCAGGCGGTACTCCCACCGCTGTTACATACAATGAGCAGATATATATGTCTGGCGTTTAGGCGGACGGGCGCACCCTGTGCTCGCCCTCGCTTCCGCCTTTACCCGAACCAACTAAAATACAACTGTGTCATAAGAACCGACGTCGGGTGGGCCGGCACACCACGACCCACCAATACCCTCGGCGCTCTTCACGCTATGCTGACCCGATACTTGCCTGCGTGTATATCGACCCGGCGTTGGGTGGGCGGACACACCGTGTACAACCCGGACCCGTTCCCAACCCAGTCTTCACTATTACAACTCGCGGCATCAAGCGCAGCAACAATAACCGAACCCAGAACCTGCGTAGCCTACGCCCGGCTCGGCGGGCTCATCCGTTAACACCCGATCGACTGCACCCTTTCCTTGAATGCGCACTGTTCCTTGTGCGTTGAGAGAGAGATGCTCACCGATTGAGCGATGTCCAAATGAGTTCAAGTCGCCTGAACTTATGTGCCTTTGAACTGTGCATACTTTATCTTGGCCGACGTTGCAAAACATAATGATTCGCCACCATTCACCATAATTCATCGTCGGCTCATCCAACGATAATTTATTTTAATGGTCGGCTCGATCGTAAGGCAGCTGCCTTATAAACTGGGCGAGCTCCCCACTACTTGCGCATTTTCTCCAACGTCTTTCGTGGTTAGCTTGTCCTCACGGTTTGTTGTTTTTACGTGTTGGAGGGGCGCGCGCCTGGGCAGGGCCGCAGGTCGCCGCACCGCATGCCCGTGCAGAGCCGCAGGTCGTCACACTTTATATCGGAGACTGTATGCAAGACTTTATGCGAGACTTTATATGCGAGACTGTATTAATACTACGGTTCCAGTTGAGCCTTTATATCGGACACTGTATGTGAGACTGTTTTTTCTTAATTTCTCTATTTTTACTTATATATATATATATATATATATATATAAGTAAAAATAGAGAAATTAAGAAAAAACATTAGCAAAAACTAGAAAAAAAAATTAAAAAATTAAAAACAAACTAGTTTAAAAAAATAAATAGAAAATTAACGAAAAGAATTAAAAAACTAGTAAAATTAATATTAAAAATACAAAAATAAAATCAGATTAATATATATATATATATATATATATATATATATATCTGAAAATGATGGAAAATATGTCTTTTCAAATGAAAAAAAAAAAAAAAAACAAACAAACATTTACAATTTATAAAAAAAATACATATTTTTGAATTTTTTTTAAATTCAAATTAAAAAAAAATAAATAAATAAATAAAAAAAAAAAAAAAAAAAAAAATTAAAATTATTAAAAAAAACCCAAAAAAATGCATATTTTTGATTTTTTTTTTTAAGTTAATAATAAGTATTTTTATTAAACCTAACATTTTTATTTTAAAAAAAAAAATTAAAATTAAAATTAATTTTTAACTATCTTTTTTTTATTAAAAAAATTATTATTTTTTTAAACATTTTTTTTTTAATTTAAAAATACAAATAATTAAAAAAATATATATTTTTTTTTCAAAAAAAATTAATTTTTTAATTTCAAATTTAAAAATTTATTAAAAAAATAAATAAAAAATTATTTGTTTTAACGGATTCTTTTGTTTTTTATTAAAAAAAAAAATTGCGGCCATCTGCTCCCCGGCCGCCCGTGGTGGCGCCGCTGTGGGCGGAGGGCCTACATGCAGGCACCTCCTCCCATGGCCGCCCCACCACGGGCGGTCAGGGGGCGGGCAGCCGGTGGGCGGAGGTGCCTGCTCCACCACGGGCGGCCGGGGAGCGTAGGGCCGCAAATTTTTTTTTTTTTTAATAGAAAAAAATCCGTTAAAAAAAATTGAATTTAAAATTTTTTTTTGTAATAATTTTTTAAATTTGAAATTAAAAATTTATTTTATTTTTAAATTAAAAAAAATGTTTAAAGAAAAAGATTGTTTAAAATAAAATTTAAGTTTAATTTTTTTTTCTTCTTTTTTCTAAAATAAAAACTATAGGTTTAATAAAAAATAATTAGATTTTTTTTTTATTTAATAAAAAATATGCATTTTTTTTTGTTTTTTTTTTTTTTTTTTTTTTTTTTTATATAATAATTTGAATTTATTTTTGTTTTTTTAATATTAATTTTACTAGTTTTTAAATTTTTTTTCATTAATTTTCTATTTTTTTTTAAACTAGTTTGTTTTTAATTTCTTTTTCTTTTTTTCCCCGGTTTTTGCTATTTTTTTTTTGGTTTAATTTCTCTATTTTACTTACTTATATATATATATATATATATATATATATATATATATATATATATATATATATATATATTTATTTATTTATTTAGTTATTTTTCCAAATTCTTTTTTGATTTGTGAGATAACTTTTTTTTTTATTTTTGATTTTTGTTAATTTTCTATTTTTTTTAAATCTAGTTTGTTTTTAATTTTTTTTGTTTTTTCTTAATTTTTTTTTTATTTTTCTATTTTTACCTACTTAATTTTTAGTTTATTTTAAATTTTTTTTTTTTTTTTTTTTTGCCAATTTTTTTATGGTTTATAAGATAATTTTTATTTTTTTATTTTTTATTTTCACTATTTATTTGTTTACACTGTATAATTTTTTTTAGTTTTTTAATTTTTACCATTAATTTTTTTTTTTTTTTTTTTTACATTTTTCTGATTGATAATTTTATTTATTTATTTATTTTATTGTATTTATTTGTTTATTTTTTTTTAAGTTTTATATTTTTATTTTATGTTTTGTTTTTATTATATATCTTAATTTATGTTTTGTTAATTTTTAAATATTTTTTTGTTTTGTGTTTTTTCATTGTTTTCTTGTTTTTTTTTTCTTTCATTATTTTTTTTAAATTTAATGTTTTTCGGAGCCATGATAAAATATTTTACGCCATTATTTCGAAATGTTGAAATTTTACTTTCAAAAAAAAAAAGTGTTCTTCCAGAATTAACACTATTCATTTTGAGGGTGTTTTTTGGATAATTTTTGTGCAAAAAATTGGTTTTCACCGCCATTTTTAAAACATGTTGAAAATTTACCCAAGAAAAAAGAAAGTGTTATTCCAGCATCAACACTTTTCGTTTTTAGCACTGTTTTTGATGTTTTTTGGGGGTTTTTTGGCTAGAGTTCCCATTTTGAATTTATAGTTCCCGTTTCAAAGTTTACATTGTTCTACTTAAGTATTATGGTTAAAAGAAAACTTTCTAAAAATTAGAAGAGATATAATTAAATTTTTTTTTGAATGAGATATTATCATGAAAAATATAATGTTCAAAGTAATCTATAAAATATAAAAATATGTAGAAGAAAATAATTTTATTTATAAAAGAAAGAATCATGGAGTCCTTAAGCCCAAACTTATTAATGAGAAGAGATGCCTTAGCTTACTATAATGTTAGATCTCTTCATTAGTGTAAAAGGATACCTAGAATCAATAATGTGGTAGCATTTTTTTTTTTTTTTTTTTTTTTCCGAAGGTGGTAAAACCTATCAACTCAGGTGTCAAACCAACAGTGAGGACAGCCATCTCTGGCTGCTATCCGCGAATGCTGGGTTTGACTCATCACTGTTAAATAGGAAAACCACGCCACCTGGCATAACCCTGCTGGTGGTCCGTAATCGGGAGCAGGCTCTCACTCCTGCCAGATGCCTCTGGGTCTTGGGCCGTTAACCTGTTTCCTTACGTCCGAGGAAGACGAGCTCTTAGCCAAGCAGAAGCAGTTTTACGGCATACTCCAGGCCGAACAATGTGGTAGCATTATAATCAATATTCGGGTAGTCTTTTTAAAATAAATTACATTTACAAACCCGTTAAAAATACATTTTCATTTAAAATATTATGGGATTCGAAAACCTTCTAACATTGTGAGGAAGGTAAAATACAAAGTATAAAGTAAGAATAATTAAAGAAAATCGTTATAATAATTGAAATGACTTTTATTCCATGCGTTTCTCATGGCTTCGCTCTTTAATTTTCTATATCATGGTGATGGTTTTTTGAAAATTACTTTCATCAATTTTTTTAAATTATCAATAGTTTTGTAATACGAAGTGGAATTCGTTGTTAAATATTTTGATTCAAAATTACATTCTTTATGGACATAATTACCTCTAGAAAATAGTATCTCTCATGGCTTAAAATGAATGTCTAAATTTTCAGTTTGATGATAAATCCTCCATAAAATAGAATAATGCCACATTATTAAGTCACTCTATGTCGAAATAAAGTTGTCAAAAGTAACAATTATCATAGATGTTATAATCCTACAACAATATCAACATTTTATCCTTGTGATTTACTAATGCATTGACCACTTTATTCTATTGAATTTTGTAACTATGATCAATCTTCATAATGTATATTTTGGAACTTGATGTATTAATATTGATTAATGTAAAGCATGTACATGCTAGAGTTAAAAGATAAATTTATTTTTGAGTCGTGCCCTTATGGACCTTTAAAATAGAAAATTTTAAATTTTCAAACTTGAATTTTTGGCTCCAATTCTGGTTAAGTTGGCCTCCCTCCAAGTCAAGCTTCCACAAGCAGAAGAGACACCCATTCGACCCAATAGATCACTATATAAAGACAGATCAACCTCCTCCTCAAGGAACCAATTTCAATCTCTCTCAAGAAACAATATTATTGGCATCCAAGAGAAGGATAAGAAGGACAAGGAGAATGAAAAGAAGGAATAATTCATCTCTTTCTCTGTCTAGCTAGCTCGCACGTGTGGAGGAATCCTCTCTCTCCAGTTCTAATATTTTTTTGAGCAATTACAATTGTAGGGCTAAAATTCTGGGATTTTGGGCAGTTACTAGGAGGTTGAAATTCAATCTAGGGCAAATCAAGAGGGTCGAATAGCTCGATCAGATTGGAGGCGTGAGTTGGAGGGTGTTGACCAAGTTTGACCATAGATTTGTTGAAGGTCAATCTGATCTAGTTGTTTACTAGAAGTCTAGGTGTGTCTCATGTTGAAAAGAAGGATTTCTCTATTGAAAAGGTTGTTGGGTTTTTCCCCCAAGTGGGTGTTCTCTTTGTGCATTGTGATCTCTATTAATCTATTGTCTCTATATTGGTTGAATTTATGAATTATAATTACTTAATGATATACTAGAAAAAATAAAAGAAGAACAACACCATTAGAAGTAATTATCAGTTTTTAGAAACATTGTGCTTGTATCCATTGTAGTTGAAAAATCAACGTGGTATTAGAGCTTTGGTGAAGGAAGGGACACTAAGATCACTCTTGAAGAAGTCTACATTAAGATCACTATTGTTCATACCTTCTTGATTGTTGATCTATATTCATGGCTTCCTCTAAGAATCATAGAACGAGTTAGAAGGGGCTTTGAATTTCAAAGCATGGGAAACTAGGATTGATCTTATTCTTGCAAAGAACAAAGTTTTGGATATTGTGAAGGGAAATGTTGTAGAACCAACAGATAAAGCAAGAAAAGAGAAGTTTAAGGAGGATGACATCACTACCATGAGCCTTATTTTGGATTCCATTAGAGATCACTTGATCCCCTATATTTCAAAGCTTCAAACTTCAAAGGTGATGTATGGTGCCCCAACTAATCTATTTACAGTCAACAACATTGGTCAAGTCATGGGTTTGAAGAATGAGCTTCGTGATGTAAGGATGAAAAATGATGACACTTTTGCCTCATATTTCATTAGGACCTCTCAACTAAGATACCAACTTCAAGCAATCGATGAAGTCATGCTTGAGAGGGAACGTGTGACTATGGCACCTAATGGACTACCAGATCATGGGATTCATTTGCAACTAGTATCAATAGTAGGAAGGAAGTTCCCTCTTTTGAAGAATTATGGACTTCTTGTGCTCAAGAAGAATCAAGGCTTATATCAAGGGATAGAAATGAAGAAGACTCTCAAGCATTTGCAACTCATTTCAAGAAGAAGAATGGAGGAAATAAGAAGCTTGGTTTCCAAAATAAAATACCAAAAGAAAGACGTACTCCATAACGAAAGAAAGATATGTCAAAAATTAAATTATATCATCGTCACAGATTTGGCCACTTTATGAGCCAATGTCTTGACAGAGAAAATGGTAGAAAGAGGAAAGGAAAACAACATTCTTCAGTAGCAGACATTGATGAACATCCAAAGAGATCCAAAGGTCACAAAGATTTCTTTTATGTCTATGCTCTAGCAAGTTCTATTGCATATGACGATGATATGTGATTTGTGGATAATGGTGCTTCAAGACATATGACAGGAGATTGTGGCAATCTCACTAGCATGATGGAAAGAGGATTATCACAAAAGGTAGAGCTTGGAGAAAACCACAACTATGCAGTCAAAGGAATTGGAAAGAAATCCATTGAGATGAAATATAGTAACAAAATTCAACCCAACAATGTTCTATATGTTTCGGGTTTGAGAATGAATTTAATATCTATTTCATGTTTAGAAGATAAAGGAGATAGAGCAGCATTTGTTGATTGCAATGTACTTATATGGCCCAAGGCCTCTAGTGTAGATGATGCTAGAGTTATTGGAATTTGTGAAGGGAGATTTTATAGACTCTTAGGTCAACCAGCTCAAGATTTAGTACAAGATGAAATCAATCCATGTGAACTATGGCATATGAGATATGCCCACCTTAATTATAGATCCTTACTTACCTTAAGTCAAATAGTTTCAAGTGTTCCTAAATTGCAAATAGAACATGAAGGTTTATGTAAAAGTTATGCATTTAGAAAGAATGTCAAAAGGTCATTTCCAAGCAATGATAGTAGATCCAAAGAAATCTTGGATCTAATTCATTCTGATGTATGTGGTCCTATGTCAGTGAGATCACTTGGAGGTTCATTATACTACGTAAATTTTATTGATGACTTATCTCGTAAGATGTGGATCTATCTCATGAAGACCAAGGATGATGTTTTCGCCAAGTTTCAAGAATTCAAGGTTGAAGTATAGAACTTAATAGGAAATAAGATCAAAAATTTGAGATCAGACAATGGAGGAAAATACACTTCAAATTAATTTGTCTCCTTCTGTAAAGAAGTTGGGATTAAGATGGAGTTAATTGTCCCCTATGATCGTCAACAAAATGGAGTGGCAAAAAGAAATAACAAGTTAATTAAATAATTTATTAAGGCTATGATGCATGATCAAGATTTTCTTATGTTCTTATGGGGAGAAGCATCCTTAACAGTTGTATAAATTGAGAATATAAGTCCTCATCGAATTCTAGAAGACAAGACTCTTGAAGAAGTGTTCACTCGATAGAAGCCAAAGGTTGGAAACTTGAGAATATTTGGCTACCTAGTTTACACTCATACTCCTAAAGATAAGAGGAAGAATCTAGAACCTTCAGGAAAGAAAGGAATATTTTTTGATTATAGTGAATCATCAAAGGCTTATAGAATCTACATTCTAGAGCAGTATTGGGTTGAGGTCATCCAAGACATTACCTTTTATGAGAAGGTTGCATATTGGAATTCTAAAGAAGATTCATGGACTCCAATGATGAATAAAAACATGAGGCTTCAAATGAAGAAGGTTAAATTTTTATAGAACATCCTAAAGAGCCAGAAGGTCGACCTTGTAAACCTATAGAACTAGTCACTGTTCTTAAGATCAGGAAAATACCAACATGGATTAGATCTACCTTGGAAGAAGCAGGACATGCAATTCCACATGGCACATCCAAAGAAAGTAAGAAACCTAAAAGGTTATTTAGTTATGTAGCTCTTATGACTAACCTCATTGATGTAAAACCTTCCACTTATGAAGCAACTAGATAGCAAGTGTAGAAGGATATTATGCTCGAATAATACTAATCCATCATGAAGAATGATGTAAGGGAGATTGTGTCAAGACCTGAAGGTAAGTCAATGGTGACTTCCAAATGGATATATAAGATTAAACATGTATCAGATGGAAGCATTGAAAAATAAAAGGCATGATTTGTGGTTAGAGGACTTTCCTAAAAACAGGAAGAGGACTATGATGAATCTTATAGGCAATTTTTTCACATCTGTTCAATAGGCATTCAACTGAATCAATCAACATCCTTTGACCTCCTTCTCATCATCCTTGCACAAATCCATAAGCATGACTCATTCTAATCCCTAAGTTTCTACTTGAAAACACCTTATTTTATTCATTTTAAGGACCAATTCTCTTTGGCATCCTATTGGAAAGTGTTGACTACTAAGTCGCTCCACTGTGGACTACATTGATCACCTACAAGTTGCTCCACTATGCACCTATGTTGGTTCTATAAATTTGGGAAAAAGAGAGAGAATCCTTAAGCCTCTTCTTCCATAAGCTTCTAGGATCTGTTGTAACCATTTACCTCAAATAAAATTCTCGAATCCTATCCTATCCTACCTTGGATTTTTCATCCCTTATCCCTTGAGATTATCCTCCCATCAAGAGTGGATCTCAAGCCCTAATTGGTGAAAGGATAAGAATTCATGAATTATCTCCTTCACTTATAGATTTACTATCATCCATAGGCAAGGGGTTGGCTTTTGGAGAGTGGTTCTACCCTTATGCTGCTAATGTGAGAGATATATTTCCATGCATTAGGGTGATTATAGGTGTACTTTGTGACAAGGAAAGGACAAGTAAAATTGGAGGAGCTCTTTTATAGGATCAACACCTATTTTTGGTTGTAACTCACTCCATTTCTATTAATGCAAAGAGTTCTTTGTTTTCCTATATATGATGTTATGGTTTCATATATTTTAGTACCATGTTGATCTATTGAATAAAGTGATTAGATGATGCTACATAGACTTTTTGATCATTTCCTTATGTTATCTAATTGTACAAGTTATAATAATAGCGATTGGAGCTAGGATTGGAGCATTGAATCCAAGGAAGGAGCGAAGCATATGACAAATTCCAGGTAGGCTTCATCCTATTATCTATTTACTTTAAGGAAAACATTAGTGCATTTGTCCTTCTGTTGTTCTAGGTCAGTCCACTAGGCCTATGGAAGATACTTTTGTCTACTGTCATAGATTCTACATAACAATGAGACCTCTCCTCCAATTGTCACGTACACCTCTATTAGATATATTATTTCTCTTGTCGTTTTTTAGGTTGGATGGATGTAAATACTACTTTCCTCAATTGTCTAATTGAGGAAGAGGCATACATAGAGAAACCTCAAGGTTTTGAGATGTCAAGAAAAGAGTCTCACATTTGCAAGTTAAAGAAAGCCTTGTATGGACTCAAGCAAGCTCCAAGAGCTTGATATGCTTGAATTGACAGTTATCTGATGAGACTCAGATTCTCCAAGAGTGATGTTGATCCAAACCTGGTTCAAGGTTGTCTAGAATGTACTTCTGATTTTATTGTTATATGTTTATGATTTATTTCTAACAGGTCTTGAGGTTCTCATTATTCAGTGTAAGAGGCAGCCGGCCTCTAAGTTTGGGATAAAGGTTCTTGGCTTGATGGATTTTATTCGGGAATGGAAGTATGATAAAATCCTAGTGATATTTTCCTTGGTCAATGAAAGTATGTTATTGGGATCCTTTAGAATTTGGCATGATGGACTGTAAATCCATGGAAACTACCACGGTGACTAATTGGAAGAAGTTGAGAGACTCTGAATCTAATTTGGTAGATCCAAATCTGTACCAGAAATTGATTGGCTTGTTGATGTACTTGGTTAATACCAGTTCGAACATTTTCTTTGTAGTAAACACATTGATCCAATTCCAAGTGGAACTGAAACACGAGCATTGGATTGCAACAAAGCACATATTGAGATATCTACATGGTACTATAAATTATTGTTTGAGATATGTCTCAAAAAGGGATGTACAACTGCAGGGATATACAAATTCTAACTACGCAAGGAGTACAAATGACAGAGAGAGCACTTCAGGAGGATGATTTAGTGTGGTCTCTGTCATGATTTCTTGGATAAGTAGGAAGCAAAAATATGTCACACTCAACACTGTTGAAGCAGAGTATATCGCAACTAATGAAGCTTGTTTTGTAGTGTGGCTTCAGAATTTGTTTGTAGGATTATTTTTTCAGGAGCTAGAACCGACCATGATATATTGTGACAATAAAAGTCTTTTGAAGCTTTCAGAGAACCCCGTGTTCCATGATAGGTCCAAGAACATTGAAATAAAGTACCACTATATTTGTGACATGGTGCAGAAAGGAGTAATAAGGCTCAAGTACATCTCCACTGATGAGCAGACAACTGATATTTTTGAAAAAACATGTATCCCAAGAAAAGTTCATATACTTCAAGGAAAGGCTTTTGATTATGTAGATTTACCCTCTAGTTGATAGGGAGTGTTGATATGATAACATCATTGATAGGCATTATCCCTGTGTTAAATGTGTTTACCAATTGGGTAGAATGGTCATACAAGTCTAGCATCACTTAATTGAGTGTGTGGATTTCAACATCAAGCTCAGTCTCCCCAGATAAGATGAGGAGCTCACTTAGCATCATGTAGAGTGTGGCCTTTGGAGTTTCACTAAAAGTCAAATAGATTGACTAGGATGGTGAACCAAGACTAGTCTAGGTCAAGAGTACCGACCAAGGTTATGGGTAAGCGGTATCAACCAGAGTTATGATGATTACATGATGCTAACTGTTATGACATGTGTCAAGAGTACCGACAAGGACTATGGATCAATGGTACCAACTAGTTGTGGCTAAAAATTTACATTATGTCAAAGTTGCTAACTAGGTTGATGATGATGTTGATGGTGAATTGTTATAACATTTTCATAGAAAAAAATTTCAACTTGAGAACATATAAGATAGTCATTATCAATACTTCCCTAGTTAAAAGGGGGTGTTGAATTTTGTAATGATGGTTGGTCTTCATAATGCATATTTTGGACCTTGGTGAATTTATATTGATTAATGTAAAACATGTTCTTCATGCTAGAGTCAAAAGAAATTGTATTTTTGAGCCATGTCCTTATGGACCTTTAAAAGAAAAAATTTTGAATTTTTGAAATTGAATTTTTGGCTCCAACTCTTGTTAATTCATCCTTCCTCCAAGTCAAGTCAAACTAGGAAAAAGAGACACCCATTCGACCCATAAAATCAATATATAAAGACAAGTTGACCTCCTCCTTAAGGTAATTTTTTCGATCTCTCTCAAGCAAGAGCCTTCTAGGCATCCAAGCGAAGGATAAGAAGGACAAGAAGAACAAAAAGAAGGATGAATTCATCTTTTTATCTCTCTATCTAAAGCACATGTGTGGAGGAACGGACTTTCTCTAATTTTCGTGTGTAGGGAAGTTGCAGTTGCAGGGCCAAAATTCAGGGATCCTGGGCAATTACTGGGAGGAAAAAATACAGCTTAGGGAAGATCAAGAGGGTCGAATTTCTAGATCATATTGGAGGATTGAGTTGGAGGGTATTGACCAGGTTTGGATATAGATTTTTTGAAGGTTACTTTGACCTAGTTGTTGACTAGAAGTTTAGGTGTGTCTCTTGTTGAAAACAAGAATTTGTCTATTGAAAAGATTGTTGGGTTTTCCCCCAACTAGGTTTTCCGAAGGTAAATCTTGTGTTCTCTTTGTGAATTGTGATCTCTATTAACCTACCATTTATTTATTGGTTGAAATTTTGAAGTATAATTTCTTAATGATATACTAGAAAAATTAAAAGAAGAAAAACATCATTAGAAGTAGCAGTTTTCATAAATATTGTCCTTGTATCCATTTCCCTTGAAAAATCAACATATTTCACTCCTTTACATTTACTACAAAATAAAGCATCCAAAAATATAATAAACCAGAAAGAGAAATGAAAATATTAAAGGAATTTTTTGGGTAAAATCATATTTTGATTGATAACATAGTTATACAATATTTCTAAATTGTTAACCCTTTTGTTTCTAGAATTATTACCTTTTTTGCAGGTTACTATAAACCATCAATACAATATCTCTAAATCATTAACCCATTTTTTTAATAAAATTAATCCCATTTTTTATTTTGTAGGTTCCTACAAACCATCAAGTGAATTTTCATTAACTATATCCAATCAAAACTAAATTATAAATTTCTAATTTTACAAACAGTTACTAAAAATTTCAACCTATCATACAAAATTGGACAAGGAGGCTTTGGTACAGTCTATAAGGTGATGCCCACATTCATCTTATACTATTGATTTTTTAAGGTATTTAAATATGATGGATAAATTTCCATGATCATTGAACAATATAAGTTGGAAATTTTGACAAGGAGTTCTACCAAACCATAAAGATATTGTTGTGGAGAGATTGTCTGTCAATAGAGAATAAAGTGTGAGTGACTTTTTCACTGAATTCAATCTAATAAGTCATGTTCAACATAAAAATCTTGTCAAACTACTTGGGTGTAGTGTAGATGGACCAGATAGACTCTTGGTCTATTAATATATTCTAAACAAGGGCCTTGATAACTTTGTATTTGGTTATATTTCTTCTGTATAAATTAACTTTAATTACAATCAATATGCATGTTTAATATTAATTTACCAAATTATATTTAAGTTATTTGTGAAACAACTTTTCTTTTGTATAGATCAAAAAAAGGGAAAGTTCTTGGATTAGTAATGGAGGTTTGAGATTATATTAGGAATTTGTAGTGGGTTGGCATATCTTCACCAAGAATAAGATATACGCATCATCTATAGAGACATAAAATCGAACAATATTCTATTGGACCACATTTCAAGCCTAATATTGCAGGTTCTGGGTTGGTTAGACATTTTGCTGAATATCAAACTCATCTTAGCACAACAATTGTTGGAACTTGCTGAGAATATACTAAATTATTAACCCAAAAAAAAAATTGTATTAAAAAGGGTGGCTAATTGTTATTGTTTTTTCACAAAGTTACATGGCTCCAAAATATCGTGTGCATGTCCAATTGACACAAAAAAGTTTACATTTATGCTTTTGGGGTGTCATTTCTTGATATTAATAATATCAAAATGAATTCAAACCCTATGCATGGGAATGACATGCCATCTCTCTTGACTATGGTAATGACCCAACCTCATCATGCATAATATTGGTTTCTTCTTAATAAAATTCTGTGAGAATATTAAAAGCTATAGAATATTTATGATGCAAGTGTGGCACCATTATCTATATGGCACCATTTCAAACATAATAGGTCCCAACCTCAAAAACAACTTGATGGAGGAGTGGTGACGGTGTTGGAAACCTTCCCACAAAGGGGATATCCCCTGTATGAAGTCCCAACTACACCTCACACTGTTTGGAGTAAGAGCCCCATCTAGATAATAGGGCCAACCACCATTACTCTTGGATATTTTCCTTGGATGCAATTACCAACATAAGAGATTATGCAAACAATATTTGAAGAAAGAAAGTTGACACTGTCATGCATACAATTGCAATGTATATAAGGTACTTTCACGGAATGGAAAGAGAGAGGAGCCTCTGGAAATAAAGTAATAGTATTGTCCAAAAAGAGACACATAAGAGCTTGGAAAGAATCGTTAGTTAACCTGCAAAGTAGTTCACAAGATAAGAACGATCATAAAAGCAAGTAACAATGCACATTCAACAAGATGCATACCAAATACAACCAAATACTTTGTTTTCATTAGTATGTGTGAACATAAATATACACCGCAAATAATGAAAGAATAGTCTTACAATCATCCACCACATATGCATAAAAGTGTGTCGGCTCTAAGAGCTTCGTTTATTGAGTGAAAGTTCCAAGATACACAATTATAATGTTGCAACACTAGCCCCATTATTGGAACATTAAGTCACTACTTTCTCCTCCAAAGAATGTTCTTCTCTCATATGCCAAGCTAGAGAAGCCAAAGTGAAAAGTCCAAAGTCCACTTGATTGAGTTATGAGGGTTTATTTTGTCAAATGAGGTCACTTTCCACCTCCCTTGTGACTCTTGACCTTCCCCCGTGACTCTTGGGCCTCCTTGTGACTTTTTGAATTCCTATGTGACCTTTGAGCTTCTAAATGACTTTAGAACTCTCTAGTGACTTTTCATATTCCATGTGGGACCCTTGGACTCCCACACATTTTACATTTTCTCATTTTTTCGAAAATACATTATTACATTCCACCAATAATGTGGCAAAATACATTGAAAACATATGACTATTGTGGTGACTCTTTGAGAAGACATGACTTGGAGATGATAACATAAGACTTCATTGTAATGTAACAATGCCAAGTTCTAATTTTTGTTTCCATGTCTTCAACTTTGATGAGGATACATCTAGCATGTACTTCATCTTCATCCTCCAAAGGATCTGGTTATGGTACTAGAACCTTCCATGTCAAATCAGCCTTCATCGATCATTCATGGTCCACGGTTCCTCTACTCTTGCATGATTATATATTTGTGTCATGTCTCCATAGATGTCCTTCTTTTAAGTTCTTTCTAACCTCCTTGAGGATCATCAATTCCATAATCACTTATTCTACCTTTGCTCATTGGGGATTCCTATGATGGGATAGTGCACAAGAACTTAGTGATAATCCTGGGGATTACATAGTGCACAGAGTTAGGAGGTTGAGTGTAAGGTTTTTGGCATTGTAACTATGCAATATGCAGTGGCTAAGGAGAAGGAAACTTAGGGACTAGATAGTGGGAAAGTTTAGTTAGCAAGAATGGTAAGACTAAGCATTATAATTGTGCAATGCACAGTGACTGAAAGAAGACTCATGGGATTTTGCAATTGACCACTCCATTGACCCAGAGATGGCCCAATTGTCCACTATAATTGGCCAATGTGTATTTAAGGCAAGGAAGAACAAGGGATTAGTGTTATGAAACCAACTCAAGAAAAGATAGAAAAGATAGATCAACGCCTTAGAATTCAGCCTCTTCAAGGGGGCAACCTCCTTTACATTACATAAATGAACAATTATTGGATGATTCAAATGACAAAACCTCCTTTCTATATATAGGAGTCTAAGGAGTCACAATATAATCCAGCCAACCTAACAATAAATTATAAAGCCACAAAAATAACAATAGAGGGATTCTATGGGGCACAAAAATAACAATATGGGGGTAATAGGGGAACAACAATATAAATAAGGGGTATAACTACAATAGTAATGGGGTAATCACTAGTATTATAGGGACCCAACATGCCCCTCTCCTTCAAAAAAGTGTTGTCCTCAATGCTTGAGTAGTTCTGGATACTTTTGCATAAAATTCTCATCCTCCCATGTGGAATCTTCAGCGGATAAGTTCTTCCACTTGATAAGATACTTCGAAATTGATCGATTTCGTAGCTGTCGAGTTCTTTTTTCTGTGACTGCTTCCGGTTCCAATATAATTTTTCCTTCCTCGTCAAGTTCTGGCAATATTGTTTGAATTGGGAGCTTGTCGCCTATAACCTTCTTTAAACATGAAACATGGAAAACTGGGTGCAATCGAGAAGCTGCAGGAAGCTCCAATTTGTATGCCATAGTACCAATCTTTTGCAACACCTTGTACGGACCATAATACTTTGGTGATAATTTATTATCCTTCTTAGCTTGCTTTAGGGACATTTGCTTATATGGTTGTAGCCGTAGGAATACCCAATCACCTACATCAAAACTTCTTTCACTGCGATGTTGATCTGCCTGTTGTTTCATTCTATTCTGTGCCAACACGAGGTTATCCTTTAAGAGTTGGAGGACTTGTTGATGTTCGATGTGATGTTCCACTGCCTGAACCTTAGAATTTTCTCTTAAATATGATGTGATGGATGGTGGTTGATACCCATAAAGTGCCATAAATGGGGTCATTTTTGTTGCTGTATGGAAGGAAGTGTTATACCACCATTCAGCCAGAGGCAACCATTTGACCCATTGTGTCTGTTTATCAGATACAAAGCAACGAAGATATCCTTCCAAACATTTGTTTACTATCTCAGTTTGCCCATCAGATTGAGGATGATAAGATGAGCTATGAGCTAACTGAGTACCAAGACAAGAAAATAATTCTGTCCAAAAATTTCCAGTGAAAATGGGATCTCTGTCACTTACAATAATCTTTGGGTTTCCATGTAGCTTTTGAACTGTTTCCATAAATGCAGTAGAAACTGTACTGGCTTTAAATGGATGTGATAATGCACAAAAGTGTGCATACTTGGTAAGTCTGTCAACTACCACCATGATGACACTCTTTCCCTCAGACTTGGGTAAACCTGTGATAAAATCCATTGAAACCTCCTCCCAACGTTGGCTTGGAATGGATAAAGGTTGTAATAGACCCGGTGTCTTAATTGTTTCAACTTTATTTTGTTGGCAAACCAAACATTCCGCCACAAACTTTTGAATATCTGATTTAAGGCCATCCCAAAAAAATTCCTTCTTAACCCTGTGGTAAGTTTTTAAAAATCCTGAGTGCCCTCCTAAGGGAGAAGTGTGCAATTCCATAAGAATCTTTTGTTTTAGCTGGGAATTCTTACAGAGGTATAAGCGATCTTTGTACCATAACGAATCATTTTGCCAGCTAAATGTATCAGAAGTACTGGAATCTTGTTGTAGCTTTCGAATAAGTGCCCACACTTCTTCGTCATTCTTCCATTCCTCCCTTGCTTCGTTTATCCAATCTGGTTGGATAATAGAAATGGCACACAACAATGCTTCCACATCCTCATCCTTTCTTGAGAGTGCATCTGCCACCACATTTTGCTTCCCTTTTTTGTAGATGATTTCAAAGTCATAACCCAACATCTTTGTGACCCACTTTTGTTGCTCTTCAGAGGATAATCTTTGTTCTAAAAAGTATTTAAGGCTATCATGATCCGTTTTTACCTTGAAGTGTCTTCCCATTAGGTAGGGTCGCCATTTCTTAAGTGCATGGAGTATTGCCAACATTTCCTTCTCATAAATAGCTTTGCTTAAAAACTTTCCCTTGATTGGACGACTTTCAAAAGCAATGGGTCTTTCATCTTGCATTAGAACAGCACCAATTCCATTTCCTGAAGCATCACATTCCACAATAAAGGTTTTTGTGAAGTCCGGTGTAGCTAAGACCGGTGCTTGGCACATTGCCTCTTTAAGATGTTCAAAGGCCTTTGTTGCTTCCGGAGTCCATGAAAATGAATCTTTCTTCAATAATGTTGTTAGAGGTGCTGCTATTCTCCCATAATTCTTAACAAACTTGCGATAATACCCTGTCAACCCAAGAAATCCTCGCAGATGCTTTATGGATGTGGGGATTTTCCATTCCTTAATGGCTTTAATTTTGCTAGGGTCTACCTTAACTCCTTCATGAGATACAATATGACCCAAATATTCCACCTCCTGGACTCCAAAGAAACATTTGGATCTTTTTGCATATAATTGTTTCTCCTCCAATAGTTGTAGCACCCTGTCAACATGTTCAACATGATCCTTCCAAGACTTGCTGTAGATTAGTATATCATCAAAAAATACTAACACAAATTTTCTAAGGAATGGTTTGAAAATTGAATTCATCAAACCTTGAAATGTTGAAGGTGCATTGGTAAGGCCAAAAGGCATGACCAAAAATTCATAATGACCCTCATGAGTTCTAAATGCTGTTTTCGGAATGTCTTCAATCTTCATTCTGATTTGATGATATCCCGAACGAAGATCCAACTTGGTGAAGTAAATTGATCCATGCAATTCATCCAGTAATTCATCAATGACAGGAATGGGGAACTTATCTTTAATAGTGAGCTTGTTGAGCTCCCTATAATTCGGACACATGCGCCATGATCCATCCTTCTTGTGCACCAATACTACTGGAGCTGAGAAAGAACTTTGACTCGGTTGAATTATACCAGCCTCTAGCATTTCTGCAACCATACGTTCAATTTCACTTTTTTGGACATAGGGATATCTGTACGGCCTGATGTTTGGAGGAACACTTCCTGGAATCAGATGAATAGCATGATCATGATCACGCATAGGTGGGAGACCTTTGGGAGTCTCAAATACCTTGGAATGATTGTCCAGGACTTTTTGGAGATCTGGAGAAATAGATGATTCCAATGTGGAAACATCTAGCGAACATAATTGTGCAATTACACCTCTTTGCTCCTTTTTTAGAAGCTTTGTCATGCCATTAGAGCTGATTATCTTTCCTGGTTTCCCTGCAATACCCCTTAATTCAACTTCCTTTCCTTCCATAGAAAATTTGATGAAAAGTTCTTGAAAATTAAAAGCTATTGTACCCAAGGATTGTAGCCATTGGACTCCTAGTACAACATCAGCACCTCCCATTGGAATGGAAAGCATTGGGCTAGTCAATACATATTCTCCCATGGATAGCTTGATATTATGGCACTTTCCAGAGCAATTTATTGTTCCTCCATTTGCAATCATCACTTGACACTCTGGTGCTGGATATAGGAAGCAATTCAATTCTTTTGCTACCCTACAATGAATAAAATTGTGGGTGCTTCCTGAATCAATCAACACTATTACCTTTTTCTTCTTGATTTGTCCTTCTATCTTGATGGTTTGAGGAGTGGTAATTCCCGCCAATGCATTACAAGATATGGTCGGATTTATTTTTTCTTCATCTAGGCTTTGTTCCTGGAGTATATCCTCTTCTTTTGACCTTTCTTGCTCCTTTTCTTCTTCCTCTTCACAATCTATGTAGAATAATTTCTTCTCAGCACACTTATGACCTTTTGTGTATTTGCTATCACAACTGTAACAAAGCCCTTTTGCTCTTTTTTCTTCCAATTGTTGTGGTGTCAACCTTGTAGGTTGTGGAAGACTAAGGGCAACAACACTTCCGTCTTTATAGTTGTGAGTGGTATGCTTCCTAGTTGCCATAATTTTGCTTTCCATTTTTCTTGCTAACCTGAATGCCTTCTCTAATGAATCAGGTTCCCAAAGGCGAACATCATGTTGGATATTATCCTTTAAAGACCCTATGAACACATCAATCCTATGCTCCTCTGGAATATCTTTTACCCTTATGTTCAATTTTTGGAACTCCTCAATGTGCTCCATTATTGAACCCTTTTGTTTGAGACTTATCAATTGGCTAAAAAAAGTGTTGCTTTTTGTATCCTCATAATGTGCTATCAATTCTTCCGTAAAAATTGCCCAAGTGATAAATTGTTTACGAGAACAAATCCATTGATACCATACAAACTGATTTGGTTCCAAATATTCAATTGCCATACGTACCTTTTGTGTGTTTTGCACATTATTGAGATCGAAGAATTGCTCCATCTGTAATATCCATGTGGCGGGATCCTTGCCATCAAACTTCCTCATATCGATTTTTGGAATATGGTGATTCTTCGATCCAACATTAGCATCTATGGAATCATGATTAACATTTATTTTGTTCTCATCATGAGTTTCCTTTACTACCTTTTCACCATTAGTAAGTATTTCTTGTAGAAAATTTATCAAATCTGTCTTCAAATCTGCCATGCCTGTCTTCAAATTTGGGTTCAAATCTATCTTCAAATTATCCATATTAGCTTCCATGCCATTCATCTTAGCTTCCACGCCATTTATCTTAGCTTCTGCTAACTTTTGTGAGCATGACATTTGTTGCACTTGTTCTTGTAATTTTGATATATCATGTAGCATTTCTTCCTCTTCTTCATGAGTCATGCTAGAGCTTTCAGGTTCCTTACTAGGTGTTTTCATTTTCTTTCCTCATGGCATCAGTTACTGATAATAATTCTCTGTTATGCCCTTTGAATTCCTTCAAAATAATTTTTCAAACCAAGCTTAAGAAAAAATTTAAAAAAATCTACACACCTTTTTTCACTTTGTAGGAGCTCGATATTTCCTCTGATGTATCTCTGTACTTTCTAATCATCTAGTTCTGAATTTGTGACCTGTAGTAGCGCTCTATGTCCTCTTTCCAATGCCACCAGTCTGATCCAAATTGGATTCTCCAAGAAAGAGTTATTCACAATCTCCCAAGATGACCTGATTATAGACCTTTCCAGAAGAGCGAACTTGTATTAAGTGCCAAGTGTACAATTTTCGATCTTTGGTTCTAAAAAAGATATACAAGAAACTACAATCCGTCCTCTTTCTGTACCTTCTTACGAAATTTCAATCTGATACCCAAAGAGAAAGTTATGACAATTTTCCCCAGGTCAACTGTTTTGAATGTAATTCAGAAGTCTGCAAAAAGATCAACTTCCTCAGATCATATCTCCGCAAATATCGTGCGAAAAGCTCTGAAATTCAGACCAAAGGTTCAACGTGATTTCTTCTCAAATTGTTTTTTTTGCGACTTCTGAAACGTCACAGAAAAAAGTTATAGCGAAAATGCCACGATGACCTCTTTGGAGCAGCGAAACCCTAGAATCCAAAGCTCTGATACCAAATGTTATGAAACTAGTTCAAGAAAAGATAGAAAAGATAGATCAACGCCTTAGAATTCAGCCTCTTCGAGGGGGAAACCTCCTTTACATTACATAAATGGACAATTATTGGATGATTCAAATGACAAAACCTCCCTTCTATATATAGGAGTCTAAGGAGTCACAATATAATCCAGCCGACCTAACAATAATAATATAAAGCCACAAAAATAACAATAGAGGGATTCTATGGGGCACAGAAATAACAATATGGGGGTAATAGGGGCACAACAATATAAATAAGGGGTATAACTACAATAGTAATGGGGTAATCACTAGTATTATACGGACCCAACAATTGGACAGTGGAGCAAGTTAGGGAGACAACATAGGTAAGTCAGGGAACTGTAACTTCATAGTGCGCAGTGATTGAAGATGAGGCTCAGGGATTGTGCATTTCATCCTTGAAAATCCCAAGAGATGACCTCATTGTCCATTATAACTGCGCAATCTGCAATATAGGTCAGGAGGGATCATGAACTACAGAGTTGTTAGGGTTAAGAAACAAGATTGATGGTCCATACTCCAAGGTTTCTCAATGCACAGTCGAAGGAGGTTGTCCTCAAGGTGGGCATAGTGCACATATCCAAAAATTGAGGGTTTTATCATTGATACTTAGGAGTGTATCGTGCACTCATCACTTGTCTCTAAGTGTGGCACTTAATATGTACCATATTTACTACACAAGTGTCACAATGCAACCAAAAGGTGAACAGTGCCATAAGAATGTGTCCAATGGATGTTCTATGGATAAATAGCATCAAAAAGTACAAGAGAGTGCATTGGATTTGCCTCTATAAAGTGTTCCATGGTACTCTTAATATGTGTGAAAATAAGTGAAAGTGACACATGCAAGAGTGAAAGCGACACATGTCAACACAAAGAAAGAGCAAGTGACACGTGCAAGAATGAAAGCAGGAAAAAGGGACACTTGTGAGAGTAAGAATAAGTAAAAATGACACATGTAGAAGCTAAAGAGAGCAAAAGTGACACATGCAAAAGAAAAATAAGGAAAAAGTGACACTTGTGAAAGTGAAAGTAAGCAAAAATGAAAATCATGAAAGTGAAAGCGACACTTGCGAAAGCAAAAGTGTCCAAAAGTTATATTTGAGAAACTCACCATAATAATAGTACAATTACAACCGAGTGTGAGAGAATACTCGTGCTCCAAAATGCATAGAGCTCGAAAGTGAAAGAAGACTGTGAAAAGTGTTATGAGCTAGACTCTTTATACAAGGAGAGCAAACAGGGTGAGGTGGCTTCCACTAAGAAGTATGACGACAATAACTGGAAGAATTGAATTCTCACTGATCTAGTTGAATATTGCTGCCCACCTGTACCTCCATTCAGTTTCATCTGTTTCCTTGTTTATTTCAGCATTTACTATTTTATGCAATTTTTCCGGTCCTGAACTTCCAAAGTAGTTTTGACCCCCTAAAAAACATTTTTTTTTAGGTCCGCAACAGGCCCATAGCCATAGGTGAGGGTCTACCGCACATCTTGTAGTATAGATATGTTTCCAAAAAGGTATTGTATGCTCAAAACGGAGTTAATATGACCAAGTTATGACCCCAGGAAGTTGGATGCCCAACTAACCCCAATGGGGCCCACAAACTCTTGGTGTTTCATCTCCTAGGGTTAGGATTTTGGTTTTTTAGGGTTATCCCTTGTTGCTTAATAATAAATAGGCCCTTGAGCCTCATTGTAACACAATTGAGAGGCATGTAGCCGCCACATCACTTCTCAGAGATAACCTACCATCGCCCGAGCTAGTTTATTTCCATTATGTTTGTAAGCATATTTCTGCATTTTGATATTAATGAAATGAAGCGTTATTTCCACTACATCTCTATATTTATTGTTATATCTATAATTTTTTGTGTTCCTGTTTAAGTTTGAATCACTCACTAACAGCTGGAAATGCACACTAACTGTCCATAAGGATTGCGCAACTGTTGTCTCTATGAATTGTGCAATCACTACGATTAGGGGATGTGCAATGTCTAGGAGCTGTGTAATGTCCTCCACCAGGGTCTACGCAATTACTGTCACTAAGGATTCCACAGGCACTATTTCCAACAAATCGGCAAGCACTATTTTCCAAGATTGTGCAATGCATGTCTTTAAGGGTAGACATTGACTACTACACTTGCTAGAAAGTGGTGCACTTATGAATGCATGAAAATCCAAGCATGTGTAAGCAAGTGGTTTCAACACTTAGAATCTTTATAAGAGGACTTGAGCATTAAGAAAAACATCAATCAATCATGAAGCGATGATGAATAACTTGAAATGAAAAATCATATGACCACAAGGAGGCTCCAAAATTCAAGTGTATGAAAATATTTGGACAATGTTTGTCACAACAACAACACTTGCCAACACACTGGAAAACTCTAGCTTCTTTGTATAGGTCTAGCTTTAATTACAGGGTCTTAGTCTTTCAGGAAGTATTGATTCACCATGTGGACTACCCAGGCCTTGCCATTTATCCTGATTAAATATATAGTCCCTCCTATCCCTTTCTCAGCTTCAAACACATTTACCAAGACTAGTCATACCTCAACTATTTCGATTAGGGAAAAGGGTAATAATTATATCGAGATTTTGATGTTAGAATTAAGCACTTTCCTTGGTGTTTCTCCACTTGCAACGAGCCTATTTAGTGCCCTAACAGAGTCACCTTTAAGAATCACCATCTTTTCTTCGCTACCAGTAGGATTTTCCAGTACCCCAACAAAGTTTCTTAATTCACTTCTTTGCACAGGAGCCTTTATCTTTTTTCACCCCTTATTTTATTTTCAATATGATTTGGCATTTATTAGACTTTTATTGCATCAGGGTGGAAGAGGGGTCTCGACTTATTTTACGGGCAAGAGAGGTTGTTCCTTGTTTATGGGATTTGAATGATATCTGAAATTGATATGCTCATTTAAATTTTTCTCCTTTCCCTTCTCTATTCGATTGAGTTGACAGGTCGAAACATCATCTAATTACAAGGGCAAGTCAGGAATGAAGATCCTAATATAGATATGGGCTTGGTAGTTTCACCAAAGGTTCTTCATCTGGAATGTATCATATATTCCATCTAGACATCATTGACTTTAAAGATATGTAATCCCAAGCAACTAAGGGGGATCACATATCAACCAAGAGTTATTCGTCATCACAATTTACCTTTTAAAGCTTTGCCATATTGTCTTTGATATGAACAAGAGCAGTTTTCATGAATGATCTTATTAAACAAAATGAAAAAGAAAATACATTACTCAACAAGGAAGAAAAAGAAATAGAACAAATGTAAGACTAAAATGAAAAGCTAAAATACAGCTAGACATATTCTTAATCTAACCTGCTAGAATTTCACGACTAAGTGAAGTGAAATTCCCAATGCAACCATTCTAGTTGCTCCTAACCAGTAAACTGAAAGATATAAACAATTAATAACCATATAAAATCATGTACGAAAATGAAGATATTTACCAAGGTTACTTGTACATATAAATGAAGGTCAAGGTTGTAATCATGAAGGTGTTCTTTAAAAGCCCTATCCAACCCGAAGCCTTACCACAATAGCAAGGATGATGAAAATGAATGCTTTCAAGATCTCTCTCAAGCATACATCCATGTGTGTTAATATAAATAAAGTGTTGTAACTTGTTATTAGAAATTGAACTCGTCATATATGATTCCTCCAACCATTCGACAATCGAATCATAAAAGAAGTTAGATTGAAAATTTTGCAAAGATAAATCATCAATTATCAAATCCATCTCATGAGAGAGATTAGGTGAATAAAACATAAGTTGATCTTGCTTAGTACCTTCATCAAGACTATGGGGACCTGTTATCTCAAAATCAAGCCCTGGAAGGCTGCAAACCAGGAAGACTTCAAGTAACTATTTCAAACCAATCTTTAGACTAAGGCTTAGCCTCCCTAGCCTGAGAGGGCTCTCTCAAAGGGTTATTGATTTTGACTAATGATAAGATGGCTAACTCTTGTGAAATAACATTGACAAATATGAAGGCTGGACAAATATTAAACTAATTTCCATTGGGTTTATGGAGTCAACCATACTTCAGTAAATAATGATACTGCCTTTACATAGAAGTCAGGGCATTTGGCATTTAGATGTTCAGAACACAACTCATATAAAACCACAGTTCATACATGCATACAGGAAGTCAGAGCACAATCAGTGAATTCTGAGTGATTATACATATATGCAACTGTAAAAGACATTAAGGAAAGAATAAAATCACACATTCTAAACATGGAAATCCCTCATGAATCCTGAGAAGAAAAACAGTCAACCTATATTACTGAACTCTGTCTTTACATAAGCCAAAACAGTCCTCTGTTATAAAAATTTTCCAACCCTTTTTTACATTGTTGTTTGAGCTATATATAGAATCCTTATTCTAACTAATTCGAGCTTCCTCCTCCAGCATGAGGGGAGTCGATAACAACCTCTACTGACACCTATCAGCTATTGAACTAACTAATAAATACCACTAAAGTGCTGACTGGAGTTTTTAAAGAGTTCTAAATTAACTATGACTCTAACTCCATTTTCCATGCATACGGCTTCTCCTTGTTCTTTGACACCTGGTCCTCTTTCGATTTGGCTGAGCTGGATATTTAATACTCCATATTGACCTTGAACGCTGAATCTTCTAACTGCTCAGAAGTATTAGGAGATTTTCCTTGTTTCTCGGCTTCAGTTCTTCTCAAAATGCTTGAATGTACAGAAGCATGTCTTCTAGCTTTTAATAACCCAAAACATGGAACACTGCCACGTTCTTGATGTGTTGTGAGCTTCATCGATGGACATGTGTGCAGGAAAAATTTCCTTGTATTCACATCATTTGATACCTCTTGAACGGTGATAAAGGGACTTTATGACAAAAATCCAAAATTGGATTTGAATATTCAAGCCTTTAAAGCATCCACCTGTCTTGATTTGATTGGCTATTGTTGCTCCAGCTGATGTCTTGTATACGCTTTGGCATTTCCCTTTCAAACTCCCGCTCATAATACAAAACTGCATGTCTGTGTTAAAATCATCACTTACAGCAGTTTCGTAGCGCACTACGAAACTACTGAATTATTTGAAACAGCTCGCCTTTGACCCTGAATTTTTATCACCCAAATATCTGGTTGCCAAAAACTCCCTTCGACTTTTCATATGTATAACAGGGATTTACATTTCTTCAAAACAATAAGACTAAGCAAATTTGACAAAATTTGGAACAAAACCTTTCTTGAAGAGATAATTCATTTAGCTAGTAACTGGCCCAGCTGTATCTTCAGGTCTTCAATCTTCTTCTTCAGAGCTTTATTCTCAGCTCTTAATTGCATATTTATTTTTCTAATGAACTGGGCCTCTTTGATGGCTGGTACTGTCCATGTGTGAAATTGTGCATGGCCATCAACTACTGAATTCAACTGGTTTTGAAAGGTTTCAGTCCCACCCCACAGAGCTTTACGATAATTTGTATACACGTCTGCATGTTTTCTAACTGCTTTCTTCAATTTGGAAATCTCATATTTAGCTGCTTCTAATTGGCTCTTTATGACTGCTATATTATCTCCTTGAGATGTGATGACTGTTCTGCTTGTATCATTTTGCTTCCCGATTTCCTCTATTTTTGACAGCGCTTCTTTTACTTGCTTCCTTGTAATAGGTCTTATGGGTTTTAAAATGAATTCTTCACCTGGCTCATCGAATTTAAGCTTTTTTGAGGCCTTAGACTTCTTGGTACCTTCTTGTGGTGACTGTGTCAAATCAATATGGACTGGTTCAAACTGCTCGAATTCAATGGCCTGTAATAAATCATTCAAGCTTGCCTTGGATGTTGGGCTCTCTTCAACAGCTATGGCTTTACCTTTTTCCTTATTTATCTGGCTTCTTGTCCTTACCCTTGAGACTGCTTCAGCTCTGCTTGTTTCAGGTATAGTCTTCTTATCCTAAGTTTTTCCTTTTGCTGATTGCTGAGGTTGATCTTGAATGATTAGTGGCTTCACTGGTTTCCTTTGTTGTGACTTGATTTGCTTCTTAGCTCTTGCTTCTTTTTGGAGCTCAGCTATTGTGAATTCTTTGGCTGGCTGTGGAGTAAGGTCAGTCTTGCTTTGGAATCCAGCCATGAAAATAAATGAATTCCAGTCTCTGCCTATCTTTTGAAGGCCATCCAAAACTAGCAACTTGATCAAACCATGATGAAACAAAGAGGTTTCACAGTCCTCTTTCCTTAACTGCACCTTGTCACACATCTTACTCAGACTGCGAAACAAATAAAAAGGAATGTCTATGGAGACTTTCCCAGTGAAATGCAGAAGCAGTTTGAAATGATAAGAATAAACCTTATTGTACCTTCCTTCACAGGTCAAATATTTCTGTATGCAGGTAAGAAGAAGAGCGTAATGTTCCTTGACATAATTTCTGGGCACTGCTTTTGTTAAGTCTTCGTTTACATATGCCTCCTTTAAGAACTCTTTACAAGGGTTCATATCAAACTTAAAATTTTTAAACCATTCTTCCTGTCCTCTTGGGATCTCTGTCACAGCAGATATGGCTTCTGGAGAAACTTGGACTTCTAGCATAGCTATCTTTGAATTTAAACCAGTGAAGTTTAGCGCAAATTCTTTAGTTACCTGCGCATGTCCTCCTTGTATCTTTTTGCAAAAGTTCCAGCACCCAGCATCTTTGAACGCTTTTTTCACGCCTTCATCCTTCAAAGCTATGTCCAGGCCCTCAGGTTCAGTCCTCTGGCATTTACCGGATCTGTGCTCTTTTCTCTCCATTTTTTCCTTCGAGATCTTCACACACAAAATCTAACAGCTCCAGTTGAAATGGTGATTCAGCTCTTTTTAATTCAGCCTCGCTTGTAATCAGGCTCGCTTGAAATTCAAATTCTTTCATTGAAACACTTCAATACATAATCACAGGCATATTTGTCACTCATGCAGCACTTACGACCATCATTAAGGTCTGTGCACGGTAAAATCTCTTGGGAATGATATTTCTGTGCATATTAACAGATCTATTGGTGGGGTAGTGGCAAATGACTCAATGAGCGTTCAAACATGAAACGAGGGGTACATAAACTGACATGAGTGTACACAACTGGTGACTCACCTATCGGACTTGACATTTCGGGAAAGATTCGCTGTGAAATGCACGAATCCATGATTTCGCAGCGCTGTTAGTTTTAAATTCTAATGATGCGCTGTGAAACGGCTTAATCATGACGCGCTGCGAAATCGCTTAACCATAATTGCGCTGCGAAACTGGCAAATGGGATTACGCTACGGAATCACTAAAAGACACGGTGACTTGGATGTGACAAGACATGGCTATGGAACAATGATGGGTGGAGGAGCCAATAGGAGTCGAGTATGGTTTGTGTTTAAAACTTTAAAACTCCAAATCGTAAGTGAGGAAAAATAAAATGAAATCAACTTAACACGGACCTTTGTCATTGGACTAAGACAGAGGATTGTATGCATCAAATTTTTTAGTTCTAAGTGATAACAGGGACCTAACATAACCATCAACAAATACTGAAGTGCCCCAACCCCTTGACAGGTAGCTTACCAGTGTGGAGATGAATTGAATGCAAACCAACAACTGTCATCGAATAAACTAGAGGGAAAATAATTGATAAGATGATAATTGTTGAAGATAGTATGTTGTTTAAATATGATGGTTGATGCATGAGATGTTCCATTATTTAAAGATAACGATGTGTTAATTTGAGGGATTTCACAAGCACTTCGAATTGAAAAATTTCATTCCTCGTGCGAAGATGCTCAAAAATAATCAGTTCCTCTTTTCCAGTGTAGGAGATAATTACTTTGTATCCAATTATAAACTAGACCAACAATATGAAAGTTGAAAGAATTAACACTTATTGGTGGTATAGCAGAATCTAAAAACCAATTAAGATACAAAAGATAGTAAAACCAGGGTGAAAAAATATCATAAACGAGAGTCAAATTAGAACCAACATTGATATTAGCTTGAGGGATTAGATTCAAGCATTGACATAGACTCATGAGGATCAATTGTTCTAGAAAAATTATTCATTTATAACTTACACTAGAAAGACAAGAAGTTAATAATTCATGGAAGGATACATGGAGAAATATTGTAGTTGGTGACCTTTGTCTTGATGATTGGAGTGACAAGTTATGAATATTTGGGGATCCATGAAAGATCTGCACTCGAGCCTTGTGTTTAATACAAAGGATTCGCTTGAAGGAGAACAAACCAAACAAGAATATTTTATCTGATCAAAATCTCTATCTTGAGGATTAGGAAGATTAACATGAAAATGCCAAGAATCTTTCAAGAGTGAGCTTGCATCTATAGAAACCATATTTAGTAAATAATTAACCGAGAAGAACTGGATCCAATCTATTTCAGGTATATCATCAAGATTGCGATAACCTAACATAACCATTAGCAGGAGCTGGAGTTCCTTGACTCCCTGACAATTCCCTGAACTTTTTGATGGTGGATCATCGAATTTGGGTGGCTTAGAAAGATCAACAGGTAAATAAGTACCACTACTATCATTAGGTGCATCCTTGAAAGCATTGTTGTTGTTGCTAATTTGAAAGCATTTTTGTTATTGCATATGAAACTCTTTATGGATAGAGAATTTAGATACATCAATCAGAAAACTCCATTGAACATTTAAAATTATAACATATTCCTCTTGACCTATGAAACATTTACAATTAAACAAATCATGAACAATGGATTCAATATCTTCGTCATTTGATCATTAAGCCATGCCATCTTTTACCGGATTGTGATCAAGATCAACATAATAAGGATCTAAAATTTTTAAAAATACTAGTGTGATAGACTCATCAAACACATTCAGGTACAATGAATAGTGTGCTAATGGTGATGAAAGATGAGAAGAGTCAATAGGATAGGAATCAATTGTAATTGAATCTTATTCAAAATAAAAATAAAAATCATACTCATATCATCTTGCAACAACAGTGGATTTTGATGCAAGGTATGATCTCTAAGGTTATTTGAACATCCACTCTCACCCAAGACAATGACTTGGTCATGGAAGGGAGGTGAATGTAAGAGCATATCATCAGAAAGTTGAAGATTAATTGAATCAACATAACCTTCATCAACATAATGGTCAAAGAATGGCATACCAATGTGATTTTGGAATTGGGATTACTCTTCTTTAATAGGGTATATTAAAGTTTCAATGACGTGAATACCTAGTTCTCCTAATTTAGTATCTGAAGATGTGTAGACTAGAGAATTCCTAACTGAAATATTATCCCATCCCACAACTCAAGACTGTAAACCACTCGAATCAAATTATAGATCGAAGACTTAAAAATATAAGTCTTTTGAAGAAATGAAAATATCATCCAATATGTTTGGGCACTCATCACTTCTTATATCAGAAGAAACATGAATGTCAAGGAGATGGTTGTCCAAGGTTTCAACCTGAGTAAGGATTTTTAAATCATTTGAATGGTTATCAAAATTGCAACATGATTTACCATTTTGACATAAAGGAATATGAAAGAGGGAAGAAACATGAAAAGTGTCTTCACCCTTTTGCTCCTTTTCCTATGGAATGTGACCACCTTGAACCTAATCACCATGTGAACCAGTGAATCAAGAATCAACAGTATTTGGGACAATTATTGGTGGAGTGAATTGATTAAGTGAGTCAAGGTACAGAGAGTCATGAGGTGTAAATGATAAAGGATGGCAGGTATCCCTTGAAGTAACACTACTTTCAATTATATAAAATTTAATATTAAGTTTATGCTTGTTAGTGTTATCTTGAAGAATCAAGGGATTAATCTTCCCCTCTGGATCAATAGATTTATTAAAACATTCAAATTTTTCTTGGATAGGATATTTTCAATGGGGATGAAATGAAAATGGGATAAGTGAATCGACGATTTGATTTTCAGATTTCTTGAATTCAACATTAGCACAAGGGGCTACTCTATTTGGTAATGAAAAAGGAAGAGGAGAAGGAACAAAAAGGAAAGTATGTTCCTCCTTCGAAATTTTAAGTGTCATGAGACTGAGATAAGCTAGGAGGCTTGTAAAAGATTCAAATTCAGATGATTCCAAAGAAATCTAGACTAAATACTAAAAAAATTCATTCATAAAATCCCAATCCACATATTCTTCAGTAAATTCATAGCATTAAGAAATTGATCAACAAAATACTCTAATGATTAATTGGATTTCATTCTAAATTGATTAACCAATTTATATACATATTTATAATCTTACATGTCAAAAACCTCACAAAGAAGGAAGGTTGGAAAAAGTTTCTACAAGAAAGGCTTCCTAATGACAAAAAGGTAGTAGAGGAAACTCATGATGAGAACAAAATAAATGTTAATCATGATTTCATAGAATCTAACGTTGGATTGAAGACGCACCATATTCCAAATATAGATATGCAGAAGTTTGATGGCAAGGATCCAGGGACTTGGATACTATAGCTGGAGGAATATTTTGATCTACATGATGTGCAACCCTCACAAAAAGTATGTATTGCGCCTTTATATTTAGATCCCGGTCAATTTGTATGGTATAAATGGATTTGTTCTTGTAAACCACCTATCACCTGGTCAATTTTATGGAGGAAATGATAGCACATTATGAAGATACAAAGAGAAACACCTTCTTTAACCAATTGATAAATCTCAAACAAAAATGTTCAATGGCAGAGCATATTGAGGACTTCCAAAAATAGAATATAAGGGTAAATGATATTCCAGAGAAGCATAGGATTGAAGCCTTCATAGGGACTTTAAAGGATAACATCCAACATTAGGTTTTTCTTTTGGAACTTGATTCATTGGAGAATGCATTCAGGTTAGCAAGAAAAATTGAAAGAAAAATTATGGCAACAATGAAGCCTACCACTCATAACTATAAAGATGGAAGTGTTGTTACTCCTAGCCTTCAACAACCTACAAGGTTAACACCACAAAAATTGGAAGAAAAAAAATAAAAAGGGCTTTGTTACAATTGTGATAGAAAATACACTAAAGGTCATAAGTGTGCTGAGAAGAAATTAATTTACATAGATGGGGAAGAGGAGGAAGAAAAGGAACAAGAAACATCAAAAGAAGAGGATATACACCAGGAACCAACCCCAGAGAAAGAAGAAAAAAATATGACCATATATTGTAATGCATTAATAGGAATTATGAATCCTCACACTCTCAAGGTAGAAGGACATATCAAAAATAAAAAGGTAATAGTGTTGATTGATTCAGGTAGTTCCCATAATTTTATTCATTGTAAGATAGCCAAGGAATTGAATTGCTTCCTATATCCAGCATCAGAGTGTCAAGTAATGGCTGCAAATGGAGGAACCATAAATTTCTCTAGAAAGTGACATAATATCAAGCTATCCATGGAAGAATATTTCTTGAATAGTCCAATGCTTTCCATTCCAATGGGTGGTGCTAATGTTGTACTAGGAGTCTAATGGTTACAGTTTTTGGGGACGATAGCTTTCAATTTTCGAGAAATTTTCTTGAAATTTTTTTTTGGAATGAAAGAAAGTTGAATTAAGGGGAATCATAGGGAAACCAGGAAAGGTAATAATCTCTAATGGCATGAAAAATCTTCTAAATAAAGAAAAATTGGGCGTAATTGCACAATTATGTTCACTAAAGGTTCAAATAGTGAAATCATCTATTTCTCCTGATATCCAAAAAATCTTGGACAATCATTCTAAGGTTCAATAAGTGGAAGATCACATCAAGCATCAACAAGTTCTCGAACTCTTAAAGGATAACCTCTCTTTGACGCAAAATCGAATGAAACAATAGGTATATCAACATCACAGTGAAAAAAGTTTTGATGTAGGCGACTCAGTATTTTTATAGCTACAACCATACAAACAAATATCCCTCAAGCAAGATAAAAAGGATAATAAATTATCACCAAAGTACTATGGTCCTTACAAGGTGTTGCAAAATATTGGTGCTATGGCATACATATTGGAGCTTCCTGCATCTTCCTAAGTGCATCCAGTTCTCCATGTTTCATGCTTACAGAAGGTTATAGGTTACAAGCTCCCAGTTCAAACAATATTACTAGAACTTAACAAGGAAGGAAAAATCATATTGGAACCTGAAGCAGTCATAGAAGAAAGAACCAAACAACTAATAAATCGATCAATTTCAGAGTATCTCATCAAGTGGAAGATCTTAACCGCTGAAGATTCCACATGGGAGGATGAGAATTTTATACAAAAGCATCTAGAACTACTCAAGCGTTGAGGACAACACTTTTTTTTAAGGAGAGGGGCATGTTAGGTCACTTTACTACTAGTGTAGCCCCTTATTGTTATTAGTGCAACCCCCTTATTATATCGTTGTGCCCATGTAGTCCCCATATTTTTATTATTGTGCCCCATAGAAGCCCCACTATTATTATTGTTGTGCCCTTACAATATTGTTCTTATGTAGGCTTTGATTATATTGTGACCCCTTAGACTCCTATATATAGAAAGGAGGCCTTGTCATTTTTATCATGCAAGAATTGTTCATTTGTGTAATGTAAAGGAGGTTTCCCCCTCGAAGAGGCTAATTTTGAAGTCGTTGATATGTTTCTTATTATAATTTGTGAGTTGTTTGCATAACAAGTTGAGACAAGTCATGAATAATTTTTGCGGGGATTGTAAGATCAAGTTCTTTAGAAAAACATCCCTAGATTATGATTTGAGAAGAATTCATTCAAGAATAGAGATTGAAAACATACTTAACAAGATTAGCTTATCATATGGACCTCCTAGTGCCACTTGTTGACGATGCTAGAAATATGCCAACAAACGGGGTATCCCAAGTATGATGTCCCAACTACACCTCATACCGTTTGGAGTAGGATCCCCTTCCAGATAATAGGCTTGACCAACATTGATCTTAGATATTTCCCTTGGCTACAATTATCAACATAAAATATTATGCAAGCAATATTTGAAACAAGCAAGTTGACAGTGTTAGGCATACAATTTCAATGTCTATAACATACTTTCACAGAAGGACAAGAGAGAGTGAGCCTCTGGAAGAAAAGTAACAGTAATTTCCTAAAAGACACACACAAGAGCATGAAAAGAATCATTGGTTAAACTACAAAGTAGTTCATAAGATAATAGCAATCATAAAAATAAGTAACAACGCACAGTTAACGAGATGCATACCAAAGCCAACGAAATAGTTCATTTTCATTAGTATGTGTGAACATAAAAATACACCACAAGCAATGAAAGAATAGCCTTACAATCATTCATGAAATATGTATGGAAGTTTGTCGACTCTAATAGATTCATTATTAAGTGAAAGTTTGAAGATACACAATTACAATGTTGCAGCACAAGCCCCAATAGTGGAACACTAAGTCACTACTTTCTCCTCCAAAGAATAATATTCTCTCCTATGCCAAGCTAGAGAAGCCAAGGTGAAAAGTCCAAACTCCACTTGCTTGAGTTATGATGGTTTATTTATAACAAATGAGGTGACTCTCCACCTCCCTTATGACTCTTGACCTTCCTTCATGACTCTTGGGCTTCCATGTGACTTTTCAAATTCCTATGTGACCTTTGAGCTTCTACATGACTTTAGAACTCTCTAGTGACTTTACATGACACGTTTTACATTTTCTCATTTTTTCGAATATACAATATTACATTCCACCAGTAATGTGGTAAAATACATTGACAACATAAAACTATTTTGGTGACACTTTGAGAAGCCATGACTCAATGATGATAACATAAGACTTCATTGTAATGTAACAATGCCAATTTATCCTTTCTGTTGCCATGTCTTCAACTTTGATGAGGATAGATCTAGCTTGTACTTCATATTTATCCTCCAAAGGATCTTATTACAGTACTAGAGCTTTCAATGTAAACTCGGTCTTCATCCATTTGTTATGGTCCAAGGTTCCTCTATTCTTGTGTGATTTCCTCTTTGTGTCTTGTCTCCACAAGTGCCCTTCTTGTAACTTCTTCTTCCTAGCTTCCTTGAGCATCATCTTGCCATGATAGGGTGATATCACCTACAATGAAGTTCACTCAAGACAGGACAACATTAGTTCCATAATCACCTATTCTATCTTTGCTCATGTGAGGCTGTGTACAAAGTGTACAAAGATAGGAGGATGAGCACGAGGGTTTGGACATTGTAATTGCGCAATGTGTAGTGGCTAAGGAGAAGGAAATTCAATAACTATGCAGTGGGAAATTCAAGAGTGGCAAGACTAGGCATTGTAATTATGCAATACGTAGTGATTGAAAAGAAGACTCCTGGGATTTCACAGTTGAGGCAAGGAAAAACAAGCGATTGCACAGTTGAGCAAGTTAGGGAGACAAGGGAGGAAGGTTAGGGAACTGGAACTGTGCAGTGCACAGTGATTAAAGAGGAGGCTCAAGGATTGCATAATTGAGCTTTGCAAAGCCCAAGGGATGACCTCATTGTCATCTGCAACTGTGCAATTCACAATACAGGGTAGGAGGGATCATGAATTACATAGTTGGTAGGGTTAAGAAAAAAGATCGATGGTTCATAATCCAAGGTTGTTCAATGCATAGTTGGATGAGGTTGTCCTCAAGGTGGTCATAGTGCACAAGTCCAAAAAGTGAGGATTTCACCATTGAGACTTAGGAGTTTTCATTGCACTCATCACTTGCCTAGAAGATTGATTGTGCTTGTGAGTTGCACAAGATGTGAGAACATGGATGAACTCCAAAATTGACTAAGTGTGAGAATAATGAGACAAGAGAGTAAGAGCATATATATCGGGTCCTAAACATGATCACACACATATACTCACCCAAGAACGTGCCAATAAGACACACAAGACCCAAAACCAACAAGTGTATAGTTAAACAACAGTAAAATGACACTTGTCTCCAAGTTTGACACTTAGTATGTACCTTTACAACACAAGTGTTGCAATGTAACCAAAAGGTGTGTTATCCCATAAGAATGTGTCCAACGCATGTTTTAAGGATAAATAACATCAAAAATTGCAAGAGAGTGTGTTGGAGTTACCTTTAGAAAGTGTTCCATGGTGCTCTTATGATGTGTGAAAACAAGTGAAAGTGAAACATGCAAGAGTGAAAGTGACACATGTAAACACAAAGAAAGCACAAGCAACACATCCAAGAATGAAAGCAAGAAAAAGTGACACTTGTGAGAGTAAGAATACACTTGAAAAAGCTAAATAAAGTGAAAGTGACACATGAAAAAAAAAAAGAAAGAAAAAGCTACACTTGCAAAAGTGAAAGAGAGTAAAAACGGTAGTCATGAAAGTGAAAGCAACACTTACGAAAGAAAAACCGTGCAACTCATAGTAATCATGTGACAGTTGAGAAACTCATAGAATGATAGTACAATTTCAATCGAGAGTGAGAGAGTGCTCCTTTTGCTCCAAAGTGCACAAATCTCGGAAGTGAAATGAAACTAAGTAAAGATCTACGAGTTGGATCATTACAGGAGTGAGGTCGTTGCCACTAAGAAGTGTGACAGCATTGATTGGAATAATTTCATTCTCACTATTAGTTGTAAATGTGCATTGATTGTCTATAAGTATTGTGGAGTCACTGTCTCTATGAAATTCACAATCAATACCATCATGGACTGTGCAATGTATAGGAGTTGCACAATGTCTTCCACCAGGGACTGCGTAGTTGATGTCATTAAGGACTGCGCAAGAACTATTTCCAAAGACTGCAGAAGCACAATTTTTCAAGATGGAAAAATTCCTATCTTCAAGGGTAGACATTGACTGCTAGCCTTGCTAAAAAGGGGGTGATAATGAATGCATGAAAATAAAAACATGTGTAAGCAAGTAGTCTCAACACTTAGAATCTTTAGAAGAGGATTGAGTGCTTATAATAACATTAACCGATCATGAAGAGACTATGAAAAACTTGAAAAGACATATCATAAGATCATAAGGAGGCTCCAAGATTCAAGTGCAAGAAAAATTTTGGAGGGTGTTTGTCATGGAGATAACAAGGAGGGAATGTAATTTTATCAGATAACTCTCCTTTGAATGTTCGATTTTGCAACACTAAATCCTTCTATGTCTAAATTTTCCACATTCCTTACTAGCAAGAAAATTGATATTCCAACAGCTACTGGACCCCCCTTTATATATGTCATCCATTTGGATTCAAATATTTGTGCTACATGAAACTGTTCACAATCAAATAATTATAATTCCCTATCAAACATTGGTTCACCACCTGCAATTACAATGTCATTGAACACAATTTCAACAAGCTCTTTTGGGCCAAGATGACGGGGAAATGTTTCCAAAGTTAGAAAGCTAGCTAATCCCACATGGATATGGGTAGTGATTAACCTTGTTTAAATAGGAGGTGTACATTTGATTTGATTTTTTTTAATTTTAGTAGCACCAAAAAAACTATTTTGAGAATGCATTGGAATATAATGATTTATACATGCAATCTATGGATCTAATGTAGCCACAATAAGCACAACAAATCCTTTGACTTAGTTACCGGAGAATCCATAGTATGAACCATTTTTATGTCAACATTTCAAACCCCAACTGGGATCCATCATCAAGACTTATGAATGATGATAAAAGAAGAGCTGCTTAGAAGGAAGGTCTGCATCTCTTCTTGCTATCCTCACTCTAAATCTTTCAAGTAAAATGATTTCACTCCAAGCATCCCCTCCGTATAGGGACAAGATTCTGGATTTAAGAGATCTATGGTTTGTATCTTTTGACTTAGTTACCGGAGAATCCATAATATGAACCATTTTTATGTCAATGTTTCAAATCCCAACTAGGATCCATCATCAGGACTTATGAATGATGATAAAAGAAGAGCTGCTTAGAAGGAAGGTCCGCAGCTCTTCTTGCTATCCTCACTCTAAATCTTTCGAGTAAAATGATTTCACTCCAAGCATCCCCTCTGTATAGGGACAATATTTTGGATTTAAGAGATCTGTGGTTTGTATCTTTTGACTTAGTTACCGGAGAATCCACAGTATGAACCATTTTTATGTCAACGTTTCAAATCCCAACTGGGATCCATCATCAGGACTTATGAATGATGATAAAAGAAGAGCTACTTAGAAGGAAGGTCCGCAGCTCTTCTTGCTATCCTCACTCTAAATCTTTCAAGTAAAATGATTTCACTCCAAGCATCCCCTCCATATAGGGACAAGATTTTGGATTTAAGAGATCTGTGGTTTGTATCTTTTGACTTAGTTACCAGAAAATCCACAGTATGAACCATTTTTATGTCAACGTTTCAAATCCCAACTGGGATCCATCATCAGGACTTATGAATGATAATAAAAGAAGATCTGCTTAGAAGGAAGGTCCGCAGCTCTTCTTCCTATCCTCACTCTAAATCTTTCGAGTAAAATGATTTCACTCCAAGCATCCCCTCCGTATAGGGACAAGATTCTAGATTTAGGAGATCTGTGGTTTGTATCTTTTGACTTAGTTACCGGAGAATCCACAGTATGAACCATTTTTATGTCAACGTTTCAAATCCCAACTGGGATCCATCATCAAGACTTATGAATGATGATAAAAGAAGAGCTACTTAGAAGGAAGGTCCACAGCTCTTCTTGCTATCCTCACTCTAAATCTTTCGAGTAAAATGATTTCACTCCAAGCATCCCCTCCGTATAGGGACAATATTCTAGATTTAAGAGATCTGTGGTTTGTATCTTTTGACTTAGTTACCGGAGAATCCACAGTATGAACCATTTTTATGTCAACGTTTCAAATCCCAATTGGGATCCATCATCAGGACTTATGAATGATGATAAAAGAAGAGCTGCTTAGAAGGAAGGTCCGCAGCTCTTCTTGCTACCCTCACTCTAAATCTTTCGAGTAAAATGATTTCACTCCAAGCATCCCCTCCATATAGGGACAAGATTATGGATTTAAGAGATCTGTGGTTTGTATCTTTTGACTTAGTCACCGGAGAATCCACAATATGAACCATTTTTATGTCGATGTTTCAAATCCCAACTGGTATCCATCATCAGGACTTATGAATGATGATAAAAGAAGAGCTGCTTAGAAGGAAGGTCCGCAGCTCTTCTTGCTATCCTCACTCTCAATCTTTCGAGTAAAATGATTTCACTCCAAGCATCCCCTCTGTATAGGGACAAGATTATGGATTTAAGAGATCTGTGGTTTGTATCTTTTGACTTAGTTACCGGAGAATCCACAGTATGAACCATTTTTATGTCAACGTTTCAAATCCCAACTGGGATGCATCATTAGGACTTATGAATGATGATAAAAGAAGAGCTGCTTAGAAGGAAGGTCCGCAGCTCTTCTTGTTATCCTCACTCTAAATCTTTTGAGTAAAATGATTTCACTCCGAGCATCCCCTCTGTATAGGGACAAGATTCTGGATTTAAGAGATCTATGGTTTGTATCTTTTGACTTAGTTACCGGAGAATCCACAGTATGAACCATTTTTATGTCAACGTTTCAAATCCCAACTGGGATCCATCATCAGGACTTATGAATGATGATAAAAGAAGAGCTGCTTAGAAGGAAGGTCCACAGCTCTTCTTGCTATCCTCACTCTAAATCTTTCGAGTAAAATGATGGATCTGAGTTGGGATTTGAAATCTTATATTATTTCCATGAAATTGCCACATATCGTATAAGAATGGATTTGAAGAACCATGATTGTTATGTCTAATCAATGGATCTAATGTGATGAATTCAAATCATAATCAACACAAGAATAATTTAACTTTTTTCAAAGTGGAATTTGTTATTCTTTTATGAAAATTGATTACAAAAACTACAAGTTTACATCCAATCTATGGACATAATGTGATCAATTTAAATCACAACAATTGTAACATTATCATACTAGAATTATGTCAATAGGATATTATCTCCTCTAACTTTTGTATGAGAATCTCATTAAATAAGAATATCCATATTTATTTGCAATCTACAATAAAAAGAATTATATGACTTGATCTTATGTGGATAAAATTAAAATCTTGATAAAATAGGACAATATTGAAATCATTCACATTTGCATAAGGACATTCATAAATAAAATAAGGAATACCATATGAAATGAGGAAAAAAAATTGAAGATGGAGTGTCTCAAAACCTACTCTAGAAGTGGAAACATACAAGTGAAGTAAATCATTTAGTAGATACATGAAATTAGAAATATCAAAATCCTTGTTTGCTACATTGATTAGATAAAAGAGAAGTTGGACTAATTAGGACCAACCAAATAAAAGTAATAATTCACTTGATTTAAAAGTTTACAAGTGAACATTCATAACTATTATATTAAGGTGCTCTCCATTGAGCCCAATCTAATCAAAGCTACAAAACTTCATGCTAGCTATAACTATCATAGAGATTGATATTGTCCCTTATTGTGCCAATTAGTTTTCTTGTTTTTGTTAGATCCATTAATCCACTAGGATGTGCCTATGATTTATGTTAATATGTGCACCAAATTGGTCATATTCTTGATTTGCCACTTATTCAAATAGGATAGAAAGGATAGATCCAAATAAATCCTACATTTTTCCTTAAAATAAAGATCACTAATCCTTTACAATCAAGCCATTTCCTAAGAAATGAAAATATTTTAAGCACCTAAATTTTCCATGGGGCTAATTTTCTATATTTTTTTTTCTCCAAAAGTGAAATATCAATTTACCATTTTTTTCCAATAACAATTTGCCCAAATTTTGTAAGATAAAATTATTTTCTTTAAAAAATCATCAAAATTTGTTAGGATATATATAAAATCCTTAAAATTTTGAATACTTTTACAAAAATATAGCCAATTTTTTTATAGTTTTCATATTAACAATTATTAAGAAACGCCAAGGTTTCTACAATTTAAGATAAGTATGGATTTAAAAAAATTCCTTCTCCCATGTAATGGTATACTGGAAGCAATATAGACTTAATGAGTCTTTTGTGCTAGCTAAAACCACCATGGGGATCTTCACTAGTGCCTATTCTGCTAGTGAATTCCCCTATGTCTATTCATTCCATTCATCCTCTATGGGAATGGTCAAACCAATAAACCACAAAAAATGGCTAAATTATGAAAAGCATGTCCCTCTGAATGGTAGCAATGACATATAATAGCTTTAAAAAATATTCAAAGGAAGAAAAACATAATGAAAATTTGATCATGCTAACTCATGTTATATGTTTTCCATCCCCTTTAAAAGAATAATCAACCTTAGTGTACCCATATTGATCAAATTCAATTGAGAAACTCCCTTTATGGAATGGAATGCTCTATTTCCTAGGTGGAATCATTAGGTTTGTGTTCCTTCTATTGGACCTTCACTTAAGGAATGGCTCGATTGTGAAGAATTTTGACCTTCATATCAAAGGATGGATGTACGCTTTATCTTAATCATCCTTTAATTATAATTGGATTAGTGATCAACCAAGGATCATGGACATACTTGTTTAATAGGAAATGTTAGGTCTGTTTTAGCATTTATTTGGAAACTCTTATAGCTACATATTTAGTCCCAAGAATCATATGTACTTGTTACCTACCAAGGTGGGTAACCTATATGAGAAAAAAATTGTTAGAATTTAAACTTTCGTGGCCTTTTTTTGTAGAAAGATAGTTCGTATTTTCCACAGTAGTAGGTGAACTTTGTCGATGTTTCAAATCCCAAAGAGGATCCATCATCGGGACAATGAATGAAAGAAAGGTCAAAACAGAGAATGAATAAATAATGAATGAACAAAATTAAAACCTAAAAGGGTCAACTAAAAACCCTAAAAAATAAAATAGATTAAAAACATAAACCTAAATTAATATTATCAAAACACTTAATAAATCTAATAAATGAAATCATTGAATTTATTATTATAAATAAATAATTAATAATAATAATTATCTATTTATTAATAATAATTATTTATTTATTAATAATACTTATTTATTTATTATAAATACATAATTATTATAAATAAATAATTATTATTTATTTATAATAATTATAACAATTGAATTTTTATGATTATTAATGAATAATAATATATTAATCAAGAGTCCTAACATTAATGAAAATTTGAAACTAAATAATAATAAAGAAAAATTGATATATTTAAAGTTATTAATGTTGACCTAATTAATATTATTTATTTATTTATTTTAATTTTATTTAATTAAATTATTTAAGAAATTAAAGATAAGGACAAAAATTATACTTGGGAAGCTATACCTGAGAAGAATTGGAAGAATTAATTTGACTGATTAGAGGAAACCAGTTTCCACTGACCTTGATCTCACCATTCCTATTGATATTTTGTGAATGTTTCATAATCTCAATAGCTTCGCTGATTTTCCTCTTTTGATAATTCTCTTCCCTAGCTATAATCCTAGCACTTTATAAGAAAACATGATTCATGGTCTTCAAGGAGTATTCTGCAAGGGCTGAAGTGTGTGATCTTTCATTCTTAATGTCAGCTCCATGCTCTTTCAATCTTCTTTGCAATGAGCACCATGTCTCTCCAATATAACTTTTTCCATGAGAACAATCAATTTTATAAACTCCCTTAAGTTGATTTTCATTGATATTATCCTTAACAGACCTCATTCTTTGTTTTATTGTTTTTGATGTTGTAAATTGAGTGAATATTTCTTTCTTACCCAAAATATTTGCAATCTTATATCTAACTCCTTGAATGTATGGTAGGAATACTTTACCACATCGAGCTTGACGGATTTGGGAGAAGACCTTTCCTTCAGATCTTTTTATATCTTTCTTAATTTCCTTTTCCTTATAACCTATACTTTTAAATACAGAGATTAAGTATTTTTTCTCTTTTCATCAAGGTGCTCAGAGTCAAATATTCTAAGGGCCCTAACAGCAAGAGTGTTAAGGACACCAAAATTTTGAGAAGGATGATGATAATATTCAGCCTGGAGGTAGCTTTCTGTGAGTTTTCTTCCTGAATACTTGATGTCCCAAAGTACCATCCTCCTCTCTGATAATAAGGGCATCTAAAAATGGAATTCTTCTATTCTCTTCTAGTTCCATAGTAAATTTTATTTCATAAGAGATAGAATTAAGGTGATTGAAAAACTTATCAAGTTTTTCCCTACCATGAGTCCTTTTTACGTTGGTGTCATCAACAAACCTCTTCCACCAAGATAGTTTTAAAGGGTATGAATCAAGGGATTTCTTCTCAAAGCACTCCATGTATAAGTTAGCGACAATTGGTGAGAGTGGTGATCCCATTGCGACTCCAGATATTAACTATAATAACTTCCTTGGAAGATGAAAAAGTGGAACGCAAACATATCTCAACAAGTTTTGTTGTTTTTGAATCAGTGAGCTCTTTAATAACATGAACAACCTCATCCAAGGGAATTTTGGTAAATAAGGACACTATGTAAAAAGTCACAAGAATGACACCTTTTTCCACCCTTTCATTTTTAATAAGTTTTACAAAATCATTTGAGTCTTTAATAAAAGAACCAATGTTTCCAACAAGAGGTTTTAGGATCTTGGTAACATACTTTGCTAATTCATAGGTAGGGTATCTAATGGTATTGACTATTGGTGGTCCAGGAGGATCTAGTCAGATCAGTTGCACAGGTTTAATTTCGTCGTCAGCATTCAATGTCAGGTATCTTCAGTTTCAATAGTATTGTTATGGTTGTCCGGTAATGTCAATAGTTGATATGATTTTCATGATTATATGGTTTTGTACCTGGTTGTCGACAAGTGGTTTCCATCAGTTCCACCAGGATTTTGTTCTTGACGTGGGTTTTTCATCTATTTTGTAGGGTTTGGTTGTCGACATGGGTTGTCGTCATGTGATGTTTGTTGAAAATGTCACTTTGTGACAAAAGAAGTGTGTATGAGTTTATTATCAAAAATCAGGTGATGTAAAAGCTAATACACCTAACACATTGACTTTAACCTAATTCTAAACCCTAACCTACACCTAAAACCCTAACCAAAACCTAATGTGAACGTTAACCCTATGCTACAAACCCTCTCGGATCATTACAATACATTACAATGTAAATGACCATAAAACATTACAAAAACCATATTAAAACATTATAATTCATAAACTGTAGCCCCTAACTGCAGCGGGACTACAGCAACGAACCATGTGTGTGGACAACGTATAACCGTCGGGGTCTTCAGAAACCACAGAGTTAACGCAGTTAACCGTAACCACACGGAGTAAACCTGGACATGTGAGCAGTGGTAGTTATTGTGGCAGACTGTCAGGGTTTTAGTTCTCCACATCAGAGTCTGCAAAGTAAGCCTCAGCATGTGACCACAATACAGTCAACTGTCAACAGTCAACCATCAACAGGCAGCAAACCGTCAGTGCACAACCTGGACACATGTGCTGTCACCCTCCTCCGCCCAATTATCAAACGGATAATGGCTTTCATTTTATATTAAGGTCAAATGTGGGTTTTCAATGTAGTTTTAGTGCTATGTTAATTAAATGACCTTGTAACAAACTCCTATGGTGGCTCTATGTCATAAGACCAAACCCTAATTTCAGTATTCATGCCAATCTTGGCTGGGGAGAATTTAGATGTACCTGAAACCCTATAAATTCACCATTTTGTTCATGAAGAAGGGATTAGTGGTTTTGAAGTTTTGTGTTCAGATTCTGGAGGTTGTAGGCAGTTTTTATTTTCAGTGTAACAAGAGCATCTGGAGTCATAATTAGGAACCGTGACAGGCATTGGAAAGCCATTTCAGAGAGATTTCTTGTGATAGTGACCAGAAGTGCCTACATGCATAATAAGTCTAGTTAATTTTTTTGTGTAATAAACCTTCTTGGATTCAATCCTAATAAAGAAGTCGCCCATCTTGAAAGCGGACCTGGAGACGTAGTCCATCAGGGACAAACTCCGTAATCAATCTTGTTGTCTGGTATCATTGTGTTTTGCTACTTTTCACTTCTATTTACATCTTGATTATGTTTCTCATTTGTTGTAAAGTATTTCTGCTCAAACAGTTCTCATAGTTAAAACATTTTAAGTTAACATTTAGTTCACTGTTAGCATTAATAAATTATACTTCAGTTTAATATATGATCATTTCAGATCATATAATTTGGTATCAGAACAGGTTGCATTTGTATAATTTGTTAGTGAATGTTAACCAAGTCAAAGTCGCAACGTGTAGAAGGAATCCTCGAGGAGATTGATCCAGAAATTGGAAAGCGAAGATTTTCTCATAAGACGACCATGACAAGATCTAATGTGGGTGAAAATCCTAAAACTAAGATGAGTGAGGAACAGTTTCAGCAAGCATTCTTGAGTATGCAGCAGATGTTGGGAGAACTATACGAAGATAAGAAGGCGAGAGATGCAGCTTCTTCTTCAAAGACATCGAAGAAGGATAAAGGTAAAGGCAAGGTTGATAAACCTCCTTCACCTCTGTCATCTCCATCATCTTCTTCTTCTTATTCTTCCAGTTCAGAATTTGAAATGGAAAAGAAACCTAAGAAAACATATTTTTTGAAACTTGATGTAAAATTTTAGTTACCTATTTATGATGGCGAAATGAATCTTGAAAAGTTAGATAACTGGATTAAGCTGTTAGAAGTGCATTGTCGTATTTAGAACATTTCTTACAATAAAACAAAAATTCAATTAGCTACACTTAGAATCGGGGAAACAACTTTAATATGGTGGGAAATTAAAACTCAAATAGATGTAAATCTAAAAGGTAAAGTCATCTCTTCATGGTCTAAGTTCTTAAAATATCTTAGAAAGCAATTATATCCTTTAGTATGTATGCAACAAGTTGTTATTGATTGGCAGCACTTGAGGCAAGGTAAAGGGAAAAGTGTTCAGGAGTTTACTCAGGAGTTCAGAAAGAAAGCATTGGCACTTGGTATTTCATTAGATACACGTGAAACTTTATTAAAATACATCGGCAGTTGACATTAATATTTGTAGCATACATTATTGATGTTTAATCCTGATGATTTTGACAAAGTGTGTGTTTAAGCCATGCATATTGAATCAGGTAGCAGATCATTCAAGTTTTCACCACATTCATCCAAAGAGTTGGAAATCAAGGATTCCAATGACAGGAAGGGGAAGAAAAATTCGAAGAGAAAGAAATCAGTGACAGCTCAGAAGGAAATACCTACTTGTCCATATTGCCAGAGAATCAGTCATGATGAATCTAGGTGTTGGAAACTTCATCCAAAACTTAAGCCCAAAAAGTTCCTTAAGGAGAACGATGAAAAGAAAGAAAATGCAGCAATCCAACAAGAACTAGGATCTGATTTAGGTGATGAAAGGAGGATAACTGCCATAGTTTCGACAGGTAAAACTTCTGACACTGGTTCAAGTTCAAATACTATTGCATCTTCATCAAACATAAATCCTTCAAATGAGGATAAAAGAGTTGAACTATTTAACATAAGGATAACTTCTAAGCACAGAGAGATAGATACAATGTTTGACAGTGGATCATAGGCAAATTTAATATCTGAATATTTAGTTAAGAACTTGGGTTTGGAGACATGGAATCATCCAAGACCTTACCCATTAGGATGGCTAAATAAATCAACTCATATAAAACTCACAAACAGTGTCGATTAAGATTTGCGATTATAGCTAATTACATTAATGAAGTGGAATTAGATGTGGTTCCAATAGACATATGTGGAGTTGTCTTAGGAAGTCCTTATCTTCATGATCATGATGCAGTATTTTATAGGAAAGAGCATAAATATCACCTTAAGAAAGATAGGGTTGAATTTATTGTCAAGGTACATCAAAGTAAAAATCACTTGAATTTAGTTGTTTCTAATAAGATGAAGCGATTAATAAGTTAAAATAAGAGATTTGTAATCATGTGTGTAAAGGAACAACATAAGAATTGACATGATTTTTGTTCAAGTTATGAGTCCCAGCTTAAAGATAGTTTGATCGAATAGGTAGAAACTTTTTCAGTTCTATTTAAAGAAACCAAACATCTTACTCATAAGCAGGGAATACAACATGAGTTACAGTTGACGCCCAAAGCTCCTCTTACTAATGTTAGAATGAATTATTTCAGTCCAAGTTTGGAAGTTATAAGTTATAGGGATGCAGGTCAGTATTGGGGAAAGTCATTGTTATATTTCTCTTGTATTGTGTCACCATTTCATGTTTCAAATAGTTTTGAAGCCTCTTTTCAAGTGGATAGGAAGCCCATTTGTTTTCATATCAAAGCCTTTTCTAAAGCAGTGTCAAAGTATCCAGTACATAAAAGGGAAACTTATGCATCAGGGAAAGTGTTAATCAATGGAAACATCATTTAATGAATAAGGAAACATTGATTCAAACAAATCGACAACCACTTCAATACTTTCAAATTCAAACTAAGTTACAACACTCTTCACATTATAGTTTGATGGATTTATTACAACCAGTTCACTTAGTAATCAAGAATGAGGAAAGTATATCAAATCAAGTAGCTGGTATGATGTTAAGAATGTCTTTGAATGCTTCTACCATTCTGCAAAATAGATTGTTAATACATGTCAATAGTATTGAACAATACCTAGTAGAGATTGTTTTCAAAGATTTTTATGAATCATTAGTTCATGGTACTTCGTAGAAAGAAGTCAATTTCCATGTTCATAATAGGTTGTTTGACCATCTTCGCAAGTTGTACATACTGCAGATGGATGGAACAGGTCAAAGATTCAAAATGTGTCATGATTAGCATCATTAGGGTCATCACTTTCAAGTGGTCAATCGAATGTATTGGTACATCATCAGGGCAAGGTGGAGAATGAGGGAGCTCTACCCTCATTTACTATCTGTTTAAGTCAAAAATTTGTGGTCCAAAAGCTTCCAAGTGGAGAGGATTGATCCAAGAGGATCTTGTCAGATTAGTTGCATAGGTTCAGTTTCATCGTCAGCATTCAGTGTCTGGTATCTTCAGCTTCGACAGTAATGTTATGGTTGTCTGGTAATGTCAATAGTCGATATGGTTTTCAGGATGATATGATTTTGTACCTGGTTGTCGACATGTGGTTGTCATCAGTTCCTCCAGGATTTAGTTGTCGACGTGGTTTTGTCATCCATTTTGCAGGGTTTGGTTGTCAACATGGGTTTTCGTCATGTGATGTTTGTTGCAAATGTCGCTTTGTGACAAAATAAGTGTGTATGGGTTTATTATCAAAAATAAAGTGATGTAAAAGCTAATACACCTAACACATTGACTTTAACCTAAGTCTAAACCCTAACCTACACCTTAAACCCTAACCAAAACCTAATGCAAACATTAACCCTATGCTACAAACCCTCTTGGGTCATTACAATACATTACAATGTAAATAACCATAAAACATTACAAAAAACATATTAAAACATTGTAATTCATAAACTGCAGTCCCTAACAGCAGGATTTAACCGTAACAGGACTACAACAACGAACCATGTGCGAGGAAAAGGTATAACCATTAGGGTCTTTGGAAACGCAGAGATAATGTAGTTAACTGTAATCACACAGAGTAAACCTGGACATGTGAGCAGTGGCAGTTACTGTGGCAGACTGTCGGGGTTGCAGTTCACTGCATCAGAGTCTGCGGAGTAAACCTCGGCATGTGACCGCAATACAGTCAACTGTCAGTAGGCAGCAAACCGTCAGCACACAAACCATGGGGCATATCAGCCTGGACACATTTTTTGTCACCCTCCTTCACCCGATTAGCAAATAGCTAATGGCTTTCGGTTTATATTAAGGTCGAAATGTGGGTTTTCAATGCAATTTTGGTGCTATGTTAATTGAATGACCTTGTAACAAACTCCTAAGGTGGCTCTATGTCATAATACCGAGCTCTAATTTCAGTATTCATGCCAATATTGGCTAGGGAGACTTCAGATGTACCTGAAACCCTATAAATTCACCATTTTGTTCATGAAGAAGGGACTAGTGGTTTTGAAGTTTTATGTGCAGATTTTGGAGGTTATAGGCAGTTTTTGTTTTCAGTGTAACAGGAGCATCTTGAGTCAGAATTTGGAAATGTGAGAGGCGTTAGAAAGCTATTTCAGAAAGCTTTCCTGTGATAGTGACCAGAAGTGCCTACAAGCATAATCAGTCTGGTTAATTTGTTGTGTAATCGACCTTCTCATATTCAATCCTAATAAAGCGGCCACCCATCTTGAAAGAGGACCCGGAGATGTATTCCATCAAGGATGAACTCCATAATCAATCTTGATGTCTCGTATCACTGTGTTTTGCTTCTTTTCACTTCTATTTACATCTTTTTTATGTTTCTCATCTGTTGTAAAGTCTTTCCTCTCAAACAGTTCTCAAGGTTAACACTTTAAGTTAACATTGAGTTCACTGTTGGAATTAATAAATTCTACTTCAGTTTAATATATGATCATTTCAGATCAATTGGTCTAATAGGAATCCCTTCTTTGTGGGTTTTTCACAACCCGCAAATTCTAGGGATAACTTCACAAGAAGGAGTTAACCTCTTCTTTAACTTCTCATCAAGGTTAGACTCCATAACTGCCTTCTTGACCTCTTTTATGACCTTGGGTATGGGGTTGGTGTTAAGTTTCTTATAAGTACTGTAGTTAAGATACTCATTCATTTTACGAATGTAATCATCTTTGTCCAAAACAACTACTTCCCCTCCTTTATCTGTCTTAAGAACCACAATTTGGTCATTATTACAAAGGGACTTAAGAGAAATGTCTTCATATTTATTTAAATTGTTGATTGGGAGTTTAGCTTGACTCATTATGGCGGCACATTCTTGTCTTAATACTTCTTTTTCCTCAAAGGAGAGGTCCTGAATCCCTTCCTCATTGTTACAAATGATATTCTCTATCAGAATGTCATTTGGTGCAACAACAAACCTTAAGCCTTTGCTGAGAATATTAATTATTTCTGAACTCAATTCTTGAGATGACAGAGCACAGAGCTGATATTAAGAATGAAATATCACACACTTCATCCCTTGCAAAAAACTCCTCAAGGACTAAGCATCATGTTTCTTAGAAAAGTGTCAGGATTATAGCTAGGAAAGAGCATAATCAAAAGAGGAAAATCATAGAAGCTCTTGAGATTATGAAACATCCACATAATCTCAACAGGGATGGTGGGATCGAGATTAGTGGAAATTGGCTTCCTCTAATCAGACAGATTATTTCTTCCAATTCTTCTCAGGTATAACATCCCAGGTATAACTTTTTGTCCTTATCTTTAATTTTTTAAATAATTAAATTAAATAAAATTAGATAAATAATAAATATTAATTCCAACAAAATATTAACTCACAATTACTTTAGTAGCTCAACATTAATAACATTAAATATAATATTTATTATTATTTAGTTTCCAATTTTCAATAATTTTAGGACTCTTGGTTAATTTATTAATATTCATTAATAATTATAAAAATTCAATTGCTATAATTATTATAAATAAATAAATAAACTCTTATTATTAATAATTATTTATTTATTTATAAGAATTATTTGTTTATAATAAATAGATAATTATTATTAATAATGATTTATTTATAATAAATAGAAAATTAATAATAATTAAAAAATTTATAGCAATTATTTCAATTATTTCATTTATTAGATTTATTAAGTATTTTAATAATATTAATTTAGGTTTAGGTTTTATAATTTATTTTATTTTTTAGGGTTTTTAGTTGACCCTTTTAGGTTTTAATTTTGTTCATTTATTATTTATTCATCCTTCACTTTGACTCTTCTTTCATTCATTGTCCTGGTGATGGATCCTCTTTGGAATTCAAAATGTCGACAAAATCCACCTACTACTGTGGAAAATCTGAACTATCTTTCTACAAACAAGAAAAAATTTCTTCTATTTGATCAACTCGGCAGCTGACAACCTTATGATGATCTATAGATAGTTATTCCTCAAAGATTTCCACATATGCCTTGATGAGTTCTTTCCATCATCTAGCCTACTTCTTGAATGAAGTTGTTGGGAGCTTGACAATAATGAGAGGGGCGGTGAATCAGTATTATACTAATGGGTCATCAATTACCACTTTTTACTCTTTTATTTCAACAACTAACAAAATATTTAATGATAACCATAATATATAATAGAAGATCTAGACAAATACATGAGAAGCAGATAATGCATATACAAATAAACCATAATAGAAGCAACTAGAACATCATAAAATGCATGAGGACACACGATATTATGTGGAAACCATTCTAGGAGAAAAACCATTGTACACTTTGTCTTCTTCTTATTATTATGTAAAACCTTATTTTCATAATCCACTGGAACCCACCATTGTACAAGAACAAACTTGTGATATGCGAGCACCCACTCACTCCAAGCCACAACCTAATGGAAGCCACCACTTCCACAACTACCCATAGACACTCATCTATTGGAGGCACCAACCCTCAATAAGCTACAGGCACCCACCTACTTGGAAGAAACCACTCCTAATGGCTTTGTAGATATTGATATGTTAGAGGATCTTCTCCTTATCATCCACAAGCCAATGGTCATGTAGTCAACCAACAAAACTTTAGAGAGCAATTAGGACCAAAATAGTTCAACTCCATCCATTTGGCCCTCCAAGATGATTGCCCTTTATTGACATGTGTCATGTTGATAGTGTGCCACGTTAGTAGTCTTTCCATGCCATCTAGTCAACATCCTCTAGACTCCTCATGTGATGTCAAACACCTCAATTAGATTTAGGGTCCCACAGGATTGGGTGCCCCATTCTTGCAATTTCGTTCTCTCCCATTTATAGGCAGAAGATACTTCTATCATGTTATATATTAACCGCACCCAAGTCTAAAAAGTACTCAATTGAAGCCTGGCATTAAACAAATTGTGTAATGTAAATTTCCCCATCCTCTTTTGTTAGTCCTTACCATCACGCTTTCTGTCTATTGTGCCCAGTCCAAGGGGTTATCAGGGGGAGATGAGGCACGACATGATATTAATCTTTAATCTATTAATTAATGATAAACCTACCTTAAGGTAATCACAGTGGTTATCTTTAATATAAAATCCTTAACCTACAAACAATATTGTCCTTTTTAGTCTTCTAACTTAGGAACTTAAAGGATCTAGGGAATTTTCACAAGCCTTCCTTTGATACCTATTGTTGGAAAAAACACCATAGTTCCATAGGGATAAAGCCCTTATCCCTGGACAAATCATTCATGGCATTATAGACATCCCTATTGTCAATAATAAGACTATTAGCATGCCTACTAACCGATACCTGTGCAAGCCTAACATGGCTAACAATACTCTATAATTTCAAGCACAAGATCAACATAGTATGCCACTTAACACAAAATCCATTGTTGTATATTCAAATCAAAATAACAAAGAAACATAAGAAAATATAGATCAACGAGTTGATAATAAGCCACTTCGAGGGGGAAACCTCCTTTTCCATCACATAAATGAATAATTCTTAGATGATTCAAATGACAAGACCTCCTTGGTATATATAGGAGTCTAAAGGATCAAAATATAATTAGGGCCTACATAATAATAATAATGTGAGGTCACAACAATAACAATAGTAGGCTTCTATGGGGCACAACAATAACAATATGGGGGCTACATTAGTATTATAGGGACCTAACATGCCACTCTCCTTCAAAAGAGTGGTGTCCTCATTGCTTGAGTAGTTATGGATACTTTTGTATAAAATACACATCCTCCCATATGGAATCTTCATCGAGTAAGTTCTTCCACTTAATGGGATACTCCAAAATTGTTCGATTTTGTAGTTGTCAGATTCTTATTTCTATGATTGCTTCAAGCTCCAATATGTTTTTTCCTTCTTCGTCAAGTTATGGAAATATAGTTTGAACTAGGAGCTTGTCACATATAAGGGGAAACAATTCACTCGTTGGTAGAGAATAATAATGAGCTCATCAGTTTAATTTGAGCCATTGGAAGTTATAAGATTAGAATTAGATAGTTTTCTTATCAAAGAAAAATAAATAAAGGGTCAGCAAGCTCAAATGCACCCAATAAATCAAGAGAAAATGCTAGGGTAAATAAAGGGTAGGTAAAAGAGGTTTTGGAATTCAGAAGGTTGCTAGCTCAAATGCACCTTCATCATGCTTAATCCTATGTTTCATGTGCGGGAGGAATTATCAAAGAAAAAGGACATTCACAAAAGTCATATATTACTTTGGGTATTTACCCTAAAAAGTTCTATATAATTTTAGGCCTGAATACTAAAGTTCATTCACTAATTTCCCCTCATTTCACTAAACCCCTACAATCTAATTTATTAATTTCCCTTCATTACCCCTTCATTACTTTTCATTCCCTAATATCTTTCCCATTCTTGATTCCAAAGGACCCTTCCCTCTTCATTTCCCCTAGTAAAAATATCCCTTCCCTCTTCATTTCCCCTTGTAAAAATATCCCTTCCCCTTCATTTTAGCTTTTACCTTATTTCATCTCATCTTCCCTTGTAAACCCACTAAAACACCCTTATCCTAAGTTTTAAAAGTTAAAATGTATCGGGCCCCATTGAAAAACCCTCCCCGATACCCTTTTAACTCATCCCAAATGTTTTTCTATGTTGGCATTATGATTCAAGTGTTGTCCTTGATGGCAACTCACTCAGAGGTTGGTACAGATGCTCAGAAGTTGGTACAGGTGATGGCAACTTAATCAGAAGACAGATCCTAGTACAGCTTGCCAAGGAAGTTCATACACGCAGGTTTGTTAAGACCAAGTCGCGTGTACACGCAGGTTGGCTTCAGAAAAAGCGCGTGTATGTGGAAAAGTAACTTTGGTCCATGGCGGTTAGTCCTTGGAAGTTGTGCCTATGGTTTCGGACCATTGTGTCTCGACGGGCGTGTCGATCCCTAGTTTTGAAGTTGATGGTATTGTGTTTCTATGGTTTTGGCTCTTGGTATTGAACAAGGCCTAAGGCTATATAAGGAGAAGATCACTAGGCAAAGATATGGTTGTGGGTGTCTGACGCAGTGAGAGGATCTGGTATTGCTGGTTATCTGTTCGGGACGCTTGGCAAGGGTCGGATCTGACAGCAAAGGCAGAAGTAATCATTTCTAGATCTGCACGCGGGTTGCCTTTGGAGAAAGCGCGTATACACGCGGTTTTGGTACAGTGAAGTAGCGTATGCATGATAAGGGTTGATATTTCAGGTTGCTGCTGATTCTGGTGGTTGTTGCAGAGTTCTAGATTCTGGTTTGGGTTCTGTGTTCTTGATGACAGGGTTTCAGTGATTCGGTATTGGGTTGTTTAATGAATTATGATGCAAGTATAAGTTGATGATTGTATTGCAGTAATGTTTGCTTTGTACTCTTGGATCCAGTCTGAAAATTGATGAAACGTGGTCCCTGAAGGTTGTAGGGTCAGCACCTACGTACTAGCAAATGGATCAGCTAGTACAAGAGCTGAGGGGGTTGTAGCTCCCTTCCAGAAGTAGTTGGAAAATGAGAGAGAGGGTTGTAGCCCTCTGCAGGTTGTAGCCTGCATACTGGTAAAGGACTGCACCAGTATATTGTAAAAGAAGTTTCTCATTAAAGAAGAAAGAGACGAATTGCAGCAGGTGGTTTTCACCCACATTGGGTTTCCACCTTATATCATGGTGTTCATGTGTGTGGCTCTTGTGTGATGTTCTGTTCTGTTATACTGCACCTGTTTACTGTTAAATTGCTTAATAATGTTCTGATGCATTTACTGAAGATTAAGCTAACTGAATTATAAGATCTCTGGGTATACGCTAGTTGCATTAGACACAGTCGCGTGTACACGCGGGTTCACTTATCTGAAGTCGCGTATATGTTTCTGAGTATGAAATTGAAAAGTTTTATCTGATCTGATAATATTGATTCACCCCCCCCCTCTCAGTATTATTTCCAACAATTGGTATCAGAGCAGGTCCTTCAGAGAAAGCTTGATCGCTTGAAGGAAAAGATCCATCAAATGGCTAATCCAGAAAGAGAGGCACACATCAGGCCACCAGTCTTTGACGGGAACAATTTTACTCACTGGAAGATAAGAACCACTGCATATCTACAGTCGCTTGGAGCAGAAGTTTGGGGAATCGTAGAAGGAGGATACAAATTCCCATCAGCAACTCCTACAGATCCAGCAGAGAAAAAGCAATATGAGCTCAATGCCAAAGTAGTTACTGTCCTATTGAGTACTTTGACTCAATCAGAATTTATGAAGATCATGCATCTCAAATCAGCTAAGGAAATATGGGACAAAATCGTTACAAGCTACGAAGGAGATGATTAGGTAAAAATAGCAAAGCTTCAAACTCTCAGAATCCGGTATGAAACTCTTAAGATGCGAAGTAATGAAAGCGTAGCTAATTATTTCCTGCGTATGGATGAGATTGTGAATTGTATGAGGGATCTGGGTGAAGAATTTGAGGAAGTTGTCTTAGTTCAAAAGATTTTGAGATCTCTGTCTACTAAATTTGATTCTAAAGTATCTGCCATAGAAGAAAAGGAGAATGTGCGGAAAATTACCATGTCACAGCTTCACGGGATCTTAACTGCTTTTGAAATGCGACAAGAGGTACCACCAGAGGCCGCATTCGAAGTGTCAGAGGAAGAAGATGAGGTAAATTTTGTCAAGAATCTTGAACGGGGAACTGGACGGTTCAAAGATAAGCTACCTTTCAAATGTTTTCTATGTGGTAGAGTTGGTCACTATGCTGCTAGATGTCCTCATAACAAAGGAAAGATATATGAAGAAGATGGTAGAAGCTATTATACCCATATTAAGAGTTCATTAAATGATAGTGAAGATATTAGAAGTCTCATGGCACATAAGAAGAAGAATGCTTCATCCAATAATAGCGAGGATATTAAAAGTCTCATGGCACATGAAGAGAAGAATGCAGAAACTGAAGAAGTTGCCAAATTAAAAGAACAATTGGAGACAGAAACCAGGGTAAGGGAGAGATTGCAGGATATAGCAAAAGATCAGAGCACAACTATTCAGAGACTTGAATCAAAGATTCTCTCTCTAAAAGAAGATCTTGAAGATCAAGAACATGAAGTGATCAAACTAAAGCGACAAGTGGAAGAAGGGAGAAAAGCTGAAGAAAACCTAAGGAAGCAGTATCTGAAAAAGGAAGAACAACATCAGGTTGAGGTAAATATCTTGAAAGGTAAACTAGAAGAAAAGGATAAGCTCTTACGATTTCAAGATAGTTCTAAAGTCTTGGATGATATTCTTAATAGTCAAAGATCTCCTGCTATCAAGACTGGTCTTGGTTTTCATGAATATGTTGAAGGTGAATCTAGTTCACAAGGTGAAGCAAGAAACTCTAATGAGAAATCTGAAATGCTCAAGGAACAACCAAGGAAAGAAATTTCTCAAGGAAGATCCTTTACTCCTAACTATGGACGTGATAGACGATTATTTCCTCCACTGAATAATGTTGAATGTTATGTATGTCATAATCTTGGACATGTTGCAGCCAGATGCAGAAGTAGAATGGTTCAAGAAAGATCATCGCATCCCAGGTATTTCAGAGGGTATTGCTTTGCCTACAATGCATATGGACACAAAGCAATTGATTGTGATATAAGGAACATGAAAAATATAAGGTGTTATACATGCAACAACTATGGGCATAAAGCAAGGGAATGCAGGAGAAGATTTCAAAATTCAAGACAAGGGGACCATACATCATCACAGTTGCAGGAATTGAAGAAGACAGAGACAGAAAGGTGTGGGATAACTCAGTCAGCTGACATAACAGACACAGGGGAATCTGAAAGTGATGAAATTCAGTATTCCATCCTGCATACGCTGATATAATGAAGACAAGTCGCGTATATACGCGAGTTACAGGCTGCAAAGTCGCGTATATGGAAAAAGGGCAGCAGAACAGACCCAGGTTCAGTCATGGTTGGCTCAGGCTCAGGGGGAGCAGAACGGACTCAGGAAATGGTTCAGACATGGTTGGCTCACACTCAGGGGGAGAATATTCTTCAAATAATGCATTGTTGGCATTATGGTTAGAAGTTGTTGATAAAGTCTATGAAGCTAAATGATACATCTTACTGTTTAGGAATGGTATTGCAGGCTGATGCTTATGGTACAGATCATGATGCTGTTGGTGGCTTTCATAAGTCTTGGTCTAGATATTTCATCACTATGTCATGTATCTCTTTTATGATGTCAAGGTCATGTAACGGCCTATGTTGGTTTCCCCACTATGCCTGGGATGAATGATGAAATGTTCATGTATTATCATGTATCTTCACATGGTTAGGTGGATGAGTCAATATTGGTATATCCCCACTAGGTTGGGTGATGAATGTATGTTGAGTCTTTTGGTGATAGGAAGGTCTTCTATGATGTATAAGTCTTTGTTCTTCTTGAAGAACATCTCTTGCATATCTTGCCTACAGTCAAGGGGAGCATGAACAGCACAATTCAGCAAGAGCAGGATGGATAGATTGGTACACTCTGGCATACACAAAGGGGGAGCACATTTGGAGATTTCAGCAGGTACTTAGGGGGAGTATGGACAGCAGAAGGTATACCAAAGAAGAGAATATCTTGGTCCACCCTTTGCCCTTGATGTCAAAGGGGGAGAGTGACTTGGTGTGGTGGTTGCCATCAAGTCCAAAGGGGGAGATTGTTGGCATTATGATTCAAGTGTTGTCCTTGATGGCAACTCACTCAGAGGTTGGTACAGATGCTCAGAAGTTGGTACAGGTGATGGCAACTTAATCAGAAGACAGATCCTAGTACAGCTTGCCAAGGAAGTTCATACACGCAGGTTTGTTAAGACCAAGTCGCGTGTACACGCAGGTTGGCTTCAGAAAAAGCGCGTGTATGTGGAAAAGTAACTTTGGTCCATGGCGGTTAGTCCTTGGAAGTTGTGCCTATGGTTTCGGACCATTGTGTCTCGACGGGCGTGTCGATCCCTAGTTTTGAAGTTGATGGTATTGTGTTTCTATGGTTTTGGCTCTTGGTATTGAACAAGGCCTAAGGCTATATAAGGAGAAGATCACTAGGCAAAGATATGGTTGTGGGTGTCTGACGCAGTGAGAGGATCTGGTATTGCTGGTTATCTGTTCGGGACGCTTGGCAAGGGTCGGATCTGACAGCAAAGGCAGAAGTAATCATTTCTGGATCTGCACGCGGGTTGCCTTTGGAGAAAGCGCGTATACATGCGGTTTTGGTACAGTGAAGTAGCATATGCATGATAAGGGTTGATATTTCAGGTTGCTGCTGATTCTGGTGGTTGTTGCAGAGTTCTAGATTCTGGTTTGGGTTCTGTGTTCTTGATGACAGGGTTTCAGTGATTCGGTATTGGGTTGTTTAATGAATTATGATGCAAGTATAAGTTGATGATTGTATTGCAGTAATGTTTGCTTTGTACTCTTGGATCCAGTCTGAAAATTGATGAAACGTGGTCCCTGAAGGTTGTAGGGTCAGCACCTACGTACTAGCAAATGGATCAGCTAGTACAAGAGCTGAGGGGGTTGTAGCTCCCTTCCAGAAGTAGTTGGAAAACGAGAGAGAGGGTTGTAGCCCTCTGCAGGTTGTAGCCTGCATACTGGTAAAGGACTGCACCAGTATATTGTAAAAGAAGTTTCTCATTAAAGAAGAAAGAGACGAATTGCAGCAGGTGGTTTTCACCCACATTGGGTTTCCACCTTATATCATGGTGTTCATGTGTGTGGCTCTTGTGTGATGTTCTGTTCTGTTATACTGCACCTGTTTACTGTTAAATTGCTTAATAATGTTCTGATGCATTTACTGAAGATTAAGCTAACTGAATTATAAGATCTCTGGGTATACGCTAGTTGCATTAGACACAGTCGCGTGTACACGCGGGTTCACTTATCTGAAGTCGCGTATATGTTTCTGAGTATGAAATTGAAAAGTTTTATCTGATCTGATAATACTGATTCACCCCCCCCTCTCAGTATTATTTCCAACAATTGGTATCAGAGCAGGTCCTTCAGAGAAAGCTTGATCGCTTGAAGGAAAAGATCCATCAAATGGCTAATCCAGAAAGAGAGGCACACATCAGGCCACCAGTCTTTGACGGGAACAATTTTACTCACTGGAAGATAAGAACCACTGCATATCTACAGTCGCTTGGAGCAGAAGTTTGGGGAATCGTAGAAGGAGGATACAAATTCCCATCAGCAACTCCTACAGATCCAGCAAAGAAAAAGCAATATGAGCTCAATGCCAAAGTAGTTACTGTCCTATTGAGTACTTTGACTCAATCAGAATTTATGAAGATCATGCATCTCAAATCAGCTAAGGAAATATGGGACAAAATCGTTACAAGCTACGAAGGAGATGATCAGGTAAAAATAGCAAAGCTTCAAACTCTCAGAATCCGGTATGAAACTCTTAAGATGCGAAGTAATGAAAGCGTAGCTAATTATTTCCTGTGTATGGATGAGATTGTGAATTGTATGAGGGATCTGGGTGAAGATTTTGAGGAAGTTGTCTTAGTTCAAAAGATTTTGAGATCTCTGTCTACTAAATTTGATTCTAAAGTATCTGCCATAGAAGAAAAGGAGAATGTGCGGAAAATTACCATGTCACAGCTTCACGGGATCTTAACTGCTTTTGAAATGCGACAAGAGGTACCACCAGAGGCCGCATTCGAAGTGTCAGAGGAAGAAGATGAGGTAAATTTTGTCAAGAATCTTGAACGGGGAACTGGACGGTTCAAAGATAAGCTACCTTTCAAATGTTTTCTATGTGGTAGAGTTGGTCACTATGCTGCTAGATGTCCTCATAACAAAGGAAAGATATATGAAGAAGATGGTAGAAGCTATTATACCCATATTAAGAGTTCATTAAATGATAGTGAAGATATTAGAAGTCTCATGGCACATAAGAAGAAGAATGCTTCATCCAATAATAGCGAGGATATTAAAAGTCTCATGGCACATGAAGAGAAGAATACAGAAACTGAAGAAGTTGCCAAATTAAAAGAACAATTGGAGACAGAAACCAGGGTAAGGGAGAGATTGCAGGATATAGCAAAAGATCAGAGCACAACTATTCAGAGACTTGAATCAAAGATTCTCTCTCTAAAAGAAGATCTTGAAGATCAAGAACATGAAGTGATCAAACTAAAGCGACAAGTGGAAGAAGGGAGAAAAGCTGAAGAAAACCTAAGGAAGCAGTATCTGAAAAAGGAAGAACAACATCAGGTTGAGGTAAATATCTTGAAAGGTAAACTAGAAGAAAAGGATAAGCTCTTACGATTTCAAGATAGTTCTAAAGTCTTGGATGATATTCTTAATAGTCAAAGATCTCCTGCTATCAAGACTGGTCTTGGTTTTCATGAATATGTTGAAGGTGAATCTAGTTCACAAGGTGAAGCAAGAAACTCTAATGAGAAATCTGAAATGCTCAAGGAACAACCAAGGAAAGAAATTTCTCAAGGAAGATCCTTTACTCCTAACTATGGACGTGATAGACGATTATTTCCTCCACTGAATAATGTTGAATGTTATGTATGTCATAATCTTGGACATGTTGCAGCCAGATGCAGAAGTAGAATGGTTCAAGAAAGATCATCGCATCCCAGGTATTTCAGAGGGTATTGCTTTGCCTACAATGCATATGGACACAAAGCAATTGATTGTGATATAAGGAACATGAAAAATATAAGGTGTTATACATGCAACAACTATGGGCATAAAGCAAGGGAATGCAGGAGAAGATTTCAAAATTCAAGACAAGGGGACCATACATCATCACAGTTGCAGGAATTGAAGAAGACAGAGACAGAAAGGTGTGGGATAACTCAGTCAGCTGACATAACAGACACAGGGGAATCTGAAAGTGATGAAATTCAGTATTCCATCCTGCATACGCTGATATAATGAAGACAAGTCGCGTATATACGCGAGTTACAGGCTGCAAAGTCGCGTATATGGAAAAAGGGCAGCAGAACAGACCCAGGTTCAGTCATGGTTGGCTCAGGCTCAGGGGGAGCAGAACAGACTCAGGAAATGGTTCAGACATGGTTGGCTCACACTCAGGGGGAGAATATTCTTCAAATAATGCATTGTTGGCATTATGGTTAGAAGTTGTTGATAAAGTCTATGAAGCTAAATGATACATCTTACTGTTTAGGAATGGTATTGCAGGCTGATGCTTATGGTACAGATCATGATGCTGTTGGTGGCTTTCATAAGTCTTGGTCTAGATATTTCATCACTATGTCATGTATCTCTTTTATGATGTCAAGGTCATGTAACGGCCTATGTTGGTTTCCCCACTATGCCTGGGATGAATGATGAAATGTTCATGTATTATCATGTATCTTCACATGGTTAGGTGGATGAGTCAATATTGGTATATCCCCACTAGGTTGGGTGATGAATGTATGTTGAGTCTTTTGGTGATAGGAAGGTCTTCTATGATGTATAAGTCTTTGTTCTTCTTGAAGAACATCTCTTGCAGATCTTGCCTACAGTCAAGGGGAGCATGAACAGCACAATTCAGCAAGAGCAGGATGGATAGATTGGTACACTCTGGCATACACAAAGGGGGAGCACATTTGGAGATTTCAGCAGGTACTTAGGGGGAGTATGGACAGCAGAAGGTATACCAAAGAAGAGAATATCTTGGTCCACCCTTTGCCCTTGATGTCAAAGGGGGAGAGTGACTTGGTGTGGTGGTTGCCATCAAGTCCAAAGGGGGAGATTGTTGGCATTATGATTCAAGTGTTGTCCTTGATGGCAACTCACTCAGAGGTTGGTACAGATGCTCAGAAGTTGGTACAGGTGATGGCAACTTAATCAGAAGACAGATCCTAGTACAGCTTGCCAAGGAAGTTCATACACGCAGGTTTGTTAAGCCCAAGTCGCGTGTACACGCAGGTTGGCTTCAGAAAAAGCGCGTGTATGTGGAAAAGTAACTTTGGTCCATGGCGGTTAGTCCTTGGAAGTTGTGCCTATGGTTTCGGACCATTGTGTCTCGACGGGCGTGTCGATCCCTAGTTTTGAAGTTGATGGTATTGTGTTTCTATGGTTTTGGCTCTTGGTATTGAACAAGGCCTAAGGCTATATAAGGAGAAGATCACTAGGCAAAGATATGGTTGTGGGTGTCTGACGCAGTGAGAGGATCTGGTATTGCTGGTTATCTGTTCGGGACGCTTGGCAAGGGTCGGATCTGACAGCAAAGGCAGAAGTAATCATTTCTAGATCTGCACGCGGGTTGCCTTTGGAGAAAGCGCGTATACACGCGGTTTTGGTACAGTGAAGTAGCGTATGCATGATAAGGGTTGATATTTCAGGTTGCTGCTGATTCTGGTGGTTGTTGCAGAGTTCTAGATTCTGGTTTGGGTTCTGTGTTCTTGATGACAGGGTTTCAGTGATTCGGTATTGGGTTGTTTAATGAATTATGATGCAAGTATAAGTTGATGATTGTATTGCAGTAATGTTTGCTTTGTACTCTTGGATCCAGTCTGAAAATTGATGAAACGTGGTCCCTGAAGGTTGTAGGGTCAGCACCTACGTACTAGCAAATGGATCAGCTAGTACAAGAGCTGAGGGGGTTGTAGCTCCCTTCCAGAAGTAGTTGGAAAACGAGAGAGAGGGTTGTAGCCCTCTGCAGGTTGTAGCCTGCATACTGGTAAAGGACTGCACCAGTATATTGTAAAAGAAGTTTCTCATTAAAGAAGAAAGAGACGAATTGCAGCAGGTGGTTTTCACCCACATTGGGTTTCCACCTTATATCATGGTGTTCATGTGTGTGGCTCTCGTGTGATGTTCTGTTCTGTTATACTGCACCTGTTTACTGTTAAATTGCTTAATAATGTTCTGATGCATTTACTGAAGATTAAGCTAACTGAATTATAAGATCTCTGGGTATACGCTAGTTGCATTAGACACAGTCGCGTGTACACGCGGGTTCACTTATATGAAGTCGCGTATATGTTTCTGAGTATGAAATTGAAAAGTTTTATCTGATCTGATAATACTGATTCACCCCCCCCCCCTCTCAGTATTATTTCCAACATTCTAAACACCCGTTCTTGTATTCCCCAAACCCTTTATATTAGTCTAACTTATAGTTTTATACATTTATTCCTTCTTTATATATTTAACCCTCCAACTATATTATATCCCCTATCCCTAAAAACTTTAGCATATGGGTTATAACCCCCCGCCATATAACCCATGTTCCCCACTTCTATTATAATACTCATCGCACATATTAATTCCCGTTACATTTTAAATAAACCCGACCGCACACCCTGACTCATCCCTCGCAACTCCACCACGCGATAACCCTCTAATCACCCACATCTAGATCCAACAACCCACATCCCATATCGCATGCTTCGAGATCCTATCTTTAATATCCCAAAAGCATGCAAGATTCGTGGTTTTCCCTACCCGCCTTATTGCTACACGGCAGCCCCACGTTATTCGCGTCCTCAGAAAAAATACCACCTACCACTCAAAATCGGTGCAATGAACCATAATACCGCATCCTCGCGTAAGATGAAACTACCTACTCTTCAAACTTAATCACACGCCCAAAGGTTAACCACTATTGGTTAAAAACCAAAAAGCTTCCCTCTCCATTCTTTTCATTGTTATTATGTTGCAAAGAACCTGTGCTAACCAGTTCTAAAGCCCATAAACTCTGCTCAACTGTTTTAACCCATTTATGACCAGAAGACATTGCAAAGTCTGATTTGAAGCAGCATAAAGACCATTGAAGCCACAGAAAGCCTCCACTGCCCCCAGGGAACCCTTTCGCATACAAAATCTTCGTTTTCCAGGTATTCTTGAAAGTACGAGAAGGCCCATACTTAAGCTTTGCACAACATTTTTAATGAGTTAATCAATTAAACCAATTAAAAGTCTGGCCAACCTAAAGAATGCCACTGTTGCATCCCAAACCCTTTCGGCAAATTGTGTTCATCTTTTCACACTATTTTAGAGAAACTAAGCCTACTCCTTAAGTGAGATAGTAATTAATTCAATAAAATAAACAAATATATGGCTTCCCAAAGAATTCTGAATGAAAAACCCATGCAAACTCCTCACCTAAATATTGACCACCTCCCATTGGCCGACAGAGACTTCCAAATCAAAGACACAGCCTCCCCTAGCCATCTATTGAAACTCCACTGCTAGAGTAAAGAAAAATTCCTCAACCAGAATGATGATATTTAGTTATGAGAGTCTAATTTACCCAAATACTTGTTCCCAAAGGTATACTAGTTACTTGAAATCATCCACCTTTTCCAACTCTGCTATATCCAAATTCAAAGAGCCATAGTCTCTCATAACCAGCACATTTTATTCACAATCACTCAATAAATGAAATGTTGCAGATCTAGCCAAAGCCTAATGAAACCCCATTTTCTTTCAAACAGACACCTAGTGATCCAAACAAGTTACTTTCAAATTTTGACATTAAAATAGGGAAAATACAGATGACCTTTTTGTAGCCCACAATACAACATCCTAAGTCATCATCAAATTACAAAAAGGAAAAATTTGAAGTTTTGGCCAAGAATGTTCATCCTATAGATAAAATTGAGTTTCATAAGCAAGCAGGAGAAATGATATACTCAATTATGACCAACAAAGCTATGAGTGTACAAAAACTTCAAAATTCTCTAGAGAATATCACATCACAATTTAAACTAGAGAAGGCATCATCACAAGCAAAGGATAATAGAATTAAATCAATAGAAGACTTGGTTATTGAGATTGGCTATAATCCAAATGACATCAAGGTAGAAGAAAAGCTCATAAAAAAAGAAGAATGAAGACATTGTTTCATTTAAGAAGTAGCTAAAATTGCCTCCTTCTGAACATCCATAGACCAAGGAAGTTCTAGAGAGTCAAAGCCAAAAAGATAAGATGATGGACCTCATTCTCCTGTTAAATTCTCAATTAAAAGAAATGGAAAATGAGATGGATAAGTTAGTGCATGAGAAACAGGCCAACATGGAAGCAGCTACTGTCACTGTTATTCCTACAGTTACTATAGTAGTTCCTTCCACTTTGGAAACTTCAGTGGCCACAGTTTCTCCAGTAGCTACAACACTTCCTGCTGCATCAACAACTACATCAGCAACAGGTTCAACAACAGCAGTAGCTCATCCTAGTGATGAAGCAAGTAAAATGATCAAATCCATGGAAGAGATGTCCATCTAAACAAATGAAATAACTGGACTTAAATAACAAATACAAATTCTAGAGGATGAAATGAAACTAGCTCAAATCATGCATAAGAATGAAACAAATAAGTCAAATAGATTGAATGAAAGGACACAAAACTTAGAGAAAGAATTGACACTGAAAGAGCCACTAGCCCAAGAAAAACAACTTTTATGAGCCAATATCATTGACTCAGTCAATGATACTTGGCCATCTATAGAGGTGATATTTTAGCAAAATGATTTGGTCAGAGAAGTTGGTGAAGCAATTCAAAGGGCAAGAGTCGAACTTAGCAATAAGCTAGAAAAAGCCTCAAGAATGATCTAGTTCCTTAACTCAAAGAACAAGTATGAATTGCAGGATCTTGGAATAGTTGACAAAACTGAGAGCATACTAGAGGTAAATAAGGTAATCACCAAGAGAAACCTAATGATACAACTTGAGGAGAAATGTCAAACGATGGAGCTAGAAATAGCCAGGTTTATAGTGAAATTTGATGCTTTGAGGCAGAAAGGTCTCCCTAATCCATTGGTGATTAATGACAGGTTGATGGAATATGAAGACTATGATAAGAAAATCAGAGAAGTGGCAAAGGAACAAACCAAGAATTCCTCCACGAAGGGGATTCCTACAGGAAAAGTGCTTTATCAGACTTTTGATATGTCTCTTACCTCCAGCATGAGGTAAATCATCTTTTTATAAACAAGCCTACTTTTGCAAAATACACAGAAACTGATGAAATCTATAGAAGAATGGTAAATATTAAATTACCAGATGCAGAGTCTTGGGAAAAGTTGAATGATTTACTATGAAGATTAAAAGTAAAACAGGTAAAAGAGCAATCAAGGTTAAAACAGAAACAAAGCAGTAACAGAGTTTAAAGATGAAAGAGTATCAGTGAAAGGTAGTATAAGAGACAGTTAGTGAGAAAGCAAACAACAAGAGAGAAAAAGCAGCATAATATCAAATAAAATCCAACGGCAAACAATAAAAGAGGGACATATTGCATCAGTTACATATCTGTCTCTATCTTCTTGCATGAAGATATTTCTTTTTCCTTGAATAATGCCTAAAACAGTTTAGGATATTTTGTATTAGTTTTTTGTATAAATACTTCATAATTTGAAATATTAGAGGGGTGGATCGATGAACATTTCTATAGTCGTATTGATCTAAAACCTTAGGGTTTATTGTAATAGTTCAGAGTCAGTAGATTAGACTGAGTAATAAAGGCATTGCATTACAGGATTCATGTGTTGGGCCACTTCACTGAAGTATCATTCATTTGTTAAATTGTTATTTTCTTAAGTATTTCACATATTTGCATGTTTTCCAATTTGAATGAAATAACTGGAATGTTACTACAGAATTTGTTCAAGTACACTCTGTCTTGAACAATGATTCATTTTGATGTTTTCTTTTGATATCCAGAGTATCGAATTATTCATTTCTCCCTAGTTTCGATTGACCTCTTTAATTTCCCTCATTATCCGGTTTGAGGAATCCTTAACTGCTCCTTGACCCTGATTGAAAAGCCATTTCACCATCCAGCCTAAAAGATCTAAATTTTCTTAGCTACCTTGCCCTGTGAACACTATCTTTAGAACTTGATTTAGTCTTGTTTTCTTGACATTTGGACTCCATGGCCCAATGGTAAAAAGACACTGATCTATCCATCTAAATCAATGATTCCACTACCAAATAAAATCAAAACCCAATCAAGCTTAAATAACTAGCCTAAAATCAATTAACTCAACAAAGTTAAATCATTAAGAGAGAGACCTCTCTGAGCATTAGGAAGGCTAGATCCTGATCTCAAAAGTAGGTTTGTAGTTACCTATATTATTTCTTTAAACACAACATGACAACACTAGGGAAATTTTAGAGTGATAACAGGAGGAATGTTCATTGTGCCTTGGAATGGTGGTTGTGTGGTTTTATGTTAGTAATAAGAGTTTTGTTATAGCATCAAGACAAAGTACCTTGTTTTGGAAGTCATCGCGTCCTTTAACTTGGATTTCTGCTAGTTAAAATTGAGCTAGCATGCAAACCTTAATGAAGGAAGGCGAGTGGGATCATTCACTATTTTATGGAGTAGTGAATGTGTGAGATTTACAATGGTTTGAATGTTATTACAATGAAACCTAGCACTCTATTTTGGAAATGCTGTCAATCAGCAAATAAAAATAATAAAAAGTAAAATAAAAACCTCTTTGATTGTTTGTTCGATTGGAAAATTTAGCATAGAAAATCCCAGATAAGAAAGGTGTATGAAATCATTTACTACATCAAGGAGCCATCCAAGGTCGTGGAGGGTCGATTGGGAACAAGTTCGAGTCATTTCATCTTCCCTGAAATCGCAATACATTTCTTTTAAGGGGTGCTATGAAATCATTTCATGGCGCCAACAATATTTTAAAGGGTGCTATGAAATCATTTTGTAGCAACTGGATAGAAAATTTTCAGGATTGCGTGTTTGGTTTTTAAATGTTTATTTGGCCTACTCGTTGCACTATTTCTTAAGTTAAAGCATATGTAATTGGATTTATGAAATGAGGTGAGAAAAATAGTGGAAGGTGAGAGGAAAATATCTCATGGAATTTATCAAAGTAAATCCATATTCTTGAGTTGACTGCATATGTTAATGTTTCATGAAATATTGTTGAATTTGACTTTAATACGAAGATGTGAGTGGAGTAGCCTAGGGTTATTGGCAACCGAGATGACCCGGACTGCATCAAGTGGTATTAGATCCATGGAAATATTTTAGCTTTACATCTCTTAGAGAAAGATATAGGAAGCTCTTGGAGGAAGCAGAGTTTATAGCAGATTGAGGTAAATCTTTGTTTTCAAATTAAATTGAATTGAGGTTTGGTGATTGTGAGGTGTTGTGCAGAGATAGTGGAGGATGTCTACCTTAAAGTAAAACATATTGACTTAGGAAGCAATCAAGAAGAATAATGGTGCTAATTTAAAGAACAAGAAGGCCTGCAATAGCAAAGGGATGATGGCAGTAAGAATAATTTTGCAGCAGCAGTTGTGTGTTCAAGTGAATATTAAACAAGGAGGTAATGGTATTTTGTTTTCAGACAACCATGGATTAATTATTGATTACAATTAGTGGTGATGAATGTTTTCAATTGAGGATGATGGCAAGGAACCTTGTAGTAGAAAGTGGGGAAGAAAAGAAAAATTCTCACATGAAGAAGGTGAGTAAATTGAATGCAGAAGCTAGAAGAGCATAGAGTGCTCAGAAGAAGATTCTAGAGGAAGGAGTTAGTAGAAATACCAGGAGAAGACTAGGCATGGAAGAGTTTAGTATGGTATTTACAAACAATTTGGTGAAGTCAACTTCTTGCAGTGCCTTGTGTGCGACTCTCCGTGAGTAGGGAGAAGCCCATGGAAGAAGGAGATTTGTAACTACTGAGATTCATACTAAAGTTTAATAGAGAATTCATAGTAGATCAAGTTAGGAAAAACTTGATAGGGAAGTCCAATTACAGCTAGAGAGTATGAGAGGACTTCTCCAAAATATGAGAAAGACTAGGGTTATAGATGGACTCTCCTGAAGAAAGTAAAATGGAATTTGTTGCAGGTGAAGCTGAGACAGAGATAAAATGCTCAGTTGATGGAGAAACTCAAGGAGTTTGAACATAAGATAAAAGATCAGTTGGAGGAAAATCTCAAAGGAGTTGAGTTGCAGCAAAGTACAATTATTGAAGAAGAAGTTCTTTGTGAACTTAAACAAGGAGTAAACCTTGAAGAAAGAGAGAATGATAATGTTGAAATGAGACTAGCTTAAAATCTCATGGGCAATTTGGAAACTGAATACCAACATGAAGAAAATGTTGATGAGAGACTAGTTGAGAGTCTCACAAGTTTTGAGGACAATCAACATATGATGGTTGAGGTGTTAATGGAGGATACAAACCATGATGATTTTGATTTTAACAATTGGTGTATGAATGCAAGAGTTGTTCTAGGTGAAGGACATAGCATTGATTTTTTTATGTGCAAAGAGGAGAAACAGTCACTAAGTGTTGTTATACAGGTTGGAAGGATTACAAAGGATAGTCAAGATGAAGACTATGTGCCATGGGTAATTGCAGCCATGCAAGAGAAGCTTAAGATTGATGAATCCATGTGTGTGGATATTAATGAGGATGTTGTTATAGTGGATGAAGTAGATGAATATTTGATGGGCATCTTGGAAGCTTTAGTGTTGCATGAGGAAATGATGCTTGGAGAAATTGAGAAAGAGATAGTGTACATTTGTACACCAGAACAAGGATCCATCCTTGGAGAGGATGACAATGATGAAGAAGATGTGGATGAGGGTCTCATTAGGAGTCTCACATATTATTTGGAGAATGGAGATCAACATGAAGAAATGGTGCTAGAAGCATCCAATGAGGCTATAAGGCCTTGTGATTTTGAAACTGACAATTTGTGTGTGAATGTAGGTTTAGAAAAGAATGGTGGACAATATTTGGACATTATTACAAAGATGAAGAAGAATGTACAAAATTTGAATTATATTATAAATGGAGAAGTTGAAGAAATGTTTGTGCAAACTATTGAAGTTGAACATAATCAGAAATTAGAGATGAGGAAGGACAAGCAGAACTTGATTTATGTTCTAGAGAAAGACAGAGTGCTTGTAAGGTGTGATGTTTAACTACAGTTGTTGGATAAATTGTTGGAGAGGATACAAAAGGAGAAGAGAATTTATACATGTCTAATAACATAGATATGTATATTGCACCCAAAGAAATTGAGGTAGAATGTCATGAACAATTTCCTTGTGTCAATATAATTTTTTTAATTGAATTTTTAGAAAAGTGGCTAATAGGAAATATAGAAGATGGAAACCATATAAATTCTACAAATTTTGATGAGACGAAAAATGAGATGCAATAGTTAGAGGATATCAACAATATGTTCCAGCAAGGATATGGTGATATATTTTCTAAAGGGAAGCAGGAGGAAAGACATACAAGTGTCTTAAACAACTATGGAGGAATGAAAGATAAATTTTCCATGAAGGAAATAATATAACTAGTATAGGGAAGATAAGATCAACCCCCAAAAAGATACAACATCTTCAAGGAAGATCTAGGAATGGAGGAGTTAGCTTCAATCACTAGGATGTTAGTAAGGGATAGAAATGATAAAGTTCAGCAAGGAAACAGTGATTTGAGTCATCCCAAGGATAAGTTGGACATTGAGATTGAATAAGGAAGTTAATGTTGAATAAGCCTCAACATAAGGGGTATGCGAGGTAGAGGAGAATAAAGGATGGAATGTTGTAGATGGTAGAGCAAGTTTTCATCAAGAAGGAGGAACACTATAGAATGAGAAAACAATAGAGCAGCGACATGACAAGGAGAAGGACCAGCTACAACATAAAGCTTGGGATCGAGGAAAATTCACTTCATCAACACATGGTTAGGAGACCATGAATCTTTTTTCACCTTGGAAATATGATGCAGGTGAATAAACCGAGCACAAGAAGTGAGAGTTTGGACAAGATCTTACCAATGTGATGGGATGGTCATATGGTAATGCTTGAAGAAAATTTTAAAAGTTTAAGAAATTGTAAATATTTACGTTAGGAAGTGATTTTTGATTTTTAGAATAAGTTGGAGAAGATATTTTCTAATGTAAATATAGTTTTCAATTTCCCTTATTTTGTGGAGAAGGGGAAACAATTCACCCATTGTGACTCTTGGTTGTTATGATCAATTTATTTTGGGAAACAATAAGAAAAGAGTGTTTGGGGAGGAGAACAAAAAAAGAGAAGAAAAAAAGAATCTTTTGAGAGAAGAGAGGAGAGGGGGAGTAGAGAGGAACTCATTGTCCTTCTATGTAACTACAGTTTTGAGGTTTTACAAATGCCTGTACCTTCAATCTATGTGAACAAAATGTATTTTTGTGTGAATGGCATAATAAACAACAATTTGGGGCTATAAGTTGGGTGATTATGAAATGAGTTGAAGTTTTGTAGTTAACCTAAATAAATTTATGTTGTAAACTGTTATTAATTTCATAATTTATTCATGTGTGTTTGGTCATTTTTTAGACCCTGTAATTTGTTGGATTGATTGATATTAAGAGTTGGTACATTGTGGCTTCAATTATCGTGTGGTTTGTTCATGTATCTTTGGCATTCTTGTCGCAATGGTTTTGAAACCCAGCGGAGGAATGTTCATTGCCCCCATGAATGGTGATTGTTTGGTTTTATGTTAGTAATAGGAGTGTTGTTGTAGTAGCAAGATAGAGCACCATGTTTTGAATGTTGTTATGTATGTTTAATTGGATTTCTAATAGTTAAATTTGAGCTAGTGTGCAAACCTTAATGAACAAAGGCGAGTGGGATCACTCACTTTGTTCTAGAGTAGTGAATGTGTGAGATTTACAATGATTTGAATGTTGTAACAGTGAAACCTATCACTCTGTTTTGGAAATGTTGTCAAACAGAAAACAAACAAACAAAAAATCCTCTTTGATTTTTTTCGATTGGAAAATTTATCATAGGAAATCTCGGAGAAGAAAGGCATATAAAATCATTTACTACATCAAGGATCCACCCAAGGTTGTGGAGAGTCGATTGGGAACAAGGTCGGGTCCTTTCATCTTCCCCAAAACCGCAATACAATTTTTTGAAGGGGCGCTATGAAATCATTTCGCAATGCCTAAAGGGTTTTAATGGGTACTACAAAATCATTTTGTTGTGACCAAATAGAAAAATTTTGGGATTGCGTGTTTAGTTTTTAAATGTTCATTTGGCCTGCTCGTTACACTATTTGTTAAGTTGAAGTGTATGCAATTGGATTTATGAAATGAGGTGAGAAAAAGAGTGGAAGGAGAGAGGAAAATCTATCATGGAATTTATCAAAGTAAACCCATATTCTTGAGTTGATTTCATATGTTAATGTTTCATGAAATATTGTTGAATTTGACATTAATACAGAGATGTGAGTGGAGTAGCATGGTGTTATTGGCAGCCAAGGTGACCCGGACTACATCACTAGCGCACTTTTGGGGTTATAATCGACACTCATGTCGCAAGTTGTATTCCAAGTGTCACAAAACTAAGTGTTTATTTGTTATTGTTTCAAGGTGTGACTCTTGATTGTTAGTCTTGTGCATTCCCTTAGCTTGTAATTATTAGCATCCATGTGTGTGATATGTGTTTGAGACCTATTTCAATGCCTTTCTTTCTCTTATTTCACTGGTCCCACACTTAGCCATCTTGGAGCTCTTCTTCATCCTCTTGCCAGGTGCAAGTTATCAAAGTGCTCATTAGAGAAATTTTGAAGTCTAAAATGGGCCTCCTAAGGAATATTATAAAATAATAGTGGAAATAATAAAATAATATTAGATTACATCATCAAATTTTATAGGGGAAAAAGAAAAAAACTACTTTTTCAACTCATCTCCCTATGGTTTTACTCAAATTTCGAGCGGGAGCACTCATTGGATGTGGAATTTAATTCCTCATCCAAGGAGTACCCATGTTACATATTTTAATGGACACTGCTACACAAAAAATGATAAATACATGAAAAAATGTGATTGTAATCATTGTTTTTCATGTATTTTTTATTTTTCCTGTAGCAGGGTCCATCAAAAGTATGAAACATGGGTACTCCTTGGTTGAGGAATTAAATTTCACATCCAATGAGTGTTCCCACTCGAACTTTGAGTAAAATTGTAGGGAGATGAGTTCAAAATATAGTTTTTTTACTTTTTTTATTTTTTAATCTGTTTACTCATTTACTCCAAAAATGGTGAATCATCCCCCATGGTTGACATCATCATCTTTAATCCTACTGGTTCTTATAAAGTTGATTTTGGTTGTACTTTTTTGTTTTGAGGCCCATTTTTTACCTCAAAATTTCTCTAATGAATCCTCAACCAGGTGATGAGCACTGCCTATCCATGAGCCTCATTGATCAATCCTAACTTCCTCAACTTGTGCACTGATCCTTTCTCAGAGAAAGCTCCTATTATTGTGCATTGAGCACCTTCAAAGCATAGTCATTAAACCCTTGTTGCTTTTACTAACTCACTGCACTGAGCCTTGATCAATTCTACCTTGTATAGTGCACGGAGCACTTCTAGTTTATATCAAGGTTTTCTCCATCCCCTTGCAATGATAAACTACATAATACAAAGGCTTACTTCCCTTCATGTTGCAGTGAACACCCTCAAGGAAAAGTGAATTAACCTTCCAGTTGCTTCCCTCAACCCACTGCGCAATCTCCTCAACTAGTGAGCCTCCTGTTGCACAGTGTGCATTCCTAGTGGATAATGGATTCACCTTTGAGCCACTACAACCCACAACTACACATTCATAGAGAACCACCCCTCAAGCATCGTGCATTGCACAGTTGTAGTGCCTAGTCTTGGCTCCTCTACTGACTAGAAACCCTCACTACACCATGCCTTGCTCTTCCTTTCCTCCCTCTGTGCATTGCACATTTCCAGTACACAGTGAGACCTTCCCTCAGTCACTGTGAAGCTCACCTGCATAGTCATTGCCTCCCTCTCCATTTAGCACTGTGCAGTTTCATTTAGCAGGCTCATCAACCTTGTCTCTTGCACTTGCTCATTGTGATGGACCCTGAATAGCCCCTTCCTATAGTGCATTGTGTAGTTTCAATGGGTAGTGGGGTCACCCCCTAGCCACTATTGAGCTCAACTGTGCAATTCCCAACAAGCCTCTCTCTCATCTCCTACACAGACCTATCACAATCAACTTCTTCCATGAGAAAAGTAATGGTAGAATAGGTGATTTCTAGACTGATCTTGCCTTGTTATGAGTGAACTTCATTGGAAAGTGTACCACCTCAACATGGAAAGATGATGCTCAAAGAATATTTCAAGGAGAAGAAACAAAGAAATATTTGTAGAGAATAAGCACAAACAAGAACCATCACGAATACATGAAGAGATCCTAGACCATGATAGAATCATGAATCAGAATGTTCCAACACTAATCCAAGACCCTTTGGAAGGTGAAGATAAAGTACATATCAGATCTATCATGAAGAAAGGAATACATAGCAACAAAGGGAGGCACTTGACAAGGATACAATGCAATGAAGTATTATGTCACAGTTGTCAAATCATGGCCTCTCAAAGTGTCATCACTATTCCATGGAGTCCATGTACTTAGCCACATGATGTGGAATGTAATTATGTATTTTCAAGAAATAATGAGAAAATGTAAATATGTGGAAGTCCATGAGTCACATGTGGAAAAAACAGTCACTAGGAAAAGTCCAAGAGTCTTATAGAAGTTCAAGGGTCACTTAGAATTCCAAGAGTCATGGGGGATATGAAAGGTCACTCCTCTTGTTATAAAAGAAATATCATAACTCAAGCAAAGGGATTTTGGAGGCTTGTACTTTTGAGAGCTAGCCTTGGCTCCTCTAGATTGGAATAAGTGAGAAGATCATTCCTTGGAGGAGAAATTAGTGACTTAATGTTCCACTATTGGAGTTAGTGCCTCACCATTGTAATTTTTTACTTGGAACTTTCACTCAATTATTAAAATCTCGTTGAGCCAGCACACTTTCATGCATTTTTGTAACACTATTATTTAGATTTTTGTGGTATATGTTGTGTTCATACATACTAAAGAAAATGAACTATTTCATTGGCTTTGTTATTTATCATGTTGAATTTGTGTTGTATTTTATTCCATGAATTGTTATTATCTTGTGAACTAATTTGTAGGTTAATTAACAAATATTTCCTTTCTCTTGTGTGTCTCTCTTAGTATAGTACTATTACTTTCCTTATAGAGGCTCACTCTCTCTTTCCCTCTCATGGAAATATCCTTTTATGCAATGCAAATGTGTGATTCATAGTTTCAACTTACTTGTTTGTTTCAAAGGTTATGTGTATAATCTCTTATGTTACCACTTGAAGCCAAGTCAAACCTTTGAGTTATGGTGGTTCAGTCAATACTCCAAATGGGTCTCCTACTCCAAATGGTGTGAGGTCTAGTTGGGACTTCATACTGAGGAGAAACCTTTAGATGACGGATTTCCAGCACCATCAACAACGCCATAAATGGGTCATTTTTGTTACGATATAGAAGGAGGTGTTATACCACTATTCTGTTAAAGGTAACCACCTGACCCATTGTCTTTGTTTATTAGATACAAAGTAACAAATATATCCTTCAAAACATTTTTTCGCTATCTCAATTTTCCCATCAAATTGAGAATGATAAGATGAGATATGATCTAATTGAGTACTAAGACAAGAAAATAATTCTAACCAAAAATTTCTAGTGAAAACAAGATCTTTGTCACTTAAAATAATTTTTCGGTTTCCATGTAGCTTTTGAATTCTTTCCACAAATGTAGTAGTGACTGTACTAGCTTTTAAAGGATGAGATAGTGCACAAAAGTGTACATATGTGGTAAGTCTCTCAAATACCACCATGTTGACACTCTTTCCTTTGGAATTGGGTAAACCTATGATAAAATCAATTGAGGGATCCTCCCAACGCTAACTTGGAATGGCTAATGGTTGTAAAACACCTAAGGTGTTAATTGTCTCAACTTTATTTTGTTGGCAAACTAAACATTATGCCACAAACTTATGAATAAAAGACTTAAGGCCATCCCAAAAAAAATACTTCTTGACCTTGTGGTAAGTTTTTAAAAATCCTGAGTGCCCTCCTATATGAGAGGTGTGCAATTCCAAAAAATACTTTTGTTTGAGTTGGGAATTCTTACATAGATATAAGTGATTGTGTTATATTCTTTCCACGACTAGATCCCCTAGTTAACCAGAGGGTTAGCGGGGTCATAGGGGGGCAGTAGCCCCCCCTGTCTTAGGGGTTTGAGAGGGGTGGGGTAGCGCTCCGGGAAAAAAATATTTGGACCCTATATTAGGCTGGGCGAACCTACCTATAGTTTTGTGCATGGTTTTCGCACATGGTTTTGGACGCGATGGTTTTCAGTCCATGGTATTGGATGCTTCGGCATGTATAAATATGTATTGTAACATTGAAAGGAAAATAATGAAAAATCAAGTTGGTAGTCCCGGTTTTGGGATCCAGGGGAAAATATATGTGTATATGTGTTTTATGTGTTATGCTCTTACATTTTTTATTTTCTGTGTTTTAAGAATTCATATGCAGATAATTTCTGTACAGGGTTAAAACCTACACTTTCTACCATAGTGAATCATTTTTCTAGTTAAATGTATCAGATACTTTGGGATCTTGATGCAAATTTTCAATGAGTGTCTACACCTCTTCATCATTCTTCCATTCATCCCTTGCTTTAGTTATCCAATCAAGTCGGACAATATAAATTCCACAGAGCAATGTCTCCACATCCTCATCCTTATTACCCAACATCTTTGTAACCCATTTTTGCTATTTTTCTTAAGATAATATTTGTTCCAAGAAGTATTTAAGACTATCATTATCTTTAGATGTAAGAATTATAGATTCAAAAGTCTTACATCTAAATTACTCAACTCGTAGGAGCCTAAATTTTGAAATACTATCATGATTTGTTTTTACCTCGAAGTGTCTTCCCATTAGGTAAGGGTGGCATTGCTTCAAGGCATGTAGTATTGCCAACATTTCATTCTCATAAATAGGTTTTTGTAAATACTTTCCCTTTATTTAATGACTTTCAAAAGCAATGGGTCTTTCTTCTTGCATTAAAACAACACCAATGCCATTTCCTTTGGCATCACATTCCACAATAAACTTTTTTGTGAAGTTTGGTCTAGCTAAGATCGGAGCTCGACACATTGCCTCTTTAAGATATTCAAAAGCATAAGTTGCTTCTAGATCCCAAAAAAATGCATATTTATTCAGTAATGTTGTTAGAGGTGCTGCTATGTTCCCATAATTCTTAATAAACTTGTGATAATACCCTATCAACCCAAGAATCATATCAACCCTATATTCCATTCCTTGAAGGATTTTTTTGTTAAGGTCTACCTTAAAACCCTCATGAGATACAATATGACCCAAAAATTCCACTTCTTGTACCCAAAGAAACATTTGGAGGGTTTTACATACAATTGTTTCTCCTCCAATAATTTTACCAACATGTCAACATGTTGAACATGATCTTTCCAAGACTTGTTGTAGATTAGTATATGATCAAAAACTACTAGCACAAATTTTCTAAGGGTAGGTTTGAAAGTGGAATTCATCAAACCATGAAATGTGGAAGGTGCAATAGTAAGGCCAAAGGGCATAACCAAAAATGCATAATGACCTTCATGAATTCTGACTGTTGTTTTCGGAATGTCTTATGTCTTCATTCTAATTTGATGATATATTGAACAAAGATCCATCCTGGTGAAGTAAATTTATCCATTTAGTTCATCCAAAAATTCATCAATGACAGGAATGGGAAATTTATCTTTAATAGTGTGCTTGTTGAGCTCCCTATAATCTGAACACATATGCCATGATCCATCCTTCTTATGCACCAATACTACTGGAGAGGAGAAGGAGCTTTGGCTAGGTTTAATTATACTTGCCTCTAGCATTTATACAACCATATGTTCAATTTCACACTTCTGGGCATAGGGATATCTATAAGGTATAATGTTTGGAGGAACACTTCCTAGAATCAAGTGAATAGCATGATCATGATCGTGAATAGGTGGGAGACCTATGGGAGTCTCAAACACCTTAGAATGATTTTCAAGGACTCTTTGGAGATCTAGAGAAGTGGATAACTTAGATGTTTGAACATCTAGTGGGAATAATAGTGAAATTACCCCTCATTGTTCCTTCTTCAAAATCTTTGTCATGCCATTAGAGTTTATTATCTTCCCAGGTTTCCTTACGATGCCCCTTAATTCAATTTCCTTTCCTTCCTAGAAAAATTTCAAGAAATTTTCTTAAAAAATAAAATCTATAATCCCCAAATATTGTAAGCATTAGACTCCTAATACAATATCAACACTAACCATTGGAATTGAAAGCATTGGACTATTCAATACAAATTCCCCCATGGTTAGATTAATTTTATGGCACTTCCCTGAGTAGTTTATAGTTCCTCCATCTGCAAACATTACTTGACACTCTATTGCTACATGTAGAAAGCAATTCAAATCCTTGGTTATCTTATAATGAATAAAGGTACTACCTTAATCAATCAACACTATTACATTTTTCTTCTTCATATATCCTTCTATCTTGAGAGTTTGAGGATTGGTAATTCCTGCCACTACATTATAATATATGGTCATTATTTTTCAACCCCTAGGGTTGGTTCCTAGTGTATATCTTCTTATTTTTATGTTTCTTGTTCCTTTTCTTCATCCTCTTCACAATCTATGTAAAATAATTTCTTATCAACACACTTATAACTTCTATTTTATTTTTTATCACAACTATAGAAAATCCCTTTTGCTCCTTTTTCCTCCAACTGTTTTGGTGTCAACCTTGTAGGTTATGGGAGGCTAGGAGCAGCAACACTTCCATCTTTATAGTTGTGAGTGGTAGACCTCCTTATTGCCATAATTTTTCTTTCAATTTTTCTTTCCACCCTGAATTCACTCTCCAATGACTTAGGTTCCCAATGGAAAATGTCATGTTGGATGTCATCCCTTAAAGTCCCTATGAAGGCATCAATCAAATGCTCCTGTGGAATATCAGTTATCCTGATATTCAATCTTTGGAAGTCTTCAATGTGCTCCCTAAATGAGCCCTTTTATTTGAGACTTATCAATTGGCTAAAGAAGGTATTGGTCTTTCTATCCTCATAATGTGCTATCAATTCCTCCATAAAACTTGTCCAAGTGACAAGTGATTTATGAGAACAGAGCCATCGATACCACACAAACTAATTAGGTTCTAAATATAAAGATCAAATGCATACCTTTTATGTGTGTTGCACATTATGTAGATCAAATAACTACTACATCTATAGTATCCACGTTACTGGATCCTTGCCATCAACCTTTCCCATATCGATATTTGGAATATGGTTGGTCTTAAACCAAAATTTAGAGTCTCTAAAATCATGATTCACATTCCTTTTGTTCTAATCATGTGTTTCATGTAATACCTTATCACCATTAGGAAGCATTTGTAGCAACTTTATCAAACCCTCCATTTTTTCTTTTAAAACGTCATTCATACCTTCCATGTCTTCTTTTAAACCTTCCATGTCCCCTTTCATGCCCACTTTTATGTTTTCTTTTAAACCATTCATCATCAATTTCAGTTCATCTTTGGTTGATCTTTGTGAGAGCGAAATTTGTTGCATCATAGTAGAGAATTATGAGGGCTTAATGGGTGTAGCATTTTTTTTTGGAGGAATTTTGGAACCAATTAATGATATAAATGCTTCATTATGCATTTTGAATCACTTCCAACTGATTTTTATTACAAAAAATATGAAAATTTAAAAATACATACATTTTAAGAGTTTGATTTTGAGCTTGTTGATATGGATGACATTGAAACTATTTTATATTTGTTATTTTGACATCCCAAGATCTAAAATTGCATCCCGCTATAGGACCTTTTTTCTTCTTTTCAATGCCACACGTCAGACCGAGATTTGATTCTTCAAGATAAAGTTATGATAAATCTCCCAAAATGACTTTATTATGGTTGGTTCAATAGAGAAAACTTGTATGGGGTACCATGTGCCACTATTTAAACCTTAGGCCCTAAAACTTGTACTTGAAAAACTATAGCCCATTTAATTTTAGTCACTTTTTACAGAATTCAAATTTTATGCTTGAAGACAAAGCTATAATGATTTTCCCCAAGGCACCTAGTTGAGATTGAATTCTAGAGCATACAAAAACCCTAACTTACTTGGACTGTATATCTGAAAATATAGCAAACCAAGGTCTAAAATTTTAATAAGATATTCATTAATATTTTTCCTCCATGTGATAAAATTTCACGTCTAAAACTTCACAGAAAAAAATTACTGTGAAGATGCCATGATGACCTGTTTGAAGCAACAAAACCTAGGATCAAGAGCTCAAATGCCAAATGTTGTGTATCTAGATCAAAATAACATAGAAACATAAGAAAAGATAGATCAGCGACTTGATAGTCAACCACTTCAAGGGGGGTCTTCCTTTTACATCACATAAATAAACAATTCTTAAAAGTTGCAAGTGACAAAACCTCCTTGGTATATAGAGTCTAAAGCGTCAAAATATAATTAGGGCTTACATAACAATAATAATGTTATATGATTCAATTCCATTCCTATGATAGAGTAGATGGAGCTGGCGCGACAACACCCTGACATGAGGTAGGCCCTTTGCAGTACACCTGGTACCACTGTGCAGTTTAGGTTCGTTCCCCTGCACCTCCTAGACCATAACTGGTCGGCGACCCCCGTTCCTTCGCGTCCCTACTTACCTCCCGCAACGATGACTGAAACTATCGTTTTTCGTTTCGCGCTATAGGGTTTGGTCGCTGCCTGTGTCGGTTACTCCAGAAAATGATGGCATCTGGCGTAACCCCCGAGGCATCAATGGAGGCCGACCTTATAGATTATTTTGAGGGCTCCTCAAGGGCATCTCCATTTTCGGCAGGCAGATCAGTTCTGAGGCATACTTCCCGTTCAACAGGGAACTCACCGAGGTTATTGCTCTACTTCTGATGCTCATGAGACAGTCTACTGTTGTTATCAACCTCCCGGAAGTACGCGTTACCTGGATGGCTTCAGTTGTGCCCCCTCTGATGCCAATCCCCCATCACCTTACCTCCAGGCTATCTGGCCCAGAACAGGCAGCTGGGTCATCTGGCATATCCTCCCTCCAACCTTTGATGGCCTCTCATTTCCCATCTCAGTCTCTACTCGGAGAAGCCCCGCCATATTCTACTCACTCTCCCCCACCCTTGGAGCCTGCACATCCCTCTGGTAGCTATACAAAGATCCCTCCCCTCTTGGACACTTTCCCTACTGGCCTAGCTTTGTTATCTCCAAACCCTAACCCTGACCCTAACCCTCCCAACCCTAATCTTGAAGAAACCCTTGAGGGGGCTGAGGACGCGGAGCCTGGTCTTGGGAAGAAGTAAAGGTGTGTCAGACCTAGGGCACAAGAAGTATTCATTGATTGGGAAGAATATTTTCAGTGGCAAGACACCATGGACATGGCGGTGATGGTACTGGTAGGCAGAGTTAGGGGCAGAAACTACACTACGGTGAGACTTAAGTAGTGGGTTACGGAAATATGGGGCCATAACCTAGTTGATCTACCTATTGTTCAAACATTTGTACGTGGCTGGTTTTCCCCACGTTTTGCATGAGCAAAACACTCCAATTGGGTCTTATCCTCCTTCTCGAAGGTCGAACAAGCCCCAGTTATGTTAAGGAGATGGAGTCCGCTATTTGATCTAGATAGACAACAACTTGGGGCAGGGCCAATTTGGGTATGTATCCCTGGTCTGCTTCTCCATTTCTGGACCGAAGATATCTTCAGAAGAATTGGAAATTCTCTAGGTACATACCTAGATTACGATAGATCCTATCTCTCTACGGGGGTCATGGCCTATGCACTGATACTGGTTCACTTAGATATTAGAGGAGGGTTACAAGAAAAAGTCACTCTTCATTGGAGGAACTATAACCAGATCCATATTCTAGACTATGAGGGTTTCCCCTTTCATTGCAGTCATTGCCACAAGGTTGGACACCTCTATAAGGACTTCCCTCTCCTCGCGAAATCAAAGATGGGAAACAAAGGGAATACCTCATCAGCTGGGGGAGCTCAGCCACAGGTGAAACACTCGGATGTGGTCGATTAGATGGACATTGATGCAGATGGATCTAGGCTTGCCTCAACGACTCCAAAGAAGCACGAGAAAGCACCTCTTCGGCCACCTTCACCTCTGCTGACCAATTCTAAGGAAGCTGTTGGAGTCGTGCTATCTTCGGGTATGTCCAATCCTATCCCTTTCTCTACATCTATCAATTATTCATCTGCTCATAAGGATAACTCTAAGGGAACAAGGCAGGACTTGAACAAGCCTCAACCCTGTCTAAGCCACCCGGTCTACCCCCTCAATACTCATGCACCTATTCCTTCTCATATTGCCCCCACCACCTTCATGGAGATATCAAGGGAATCAAACCTTGGATCTGATTCTGCCCCCCAACGATATCATCTCCAATCGCATACTCGATCACCAAATTTAGATGCTATTAGTATTAGACTTATCCCTCCCTCCTCCACTTTGAATATCCGTCGAGGCAGACCTTCCTCCCTGTCAAAAGCTAAACTAAAGGCATGTATAGAGGTGGCCTCCAAAAAATAGCTTACACTCGACAGGGTCCTTAGAGAACAGAGCCCTCTACAGGTGTCTCCCCCATGAAGGTTCTCTCCTTCAATTGCAGAGGGATTGCTAGTCCCAAGAAAAAACTAGCTCTGAGGAGGCTTCTCCAGAAGGATCCGATTGATCTAGTCTTCCTACAAGAAACATTGGGTGCGGCCAATATCATTTCCCCTCTAATGGAATCTATGCTCCCAAGATGGCATTTCCAAGCTATTGATGTTAATGGCCACTCGGGGGGGCATCGCTCTAGGGTACAACCCTCGTTCAATAAATCTAATGGGCACTTGCGGGAGTATAGGGTTCATCGGGGCGGACATATACTCTACAAGGCTGGGAATTGAGATCAGAACGATAAAAATATATGGGCCTTGCCATCATAGGGAGAATTTCTAGGAGAGGCTTTTGGCAGCAAATATATTACAATCTGATAATATCATTCTAGGAGAAGACCTTAACTTCTCCCTAGGCTACTTGGAGTCTTGGGGTCACCATGCTCAATCCAACCCCTTAGCAGTTTTCTTTGAGCAGCTCCTTGGTTTGCACAATATCATTGATATCCCATCTGCCAAACATGCCCCAACCTAGAGGAATAAAGGAAGCAGGGAGGACAACCTTGCCAGGAGACTAGATCGCTTCCTCATGAAGGAATGATTCCTAGAGCAAGGATTCACTTATCGTCAGTGGCTGGGATATGGGGTACTCTCAGACCATCTGCCAATTTACCTTGATATCCGAGGCTATGTTAGCAAGCCTCGAGCACCTTTCAAATTCAAATCTACATGGTTGAAATATAACTCCTACATTTTCCTCATCATAGACTTTTGGAAGGTCCACCCACCGGCGAGCAGAGGGAACATTACTGAAGGGTTCATGGCCAACCTAAAGGAATGGAAGAAGCCATCCAAGATATGTGCTCACAATAAGCGGTGTGTTGAAGAGCATATAGTAAATGAGATCGAAATGGAGATAGCCAATTTGGAGGACAAAAATGAGGGCACCTTCCCTTCAAATGAGCTCAGGACAAGCTCATTGAATTAACATCCAAAAGAGGAAGCATTCTCAAGGAAAGGGAGGAAGCCTAAAGATTGTGGAGCAGAGCTATTGATTCAAATTTAAACAGGAACGCAACAGATTACAGAGATAACCATAAACACAAAGATGCAATGGAAATACTACTTCATTTCATTAATGTAAAATACTGGAATATTCTTACAAACAGAAATGGAAATAAACCGGTTAGGGTGATGGTAGCTTATCTCTAAGAAGAGATGTGGTGGCTACATGCCTCTGAACTACCTTACAATGAGGCTCACAGACCTTTTTATTATTGAACAATAAGAGCAAACCATAAACAACCAAAACCCTAACCCAAGGAGATGTAACACCAAGAGTTTATGGGCCTTGTTGGGGTGAGTTGGATAGCGACCTTCTCTGGGTCACAACTTGGTTATATTATCTTCGTTTGACGTGCATGATAAAACATTGGAAAGATCTCTCCGAGTACGACAATGGAAAAGGCAATTTTGGAGAAAAATTTGTTGGGGTAGATTTCCAAAAAAACGTCATTTAGCGCCTCAAAACGGATATCAAATTTTAGGACCTGAAAAACTGCTAAAAATAGTAAATTGTGCTACAATTAAGGAAACTGAAAAACAGAAAGAAGCAATGGTGGGGATCCAAGTGAAATTGGCGGGTGGCCACCAATATCCACCTAGATCATTCCTCTACCCTTCGGAAGCAATGGTCCCCATTGCATTGAGTTCCTCCATGAGATGAGGAAACTTCTACTGGACTTGGTCCTTGGTGAGCCACTTGCCTTGGTGAAGGAGTTGGCCCACTTTGACAACTCAATACAGTCTCGTGCCCACAAGAGTTGAGCACGGTGGTTAACACCATTATCGGTGGTCGACGGAGGCAATCTGCAACATTATTGGTGTTGCCCATCTTATACTTGATATTCAAATGGAACTATTGTAGGTATGTGGACCACTTCTTATGGTGATCATTCTGCAATTTCCCTTGGGTCTGTATGAACTGCAGGGGTTGGTGGTCTGTGTGGATGACCGTTTCCTTCCACAAAATGTAATTCTTTCATTGTTGGTAGGCCTACACAATACATCTCTTTGTCATAATTGGGATACTTCTGGACCGTGTCTAAAAGTGTCTCACTATGATATGCCACTTGATGCCTGTGTTGAGTAAGGATTGCCCCAATAGCATAGTTAGAGGCATTTGTCTTGACCTCAAATGGTTGTTGCAAGTCTAGTAATGTGAGTACTGGTGTCGAGCAAAGGCGATATTTCAACTCTATGAATGCCTTCTGTTGAGATTCAAACCAAAAGAAATTTGCTTTTGCTCCTCCCTTGGTGACTTGACTCAAGGGCCAAGTGATATGAGAAAATCCCAACACGAACCTGCAGTAGAAGTTGGCAAGACCTAGAAAGCTGTGAAGCTCTGTCAGAGTGGTTGGAGATGGCGAATCCTGAATGACTTGGATCTTGGCTGGATCCACATGCACCCCTTGTTCATCAATAATGTATCCCATATACTGAACTTGGGTCATGCCAAAAGTTCATTTCTCCAAATTGGCACATAACCTGTGTTGTCGCAGTGTTTGGAGAACCTCTCAGATGTGGTGTAGGTGCTCTTCCCAACTATGGCTGAAGATCAATATGTCATCCAAGTATACCACTACAAATGAGTTGGTGAATGGCCGCAAGATTTCATCCATTAGCCTCATGAAGGTTGTAGGAGCATTCATTAATATAAAAGGCATAACCAACCATTCGAAAAGGCCCTCCTTGGCTTTGAAGGCAATCTTCCACACATCAGAGGGTTTAATTGGTACTTGGTGATATCTTGACTTCAAATCAATCTTGCTGAAATATTTTTCCCCTTCAATTGGTCTAGGAGGTCATCAATTCATGGGATCGAGTACCTATTACAAACAGTGATCTTGTTCAGCACCCGATAGTCAATACAGAGTCTCCAAGTCCCATCCTTCTTCTGTACCAACATGATCGAGCTCCCACATAGCAATGAACTCGAACGGATGTGACCTTTCTGCAGTAGCTCCTGAATCTACCTCTTGCTTTCATAATTCTCCATAATGGAGCATCGATAGATTGGTCCATTGGGAAATGACGCACCTGGGGTCAGATCGATGGAGTGCTTGACCTGATAGTGCAGAGGAACCCCTATGGGGGAGGTGAAGATGTCCTTGTACTCCTCCATGGCCTTGTCCATTTGTAGTTGTCATGTGGAGGGGCCCTATCTGGAGGTCATGGCCACCATCTTCTTCTTTTCTTGAGGGTGTCTCATTAGGAAAACAAATTTCTCGGTTTTTGAAATGAGCTTACTACATTGTTTTGCAGTAACCAAAGAGATGGCGATAGGCGGTGCTACCACCGGTATCCTGTACAACTTATTTCCTAAAGTAACAATAACAGCACGGGGCCTTGATTCATACACAACATGTCACTTCCACTAGTATGGTTGTCCTAATAATACATCACAAACTTCAAGGGGAGCAATTTCACGCAATACCTCATCCATGAAGGGCTTGATGTTGTATGGAAGGCGAAACTGTTAGGTCACACAAAGATCCCATCCTTGGTGAAGCCACTCGATGGTGTACGGTTGTGGAAGTGTTGTGGTCGGTAAGCCCAGCTGCTTCACGACCTCTGCCAAAATGAGGTTCTTTTGGTTCCCGCTGTCAACAATGAACTGTAGTGGGGAGCCCTTACCCACATTTGGGAGTGGAAGAGATGCTCCCCCTCCTCTATATCTCTGGGTTCCTCCTTCTGGATCTTCATGGTGTCAATTGTGGTGTTGGGCTCCACATCGATAATATGCTTCCCTTTGTCATTCCCCTTGTCAAGTTTTGACTTAGAGTCGGAACATGCATCTTATTCTGAAACCTTTAGCTCGGCCACCAGTGACTTCTTGACTCGACACTCACTTGTGTTGTGAGTGGAGCTCTTATGGAACTCACACAACTTTCCCGTGTCCTTTTCTGGCTTTGTTGCATTGTTCTTTACTTGCAGCATTGGTAGGTTGTATTGGGCCACCCTACCTTGGCTTTTTCCTTTGTTCTACAATTTGGGGGCACCTTTCCCTTGCTTTGGATTTGCAGATCCAAAGTCTCGCTTCTTCTGTTTAAACTTTTGCTCGACCTTGACGACATATCGGTATGCCGTGCCGAGCGAGGAGATGTTCAGGAATTGTATTTCTTCCTGGATGTACTTGTGTAGTCAATCACGGTATTTGAGTACCAAATGCTGCTCTAAATCCTTGATACCCAACTTTGTGGGAAGGGCATGGAAAATATTGGTAAACTCTGGCACGTCTTGGTCCCTTCCTTGCCACAGCATGGTCCACTTTATGTATTGATCCTCATAGCTTCCGACAGGTTAGTACTACTCCTTGATGGAATCCCAAAATGAATTCCAACAAGGTGTGGCTGAAAATAGTGAGCATGTACTTTCATCCTTCTACTTGCAGTAGGTTTCCCACTAGTCCTTGACATGGTGGACTGCTTTGAGAAGGGTGAAAATAACCTTTTCCCGACTGGAAAAATCATGAACAAAAAAATAACCCTCTAGTAGATTTAACCATTTATCGATGGCATCTGCATCTATCTTACCCTCGAATAGGGGATTTCAAAATTAACTTTTACCTTAAACGGTGTGGCATTTCTAGAGTAGTTGTTGGAAGCCGATGCATTGCCCCTAGGTAGTCGCTGAAGGATCTGGGCAAAGTTTTCCATCATTGCATTTCTTTGTCGCTCAAGGGCTTCATCGAGCAAGATTTTGATAAGATGTCCTACCCCCTCATCTTTCTTTTCATCCACCATCGAAGGTCATTGGGATTTGTGAGGCTGGTCTTGCAAATGTTCGACTAGTTCAAGCCCTAACTCCTTATATCCTGACCTCATTGGGGACATGCAAAGAGAAACAGAGAAAAAAAACATACTGCTTTGATACCACTGATCCGGATTTAAACAAGAATGCAACAAATTATATAGATAACCATAAACACAGAGATGCAGTAGAAATAATACTTCATTTCATTAATGTAAAATATTGAAATATGCTTACAAACAGAAATTGAAATAAACCATCTAGGGCTATGGTAGCTTATCTCTAAGAAGAGATGTGGCAGCTACATGCCTCTGGGCTACCTTACAATGAGGCTCACAGGCCTTTTTATTTTTGAACAATAAGAGAAAACCCTAAACAACCAAAGCCCTAACCCGAGGAGATTTAACACCAAGAGTTTATGGGCCCCATTGGGGTGAGTTGGACAGCCAACTTCCCGGGGTCACAACTTGGTCATATCATCTCCTTTGACGCACATCATTACCCGTTGGAAAGATCTCTCTGAGGACTATGACAGACAAGACGATTTTAAATAGAAAAGCGTTGGGGTGGATTTCCAAAAAAAAGGTCGTTTTACGGCCTCAAAATGGCTCAATAAGTTTAGGAACAGAAAAACTACTAAAAATAGTAAATTGTGCTACAATTAAGGAAACTGAAAAACTGAAAGAGGCAATGGTGGGGGTCCAAGTGGAATTGGCAGGTGGCCACCAATATCCACCTGGATCATTCCTCCCCCCTAGTAAGCAAAGGTCCCCATTGGGTTCAGTTCCTCCATGAGATGAGGAAACTTGTGTTGAACTTGGTCCCTGGTGAAAGACTTGCCCTAGTGAAGGAGTTGGCCTGCTTTAACAACTCGATACAGTTGGATATTTTGTTTGCGAGTTTGCTTGATCTATGTGTCCATGATCTGATTAGTTGCAGCTTGTTCCATGCAATCTAGATTTAACTTTGTGGGTGTGAGTTGTTCTGCAATGTCGAATGTGTCTAGTAATGATGGAAAGTATGGCCGAAGGCGTTACACATTGAACACTGGGTGTGGGCCAAGGAATGGGGAAAGTTGAGCTGAAATGCATTGTCTCCCACAGCCTTGGTAATGGTGTAAGGATCATATTGGAGTGGTGTTAGTTTCCCATAGGCTCCAGTAAGGCGTTCCTTTTGAAAATGCAACCAGGATTTGTCACCCACCTACAACTTGTGTGGCACCCGATGTTGATCATGTCGCTGCTTGTACTTGGCATTTGATTTCTCCAGAATGTCATGGACCTACTGGAAAATATGTTGGATGTGCTCAATGAAGTTCTTTACCTTATCTGTTTCAGACTGGACATGAGTTGAATATGCGTGAGTAGCTGCAAATGGCATGGCCACATCAATGGGAAATAATGGATGGAATCCCAAGCCCACCTAAAAAGGGTTGTGGCCAATCAAGCTGTGGAGAGCTCGATTATAGCTCTGATAAACATAGGGGAGGCTCTCGTCCCATGTGCATGGATTCTTTGAGTTGTACATGTGTAGAATGTGTATGATCATCCTGTTGACAACCTCTGTCTGGCCATCAGTTTGAGGATGGAAGGCTAAGGACTTAGTGAGTTTGATGTCCAGCATCGACCAGAGACTAGACCAAAATGTACTTAGGAACCTGTTGTCCCGATTTGAGATGATAGACTGTGGGATACCAAAGTGTACCCACACTCGTTCAAAGAAGAGTTTAGTAGTGGCTTCTGCTATGATATTCTTCTTGCAAGCTGCCATAATGGCCATCTTCGAGAACCTGTCGACGACCACAAAAACACAGGAATTTCCATGCTTAGTGGAAGGAAGGCTTGACATGTAATCCATGGAGATGGATTCCCAAGGTCGACTAGGGGTAGGTAGCAGGGTATAGAGGCCTTTCTTCTTGATGGTTGGTTTGGCAATGGCACAGGCAGTGCATGATCTGATGTACCTTTCGACATCCTGTCAAAGATTCCGCCAATAGAAATACTTTTGCAGTAGATTTCCAAACACCTTTATTATTGAACATCAAGATGAATGCTTGTTGCAAGTCTGGTAATGTGAGCACTAGTGCCGAGCAAAGGTGATCTTTGAACTCTGTGAATGCCTTCTGTTGAGATTCAGACCAAAATAATTTTTCTTTCTCTCCTCCCTTGGTGACTTGACTCAAGGGCCAAGTGATATGAGAAAATCCCAACACGAACCTGTGGTAGAAGTAGGCAAGACCTATAAAGCTACGAAGCTCTGTCAGAGTGGTTGGAGATGGCCAATCCCGAATGACTTGGATCTTGGCTGGATCCACATGCACCCCATGTTCATCAATAATGTATCCCAGATACTAAACTTGGGTCATGCCAAAAGTTATTTTCAACAAATTGGCAAATAACTTGTGTTGCCATAGTGTTTGGAGAACCTATCGGATGTGGTGAAGGTTCTCTTCCCAACTCTGGCTGAAGATCAGGATGTCATCTCAGTATACCACTAAAAATGTGTTGGTTAATGGCTACAAGATGTCATCCATTAGCCTCATGAAGGTTTCAGGAGCATTCATCAATCCAAAATGCATAACCAACAATTCGAAAAGGCCTTCCTTGGCTTTGAAGGCAGGCTGCCACACATCGAATGGTTCGATTGGTACCTAGTGATATATTGACTTCAAATCAATCTTGCTAAAATATTTTTCCCCCTTTAGTTGGTCCAGGAGGTCATCAATCCGTGGGATCAGGTACCTATTACAAACAATGATCTTGGTTAGAGCCGATAGTCAATACAGAGTCTCCAAGTCCCATCCTTCCTTTGTACCAACACGATTGTCCTCCCACAAGGCGATGAACTCAGATGGATGTGACCTTTCTGTAGCAACTCCTAAATCTTCCTCTTAATTTCATCATTCTCTAGAACGAAGCACTGATAGATTGGTCCATTGGGCAACGACACACCTGGGGTTAGATCGGTGGAGTGCTTGACCTGATAGTGTAGAGGAACCCCTGTGGGGGACATGACGATTTCCTCGTACTCCTCCACAACCTTGTCCATCTGTAGTTGTAATGAGGAGTGGCCCTGTCTAGAGGTCATGGCCATCGTCTTCTTCTTTCTTTGAGGGCGTATCATCAGGAAAACAAATTTCTTGATTTTGGAAATGAGCTTATTGCATTGTTTTGCAGTAACCAAAGATATGGCAGTAGGCGGTGCTACCTTTGGTATCCTGTAGCAATTATTTCCCAAAGTAACAATAACAGCACGGGGCCTTGACTCATACACATCATGTCGCTTCCACAAGTATGGTTGTCCTAATAATACATCACAAACTTCAAGGAGAGAAATGTCACACAAAACCTCATCCGTGAAGGGCTTGATGTTGTATGGAAGGCGAAACTGCTAGCTCACGCGAAGATCATGTCCTTGGTGAAGCCCCCCAATGGTGTATGGTTGTGGATGTGTTGTGGTCGGTAAGCCCATGCGCTTCACAACCTCTACCAAAATGATATTCTTTTGGCTCTCACTGTCGAAAATGAATTGTAGTGGGGAGCCCTTTACCCACATCTGGGAGTGGAAGAGACACTCCTCCTCTAGATCTTTAGGTTCCTCCTTTTGGATCTTCGTGGTGGAAACAATGGCGTTGGGCTCTGCATTGATAATCTACTTCCCTTTGTCATCCCCCTTGTCGGATTCTGACTCAGAGTCAGAACATGCATCTGATTCTGAAACCTTTAGCTCAGCCACTAGTGACTGCTTGGCTCGAAACTCACTTGTGTTGTGAGTGGAGCTCTTATGGAACTCACACCACTTTCCCGTGTCTTTTTTTGGCTTCACGACATTGTTCTTTGCTTGCAGCTTTGGCGTTGTCTTGGGCCACCCCGCCTTGGATTTTTCCTCTGTTCTGCGGTTTGGGGGCACCTTTCCCTTGCTTCAAATTCACAGATCCAAAGTTTCACTTCTTTTGTTTAAACTTTTGCTCGATCTTGATGGCATATCAGTATGCCATGCCGAGCGAGGAGATGTTTAGGAATTCTATTTCTTCCTGGATGTACTTGTGTAGGCAGCCGCAATATTTGAGTACCAAATGCTGCTCTGAATCCTTGATACCCAACTTTGTGCAAAGGATATGGAAAATATTGGTAAACTTTGGCACGTCTTGGTCCCTTCCCTGCCGTAGCGTGGTCCACTTTATGTATTGATCTTCATATCTTCCAACAGGGTATTACTGCTCGTTGATGGCATCCCAGAATTAATTCCAACTGGGTGCGGCTGTACTTTCATCCTTCTGCTCGCAATAGGTTTCCCACCAGTCCTTGACATCGGGGGCTTCTTTGAGAAGGGCAAAAATAATCTTTTCCCAACTGGAAAAATCATGAACATAAAAATAACCCTCTAGCAGATTTAACCATTTATCAATGGCATATGTGTCTATCTGACCCTCAAATATCGGGATTTCAAAATTAACTTGTACCTTAAATGGTGTGGCATTTCAAGAGTAACTATTGGAAGACAATGCGTCGACCCTAGGTAGCCACTTCAGGATCTAGGTAAAGTTGTCCATCATTGCATTCCTTTGTCACTCGAGGGCTTCTTCAAGCAAGATTTTGATAGGATCTCCTGTCCCCTCGTCTTTCTTTTCATTTGCCATAGGAGGACATTGGGATTTGTGAGGCTGGTCTTGCAAAGGTTCGACCAGTCCAAGCCCTAACTCCTTATATCCTGACCTCGTTGGGGACATGCAAAGAAAAAAGAGAAAAAAAAAAAGTAGACTTCTCTAATACCACTGATCCGGATTTAAACAGGAATGCAACAAATTACAGAGATAACCATAAACACAGAGATGGAGTGGAAATAATACTTCATTTCATTGATGTAAAATACTAAAATATGCTTACAAACAAAAATGGAAATAAACCAGCTAGGGTGATGGAAGCTTATCTCTAAGAAGAGATGTGGCGTCTACATGCCTCTGAACTGCCTTACAATGAGGCTCTTCAACCAAGGAGATCTAACACCAAGAGTTTATGGGCCCTGTTGGGGTGAGTTAGACAGCCAACTTCTCAGGGTCACGAATTGGTCATATTATCTCTATTTGACGTGCATGATAACCCATTGAAAGATATATCCAAGGACTATGATTGAAAAGACGATTTTAGACAGAAAATCGTTTACGGCCTCAAAACAGCTCTGGAAGTTTAGGACCCGAAAAACTGCTAAAAATAGTAAACTGTGCTACAATTAAGGAAACCGAAAAATTGAAAGAAGAAATGGTGGGGGTCCAAGTGGAATTGATGGGTGGCCACCAATATCCACCTAGATCATTCCTCCCCCCTTAGGAATAAATGGTCACCATTTCGTTGATTTCCTCCATGAGATGAGGAAATTTCTGCTGAACTTGGTCCCTAGTGAGCCACTTGCCCTGGTGAAGGAGTTGGCCTGCTTTGACAACTCAATACAGTTGGATATTCTGCTGGCAAGTGTGCTTGATCTGTGTGTCCATGATTTGATCAGTTGCAGCTTGTTCCATGCAATATGGATTTAGCACTATGGGTGTGAGTTGTTCTGCAATGTCGGATGTGTCTAGTAATGGTGGAAAGTATGACTGAAGGCGGTCGACATTGAACACTAGGTGCAGACCAAGGAATGGGTGAATGCTAAGCTCAAACGCATTGTCTCCCATAGCCTTGCTAATGGTGTAAGGACCATATCGGAGTGGTCTGAGTTTCCGATATGCTCCGATAAGGTGTTCCTTTTGCAAATGCAACCAGACTTTGTTTCCCACCTAAAACTTGTATGGCAACCAATGTTGATCATGTCGCTGCTTGTACTTGGCGTTTCATTTCTCCAGAATTTCATGGACCTAATGGCGAATATGTTGGATGTGCTCAATGAAGTTATTTTCCTTATCTGTTTCGGACTGGACATGAGCCGAATCTACGTGAGTAGCTACAAATGGCATGGCCACATCAATGGGACATAATGGTTGGAATCCCAAGCCCACCTAAAAATGGTTGTGGCCAATTGAGTTGTGGAGAGCCCGGTTGTAGCTATGTTGAACATAGGGGAGGCTCTCATCCCATGTGCATGGATGCTTTGAGTTGTACATGTGCAGAATGTGTACAATCATCATGTTGACAACCTCTGTCTGGCCATCAGTTTGAGGATGGAAGGTTGTGGACTTAGTGAGTTTGGTATCCAGCATCAACAAGAGACTGGACCAAAATCTACTAAGGAACCTGTTGTCCCGATCTTATATGATAAATGTTAGGATATTCTGACACATAGGAAATAGTTAAGTACAACTTGGTCTAGTATAGAGTTAGGTAAAGTGTGTTTCTTTACCTTGTATATTTTGTAACTTACAATCTGACGGTCACGATATGTAGTGATCCTACAGTTCATTCTCTCCTCGGTATTACCGACACTTGATCGTGGCTTAACACCCGATTGGTCCATGATTTCTATTTAAAGCGCATGGTGGGTCATTTGTAGGGTAATCCATCTATGAGAGAAGCATATGTCAATTTTCATTCTTTTATTAATAAATTGCCTGAAGTGGTCGCGTCGGCTCAGGCCGTGGACTGTTTCCCTCTTTGAGGATTTTAACCACGTCAAAATACTGGTGTATTGATCTGTGATCTGTTTGTGAGCGATGTCCTTTGGTGTTCTGTCTGAGGAACTTACCCTGTAAATTCCTACATGGTATTAGAGCTATTTGAGGGCCGCGTCCATTGGTGATCCAAATATGAAGCCGGTAAAACTGCATCCGACTGTCGTTTCCTAGATCTACTATTTCTGACTGCTTTCGAGCCGAGAGGACTGCTCTGTTGTGTTGGGAGCATCTGTTCCAGTGAGGAAACCCTTTCGTTTCACGCGAAAAGGTTTCCGGTAGCCCTAGCTGTGTCATTTTTAAGATCTAGAGGTATTCAATGTTTATTTGCAGTTTAAAGTGATTTTCTCTCTGTTTATTCCGGTTTTCGGTTTATTTAGCCTTTTTATTACCGGATCTATACCTTTCATTTCTGTGTATGCTCTTTGCCCTGCAACTCTGTGCGATCTGGGCAAATCAGAAACAGAAAGGAAGGATTTTTCTCATGCGTATGCTCTTTTCCGCTGTGCCTTAGTGTGATCTCGGAAAATCAAAAACATTAAGGAAAATATTTAGTTTCCGGCTAAAGCTAACTTCGAGCCGCAAGGTTCGTTTTTAAAAATATTTAGTTTCCGGCTAAAGCCAACTTCGAGCCGCAAGGTTCGTTTTTTTTTTGCATGTCTGTGTTGGGTTTTGTGTCTTTTGTTTTGTAGGGAAAAAGAGCTTTCTCAAAGCAAGCACGCAACCCAAAGCATCAACCCCCCTCTCTCTCTCTCTCAAACTTTTTGTATAGCTCACTTGGTGCAAAGCTAATTTATGAGAGTAGAGGTCTTGGGTTCAAGTCTCCATTTTGTGGGGGCGGATTTTTCATTTCCGCACATTCTCGCACTTCGTCGGCAACTTCATCAAATTTTCTTCAAAAAGCCATAACTTCTTCATCCGAAAGCCGTTTTCAGAACCATTTTTTTGAAACAGCCTAATTTTTCAAGATCTTTCCATTGAAACACTTAGTTTCAGCATCTATAGCTTTAGCTTTTTTAAAAATGGAAAGTCCATGCCAAGTTATTCTTGATAGCACCAACTACTTCCAATGGTGGTCCTACATTGTGGATTTACTTAGAAGTAAAGGTATTTACAGAATATCCACAGGCCAAGAGACCAAACCGAAAGATGAAGACAAGGCGGCTAAATGGGAAAATAGGCAAGACCAAGCATATGGGTTGATAGGGATTTCTATTTCTCCAGATCTTAGATTCCATATTGTAGAACTTGATACTCCTGATGAAGCACTGCAATAGATTACTAAAGTCTTTGGAATTAAAAATGAACTTAAAGCCCATCAACTTGAAAATGAATTGCTTACATTAGACCCCAATAATTTTTCTTGCATTGAAGATTTTTTGTCCAAGTTCAAGACCCTTAGACTTCTCTTGGAAGGTTTTAAGGTTAAGAAAGAAGATAGTAGCCTTATCTACTCCATTCTTACTAAGTTGGGACTACCCTATTCTGTGTTTGTTTCCACCTTCCATTCTACAAGAGAAGCCTTCATTTCTCAAGGACAAACCTACAAGTCCCCTTCCTTTGATTCCTTTTGTGATTCTTTAATAAGAGAACAAGAAAAACTCTTACACCTTGGTCTTCTTCATCTTGGAAACTCTTCTAAGAAAGCGTTAGCCGCCCAACAGCAACCAAATCCAAAGAATCCTAATAAGTTGTATCCTAAAAAGAATGGTACTAAACCAAACAAGGGTCCTAAGCAATTTCAAAATGAAAAATCATTTCAACAAAATGATAAGACAAATAAAAACAAAGGGAAGAAGACTGATAGACATTGCAACTTTTGTAATCGAGATGGCCACTTAGAATCCAAATGCTTTAAGAAGATGGAATCCTTGGAAGCAGCAATGAAGAAGCATACATCCATTTGGAGCAATCTTCAACTTCAGCTTCATCTTCAGGAATGCACTTTCTGCATGTGGTTGTCAAGCATCTCAGTCTGGCTATGCACTAAATGTATCTTCTTCTTCTCATTCTCATGAGTGGCTCATTGATTGTGAAGCTTCTTATCACATGGCCAAAAACAAAGCCATGTTTTCTTCTTTAAATGATTGTAACACCAAATATATATATGTTGGTGATGATAGATCTCTTAGTGTTGTAGGGACTGGAACTATTCATCTAAACAATGGTCAGTTTAATGATGTATTATGTGTTCCAACCTTATCCTGCAACCTTCTATTTGTATATCAAATAACCCATTCAGGTGAAGGTAAAATCGTTGAATTTTCACCTCACAATTTTGTAATTAAGGACCTAAGAGATCCTAGATAGATTTTAGCTACTAGCATTGCTAATGATTCTACAAGGTTGTATAAGTTTCACAACTTTGGGTCATCAAATCTTCCCTCAGTATTTGTTGCTCATAATGATGAAGTGAGAAAACTTTGGCATGAGCGATTTGGTCACTTAAACTATCGCTCTCTTTAGAATCTATGTAAAGAAAATATGGTGACAGGTCTTCCAATGGTATCTTGCAGACATGGTGTTTGTTCCAGATGTGTACTCGGAAAACATCATTGAGACAGTTTTGAAAGACGTGCCTCTTGGCATGCCTCAACCCCTTTATAGCTCGTGCATAGTGATTTATGTGGTCCACTTCCAATTGCTTCATTCTCTGGCTACAAGTATTTCTTAACTTTCATTGATGATTTCTCCAGACGCACTTGGATATACTTCTTAAAACTCAAGAGTGAAGTATTTAACATGTTCTTGGCCTTTAAGGCCTTTGTTGAAAAACAATGTAGACATCAAATTATTAAGCTAAGATCTGATAATGGCGAAGAATATGTTAAAAACACATTCATCAACTTTTGCACTGAGAATGGAATTCAAATGCAAGATATTGTTCCATATACTCCACAACAAAATGGTGTAGCTGAAAGGAAGAATCGCACCTTAAAGGAAATGGCTAATTGTATGCTTCAATCTAAAGGACTTAGTCTTAATTATTGGGCAGAAGCAATTAATTGTGCAAATTACATAATAAACCGCACTCCTACTAAGGTTTTAAAGAATATCACTCCAGAAGAAGCATGGAGCTCAATCAAACCAGATGTAAGTCACTTTCGTGTTTTTGGAAGTGAAGCATGGGCCCATATTCAAGATGAGAAACATAAAGCTTTAGAACCTAAGAGTGAACAATGTATTTTTGTTGGATATTCTGAAGATGTCAAAGGATATAGACTTATTCCACTTAAGTCCAAAAATGTTATCATTAGAAGAGATGTAAAGTTTGATGAAAATATATCGACCTGCGAGCCTAGTTCGGCGGATGTGCCACCTCTCCGTATCTCTTCTACTTTTGAAAATATTTCTTCTTCAGATGATGAAAGCGAGGATGAAAATCCTCCCCCACCTTCTCAGGATCCTCCTTCAGCTCCTCAGCTTCCAAAATGGGTCCGTGCTACTCGGGATGCAGCAGGTGATCTTGTCGGTGATCCTACAGATCAGCGACGTACACGTTCTCAGTTCGAGAGAGCCTCTTCTTTACTGGCTCAAGCTTCAGTGAATTATGATCCTGACACCTTTGCAGAAGCTTCAGGCCATCCAGATTGGGAAACAGCTATGAATGAAGAATATCATTCATTATTGGAAAATGATACATGGGATCTTGTTCCTCTACCAAAGGGACGAAAACTTGTTAGATGCAAATGGGTTTACAGAACCAAGTATGGACCAGATGGGAAAGTTGATAAACATAAAGCTCGTCTTGTTGCTAAGGGGTTTTCACAAGTTGAAGGCATTGAATACACTGAAACCTTCTCCCTTGTTGCCAAAATGAACTCTATCTGCCTTGTTCTTTCCCTTGCTGCTTCTTTCAAATGGGAAGTCCATCAGATGGATGTTAAATCCGCCTTCTTGCATGGGGACTTGCATGAAGAAATCTATATGGAACAACCTATTGGATTTATACAAACAGACTCCAGCCTTGTATGTCAGCTTAAGAAATCCCTTTATGGTCTCAAGCAAGCTCCTCGAGCTTGGTATGCCAAAATGGATAACTTTCTTTTAGAAAATGGTTTTTCTAGGTGTCATTCTGACAATACTGTCTACACCAAGAAAGTGGGCAAGTCTCTTATCATTCTTGTTCTTTATGTTGATGATCTTATCCTGACTGGTAGTGATCCCAACCTTATAAACCATGTGAAGTCTAGCCTTAAAAGGAAGTTTGAAATGACAGACTTAGGACACTTACATTATTTTCTCGGTCTTCAAGTCTTGCAATCCAAGGAAGGTATTTCCCTTTCTGAGTCCAAGTATGCCTGTGATATTCTACGCCATTTTCACATGGAAGACTGTAAGCCAACCCCTTCTCCCTTTCATTCTGGAGTCAAACTTTCAGTCACTTGTACTTCTCCTGAAGTTGATGCTACCTTATACCGTCAACTTGTAGGAAAACTTTTGTATCTAACCCATACTTGTCCTAACCTTTCCTTTGTCGTTGGCCTTGTTGCTCGGTTTATGCAAAACCCACGTGAAAGTCATTGGAAAGCAGCTAAAATAATACTTCGTTATGTTCGAGGTACAGTTCAGTTTGGGATTCATTACAGTGTCGAAGCATCTCCTCTATTGGTTGGTTTCACTGATTCCGATTGGGCTAGTGACCCTGACGATCGGAATTCTACTGCAGGTTATGTGTTCACTCTTGGTTCAAGACCTATTACATGGGTTTGCAAGAAACAAGGTGCTATTTCTCTTTCTTCAGCAGAAGCAGAGTATCGTGGTGCTGTAGAAGCTAGTAAGGAAGCCTTGTGGCTTCGTCAGATTCTGTCAGAGTTTGGCTTTCAGCAGCAGCATCCGACTACACTTTGGTGTGATAATCGAAGTGCCATTCAGCTATGCAAAGATCCAGTCCAACATCAGCGCAGCAAACACATTGAACTACACATGCACTTCATCAGAAATCTCATTCACGACCATGTTCTTGAAGTGCAATATTGTTCAACAAATGATCAAGTTGCAGACATCTTTACAAAGGCTCTCACAGAAGCGAAGTTCACTAAACTTCGATTTATGGTTGGAGTTCAGGAAGTTGTCACTAAGGGGGGATAGGCTCTAGTGCCTCCTTCCTTCTCCTATTGTGTCATATTTGGAAATCCTTCAATCCTATCCCAAGTTGTTCTTAAGGGGGGATGTTAGGATATTCCGACACATAGGAAATAGTTAAGTACAACTTGGTCTGATATAGAGTTAGGTATAGAGTTAGGTAAAGTGTGTTTCTTTACCTTGTATATTTTGTAACTTACAATCCGACTGTCACGATATGTAGTGATCCAACGGTTCATTCTCTCCTGGGTATTACTGACACTTGATCCGTGGCTTAACACCTGATTGGTCCATGATTTCTATTTAAAGCGCATGGAGGGTCATTTGTAGGGTAATCCGTCTATGAGAGAAGCATATGTAAATTTTCATTCTTTTATTAATAAATTGCCTGAAGTTGCCACGTTGGCTCAGGCTGTGGACTGTTTCCCTCTTTGAGGGTTTTAACCACGTCAAAATACTGGTGTATTGATCTGTGATCTATTTGTGAGCGGTGTCCTTTGGTGTTCTGTCTAAGGAACTTACCCTGTAAATTCCTACAATAAACTATGGGATCCCAAAGTGTACCCACACTCGTTCAAATAAGAGTTTAGCAGTGGCTTTTGTTGTGATATTCTTCTTGCAGGCCGCCATAATGGCCATCTTCGAGAACCTGTTGATGACCACCAAAACACAGTCATTTCCATGCTTAGTGGAAGGAAGGCCTGACATGTAATCCATGGAGATGGATTACCAAGGTTGACTAGGGGTAGGCAGCTGGGTATAGAGACCTTGCTTCTTGATGGTCGGTTTGGCAATGGCGCATGAAGTGCATGATCTAATGTACTTCCCGACATCTTGTCGAAGATTTGGCCAATAGAGATACTTCTCCAGTACTGCCACCGTTTTCTTGACCCCGAAATGCCCAGCAGCCCAACTATAGTGTGCTTCCAAAATCATCTTGGCATGCTCGCTTGAAGGAACACAAAGGTGACTCAGGTTGCATAACACGGCATCCTGGAGGTGAAAATCTAGAACATGATGACCCTCCAAGAGTGTCTGGTATGTGTGGTTGAATTCTAGGTCACTTTTGTAGAGAAGTGGCCAATCATAAGTCTCATGCCCACAAGAGTTGAGCGCGACGGTTAGCACCATGATCGGTGGTCAACTGATGCAATCTGCAACATTATTGGTGTTTCCCTTCTTATACTTGATATTCAAATGGAATTGTTGCAGGTATGTGGACCAATTCTGATGGCAATCATTCTACAATTTCCCTTGGGTCTATATGAACTGCAGGGGTTGGTGGTTTATGTGGATGACCGTTTCCTTCCCCAAAATTTAATGCTTCCATTTTCGGTAGGCCTGAACAATGGAATACATCTCTTTTTCATAAGTGGGATAGTTCTGGATTGTGTCTGAGAGTGTATCATTGTGATATGCCACTGGATGCCCATGTTGAGTAAGGACTGCCCTAATAGCAAAGTCAGAGGCATCTGTCTCGACCTCAAATGGTTGTTGCAAGTCTAGTAATGTGAGCATTGGTGCCGAGCAAAGGTTATCTTTCAACTCTGTGAATTCCTTTTGTTGAGATTCAGACCAAAATAATTTTTCTTTCTCTCCTCCCTTGGTGACTTAACTCAAGGGCCAAGTGATATAAGAAAATCTCAACATGAACCTATGGTAGAATTGGCAAGACCTAGAAAGCTACAAAGCTTTGTCAGACTGGTTGGATATGGCCAATCCCGAATGACTTGGATCTTGGCTGGATCCACATGCACCCCTTGTTCATCAATAATGTATCCCAAATACTCAACCTAGGTCGTGGAAAAAGTTCATTTCTCCAAATGGGCACATAACTTGTGTTGTCGCAGTGTTTGGAGAACATGTTTGATGTGGTGGACGTGCTCTTCCGAACTCTGGCTGAAGATTAGGATGTCATCCAAGTGTACCACTACAAAGGAGTTGTTGAATGGCTACAAGATATCATCCATTAGCCTCATGAAGGTTGTAGGAGCATTGTCAATCCGAAAGGCATAATCAACCATTCGAAAAGGCCCTCCTTGGCTTCGATTGCAGTCTTCCACACATCAGAGGGTTCGATTGGTACCTGGTGATATCCTACCTTCAAATCAATCTTGTTGAAATATTTTTTTTCCTTCACTTGGCCCAGGAGGTCAACAATCCATGGGATCAGGTACCTATTATGAACAATGATCTTGTTCAGCGCCCGATAGTCAATACAGAGTCTCCAAGTCCCATCCTTCTTCTGTTCCAACACGATCAGGCTCCCACATGGCAATGAACTCGGATAGATGTGACCTTTCTATAGCAGCTCCTGAATCTGCCTCTTGATTTCATCATTCTCCATAACAAAGCACCGATAGATTGGTCCATTGGGTAGCGGCACACCTGGGTTCATATCGATGTAGTGCTTGAACTCACAATGCGGAGGAATGCCTGTGGGGGAGGTGAAGATGTCCTCGCGCTCCTCCATGACCTTGTCCATCTATAGTTGTCGTGAGAAGGGGCCTTATGTGGAGGTCATGGCCACCGTCTTCTTCTTTCCTTGAGGGCATATCATCAGAAAAACAAATTTCTCGGTTTTGGAAATGATCTTACTACATTGTTTTGCAGTAACCAAAGAGAAGGTGGTAGGCGATGCTACCTCTGGTATCCTGTACAACTTATTTCCCAAAGTAACAATAACAGCACATGGCATTGATTCATACACACCATGTCACTTCCACAAGTATGGTTGTCCTAATAATCCATCACAAACTTCAAGGGGAGCAATGTCACACAATACCTTGCTTATGAAGGGCTTGATGTTGTATGGAAGGTGACACTGCTGGCTCATGTGAAGATCTCGTCCTTGGTGAAGCCACCCGATGGTGTATAGTTCTAGATGTGTTGTGGTCAATAAGCCCAGCTTCTTCACGACCTCTACCAAAATGAGGTTCTTTTTGCTCCCGCTTTCGACAATGAACTGTAGTGGGGAACCCTTTACCCACATCTGAGAGTGGAAGAGACGCTCCTCCTCCTCTGGATATTCATGTTCCTCCTTCTAGGTATTCATGGTGGCAATGGTGGCATTAGGCTCTGCATCGATAATCTGCTTCCCTTTGTCATTCCCCTTGTTGAGTTCTGACTTAGAGTCAGAACATGCATCTGATTCTGAAACCTTTAGCTCGGCCACCAGTGACTGCTTGGCCCAACACTCACTTGTGTTTTGAGTGGATATCTTATGGAACTCACACCACTTTCCAGTGTCCTTTTTCAGCTTTGCAACGTTTTTCTTTGCTTGTATCTTTGACGGGTTGTCTTGGGCCGCCTCGCCTTGGATTTTCCTTTTGTTCTATGGTTTGGGGGCACCTTTCCCTTGCTTCGGATTCATAGATCCAAAGTCTTGCTTCTTCTATTTAAAAAATTTCTCGACCTTGACAGCATATCGGTATGCCATGTCGAGCAAGGAGATGTTCAGGAATTCTATTTCTTTCTAGATGTACTTGTACAGGCAGCCACGATATTTGAGTACCAAATGCTGCTTCGAATCCTTGATACCCAACTTTGAGCGAAGGGTATGGAAAATATTGGTAAACTCTGGCATGTCTTGGTCCCTTCCCTGTCGTAGCATGGTCCACTTTATGTATTGATCCTCATAGGTTCTGACAGGGTAGTACTACTCCTTGATGGCATCCCGGAATGAATTCCAAGTGGGTGCGGTTGAAAATAGTGAGGTTGTACTTTCATCCTTATGCTCGCAGTAGGTTTCCCACTAGTCCTTGACGTGGGGGGCTGCTTTGAGAAGGGCGAAAATAATCTTTTCCTGACTGGAAAAATCATGAACGGAAAAATAACCCTCTATCAGATTTAACCATTTATCGACGACATTTGCATCTATCTGACCCTCGAATATGGGGATTTCAAAATTAACTTGTACCTTAAACGGTGTGGTGTTTCCAGAGTAGTTGTTAAAGGCCGATGCGTCACCCCTGGGTAGCCACTTAAGGATCTAGGAAAAGTTGTCCATCATTGCATTCCTTTGTCACTCGAGGGCTTCTTCAAGAAAGATTTTGATAGGATCTCCTGCCCCCTCATCTTTCTTTTCATCCGCCATGGGAGGTCGTCGGGATTTGCGAGGCTGGTCTTGCAAAGGTTCGACTAGTTCAAGCCCTAACTCCTTATATCCAGACCTCATTAGGGACATACAAAGAAAAAAAGATAAAAAAAAAAGCAGACCGCTCTGATACCACTGATCCAGATTTAAACAGGAACGCAACAAATTACAGAGATAACCATAAACACAAAGATGCAGTGGAAATAATACTTCATTTTATTAATGTAAAATACTGAAATATGCTTACAAATAGAAATGGAAATAAACTAGCTAGGGAGATGGTAGCTTATCTCTGAGAAGAGATGTGGTGGCTACATGCCTCTGAACTGTCTTACAATGAGGCTCACAGGCCTTTTTATTATTGAACAATAAGAGAAAACCCTAACCCGAGGAGATGTAACACCAAGATTCTCCACCCAGAACTATCATCCCTGAGTCCATTGATCACTCACAACCCTGGGCATATTTTGATGGATTAGCACAAGAAACATGATAACAACATAAACTTTGAAATGGGAACTGATGTTGTTACCCGTTTTGTAGAGATAGCAAAAAATTGACACGATTTTGAAAATGGGCAATGCAAAACACACATATTTTTTTTAGAGCATAGTTTTTGGCACTTTAAATAACCAATACGATTACCCGTTTCGTAGGGGTAGTAAAAACATGACCCGATTTTGAAAAGTGGTGATGGAGAATACGCTTCTTCTTTTTTTGGAGCATATTTTTGACATTTTAAATTTCCATTTGTATCAAATACAAATATTTGTTTTTAAATGTTAGTGATTTTCATGCTGATTTTGAAACGTGTTGATGCAGCGTACCTTTTTTTAGAGGACTTATTTTTCACACTTTAAAATTTATTATGTCCAATTTTTTTTTAAATTATGATTACTTAACAAATTTTCAAGTTGTTTTATTTTTCTTCTTTTAAATGTTGATTACTTAAAAAAAACAAATATAAAAATATATATATAAAAAGGCAAAAAAAATGTTAAAAAAAAAATTATTTCATAAACCATAAAAGAAATTGGAAAGAAAAAACAAACTTTAAAACATATATATATATATATATATAAGCAAAAATAGAAAAAATAAAAAATAACAAAAACTAGAAAAAATAAAAAACTAGTAAAATTAATATTAAAAACATTGAAAAAAAAACCCAAAAAAATCTGAAAACAAAAGAATTAAAATATTTTATTATAATTTATTTATTTATTTATGTAAAGAAAAAAATAAAAATAAAAAACTATATATATATATATAAATAAATTAAACAAATTTCTTTTTTATTTAAAAAAAAAAGAATTATTAAAAAATTTAAGAAAAATATTTAAACAAAAAAGTTTTTAAACAATTTTATTTTATTATTATTGTTTTAAATTATTAAAAAATTTAAACAATTTTTATTTTACTTAAAAAAAATTATTAAAAAATTTTGAAATTATTTTTTAAACTAATTTTTTATTAAAAAATAAAAATTACCGTCCTCATATATATATATATATATATATATATATATATATATAGATATAATTTGAGTTTATTTTTGCCTTTTTAGTTTTTTTTAAATGTTTTTAATATTAATTTTACCAGTTTTTTTTTTTGGTTAATTTTCTATTTTTTTCCTATTTTATATATATATATATATAATTTTGTTATTTTTTTTCAAATTCTTTTATGGTTTATGAGATTATTTTTTTATTTTTTTTAAACATTCTTTTTTTTTAATCTTTTTTATATATATTTTTTATATTTATTTTTTTTAAGTAATCAACATTTTAATCTTAATTTTAGTAGTTTTTAATTTTTTTTTGTTAATATTTTTTTTTTTTTTTTAAATCTAGTTTGTTTTTAATTTTTTTTTTTTTTTTTTTTTCTTAATGTTTTTTAAATTTTTCTATTTTTACCTACTTATTTTAATTTTGTTTCATTTTCCATATTTTTGCTTTTTGCTTTTTTTCCTTTTTTTTGCCAATTTTTTTTTTTATGGTTTACAATATATATATATATATTTTAAATACGTTTTTTTACTATTTATTTGTTTTAAATTTTTATTTGTATTTTTAGTTTTTTAATTTTTATCTTTTATAGGATAATTTTGTTTTTTTCTTTTACATTTTTATGATTGAATTTTTTATTTTTTTTTTATTAGTATATATTTTAATTTATGTTTTGTTTTTTTTTTAACCTTTTTTTTTGTGACTTTTCATTTTTTTAATTTTTTATTTTATTTTATGTTTTCATTATTTTTTTGAAATTTTAATGTTTTTTAGGGTCATGATAAAATATTTTACGCCATTATTTCGAAATGTTGAAATTTTACCCTTGAAAAAAAAGTGTTATCCCAGTATCAACACTTTTCGTTTTGAGGGTGTTTTTTGCACAAAATTTACCATTGAAAAAAAAAAGTGTGATTCGAACATCAACACTTCGTTTTGAGGGTGTTTTTTGGACAATTTTTGCACAAAAAAATTGGTTTTCACCGCCATTTTTAAAACATGTTGAAAATTTACCCTAGAAAAAATGTGTAATTCTAGCATCAACACTTTTCGTTTTCAGCACTATTTTTTATGTTTTTACGGGGTTTTTTGGCCAGAGTTCTTGTTTTGAGTTTATAGTTCATTGTTGAATTGAGGCTTCTGTGATCCATATCAAGTTTAAGAGAAGATCTTCGGCGAAAATCACAAGATAAATCATTTGTCGACACGTTTCGAATCAACCAGTGTGGTTCATCGTCAGGACAAGTTGAAGAAACAGATCCAGCTTAGCATGTTAAATAGTCTGAGCAGAGACTCCAACGGCTAAATCGACCAACGGCTAATTTTTACCTACGGACCCAGGTCAAATTACTATTCATTAATTTAATATTATTATTATTTTAATATTAATACAAAAAATATTTTTTAAAAATTAATTAATTTATTAGTTTATATATATATATATATATATATAAGTTATTATATTAGGTTATTAATAAAATTTAGGATTCAAAATAGGTTAGTTTAAGAAGATAATTCACTTATTTATTTAAATTATTCACTAATTAATTTTAATATATATATATATATATTAAAATCATACCGTTAAGGTTAAAAATATCAATAAATTAAATTAAATGGTTAGTAAGAAAAGGTAATTTAATTAATTAAATTAAATTATTTGTTAATATATATTAATAATATAAGTAATTCTTTGTTTAATTAAGTTATTTATTAAATATAATTAATATTATATTAGTAAAATAGTCTTGATATTAATATATTATTAATATTAGTAGTCAAAATGTTATTATTATTATTATTTATGGAAATAAGTTAAACTAGGTAAGATATATTACCTAATTTAATTTATCTATATATCTTACCTAATTTAACTTATTTAGGTAAAATATATAGATAAATTAAATTAGGTAATATATCTTACCTAATTTAATTTATTTCCATAAATAATAATAATAATATTTTGACTACTAATATTATTAATATATTAATATCAAGACTATTTTACTAATATAATATTAATTATATTTAATAAATAACTTAATTAAATAAAAAAAATTACTTATATTATTAATATATATTAACAAATAATTTAATTAAATTACCTTTTCTTACTAACCATTTAAATTATTTTATTGATATTTTTAACCTTAACGGTATGATTTTAATTGAAATATCTATATATATATATATAAACATTAATTAGTGAATAATTTAAATAAATAAGTGAATTATCTTCTTAAACTAACCTATTTTGAATCCTAACTTTTATTAATAACCTAATATTATAACTTATATATATATATATATATATATATATATATATATATATATATATATATATATATATTAACTAATAAATTAATTATTTTTTAAAAATATTTTTTGTATTAATATTAAAATAATAATAATATTAAATTAATGAATAGTAATTTGACCTGGGTCCGTAGGTCAAAATTAGTCGTTGGTCGATTTAGTCGTTGGAGTCTCTGCTCAGACTATTTAACATGCTAAGCTGGATCTGTTTCTTCAACTTGTCCTGACGATGAACCACACCGGTTGGTTCGAAACGCGTCGACAAATGATTTATCTTGTTATTTTCGCCGAAGATCTTCTCTTAAACTTTATAGTTCATGTTTCAAAGATTACATTGTTGGATGTGGAGGTGGGGCAACACTATATATATTACATATTCACATTTCTATCATATTCAAATGGGACTTGGTAATGGCACAGACAACTTTGTAGAGCTCATCACTACCAAAAACCTCATACAATTTGCAATTGAAAAGAACTGTCATAATCTACAAGTTTTTGGTGACTTAAAAATTGCCTGCAACTAGATTAATAAAACATCAGCATGTCATGCATTCACATTGCAACATATATTGGATGAGGTGCATAGATACATCACATATTTTGACAATTTTGCTTGTCACCATATCTACAGGGAACAGAACACACTTGCTGACAAACTTTCCAAAACCGCAACGATCAGGCCATGCAACCTCTGGATGATCCAGGAGCAGTTGGAAGGAGAACAGTACCAGTACTACCACCGTCCATACGTGGACCATGCATATCAAGCTCAACAGGAGCCTGAAATCATTTGATAATTGAATGTTTATTTATGTTTATATTTATTATGCTTATACACAATCAACACATGTTTTCAGGAGTACTCTCTATGTAGAGTAAAAAATTTTGAAGTATATTTATACAACACTTTATTTAAAGACTGTCTCCCTACATGGAGCACATATTTTTAGTTCTTAAATTTTTGACTGGCACATAGCCACTAAATTTGCATATGCTGATAGCATCTACCGCATGTAATTTTCCTTTCTTAATGAAAATTATGATTTTTCCAAGGGGAAAAACAATAATAATGTAAGGGAAAAATAATAAAAATAGTGGGATTCTATGGGGCACAACAATAAAGATATTGGGGCTACATTAGTATTATAGGGACCTAACATCCATTAACAAAAACATGCATTTTAGCATGTAGACAATCAACAATCTCAATTAGTCAAATATCCAAGATTGCGCCAAACAATGGAACCCACACAGTATAGTAGTTAATTGTGCACAACAAACATTTATACAAAGCTTATGTAAATATATTTGCATCTAAAGAAAGTATCACAACCATAGGAACTTCAATCCCTCATAATAATGAGAACATTCACATAACCATTTCATTATAACAACTAGGAATAGCTCATTCCTCCATCATGCTGTGTCATAAACCATAACAATATCATTTACCATCTACAATGCAATATATGTACAGATGAATATACTTTTTTGATTAACTTATATGAATAGCAACCAACCATGGGCCAGCTACACCACAATCTCTCTTGTAGTTGACCACCCTTGAGTTGTATTCATAAATTGAGGAGTTAAGTGCTCAACAAAATTTACATCAACACAAGTCAACCAGATCACATGGGAATCTAGAAGACACAGTGTCTGCACCTGATGCCTAGGATTCAATAACACATAGTGTCTCCACCCAATCAAACACTATAGGAATCTAGAGCCCATGGTGTCTCCACCTGATTGACACTGCAATAATCCAAAGCCTATAGGGTCTCCACATGTTATCTTGTAGGAATTCAGAGAACTCCATACCTCATCTTGTTAGGCTCCATGGTAATCCAAATCACACATTCATGGTCTCCACATTTAAAACACCATGACAAGTGCCCAAGTGCACAACGTCTCGACGTGATAATAGGAATCCAAAGCACACCATGACTCTACCTTCTCAACATGAAAATATTATCTCTAAACCACACTCCTTAGTGTGCTTCATGAGTATGTGCATACACTAAGATTTCATGCCTTTTCTTTAGCAAGTTCTCTAGAAATTTCCCCTTATGCATCTGAGCATGTCCACCTTCTTTGTATGCCCCATGTAACAACCCTGATTTAAAATATACAAATAATTACATCAATTTATATGATTAATAATCAACACACAATTATTCTACTATTTAACTTAGAATTTTCAAAAAACAAGAGTAGAGACGACTTACCTGAATTGACGATATTCCTTACTTGTGTTTTTCGAGTTGAAAGCTCTTTGAATTTTTCTAACCACAACAAAGATTTTAGGGATGACTCCCCACTCAATCATAGGCTCAGTTGCACATAATCTTTCTACAATTGACCACCCCCGAGCCCTCAATCAATGTACTACTATCAGGGAATTCTTTGTCTCACAACACCTTTCTCCCAAGAGAATGGATGAATCTCATCTTCCTCATTTTCCATTAAAAAGACCAAAAAATGGAAAGGAATCTGCATGCACACATTCCATGTGTCAACATGCCAACTTTTGTTTCTTTGTTTTAAGTTTTACTTAATTTAACTATTTCTTATTTTATTCCTTTTTACTTTTTGTTAACTTTACTTATTCTTACTATTTTTATAGTTTACTTTTATTTATATTTATTTAGAACTTCATTTTATTATTTCTATTTTATTTATTTATTATTACTATATTCTCTTCATTATTAATTATTCGTTTACTATTATTATCTTCTCTTTATTGTTTACTATTTATTTACTACTACTATTTTTTCTTTATTGTTTATTATTTATTTACTTATATTTTAATATTATTTATTTATTTATTATTATTATTAGGGAGTATTACATACTCCCCCTCTTTAAGGAACTTCGTCTCGAAGTTAAATTGAATCATTTAACATTTTATTTTATTTAGTTATTTATTACTTCACATTTTTCCCACACCCTATACTGAACTAATATAACCAGCAAACATCGAAAGTTTCCACAACACCCAGGAAATACTAAGGAATCTATCATTTTTCACACTTTCAGAACCAGGCATAAGCCTCATCGGTCTACACCGTAGCCCATGGTCGGCCCCAAGGCTTAGATCTCATCTACCCCAAGGCAGACATCTAATCTCAGTACTCAATGAATTTGGACATCTCACAAGGATGACCCACTCCCTCCACACTCACTAAGGTGCACAGCCCCAGGCATTGAATTCCTTACACCCCCACCAGATTTCAGCATCCCAATCCAATATCAGGCACTTGGACTACAATATCAGGCACTTTGCCTCCCCAATATGGTCCCATAGCCCCTCAAGAGTTATCCATCAAGAGCTATACAAGACAAAGGAACCACTGACATATCTAGTGTTGATTGAATTTGTCCCCATCCCATATGGTGTTACATATTCTCCTTCGCAGGTATGGGATCCCCAGAGATCATCAAATGAAACTTCATCCCAATATTATACTCAACGACCCTATTTGACATAACAGTTATGTTAGGTCCCTTTAATACTACTAATTCCCCCATTACTATTTTCATTGTATCCATTATTCTTATTATTATGCCCCTATTGTCCCCATATTGTTATTAGTGTGCCCCATAGAAACCAACTATTGTTATTTTTGTGCCCTTATGTTATTAGTATTAGGTCGGCTTGATTATATTGTGACCCCTTAGACTCCTATATATAGAAGGGAGGTTTAGTCATTTGTATCATCCAATAATTGTCCATTTGTGTAATGTAAAGAAGGTTTCCCCCTCGAAGAGGCTGAATTCTAAGGTGTTGATCTATCTTTTCTATCTTTTTGTGAGCTAGTTTCCTAACATTCGGTATTAGAGCTTTGGATTCTAGGGTTTCGCTGCTCCATACAAGTCATCTTGGCATTTTCGCTATAACTTGTTTTCTATGATGTTTCAGAAGCTAAAAACAAAACCCATTTGAGCCAAAATCATTATGAACTTCGGGTCGAAATTTCAGAACTTGTCTCACTATATTTTCAGATATATGATCTGAGGAAGTTACGATTTTTGTAGACTCACGAATTACATTCCAAACAAGTGACATGGGGAAACTTATCATAACTTTTGTTTTGAGCATCAGATTGAAATTTCGTAAGAAGTTTTAGAAAGAGGACAACCTGTAGTTTTCTTTATATCAATTTTAGGTACTAAGGTCGAAACAGTGACATGTGGCACCTTGTACAAGTTCGCTCTACTGAACTAGTCTATAATCAGGTCACCGTGGGAGATTTTGCATAACTTTTCCTTGGAGAATCCAATATTGATCAAACTTGTGGAGTTAGAAAGAGGACTCAAAGGGCTATGGTGGGACATGATTTTAGATATTCGAATTCCGCAGTTACATAGATACAATAGATTCAATATCGAGCTCTTACAAAGTGAAGAAAAGGTGTGTAGTTTTTTTAAAATTTTGCATAAAATTGGTTTGAAAGAATTCAAAGGAAATAGTGAAGAATTATTAGCATTGATTGATGCCTTAAAGAAATAAAATGGAAACACCTAGTAAGAAACCTGAAAGCTCTAGCATGACTCATGAAGAAGAGGAAGAAAGGCAACATGATATATCAAAATTACAAGACCAAGTACAACAAATTTCACTCTCACAAAAGGTAACTGAAGCCAAGATGAATGGCGTGGAAGCTAATATGAATGGAATGTAATTTAAGATGCATAGCATGGATGCTAATATGAATGGCATGGACACTAAGATTGAAGAATTGAAAATAAATTTGAATAAGTTACTACAAGAAATGGTCACTGATGGTGAAAGGGTAGTAAAGGAAACTCATGATGAGAACAAAATAAATGTTAATCATGATTTCATAGACTCTAATGTTGGATTGAATACCCACCGTGTTCCAAAAATTGATATGAGGAAGTTTGATGGCAAGGATCCCAGAACATGGATACTACAGATGGAGCAATTTTCTGATCTCCATAATGTGCAAAACACACAAAAGGTATGTATTGCAACTTTATATTTGGAACCAAATCAATTTGTATGGTATCGATGGCTTTGCTCTTGTAAACAAATTGTCACTTGGGAAATTTTTATGGAAGAAATGATAGCACATTATTAGGATACAAAAAGAAACACCTTTTTTAGCCAATTGATAAATCTCAAACAAAAGGGTTCAATGATGGAGCACATTGAGGACTTCCAAAAATTAAACATAAAGGTAAAAAATATTCCAGAGGAGCATAGGATTTGTGTGTTCATAGGTACTTTAAAGGATAATATCCAACATGAGTTTTACCTTTGGGAACCTGATTCATTAGAGAAGGCATTTAAGTTAGCAAGAAAAATGGAAAGCAAAATTATGCCAACCAGGAAACCTACCACTCACAACTATAAAGGTGGAAGTGTTGTTGCCCCTAGCATTACACAACCTACAAGGTTGACACCACAACAATTGGAAGAAAAAAGAGAAAAAGGGCTTTGTTACAGCTGCGGCAGCAAATACACTAAAGGTCATAAGTGTGCTGAGAAGAAATTATTCTACATAGATTCTTAAGAGGAGGAAGAAAAGGAACAAGAAATGTCAAGAGAAGAGGATATACTCCAAGAACAAACCCTAGATGAAGAAGAAATGAATCCCACCATATCTTGTAATGTATTGGCTGGAATTAATTCTCCTCAAACTATCAAGATAGAAGGACATATCAAGAAGAAAAAGGTAATAGTGTTGATTGATTCGGGAAGTATTCATAATTTTATTCATTGTAAGATAGCCAAGGGATTGAATTGCTTCTTATATCCAACACCAGAGTGTCAATTGATGGTTTCAAGTGTAGCAACCATAAATTTCTCTGAAAAGTGCCATAATATCAAGCTATCCATGGGAGAATATGTATTGAATAGCCGAATGCTTTCTATTCCAATGGGTGGTGCTGATGTTGTACTAGGAGTCCAATGGCTACAATCCTTGGGTACAATAGCTTTAAATTTTCAAGAAATTTTCATGAAATTTTGTGCGGAAGGAAAGAAAGTTGAATTAAGGGGTATTGCAGGGAAATGGAGAAAGATGATCAGCTCTAACGATATGACAGAGCTTCTAAAGAAGGAACAATGAGTCGTAATTAAACAATTATGTTCACTAGAGTTTCCCACATAGAAATCGTCTGTTTCTCCATATCTCCAAAAATTATTGGACAATCATTCCAAGGTATTTGAGACTCCCAAAGGCCTCCAACCTATTCGTGATCATGATCATGTTATTCAGTTGATTCCAGGAAGTGTTCCTCCAAACATCAAGTTGTACAGATATCCCTATGCCCAAAAGAGTGAAATTGAACGTATGGTTGTAGAAATGCTAGAGGCTGGTATAATTCAACCTAGTCAAAGTTTTTTCTCTGCTCCAGTAGTATTGGTGCACAAGAAGGATGGATCATGGCACGTGTGTCTGGATTATAGGGAGCTCAACAATCTCACTATTAAAGATAAATTTCCCATTCCTATCATTGATGAATTATTGGATGAATTGAATGGATCAATTTACTTCCCAAAATTGGACCTTCGTTCAGGATATCATCAAATCAGAATGAAGACTGAAGACATTCCAAAACCAGCATTTAGAACTCATGAGGGTCATTATGAATTTTTGGTCATGCCTTTTGGCCTTACCAATGCACCTTCTACATTTCAAGGTTTGATGAATTCCATTTTCAAACCCTTAGAAAACTTGTGTTAGTATTTTTTGGTGATATACTAATCTACAACAAGTCTTGGAAGGATCACGTTGAACATGTTGATAAGGTGCTCAAAATATTGAAGGAGAAACAATTATATGCAAAAAGCTCCAAATCTTTCTTTGGAGTACAAAAGGTGGAATATCTGGGTCATATTGTATCTCATGAAGGTGTTAAGGTAGACCTTGTTAAAATTAAATCCATTAAGGAATGGAAAATCCCCACATCCATAAAGCATCTGCAAGGATTTCTCGGGTTAACAGGGTATTATCGCAAGTTTGGTAACAATTCTGGGAGAATAGCAGCACCTCTAACAACATTATTGAAGAAAGATGAATTTTCATGGACTCCAAAAGAAACAAAGGCCTTCGAACATCTTAAAGAGGCAATGTGCCAAGCACCGATCTTAGCTATGTCAAACTTCACAAAAACCTTTATTGTGGAATGTGATGCTTCAGGAAATGCAATTGGTGTTGTTTTAATGCAAGATGAAAGACCCATTTCTTTTGAAATTCATCTATTCAAAGGAAAGTATTTACACAAAGCTATTTATGAGAATGAAATGTTGGAAATACTACATGCACTTAAGAAATGGTGACCTTACCTAATGGGAAGACACTTCAAGGTAAAAACGGATCATGATAGTCGTAAATACTTTTTAGAACAAAGATTATCCTCTGAGGAGCAACAAAAATGGGTCACAAAGATGTTGGGTTATGACTTTGAAAACATCTAAAATAAAGAGAAGCAAAATGTTGTGGCAGATGCACTCTCAAGAAAGGATGAGGATGTGGAAGCATTGTTGTGCGCCATTTCTATTATCCAACCAGATTGGATAAACGAAGCAAGGGATGAGTGGAAGAATGACGAAGAAGTGTGGGAACTCATTCAAAAGTTACAACAAGATCCCAGTACATCTGATACATTTAGCTAGAAAACTGATTCATTATGGTACAAAGATCACTTATACCTATGTAAGAATTCCCAACTCAAACAAAAGATTCTTATGGAATTGCACACTTCTCCCTTAGGAGGGCACTCGGGATTTTTAAAAACTTACCACAATGTTAAGAAGGAATTTTTTTGGGATGGCCTTAAATCGGATATTCGAATTTTTTTGGCGGAATGTTTGATTTGCCAATAAAATAAAGTTGAAACAATTAAGACCCCAGGTCTATTAAAACCTTTATCCATTCCAAGCCAACATTGGGAGGAGGTTTCAATGGATTTTATCACAGGTTTACCCAAGTCTGAAGGAAAGTGTGTCATCATGGTGGTAGTTGATAGACTTACCAAGTATGCACACTTTTGTGCATTATCGCATCCCTTTAAAGCCAGTACAGTTTCTACTGCATTTATGGAAACAATTCAAAAGCTACATGGAAAACCAAGGATTATTGTAAGCGACAAAGATTGCATTTTCACTAGAAATCTTTGGACAAAACTATTTTCTTGTCTCAGTACTTTGTTAGCTCATAGCTCATTTTATCATCCTCCATCTGATGGGAAAACTAAGATAGTAAGCAAATGTTTGGAAGGATATCTTTGTTGATTTGTATCTGATAAATAGACACAATGGGTCAAATGGTTGCCTCTGGCTGAATGGTGGTATAACACTTCCTTCCATACTACAGCAAAAATGACCCCATTTATGGCACTTTATGGATATCATCCACCATCCATCACATCATTTTTAAGAGAAAAATCTAAGGTTCAAGTAATGGAACATTACATCAAGCATCAACAACAAGTTCTCCAACTCTTAAAGGATAACCCCATGTTGGTGCAGAATAGAATGAAACAACAGGCAGATCAACATCACAACGAAAGAAGTTTTGATGTAGGTGACTGGGTATTCCTATGGCTACAACCATATAAACAAATGTCCCTCAAGCAAGCTAAGAAGGATAATAAATTATCACCAAAGTATTATGGTCTGTACAAGGTGTTGCAAAATTAGTACTATGGCATACAAATTGGAGCTTCTTGTAGCTTCCCAAGTGCACCCAGTTTTCCATGTTTCATGTTTAAAGAAGGTTATAGGTGACAAGCTCCCAGTTCAAACAATATTGTCAGAACTTCACGAGGAAGGAAAAATCATATTGGAACCGGAAGCAGTCACAGAAACAAGAACTCGACAGCTACGAAATCAATCAATTTCGGAGTATCTCATCAAGTGGAAGAACTTATCTGCTGAATATTCCACATGGGAGGATGAGAATTTTATACAGAAGCATATAGAACTACTCAAGCGTTGAGGACAACGCTTTTCGGAAGGAGAGGGGCATGTTAGGTCCCTATAATACTAGTGATTCCCCCATTACTATTATCATTGTATCCCTTATTGTTATTATTGTGCCCCTATTGTCCCTGTATTGTTATTAATGTGCCCCATAAAACACACTATTGTTATTGTTTTTCCCTTATGTTATTACTGTTAGGTTGGATTGATTATATTGTGACCCCTTAGACTCCTATATAGAGAAGGGAGGTTTAGTCATTTGTATCATCCAAGAATTGTTCATTTGTGTAATGTAAAGGAGGTTGCCCCCTCGAAGACGCTGAATTTTAAGGCGTTGATCTATCTTTTCTATCTTTTTGTGACTTGGTTTCCTAACAAGAGTTATCCATCAAGAGCTATACAAGACAAAGGAACCACTGACATATGTAGTGTTTATTGAATTTTTCCCCATCCCATATGGTGTTACATATTCTCCCTCACAGGTATGGGATCCCCCGAGATCATCAAATAAATCAGACCTATCAACCCATTTGTGGATTTCCTGTCAATCACCACATCTCAACATACATCCAATGCATTAGCTATAACATTGTAGTATCATATAAAATAATATACATGCTAAGTATTGCATGTCATCATGAGAACATAACATCATTGTTATCACAAAATTTTGCATGTCATAAATATACATACAATTACCACCTGCTTCACATCATAATAACCTCTTGAGTTATACCATCAACATTCAACATTAAAGACATATCATCACATAATAAATGAACCACATGTCAGCATACCTCAACATAACATCATAATCCCCATGCATATTATATTCATCATAAGCATACAACATCATTATCGTAACAACCATATAAATAAGAACTACATGTGCATCATTATCCTCATACCATCATATCATGAAACCTCATCCCAATATTATACTCAACGACCCTATTTGACATAACAGTTAACTAAAATCATATTGTATGATTTAGATGTATCAATAAAATTTAAACAATAATACATGGCGTAGATGCTCCATAACAGTATCTATCTTAGCTAAGTTATGCACTTTTATCTAGATCACCACACAATTTAATCAAATAGATAAGGAAAAACATTAAAATTAGCATCTGCATCTTCCCAAGGAGTTGGCCCTGGGCTATATTGGTCCCACTGTACCTTGACTTGCTCAAACTCATGATTCCTGAGTTGACGAACCCAGTGGTCCAGTATAAAAAATGGTTCGACTTGAAGGATTCCCTCCTCAGAAACTTGTAATTTCTCAAATTTCAACACATGGGATGGGTCAGGTACATATTTTTTGTAACAACCTTAGTCAAGAATCCATGTAATAAAGTTAATAAAGGAAAAATAATAACCATGGTAATGGGACACGTATTCCAATCTTAATGCTGGGAAAAACATCCTAGTGTGGGTGTTCATTTGGTTTATTATGGCTAAGGGAAATTGGCAAAGGCAATGGCTAAGGCTTTGGAAAGGCATGAGACATTTATTGGCATTTTATTTATGAAAACAATGGAAATTAGGAGAAAAGGGAGGTGAAATGATCCAGGTGGATATTGGTGGCCACTCATCTATTCCACTTGGACCCCCACGATTGTTTCTTTCAGTTTTTCATTTTCCTTATTTATAGAACAATTTACTATTTTTGGCAGTTTTTCGAGTCCTGAACTTCCGGAGCCATTTTGAGGCCCTAAACAACTTTTCTTTGGGAAAACTAGGACCAACATGGGTGTAAAATTGATGTTGGTCATTCAAAAGTTGTAGTCCTTGAATAGATCTTTCTAACGAGGTATTTTGCGCGTCAAACAGAGATGAGATGACAAAGTTACTTCCTAGGGAAGTTGATGTACCAATTTACCCAAATGGGGCCCATAGTTTGGTGTTTCATCTCCTAGGGTTAGGTTTTTGGATGTTTAGGGTTTTCCATTGTTTCCTAATAATGAATAGGCCTTTGAGCCTCATTGTAACACATTTTAGAGGCATGCATCCACCACATCTCTTCTCAGAGATAAGCAACCATCACTCAAACTAGTCTTATTTCCATTCTGTTTGTAAGCATATTTCAGTATTTTATAGTAATGAAATGAAGTGTTATTTTTACTACATCTTTGTATTTATGGTTATATCTGTAATTTTTTGCGTTCCTGTTTAAATCCGGATCATGAAAGGTCACAAGTTGCATGTGAGGAGGAAAATGAAGGAAAATAATGGAAAATTAAAGAAAATAGAGGCCTCATTAATAAAAAGGCTTCTAAGGAATCGTTTGCAGAATTTTGTCAGTTCAATTTTGCAGATCTCGTTTTCTACTCTCTCTCTCATATGATTTTAAACTTAGATTTTTCTTGGAGCACTCTTGGAGAAGCGTGGCATACTTGGGATTTGGAGCAAAAAGACAAAGTAAAGGCAAGAAAGCGCAAGAGGGCATCAGGATCAACAACTACAACGAATTTTGCTTGCAGGTACTGAGTTGAATGTATGATCTTATTGCTAGATTTGGCATACATGGCATATACATATGGTTATTTGGTTATGATATGTCATTGGAATGGAGAATTTCCTGGATTGATAGTGGTTTTTCCTATCATAGCCATTTCCTAGATAGTCGTGACGTAGTGGGTTTTACTTTTGTTTTCTAGTTGGTTATCATATTCTTTTGGTTGTGGGTTGAGTTATTAGTCCCTGGAGCCCTAGCTAGAAAAACGTTATCGAGCCCTGTAACAGCATGGGTGGAGTTACTAGTCTTGGATCCTTGGTTGGAAAACCACTCTGGAGCACTTGCTGGGTTGAATTACTAGTCCTGGAGCCTTGGTTAGACAAATGCTCTAGAGCCCGACAGTAGTTGTGAGTTGAGTTACTAGTATTGGAATCCTTGGTTGGAATAAATGCTCTAGAGTCCTGGAAAACTTGGGTACATACCAATCTGGTGATGGTTAGTGATGTCCGACCATGAAGTGGAATCACTAGTTGAGGGTTGAGGTGGTTTGGCCTCTGGAAGCCATGGATTGGTTTTGTTGGATGTGTTCCATGAGATCCCACATTCATGCTTGGAATATGGCATGGGGGTGACTAGCTGAAAGAGAGATTTGGTTCAACCTAGTCTATGGTCAGGTGGTTCATGGAAGACCCATACCTGGTTACATTTTGCATATGTTAATAAGATATTATTTCCTCTTATATCTGATGGGTAAATATACTTGTTTATATGTCATTTTTATGGATGTTATATCCTTGTTATTTATGTTGGTTATATGTTGGTTATGAGCATGTTTTATGACAGTGATGATGTATGGCTCTCATCATGTTTTGATTTGTAAATGAATGAACAATGAATATATGACCTAATAGATGATAATGCAGCTAATTTGATAAGGCATCAATGCTTCTTAGCGATTCTCAGATAAGTATGAGACCCATATGCTCAGATTTGTTGTTATGACCTGTAGAATGCATATTTATGACATGTTTGACGAAATTCTTGTCATGGCTAGTAGGGGTCCAATCAAGTCATTGATCAAGTATTTGCATTAGTATTATTGTTTTGATGTTATTTTTCATTCTAAAAGTTTCATGGAGTTCTGGGCAGTGGACTGAGTCCTGGCCCTGAAAAAGTGGCAGAAAATTAGGGGTCACAGGCTCAGAACTAGCTAAAAAATACCCTAGTCAATTGCATGCCCTTGCTGTAAGAGAGACTAGAGACTCCCAGTCACATCGATTCCCATGTCGTGGGAATGACTAAGGTTCTAGGTTAGTGAAATGCTAAGCTGGCTAAAGGATTGATCACGTGGAAGGGTTGGTTGGCTCCTGTGGGTTTTGTAACATGTGTAGAAAGTCATATTGGTTGTGTTGTGTGGGTTCCCCTTTCTTAAATGTACATGGATATTTGAATCATATCATAGTAGCCTCTTGTCACATATTTACCCCAGCAGACCGGTTTACTTGGGTAAATGTGGGAGGAATGGGTTACAGAGTGGCATTAGAACATGGTTCACCCCTTGGACTGGATGGGCATTATTTTGGTCATGCATTCATGTCAGTTGCATATATGTGTTCATTATGCTTATGGTTTATGTGCTTTTTTTATATGCATGGTGTTGGTCATGGTTGCATTGGTGCCTCCATGTGAAAGTTGATGGTGTTGTTGTGGAATGTGTCATCATGAATGTATGATTGGTTGTGCATTGTTTATGCATGTCAGTGTTTACATGTTGTTAAGCATACATTGATATGGTTGTAGTTTTCATGCAAGAGGTCATGATGTGTGGTTGATATGGTCATGTGTTGATGACTGGATAATGGTTGAAATGATGATTATATGTTGACTTGATTATGTTTATCTATGTATATTGCTAATCTGGTTGGTCTTGCAGAGGACATATCCACCCTGAACTATACTAAGGTAGGTTGGTTTGTTTATGATTTGGTTTAGCTGACATAATATACCTCACAGGAAGAAAACAACAAAGATGACTAGCAAGATGGTAGACTATAGTTCCCAAGACTCTCCCTATGGATCAGATGAGCAACGTGGTGTTGGGAATTTTTTTGACTTAGAAGACACATTGAGAAGTTTGAAGGTAGAAATAAGAATTTGTAAAGAAGATAATGACATAATCATTCAGGCACACGAGAAAGAAGCAAAAGTCAATGCAGTAATTCTTCAGAGTTTGTCAGAATTACAGAAACAGGGACCACTTCAGATCAGCCATGGACAAGAGGATAGGACAAAAGGGGCATAAGGTAGTAGATCTCATAGTGGGCACAAGTCAGATAGAGATGACATGATTAGATATGGCAGGTTCTTAGACACTCCACATAGGAGAGGTGATGGACAAAGGTACTATTCTAGTTCTGGTTCTAATAGGTATCATGATCATCGTCGTTATCATCCTTATAGGAGGAGTGACAGGGGATATTTTCCAGATGAGTTCAAGAAAGCATAGCCACCTACATTCGATGGGGAAATGAAGAAGTCACAGGATGTAGAAGCATAGTTACTTGGTATAAATAAGTTATTCAGGTTGCATGATTACTCAAAAAACATGAAGGCCATAATAGCAACATTCAGTCTTAAAGGTAAAGCAGATATCTGGTGGGAAGATGTAAATAATGTCAGAGGTATTTATGAAGAGGATTTGACTTGGAATGAGTTTGAGAGACTATTAAGGAAGAAGAATCTATCAGAGAGATACAATGACAATAGGGAAAAAGATTTATATGGTTGAAGATGGGATCTATGACTGATGAGGAATACACTAGCAAATTCCTAGAGTTATTAAGGTATGTGCCTTACCTCAAGGAGGAGAAGGCCAAGATCCAATGATTCATCAGTGGTTCGTCGGTAGCATTCAAGGACAGGATTGAATTTTATGAGCCCAGATCATTGGAGGAGGTCATCTGAAAGCTAAATCATTGTTTTGAGAAATCAAAGCGCAAATCTGAGACTAAGTTGGACTAGAAGGGTAATGATAAGAATAAAGTAAAATCGGACAAGATGTGAACAAGACATCTGGACACAGGTAACAAAGAGAATGCAGTGCCACCTAAGAAGTTCAATGCATCTGAAAGAGGACAGGGATTTTGGTTTCAGCAAAACAAGGGTGATTATAGGAGGCCCATATGTTGTTGGACTTGTGGAGGAGAGCATTGCAGGAGAGATTACCCACAACATCAGTGTGGTAGACTGCAAATATACAGTTTGCAAGAGGCACAGATAGTGCGGGATGTTGGACAAAGTGTTCCATAGATCTATGCAGCAATGGAGAATAGGCAGGCAGATCACCAGGAGTCTATTATCGAGATATATAGTAAACTTTGTGATCAAGTTGTGTCTATTTTGATTGACCCTAGATATAATTATAGTTATGTTAACCTTGACCTGGTGCATGAGTATGGTTTGAATCAATAAGTGCATGCAAAATCTTGGTAAGTGAAGTTGGCTACAGGTACAAATAAGAGATTGCATCACTTGGTAAGAGCTTGTTCATTTGAGTTGAATGGTATGCCTACATCAGCGGATTTGAATGTATTATCATTGGGATCATATGGTATGTTGTTGGGCATGGACCAGTTGTAACTTCATAGGAATAAAGTGGATTGTTATGACAAATCCATTGAGTGCTTGGATGACAATGGAGAACAAAGAGTCTTATAGGGTAAGAATAATTAAACATCAGTTAGAATGGTGACAACTATGTAGTCCAAGTGTAGTCGCAAAAAATGGTGTGTGTTATTTGCAGTGCATATTTCTAGTGATAAAGGTAAGGATGTTGAGGATGCAGAGGTATTGAGTAAGTACCCGATCTTACAACAGTTTCAGGATGTATTTCCCATAGATATTTAACATTTTCCACCTCACAAGGAAGTAGAATTTTCTATTGAGTTGGTACTAGGGTAGCAACAGCATCAAAGGCACCTTACAGGATCCACACACCAGAGTTGGTGGATTTTAAGTTGCAGTTGAAGGAAATGCTTGACAAGCGATACATTAGGTCAAGTGTATTGCCTTGGGGTGCACCAGTGTTGTTTGTGAAGAAGAAGGATGGTACTCTCAGGTTATGCATTGATTATAGGCAGTTGAACAAGGTGACCATCAATAATAGGTATCTTTTGTCGAGGATTTTTGACTTGTTTGATCAGTTGAAGGGAGAAGCAGTGTTCTCGAAGATTGATCTGAGATCAGGATATCATCAGGTACACATTAAAGAAGAGGACATCTACAAGACTTATTTTTGAACCAGTTATGAGCATTATGAGTTTGTTGTAGTTCCATTTGGTTTGACTAATGCTCCAACTACTTTTATGTGCTTGATGAATAGTGTGTTGTGTCCTTATCTGGACAAGTTTGTTATTGTATTCATTGATGATATATTGGTATATTCTAAAAATGAGGAAGAACATGTCGAACACTTAGCAGCAGTATTAATATTGTTGAGAGAGAATCAGTTGTATGCTAAGCTTAGTAAATGCAGTTTCTTTTAAGCATAGGTACACTGCTGGGGAATGTGGTTTCCAAGGAAGGCATAGTAGTGGATCTAGAGAAGATAAGGGCTATCAATGAATGGGAAACTCCTAGAAATATGGATGAGGTAAGATTTTTCATAGGGTTAGCAGGTTATTATAGGAGGTTCATCAAGAACTTCTCTCACATTTCTTATCCTATTACATTGTTGCAAATAAAAGGTAATAAATTTGAATGGACAGAGGAATGTGTAGCTAGTTTTGAGGAGTTAAAGAAGTTGTTGACAAATGCTCCAATTCTAAATATTGCAGATCCAGATAAAGAGTTTGTGGTATGTACAGATGCTTTCAAGCTAGGGCTTGGTGGAGTCCTTATGCAGGAAGGATAGGTAGTGTGCTATGAATCAAGGAAATTGAATGAGCATGAGTAGAATTATCCAACACGTGATCTTGAGTTGGCAGTGATCATCCATGCTTTGAACATGTGGAGTCACTATTTTCTTGGCAGGAGGTTCATATTGATGAGTGATCAAAATGGATTAAGGTATCTATTTAACGGACTGAATTTGAATGCCAGGCAAGCTAGATGGTTGACCACGATCAGTGAGTTCGACCTTGAGATAAGGTATATTAAGGCAAAAGAGAACAGGGTGGCAGTTTCTCTTAGCACACGAATATAGGTGAATCATATAACAGTTATGAGATCCTATGGGACAGATTTATAGGATTGGATCTTGCAGGAAGGTTAGCAGGATGACAGGATAGGGAGCTTATGCACAGGTTACAGCAGGGTACAGGTGATCAGGAGCTGAACTATTGTCTCACAGCAGATAGTTTGGTCAGATTTAGGGACAGGATATATGTGCCAGACAACAGTGAGCTCAAGAATCTTATCTTGAGGGAATTTCATGCTAAGCCATATTTAGGTCACCCAGGATATCAGAAGACATTGAAAGTGGTGAAGAAGTTCTACTATTGGCCGAACTTGAAAAATGAAGTGGCAAAGTTTGTGGCTAGATGCTTGGATTTTCAACAGGTAAAAGTAGAGTGTAAGCATTCAAGTGGATTACTTCATCCTATTCTGATTCCAGAGTGGAAGTGGGAGGTCATTTCCATGGATTTCATTACAGGTTTGTTGAGGACATATAGACAGCATGATTCTATCATGGTTGTGGTGGACATATTGAAAAAGGTAGTGCACTTCATTCCAATGAATTCTACGTATTTAGCTAATGATGTAGCACAGGTAATCATCAGAGATGTAGTGAGGTTTCATGGTGTACTAAAGAAGATTGTGTTAGACATGGATTCCAAGTTCACTTATAGATTCTGGAAAGAGTTATTTGCAGGTTTGGGTACAGAGTTGGCCTTTAGCACAGCTTATCATCTGCAGGCAGATGGACAGATAGAGAGAGTCAATAGGATATTGAAGGAAATGTTGAGAATGTATGCCATGCATTAGCAGCAAAAGTGGGAAGAGTATCTTCCACTGGTTGATTTCTCTTACAACAATAGGTAGCAGGAATCTGTGAGGATGAGTCAGTTTGAGGCATTGTATGGGAAAAGTTGTAATACTCCCATAAGTTGGATTGATCCAGTTAATAGGGTGTTAAATGGACCGGATATGTTGGCTGAGATGGAATAGGAAATGCAGGTAATCAAGAAGAATCTAAAGATAGCATAGGACATACAGAAAATTTATGCAAATCAGAACTGGTTGTTTAAGGAGTTTCAGGTTGGGGAATAGGTGTATTTATGCATCAAGCCGAAGAAGAGCTCCTTGTGGATTGGATCATGTGCCAAGTTGGCACCTCATTTGTTTGGACCTTTCAATATTATTGAAAGGATTGGACCAGTAGCCTATCAACTTGCACTGCCTCCGACAGTGAAAGTCCATGATGTTTTCCATGTGTCATTGCTTAATAAATATGTTAAATATGTTGATCATGTGATTGACTGGTCTGTATTGCAGGTGGAGCCAAATGGATAATTCCAGTCTGAACCTCAGTGTATATTGTAGAGAAAGATGCTCATGCTCCAAAACTGAGCAATCGAGTAGGTTAAAGTGTAATGGAAGCACTTTGGGCCTGATGAAGTTTCATGGGATACAGTGGATCAAACGTGGGCTATGTATCCTTCTTTATTTGCTAGTTGAGAAAATTTTCTTGGTATATGTTTTGGTGTGATGTTTTTGGTATATGTACATATGTATATGGATGTAAATACCACCATGAGTTGTGTTATAAATATCCAATAAGTGGTATGGTTGTTATGTCATTATGGTTGTCATGTTGTTTCTCATGTTGGTTTGCTTCTAAGCAGGATGATCATTGTAAATATTGCAACGAGCTAAGTTATAAATATCCATGGGCAATATGTTTGCAGTTTTCAACAGTCTTACTAGTTATAGGTGTCATTAAACACCGAGGATGGTGTTCCCCCAAGGGGGAGGTTTCTATAACATCCCTAGTCAAAAATCCATTTAATAAAGTTAATAAAGGCAAAATAATAACCATGGTAATGGGACACGTATTCCAAGTTGAATGTTGGGAAAAACATCCTAGTGTGGGTGTTGATTTGGTTTATTATGGCTAAGGGAAATTAGATAAGGAAATGCCTAAGGCTTTGGAAAGGCATGAGACATTTATTGGAATTTTATTTATGAAAATAATGGAAATTAGGAGAAAGGCAAGTGAAAGATCACAGGTTGCGTGTGACGAGGAAAATGAAGGAAAATAATGGAAAATTGAAGAAAATAGAGGCATCATTAATAAAAAGGCTTATGAGGATCAATGCGCAGAATTTTGTCAGTTCATTGGAGCTCTCATTTTCTACTCTCTCTCTCATACTCTTGGACACTTAGATTTTTCTTGGAGCACTCTTGGATAAGTGTGGCATGCTTGGGACTTGGAGCAAGAATTCAAAGGAAAAGCAAGAAAGCGCAAGAGGACATCGGGATCAACAGCTATAATAGATCTGGATTGCAGGTACCAAGTTGCATGTATGATTTCCTTGCTAGTTTTGGCATGCATGGCATATGCATTTGGTTATTTGGTTATGATATTTCATTGGCATGGAGGATTTCCTGGATTGAAATTATTTTTTCCTAGCCTTTCCATTTCCTGGATATCCATGGTGTTGTGGTTTTACTTTTGTTTTCTAGTTGGTTCTTACATTCCTTTGGTTGTGGGTTGATTTATTAGTTCATCAATACCTGGTTGGATAAACGCTTTGGAATCATGTAACAGCTTGGGTTGAGTTACTATTCCTGTAGCCTTGGTTGGAACAAACACCCTGGAGCCCAGCAGCAGTTGTGGGTTGAGTTACTAGTCCTGGAAGCCTTGGTTGGAACAAACACTCTAGAGCCCTGGACAGCTTAGGTAGAGACAAATATGGTTATGGTTAGTGATGTCCGACCGTGAGGTGGAATCATTGGTTGAGGGTTGAGGTGGTTTGGCCTCTAGAAGCCCTAGATTTGTTTTGTTGGATGTGTTCCATGAGATCCCACAATCATGCTTGGAATATAGCACAGGGGTATCTACATGAAAGAGAGATTTGGTTTAGCCTAGTCTATGGTTGGGTGGTTCGTGGAATTCCAGGACTTGGTTCCATTTAATTATGTTAATAAGAGCTTATTTCCTCCTGTATTTTATGGGTAAATATACTTGTTTATATGTGGTTTTTATGGTTTCTATATCCTTGTTATTTTTGTTGATTATATGTTGGTTATGAGCACATTTTATGATAGTGATGATGTATGGCTCTCATCATGTTTTGATTTGTAAATGAATGAACAATAAATATATCACCTAATAGATGATAATGAAACTAATGTGATAAGGCATCAATGCTTCTTAGTGATTCTCAGATAAGTATGAGACCCTTATGCTCAGATCTATTGTTATGACTTGTACAATGCATATTTGTGACATGTTTGACGAAATGCCTATCATGGCTAGTAGGGGTCCAATCAAGTCATTTATCAAGTATTTTCATTAGTATTATTTTTTTATGTTATTTTTCATTTCTGAAAGTTTCATGGAGTTTTGGGTAGTGGCCTAAGTCCTGGCCCTGAAAAGAGGCACAGAATCTACGGTCGCAAGCTCAGAAATAGTTGAAAAAGTCCCTAATTTCTTACATTCCCTTTCTATGAGAGTGACTAGAGGCTCCCAGTGACATGCTCTCCCATGTCATGGGAGCGATTAAGGCTCTAGGTGAGTGAAATGCTAAGTTGGCTCAGGGGTTGATCACCTGGAAGGGTTGGTTGGCTCCTGAGAGTTTTGTAGCATGTGTAGAAGGATAGATTGTTTGTGTTGTGTCGGTTCCACTTCCTTAACTATACATGGGGATTTGAATCACATCATAGTATCCTCTCGTCACATCTTTACCCCAGCGGACCGGTTAACTTGGGTAAATTTGGGAGGAGGGTGTTACATTTTCTAAGCATAGAAACATGAAACACATTATTGGTGAGCACCAGTATTGCAGCAATAATGCTACAACTCCTGGGGCTTCCTTCTTTACCTTTATCAACCCGGTAGTTCGTAACAAACTTGGAAGTGATGGTGTTGTATGCACAAGTACTATCTCTTACTGTGGGTTGTCACTTGGTCAGCTGGCACAAGTTCGCTAGGAGCTTAAGCCAACATATATGAGTTCTCAGAAGAATATTTAACTATGATGAAAGAAAAATAACTCTACAAGGGCTATTATATTTGCAGAAAGAGAAGGGAAACTGAAATGTAACGCAAACTCTAGCAAACCCTAACAAACCCTAATTTACCTATTAACACTAATTTTGCAAGAAAAGAGATGAAAATTGATGAAATGAGTGACATTGACTACTGAAAAGGTAAATTGCATTTATTCAAGCTACTTTTGAAAAGAAATGAGAAGAAAACATCTTTTTGTGCTTTTGATTGTTCTTATGTGGAATTATTATGCTTGTGATTTATTTGGTTGTGATTATGCAGAGGTTTGGTGGAAAAAGAGGATGGAGTTGCCTTTTGCAGAGGGTGAGGAAGGTGTGGAGAGGTCTTAAGAAGCCCCTAGTACCCTTCTAAATACTTCCATAACAATCGGACTTCAAAAAATCACTCACGGGAAATTCTATAGGCGACTGCAGGGGATCTACAGGAGGATCTACGGGAGGAGGCTGAGAGCTATTTTTGGAGTTTTGAAGGTGGAAAAATGATGGGAAAAGGGAACTGAAGGCTAGATGAAGGTGTTGAGGTGTCTAGAACTTGTCAAGGAAGATCAAGGATGAACATGATGGTTGGATTTGTTTAAATGGTAAGAAAGCAGCTTTATGGAAAAAACGCAGAAATTAGGGCAGATTGGTAAAATGTTGCGAATGAGCTGGGAAATCTATGAGAAGTGACTTGGTGCTAGCTTTTCTATGGATGTACGGTGAGCTGAGATGTCCTGCAAGAGATCTGCATATTTACTTATCAAAACTGACCAAAGAAAGAACTAACTATACCATGAAAACAGAACTTTGTTACAGTAGGTGCATCCTCAATGATGATGGGTTCCTTTGAAGGTGGTTGAGGCTTTCCCATCTTGATTCTGATGCTCTTCCGAGCTTTGAAGTACATAGATGGTTGTCTCTTCCTTTTCCCTTTTTACTTGGCTAGAGTACTAAGTGAAGCAAGAACAATTGTTGCTTCTCATGCTAGTGTCTCAAGAGACACTTCTTCTTGCTATTTTTCTTCTTCTTCATCTACTGATTTTCCTGTGTCTGTTGTCTCTAATTTTGTTTCTGCTGTCTCTGGTGTTGTTTTCTCCACTACTTGCTGAGTTTCTGCCTTTCCTAATGCAGCCTTTTTCTGAGCTTTATTGGGCTTCTTCTTTTCAGTTCTTGTCCTTTTCCTTTTCTCTGCTGTGGTTTTCCCTTTTTATACTTTTGATGTTGTTTTCTTCTCTGCTATAGGTTCAACTGTGGTGGTGTCATGTTTCATGGATTTCCTTTTCAGGTTCCTCTTTCTATTCCTCCTCTTCACTTCTAGATGGACTAAGGTCATCAGTGATAGTTTTTATGTCATCTTCTTTAGTCATGTTCCTGAAAATCTCCCAAGCTATAGGGATTGTGTCAGTGTGGAGGGCATCCTCCACCAGAAATTTAATGAGCCCATGGTGAGCCAGTTGGTCTGGAACCGCTGCATTCAATTTGGTGCTACACTCTATCAAGGATTGGAGGAGGAAATATGAAAGACTGAGTTTTCTAGATGCAGGTAGGCCCATGCCATATCTTAGTTCATGTAACAGTTTGAAATGATAACCATAAATGATGTATCTTCCTTCACAGGAGATATACTTCATGATCTGATAGTTGACCTCGCCCCATGGATAAGGTATACTTGTCCTTCTGATCCCATTTTAATCCTCCATAGGATGTTCATCAGGCTGGGAAAAGGTCTTTTTAGCAACCTGTCCTAGTGGTTTTTCTTCTTTGCTCTAGGGGAGCCCAAGTGGAAGACTTGTAATTCTACTGATGAACGCTGGTGTAAGTTCTATGGTTAGACCCCTGAAACTGACTGCAGCATGGGTTTTTGAGTGGGGTTTTAAAGACAATAAAAACTCCTTTGTAACTTCCTCATCATACCCATGAAATTTCTAAAAGAAAGGCATCCAATTTGCCCTGGTAAAGAGGGCTACCACTTGTAGGTATTCATGCAATTTGGTGGAATTCAGTGGCTCCTTTCTCATAAAACCACCTGTCATGATGTTTAGTGACTGCTGGAAATTCTCAGGTGAGGAGGAAGGCAGCAAATTCTCAAACCTGAAAATAAAGGAATAACTGAGTTTTTTTTTCTTGAAACCAGAGAGAGTTTTTTGTGTTTCTTCTTTTTAACAAAAACAAATTGTAATTTTCCTACCCTTCAAACTCTATTCTCAACCTTAATTTACTTCTCGGGCTATTTGAGGAAATCAATTTTTTTTTTAAAGAGAGTAAGGCAGTGTTTTTCTTTTCACAAAGTAAGTAGACCACCCAATGCAAATTCACTGTTTTACAGGCTTAATTTCCTATGGTTGCATCACTTCTTCATATAGGAGAATACCACAAAGGAGAAAGAGACTGAATTTCAGTGCAGAGAGTAAAATGGAGAGACTGTATATATTTCAAAAAAACACAGGCAGACTTCTGTTCTCATTTTTTCTTTTTCAACTCAATACTTTTCTTCAAATCCCACCACCTTTTGTATATATATATCATGCATAGTGGATTTTCTGAGCCTACCTTTTTCGAGCTCGAATTTGGCATAAAATCCCGAATTTTCCCTCTGCAGAGTTGCCCATTGGCCTTCCTATAGAAAGGCTCTTGTAGACTGTGTTTCCACTCCTGTAAAGTGCGATAATGCTCCTGTAGAACCTGATAAGCGGAAGGGTTTCAAAACTAGCATAGAGTGATTGTTTCGAGGTTCTTAAGGTAGTAGGTAAGTTGTTGCATCCAAGAACTCGTCGATGCAAATGAAAACAAAGGTGGTGGAGGCTTGACTGCAACATACTTAAGCTTATGGCATGTTTTGCGGTGACGAGGTGAGGTAGAAGGAAGGGTATGTTATCTTCATCCAGACCGTTGGTCCCTACTCCAGTGCCATTATGATACTTCATGCCGCCTACCCGCAATCTCTTCCATCATTCCCATTATACGCCACCACCATTACCTGCTTTGAGTTTTTCTTCCCAAGTTGACTAACCACACGTGCTGATTGCACCCACTGAACGTTGTTTGAATTGGACGAGGCTTGTTTGAACTAGATGAGGGTGGCCAGTTAGCTTGCCACCAATTTCATTTAATCGTGACCATCTCAATGGTTCATGTAGTTTCTTAATCATATTCATGCAATAGAGGAATGAGTTTCGTCACTTACTTGTTAGTCGCTACCGTGCTTTACATGCTTAGACTTTGGCAGTCTGTTCCTGGATTGTTACTGCTGTTGGCGCTCATGGCTTCTGAACTGGTGACTTGGCTACCTCATGATAGTGATATTCTAATCAGGAATGGCTCCTTGCGCGTTGTATACACCTGTGGCTATAATGACCCTGCCTCTAGAGCTTGTGTTTTTAAGGGGAACAGCTGTTACAAGAATCCTGCAGGATTTCCTGTAACTACTTCTCCCTCTAATATTTCTGGCTGAGGTTTGAACAGGGACTAAAGAGATAGTTGAGGAAGGTTCTAAAGGAAAAGGAAAAGTAGCTAGTATGCACTAGGTAAGAAACAAGTTAAGGATGCTGTTGTTTTATCATTTTTTTTAAACAAAAGAAACAGAATTTTTGTGTTTTCTGTGCAGGGAAGAAAGAAGTGAGTGGAAATGCAGTGGTGCAGGTATGGAATGGAGAGTTAGGAAGATAAATGGTGACAGGGAGGTCCATAGGTCTTTTGGACAAATTTCTAGCCCCCTAATTCTTTTCTGAACTTGATTTCGAGCTCTCTATGGTTTTTACAGGAGCCTCATGTAGAATGCACAGAGCTTCCTGTAGGATGCATAATTTCCAGAACAAGTGAGACCAAGGCCTGAGAAAAGACAATGGTGATGGACAAATGATCTATCAGGGGTGCATTCAGCCTAGCCATGTCCTTTTTTCTTCTAGTACCCTCCTATAATCTGCAATGCATTCAAAATAAGTTAGTTTTTCTGTTTTTTTCTCTCTTTTTTTCTTATGAGACAGTTGGGGCGCCTACAGGAGGTTTTCACCCTCACTGCCTGCCCTGGGTGCCTCCAGGAGGTTTTCACCCAGGGATATTTTATTATTTTTTCTATTATTTTTTCTGTTTTTTTTTTGGGTGTGGGTGGAGTGGAGGCAGAGACCCGCTCCACTACCAACACTGTTTTATTCAGATCCTCAATGAATTCTTGCTTGGAGAGGGGCTTCTTGTAGATCTTCAACCTATGCCCATTGACGAGCATGGGGATGGCTTCTTCATCGATGGTACAGATCAGAACTGAACCATTGTCATTGCACTTTTCTATTGTTTATGTTCCCAGCCATCTTGTCCTCAGTTTGCCCTTGAAATATTTATATCTTGAACCATACAGCAGCGCCCAATCTCCTTCCTAGAATTTTTTTTCTTTGAGGAGTCTGTCATGCCATATTTTCCTTTGAATTTGGACTACCTCTGAGTGGAGAAGGGCCTACAATCTCTGTTCATCCAATCCATTCAGCTGAAGTAACCTTTCCTTTTGTGCATGGCTGAGATCTAGGTCCAGCTGAGCTACCATCCTTAGTGTGTTATATTCAAATTCTATTAACAACAAAGCCTTCTTCCCGTAGACCAGCTCATAGGGTGTGAACCCTGTGGTGGTTTTCCAAGTGGTGTTATAGGCCCAGGTGGCCTTAACCAATCGATCTACCCAATATTTCCTGCTACTTCTCACTACCTTGGTAAAAATTCCTTCCAAAGCTCTGTTAGTGACTTCCACCTGTCTATTTTCTTGCAGATGATAAGGGGTGGAAGTTCTATGCTTAATTTTGTGATGTGTCGGTAGGTCTTCAATCAGATTGGAGGTAAACTACTCCCTTGATCTGTGACTAATTATCTTGGATAGCCAAACTTGTAGAAGATATTCTCTCTCATAAACTCAGCTACTTTTTCTTTTGTTGCTGCCTTGATCACCTTTGTTTCTACCCATTTTGTCAGATAATCAGTGCACACAATGATGTAAGGTTTATATTTTGAAGGAGGGTTGACAGGACCCACAAAGTCCATGCCCCACTTCTCAAATGGCTCAAAAGTCACTTGAGGTTGTAGGGACATCTCATCCCTTGGGGTTGGTTTTCCCATCCTTTGACATCGATCAAATTGACTGATATATCTCTTGACATCTTGATGAAGAGTGGGCCAATAGTAACCTGCTTGCAGAATTTTGAAGGTAGTCCTCTTTGCTGCAAAATGGCCCCCACAAGGCCCATCACGACAGGTTAGGAGAATGTCAAAAACTTCTTCCTCCCTGACACAATGCCTCAAAATCTGATCTGGGCTAAGTTTGAAGAGATTGCCCCCAATCCAGGTGGATGGGGCACTTTTCCTCACAATCTTGCAATCCTCTTCTAAGGACAGGTGTAGTGGAAACTGTGTTGAAACCAAGTAATTTGATATATCATCAAACCATGGAGAGAGTACTAAGATAGAAAATAGGTGTTCATTTGGCATTAGATCATCCACCATTCCTTCTTCACCTGCAGGCAGATCTAATCTAGATAGAAAATAAACAACAACATTTTCCTTACTCGGCTTATCAACAATGGTTAAATCAAATTGCTGCAATAAAAGTAACCATCTAATAATATGATCATTTGCATCTGGTTTGTTCATTAAATACCTAATTGTAGCATGATCAGTGTGTACGAATCTTTGATAGCCAGTGATGTAGTGTCTGAACTTATTTAGGGAATGGACTACAGCTAGGAGCTCTTTTTTGGTTCCATTGTAGTTTAATTCTACCTTGGACAAGTTTTTACTTACAAAATATATGGCATAAGGTAACTTCTCATCAGTTTTCCCTAACGGTGCTCCTATCACTCTGTTTGAGGCATCTGTATGAATGTGGAAAGGTAGGGCCTAATTTGGACCTCTCAAAAATGGGGCAGTCACTAGTTTACTTTTCAAGGTATCTAGAGCCTCTTGACAATTGTCAGTCCATATGAACTCAACATCTTTCCCCAAAAGACCAAACAATAGAGAGGCTAGCTTACTAAAATCCTTAATGAATCTTCTATAATACCCTGCTAAGCCTAGGAAACTCTGAACATCTCTTACCTTTTGAGGAGGTGGGACCCTTTGGATGATGGCAATTTTGTTGGGATCCACCTGTAATCCTTGCTGAGAAATCATATGACCTAACACGATCCCTTCAATCATCAGGAATTCGCATTTTTCAGGACTGAGGGATAGGTTCATTTCAATGCACTTGTCTAAAACGTTTCCCAGGTTAGTCAAAGCTTCCTAGAAGTTAGAACCATAAGGGGTAAAGTCATAAATGTAGATTTCCAATGAATCATGAACCAGGTCAGCAAATATACTCAATACTGCTCTCTAGAAAGTGGCGGGAGCATTGAAAAACCCAAAATGAAGGACCCAGTATGCAAAGGTACTCCAAGGACAAGTGAAAGTGGTCTTATCTTGGTCTTCTGGGCTGATTTGCATCTGGTTGTACCTGTTAAACCCATCTAGGAAGGAGAAGAACTTCTTCCCCGCCAGGCCATCTAACACTTCATCTATGAAAGGCAAAGGAAAATGGTCCTTCTTGGTGGCCTTGTTTAGTTCCTGATAATCGACACAGATTCTCCACTTCCCATTTTTATTTGGCACTAGTACCAAAGGAGAGACCCATTCGCTGTCATAGATAGGGTAGATGAATCTGGCATCCAGAAACTTTTGCAATTCTTCTTTGACAATGTCCTTAAGGGCTAGATTCATCCTTCTTTGAGGTACCTGACTGGTTTACAATCTTCTTTAATGTAAATGTGATGAGTACAGACTGAAGGGTGGACTCCCTTCATCTTCTTATAGCTCCAAGCAAAAGCATCCAAGTGGTTTTTCAATAAGCTACACAGTTCTTCCTCCTGAGAGGTGGATAGGGATAAGTTGATCTTCAAGGTTCTTTCCGGGCTAAATTCCACATTCTTAACTCAGAGACAGGTCGGATCAGCCACACAGAGAACAACTAAAGGATTGGCTTGGGTTTCTTCCACCAGCTCTTCTAATGGCAACACACTTGGGGGTGGATTTTGAATCAAGTTTTCAATAAGATCATCCTCGGTTTGTGGGCCCCCCATGGTAGCTTCCACTGCACATACTTGTGTGGAATAGACTTCATCCTCATCTTCCTCCTCCAACCAGAGAGGTAAATCATGTTCTAACAGAGGTTGGGCAGGAGGATATAGGACTAGCTGCTTGGACATATGCATGTTCTTGATTTTCATGTTCCCAGCTCGACAACTGATGTAGGCATCTATAGTAGCCAACCAAGGTCTTCCCAGGATGAGAGGATACCCAGTGAGCTTTGGCTTTGGCTGGAGAACCAGGAAATCAGCAGGGTACTCCCAAGAATCGATGGAGACCATTACATCTTCCAAAATCCCCTCAGGGATCACAGTGGAGTGGTCTACTAACTGTAGTACTATTGTGGTCTTTCTCAGGGAGCCTTGAAGGTTGAGCTTGAGCATAGTGTCCTTGGTCATCACATTAATGGTATCCCCTAGACCAATCAGGGCATGGGGGATTATGGTGCCATTGATGTGGACATCGACTACAAGACTCCCAGGATCTAGATATTTCGGACATATTACCTGCCCCAACATCAGGTCAGACAGTTGTCCTATGACATTGATAGTTGGAGCATCTCTCTTGCGCCTACCTACGTGCCTGAAGAACTTCTCCTTGATCATCTTATTGTATATAGGCACATCCTTTATGGCTTGGAGAAGTGGTATCTTTACACATAGCTATTTCAATTCTCCCAGAAGTTTAGTTTCTTCTAGGGTCGGTTGTGTGGTTCCAGTTAATCTCTCAGGAAATGGTGGAATGGATTTTGGTTCACTTTCCTGATTTTCTTCCTTATCCTCCTTAGGGGGAGGTTGGTTATCTAGGAGAACCTTCCCAGATCGTAGGTTAATCTCCTGAATTTCCACAGCATAGTTTGGGCATGATGTTTCTCCACTATATACCTATTGCGTCTGTCTGTTATTGGGGTTCGGTTTTGGTTGAGCAGATATTTGGGGTTGCCTTGGTGGAGCAAGAGGCAGTGGTTGTGGTTGAGTAGGTGGTGGATGAAAAAGAGCGGGAGGAGAGTTGTACTGGGGCCTCCACCCCTGATGACCTGCATTACATTGAGGTCGTGGCTGAGCATAAGAGTGAAACGAATGAGCAACTGGTTGAGCATGGTATTAAGATGGATATGACCAAGGAGGGGGTGTGGACCAAGAAGGATGAGTAGGGGACCCCAAGAAGGGATGGAAGTGGCTTGGTTGGGGTGGTAATAGGCCTGGGATGTCCCTTGCATTCCCTGCTGATAAGGTCTGGGCCCATGTGGCCTCTTTTGGTTCATGAAATAGAGTGGTTCAGTGGCTCCTTCAGCCCCCTGATATGCAACTTTAAGTCCGGGCAAGGAATGGCATTGATTTGTAGAATTGTCTTCTTCAAAGACTAAACAAACTTCTATAGAGTTCAATGGACATTCGTTCCTAGGATGCCTTCTAGTGCACCTAGGACAAAAGATGGCCAAAGCCCTCTCGAATTCCTCTTGTTTCCTTTTGATATGCAAGGTATCCATTTGCATGGCAAGAGTCTGCCTCATCTCACTCTTGAAATCTTCCAGCCAATTCTCAAATCCACCTCTAAGGGATGAACTAGATGAGGATGTGTTGGCTAAAGGTTGAATTCCCCTACCTCTCTTTCTAGATGCCTAGAATGGTTTCTAAACACAGTCTTTATGTCATCATAAGGTAGTTGGTAGATGTCTCCCCCAGCCAGCAAATGGAGCGTATCCAAAAGGTCTTCAGGGACTCCTCTGAGCAGGACCAACTTCAAAGATTCGCGGTCAAGTGTGCACCTGGCCCTTTTATAACTGAGTTTAAACCTCTCTTCATAGTCTTCTAAAGATTCATCACTTCCCATGGTCATTCGGAAGATTTCTTCCTTCGTATCCTTTGATCTATAGTAGTCCTAGTATTTGTTGTTAAAGGCTTGCTACATCTGAGCCCAAGTTATGATGTTGTTTCCAGGTAACCCCATGAACCAGTGCGATGTTGCATCCTTGAGGGTAGAAGGAAACAGTTTCAACTTCTGCTCATCTTCTGCATAGTCATAGGTTCGATAGAGGACAACAAATTCAAACAAGTATCAAGATCTTCAGTAGCCAATCCATGGAAGTGGAGTAAGGTTGAAGGACTTATTTTTTTCATTTTAGTGTCCCCATTGGTCTCTCAGATAGGAAAGGTACCCTCTATTATTTCCCCATTTCCTCTAACGTGTATGTTTTCAACCATGGTCTCAGGAGGAATGGTTTCTTGCTCTTCTTCTACTATAGGATCTTCGTATATCTCTAGAGGTTCACCTATAGGTTCTTCTGGATCTCTACCACCAAAGAAGAGAGAAGGGTGACTTAGTGATGTGGTGGGGGTGTTGGGTAGGAATTTTCCTATAATGTCTCTGTTCCTACAAGGCATGAAAGGAAATCTCTTTTTGGGTGATTTTTGTTTTTTTTTTTTTCTTCTTGTACCTGCAAAACTGAAATGGATTGAACAACAAATTGCAACTAACTGAAATGAATCTTTATGAAATGAAATTTCATAATTGAAATGGAAGCAAGGAAATGACTAATCTACTTTGCTGGAATGGAAATTGCAGAATTGAAATGAAAGCAGGAAATGCCTATTCTACCCTTGCTAAAATGGAAATTGCAGAATTGAAATGAAAGCAGGAAATGACTAATCTACTCTTGCTGAAACGGAAATTGCAGAATTGAAATGAAAGCAGGAAGTTCCTAATCTACGCTTGCTAAAATGAAAATTTTAGAATTGAAATGAAAGTAGGAAATGCCTAATCTATGATTTCTTAAATGAAATTTCAGAATTAAAACGAAAGCAGGAAATGTGTAATCTATGCTTGCTGAAATGAAATTTCATAATTGAAATGAAACAACTACTCTACTTTTGCTGAAATAAACTACTTAGAAGAATGTTGCAGTAGAAAATAGAAGAAAAGCAGTAATCACAAAATACTATGACGCTTCCCCGGCAACGGCGCCAAAAAGAGTGGTGAGCACGAGTATTGTAGCAATAATTCTGCAACTCCTAGGGCTTCCTTCTTTACTTTTATCAACCTCGTAGTTCGTAACAAACTTGGAAGTGACAGTGTTGTATGGACAAGTACTAGCTCTTACTGCAGGCTGTCACTTGGTCAACTGTCGCAAGTTCGCTAGGAGCTTAAGCCAACTTCTATGAGTTCTCAGAAGAAGCTTTAACTATGATGAAAGAAAACTAACTCTACAGGGGCTATTCTATTTGCAGAAAGAGAAGGGAAATTGAAATGTAACGCAAACCCTAATTTACCTATTAACCCTACTTTTGCAAGAAAATAGATGAAAACTAATGAAATGAGTGCCATTGACTACTGAAAAGGTAAATTTCATTTATTCAAGCTACTTTTGAAAAGAAATGAGAAGAAAACATCCTTTTGTGTTTTTGAGTTTTTTTATGTGGAATTATTATGCTTGTGATTTATTTGGTTGTGATTGTGCAGAGGTTTGGTGGCAAAGGAAGATGGAGTTGGCTTTTGTAGAGGGTGAGGAAGGTGTGGAGAGGTCCTAAGAAGCCCCTAGTAGGAGGTGCTGGGAAGCTTGGGGCCCTAACCCAAGAGCTTCATCTCTCTAAAAGAGATCAGTGTTGGCTCAAAAACTATTTCATCTTCATTATCAAAAATAGTAGTTACATTACATAAATTGTTCTAAAAAAGGAACTCAAAAATAAGTTGAACAATGTGCTGCACAAAAGTGCAAAAATTCTACTAATGACTGGCTAACCTACTAAGGCTCTAAGCCTCCTTATTTATACAAATGGATTCCTCTAACAGTCCTCCTAAAATAAAGGAACTCGGCTTCCTAGAACTGGAGATAAACAACAATCCTACTTTACTTGCTCTGCTGCCCTTTGGAATCTTCAATGTGGACCTTTGTGTTCCGAGTTGCTAATGGATGATTCGAGGGAAGGGGTCATAAATGAAGGAGACACCCCCCTACAAGTCCTCTTCCATGTTTTCCTCGGGTTTTGGCTGCCATTTGCTCATAAATCCCTTGACTTTGTCCAAAATTGTCAAAAAATCGGCATAAGGCACACATTAGACTACATGGCAAAATGACTAACCCAATTCACTCTATTAGCATAAATATATTCAAAAACATGCAACAAACTAATGATAATGGGGGATTAAGTCGAAATAAGAGGCAGAATGAGCCCATATAATTACCCATTTCTGGGGCTCATCAATTTTGCATCCTTCTTATATGGAATGGCAGCTCAAGCTTATAAGAAACTGGTCTGATACCCTATATGATCTTAAATGGGTCAAAAAAAATAGGGGATAATGTTTTTCCCTTGCAAAATTTGAAGGAACTCTTAGAGGGTTTGACTCTAATAAAAACTTGCCTTCCTTCCTCAAATCTTCTATCAACTCTTTTTGCATCTTCATAACATTTTTGGTGATCCCTAGCTTCTTTTAGCCTCTGCTTAATTGTAGCCATTTTTTCTTCCATTTCTTGGAGCATTTCAAGGCTCAACATGACTCGATCCTCTAATCAATCCCAGCTCAATGGATTACGACAAGGTCTTCCATATAGGACTTCGAAGGGAGCTTCTTGAATTGAATTGTGATAACTATTGTTGTATGAAAATTCCACTAAGGGAAGGTATTTCTCCCATTGATTTTGTTGATCCATGACATACATTCTTAGCATGTCCTCTAATACTTGGTTTACTCTCTCTATTTTCCCATTTGTCTTTGGATGATATGCAATACTGAAGTTGAGTTGTGTTCCCATAGATTTTAAAAGGCTTTGCCAAAATCTAGAAGTAAAATGTGCATCTCTATCAGATATTATTTTCCAGGGCACTCCATGAAGGTTAATTATTTATTTTAGGAAAACTTGAGCAATAGTTGGTGCCTCAAATGTTCTCTTAACTGGAATGAAGTGAGCACTCTTAGTTAATTTATCAACAATGACCATAATGTAGTCATGTCTTTGGGAATTCATAGGTAAGCCTCCAACAAAATCCATCGAAACAACTTCCCACTTAGTTTTTGATATATCATGGGGTTGTAAAAGACCTGCAGAGTGACGATGTTTAGCTTTAACCTATTGATATTCTAAACATCAAGCCACAAACTGTGTTGCATCGTGTTCAGAAAAATAGTTGTTTTAAATATGCATACATTTTTTGGACTCCTGGATGTGTAGCATATGGAGCTTGGTGGGCTTCTTTCATTATTAATTTTTGAAGTTCATCATTAGTCGGCACGTACATCTTACCCTTATATCGTAGCAATCCATCATTATCTAAGGTGTATCCTTCCGACTTAGATGCCATTGGTACTCCTTGTAAGGAAAATTTTATTTGTTGGTATTATTGGTCCCCTATTAGGTGGTTTAGAATTCGGCTTCTCAGGCCTATCTTTAATGATAGTATTGAATGAACTTTGGGTCTCCTACTTAAAGCATCAGCAACCTTATTTTCCTTCCCCTTGATGTAGGATATCCTAAAATCATATTCACTAAATAGCTCACTCCAATGTTGTTGTTAAGCATTAAGGTCCTTTTGGGTGAAGATATGCTCAAGACTTTTATGATCCATCCTTAATTCAAATTGATGCCCCATTAGATAATGTCTCCATAGTTTCAAGGCCATTAAAACTGTAATTAATTCTAGATCATGTGTGGCATAATTGATTTCATGGGTCTTGATTTTATGTGAAGCATAAGTGATAACCCCTCCATCCTACATCAAGACTGCACTTAATCGTTCTCATGATTCATCTGCGCATACACGAAAGCCCTTTTCCATATTGAGCACCTTTAATATTTGAGCAGTTGTTAATCATCATTTTAGCTCATTGAATGCTCTCTCACACTCACCTATCCATTCAAACTTAACCCCTTTCCTTTGGAGGTTTGTGATGGGACTGGATATCTGTGAGAATCCTTCTACAAATCTTCTATAATAGCCTGCCAACCCCATAAAGTTGCGTACTTATTTGACATTCTTAGGAGTAGGCCAATCCATTATAGTTTCAATATTGTTGCGATCCACTGCAATTCCTTTCCCACTAATGGTATGGCCTAGATATTGAATTTCCTTCTCAAAGAAAGAACACTTAGTAAGTTTCCCATATAGCTTATGTTCTCTAAGGCATTGAAGTAGCAATCTCAAGTGCTCTTGATGCTCCTTCTCATTGTGAGAATAAATGAGGATGTCATCCAAGAACACTTGAATAAAATGGTCCAGGTATCCATGGAAAACATTGTTCATCAATTTCATGAATGTTGCTGGAGCATTATTCAAACCAAATGGCACCACAATAAACTCATAGTGTCTATATCGTGTTCTGAATGTTGTCTTAGGTATGTCCTCCTCTTTGATTCTTAGCTGGTGGTAACCTGATCATAATTCTATCTTATAAAATATTGAAGCTCATTTTAGTTGGTCAAAGAGGTCATTTATGCGAGGCATGGGGTACTTGTTTCAAATGGTGGCTTTGTTTAGATCTCGGTAATCAACACATAACCTAAGAGTTCCATCCTTTTTCTTCACAAAGATCATTGGTGCACCCCAAGGTGATACATTGGGTCAGATAAATCCTTGATCAATTAGTTATTTAATTTGTATACTCAACTCATTAAGCTCTGACACAGTCATTCAATAAGGTGTTTTGGATATGTGTTTTGTTCCCGGTTTCAAGGAAATGGAAAAAATAATTTCTCAAACAGGAGGCAAGCCTAGTAGCTCTGGAGGAAATATATCTGCAAATTCAGAAAGTAGTGGGGTGCAACTTATCAGAGGACCTCCTGTCAGCATGAACAATATCTACTGCATAAATATTGCATCCTTTCCTCATACACTTTATTTACCTTCTTAGTTGATATGAGGTGCAACATAACATCACGTTTAATTCCCTTAATTACTGTGGGTTTTCCTTGGTCATTTTTGAAGAGAATTCTCTTATAAGTCCCCAAAATTGTGTTATATAGGTTCATCTTAGTGTCACATCCCCCAATGTTAACAATGCAATCCTTTACCAGTGATCGTATTGATTACTAAGAGCCTAATGCCATTTATACCATCCTAAACTTACTTTTCTCATGAGTTGTCAATCCACATCTAAGTAGTGCTGAAGGAGAAATAAAACTACCAGTGGCACCTTGATCAATTAACACAGTTAGAGGAATGTTATTTATCATACCTACAGACTCCAAAATTGTGTCTTAGTGCTTGGCCTGGAGATGGTTTATGGCAGCATGAATTCGATGTGGGTTTTGTGGTATTCCTCCCTTTCCTTTATGCCCCCGTTGTTTAATCTCTACTTGATACCTTAGAAAATACCTTAAATAATGTGGACCTCCGCATTCCCAACATTCTGTTGAGCTTGATTCTCACTTTTTCCCAATCCTTGGCCACCAAATCCTATACCTACACAATTATTTATTCTCAAGTAAGGTTGACCCCTATGTCCTCCTCGAGGCAACCAAAAATTTGCACTGGAAATCTAGGAAACATTGTTTCCTCTTCCTTGGAATCCATATGGGTGCCCCCTTGTTCTATTTACCCTCTCCTTGGGGGATTCCTTCCCTGTGCTTCCATCATCCACCATTTCTTGTTTCATATTTATCATTCCCGAGACTTGTTTGGTTAAACTAGTGGTTGCTTCCATAGTGGTGGGTTTCCACATGGAAACCTCCACTCGATCCAAAGGATCGAGCCCATGCAGGAATATTTTAGCTTGACATTTATCATCTGCCATATAGTCCACATGATGGACCAACACATAGAATTCATTTGCATAGCCTTCGATATATCTATCATTCTGTCAGAGTGCATGGAAATCCCCTATTTGTTGGTCTTTGTATTCCTCTGATAGGTACCTAGTTCTAAAGCCTTTCTCAAACATTTCCCATGCAACTTGCAATGGGGTGACTTGAATCTTCATTTCTTCATTTACCCACCATAATAAAACTTCTCCTTCTAGCATACTCATTGTTATTTGGGCCTTTTCCTTTGAAGTATATGCCTTAAAGCTAAGTGCTCTCTTGACACCGATTACCCAAGCTTATACTATTGAACCCCCATCTTAACCTGTGAATTTTGGTGATTTGCATTTTTGGACTTCTTTCATAATATGAGGTTTGTTTTTCTATATTCAACACTAAACTAATAATTTAAGTCTTGTCTCCATTTTTTTCCGACCCCCCTCCTTCACCTTGATCATTTCTTTGACCTTGACCTCAACTTGTGACCCAATCTCTTATCTCTTAGAGAACCCTAGCTATGAGAGACACTCTAAGGTTACCTCGAACCTCTTAGAGGTTGAAAGCTGGCCCTTCAACATGGAGAGGAATCTCTCCCTAAAACTCAACTACTCAAGGTCACTTTAGTAGATGGTTTGCAATTGAATCATATGGCCATATTTATCGAAAACCGACCAAAATTTGGTTGGGCTATGTGAAATTTCCACCATTGAGTATGGAGTCTAACCCAATCAGATTTTTTACAAACACGATTTCGATGAACAAAACACAAAAGCAGGGTAGCACTAATTCCTTTGACACTTAAGTAATTTAGAGGAAGATGAAGGAAATTAGTGTAAGGGTTAAGTGAACAACAATTATTAATGCATGGGAAATAAAGAAACAAGAGCATAAAATATGAATCTCAATCTCATACACTCAGTTTTTCAAACATGAGGAAATATAAAACAAAGAAAAAGACAGACAGGGAATTACAGCATAAGAATTTCTGTAAATTCTCATGAAGATTGTTTTCATTAAGATCTGCTCAAAAATACACAAGGATGTTATATCTCAAATAAACACCAACCATTTTTCCTTCTACATTTATTGCTTATATAAGCATTACAATAACTGAAATAGGTTTGTAGCTCAAATTAATTACAGTAATCCAAAAATAGTAGTATAAATCTCTTAGGTACATGCATTTAAAAATATCTTTTAAACATATCAAAAATAAAAAATAACTTGCTGAAAATGGCGCTGAGAAAATGTATCATGGTTTTGCTTCCCTCGCTGTAGATTAGCCTTGTCATCCTTCAAAAAATAGGCTTCTATTTTTCTCTTATCTTCTCAGTCAACCATGTTGCAATACGTTGATACTGTCATTATTAGTCCTTTAGCTACCTAAACCAATAGTTTTGCTAATAGGCTGACTGTCAACGCTTTTCTCAAACTGTTTCTTTCAAAATGCGTTGGCAATGGAAATATCAACGCTTCTTTATAAAATTCGCTAACAATGGGAATGTCAGCTCTCCTATGTGCCCTTTTGTACCTAAACAATGATTGGTGCATGATCAGTGATAGATCAACAAAATTCACTTTAACAGTGAATAATAAAAAACCCAAAAATGGTTACCACCTTCCTAACTAAGGGTACTGGCCACCTCCAAAAGAACGTCTACCTTATCCATCCTCTGCCTCTTTCTATGTCTGGTATCCATCTAGATTTTCTCTTTAGTTTCCTTAGACTTTGACTTTTTAGAACCTGCAATTTTCCCTTTGTTCGTTATCATGTCTTGTAATGGGACATTGTCCACATCTATTACTTCCTTGGCAAGGTCAGGATTTTGTTTCAACTTTATCTTCAGCCTCAATTTGTTTAAGGGACTGGTGTGAGGTCTTTTACCCCCTTTGAACATTTCAAACAGGGAGGGTTCTTCTTCATCATGGGGTTCAGTTTCAACTTTATTTCCTTTGGTCTACTTTGGTAGATGAGTTTCTGCAAGGAAACTCTCAGTGGGTGGTTTCTTAGCATGAGGGGAATTCACAGTAGGAGGCAGATTTTCAGTAGGAGGGTTAGCAGTAGGTGGTGTCTTTTTAAGCCTGTCACTTCTTCTAGCATAAATGCTATGAATTGTAGAGTCAGAAGATAAGGGAATTTCTTTCTCCTTTCAAATTTGGGTTTTCTCAGTGGAGGTGCCTTGAGAGGAGGTTCCTGCTTGAGTTTTGTTGCCCTATTTGGTACCCTTCTTCCTCCCTCATTTAGCCTTAGGGGGCTGGGGTTGAAACCCTCCCCAGAATAAGAAATGGCTCCACATTCTTCCAGCTTTGGCCAACTGATTTTCAATTAACAACTTAATTAAGCCTTTTTGGTAAACAAAATGAGGGTATGGGTCTGCCCTGGCTCGGAAATGAGCAACCACGCGCTTAATACTTTCCAATACATAAAAAAAGACATTCATTCTTACTTTTCCTTCTAGATGAGCTAAAAAATGGAAATGGTATATGTTTACCCAGTTAAAAAGTCCTTCTCATGTGAAATATAACTAGGTAATGTGTAGCAACCCATGTCATTTTCCTTCTAGCCAAGATATTTGCACCCCTGCCTTCCAATTCCTATCTTTGAACTCATCTTTTAGAAAAAATGGGACACTAATCCCAGCTAGAATGTGACTTCTGAAAACCTTTTCCCCATCCGTAGGCAGAGTTGTAACCTCTGCAATTAGTTCCTTTGTGACCAAGAATGGAAACCCTCCTACCTCCACACATTGACCGTCAAACCCTTGGGCGAATGCTCGAGCCACATCATCATGGTAATCAGTGCATTGTTGGAAAAATTCCTACCACCCAACTTGTTGGAATTGTTGTTGAATATCTAGGTAAATCTCCAGGAGGTCAGGACCTTTCAGTTCATTTCTGTTAAGCTTCCTGTGTTTCCCCATTATCTCTACAATTTGGTGATTACGCAAATGAGAGACCGGGATCCGATGTTGTATCTTCATCGAGTAGTTTGAACCGAACAACTTTCCAACGATAAAGCTAACAAAACTTACAAATGAAATGGTGAAAATACTATGTAGGAAAAAATAGTGAGGTTTCAGGCAAAATAACTGGTTGACAGGTGAAATAATGTTTTAACTGTTCGATAATTATAAAACCACATCAAACCTCTTCGATGGCAGAAAACCTTCTTTTCAACATGTACCTTTCACTTTCATATTTATCGTGGCATGACCAGGAAATGATTATTTTTTTGCCGACCTGGAATGTATCAACGCATTTTAAAAATCGAAATTCAAATTTTAATTTTGGCACTAATAGTCTCATTATCAGCCAATACCCAATAACGTTGACACTCTTGTTGTTAGTGTATTCCTCTATTAACTTTCTAAACTCAAAAAGTGTTGATAGTCCCATTATCAATATTTTTCCTGTTTATTACAAATATTTTCATTGACACTGAAATTGTTAGTGTTTCTTAAAAAAATTCAAACTCAAAATAAATTGTGATAACACAATCCTTAAAGATATTTGTCATTTTCCCAAGGGAACGTAATATAGCTTGCTCATTTGGGGTTCCAATCTCTTTAGTGGCGGGAGGTGGGGTTTCCACCTTAGGGGTGACTTAGGTTTGTCTTTGATGCTTAGGAGCCATGATCTCCCTTGTAGCAAACCAAGTTTGAATTCCACATCACTTCCAATGTTTCATTTATCCAATACAACATTGCATCACAAATTCAGACTTACACAAAATAGCACATCACAGCCATATAATAAGACAACCAATAAGCATTCAAAAATTTCATAGGAAGAAAATTATAAAACAATCATTCAATGATAATTTCATAATCATTCACTACTCTCTAAATATAATTCATTTTTACATAAACATCAAAACAAATCCTAATTATTAATTTTCACCCGATTCCAATAAATTCTTTTCCATTTCCAATTTCTTATTAGCTCAACATTATATATTAAGAATATAACAAGTGTTTAATAAATAGAAGTTGACATCTAATTAATGCGATAGATACATGTACTCTCTCATGATGTAATTTTTTAAATATCACTCAATAACCTTCATTAAATCTAATTAGTTTGATTACTAAGCCAACCTAATTATATTTTTTTTCCATTTAATAGGAATAAGAAATTCATCCTATCAACTTAAGTTATACTCTATTCTGACATAAATAAGCATAATAATTATGTAATTTGTGATTTAAAATATTCTCTCAAAATAAAATATAAAATTGCTTTTATAATTTCTCCCATATATAATGACTTAGACATAAAACATAATTAAATTCATAAAAAAAACACTTAACTTTATCTTATTTATAATCATTGTTATTTAAAAATACTTTTATTTTTGTACTTTATTAACCAAAATAAAGCACCATTCACCCAAAAAAAACACTTACCTTTATCTTATTTATAATCATTTTCATTTAAAAATACTTTTATTTTTGTACTTTATTAACCAAAATAAAGCACCTCTTATAATACACCTATTTTATTTTTATTCAAATATATATATTGGGTAAAGCATGAAAAACCCTCCGATACTAAAATCTCACTTAGATTATTAAAGCTATTGAGTCGAATTAAAATATCAAATAAATACGTTTGAGATCTTAGAAAAAAATAATAGTGGTGGTCTAAGATGATTATGACCCACTAAATCGTATATGCGAACTCTTCTTAATCTAAAAATAGGTACAATATTAATTTTAACTATTTTTAGATTTCTATTTTTACCGATACATAACTTTTATATTATTAATAATTATGTATGTCATATCAAATTTCTTAAAACTTCTCTTTAAGTTTTGGGTTTTGGTTTGCAGTTTGAGATATAATTTTAGTTATTTATAATTAGTTTACAATTTATAATATAAATTGTAATTATTTATAATCAACTTTTATTTTAAAAATTTCTAAAATACTTATTTATTTCAGAAATAAATCATAAAGATAACAATCAAATAACTTTTAGTTATTTATGACCAGTTATATATATATATATATATATATATATATATATATATATATATATATATATATACAAAAAACTTAAGATAACTTTTAATTTAAATAAATAAGAATAATAAAATTTAAAATACTTTTTAGTTCAAAGCAAGACAACTAATTTAATTTTTGTTTTTAAGAGTGGGTTACTTGATTGTTTCAATATATTTATTATATGTATTTTTATAATTTGCACCAAAAGTAATAAACAATATATTTAAGCATAAAAAACTAATATTGATTTATTAAAAAATATCTCTTATTACAATTAGTGTAAGATTTCACAGTCTATTGTCATTATCATTGTCGACTTGCAACTTCTCAAAATTTTATTTGGATACTACTTTATCAAAAATTGAAATTTAATCATCGAAATAAATTTTTTATCTATTTTCTTAAATAAATTGTATGAAATGGTATTTATTTAATGTCTTATATAACAATTATTTTATTTCAGAATTATTTCATTTTACAAAATCTATATATATAGTTATACATTATTTTCAATGCATCTATTGAAAAAAGGTTTTAAAAATTGTATTTATTTTTCAATCACTTTTGACTAAATCCCTCTTCATCATTAGAACCAAAATTATTGTTTCAAACTTATTCCTAGAGGTCACATAGAAATTTTTAAGCAGTTGACAAATTTTGAAGCCGATGATAAACAATAAAATTTCGGGGAGTATTCTCCTATGGAAGTAATAATTGGAAATTCTAGGAATATTCGAAGTTTTCTACATTAAAATGCCCATAGGCCCTAAGGGTTGAACCTAGGCTCTAATACCATATGTGACAACCCCATTTAAAATATACAAATAATTACATCAATTTATATGGTTAATAATCAACGCCCATTTATTCGATTATTTAACATAGAATTTTCAAAAAACATGAGTAGAGACAACTTACATGTATCGACGATATTATTTACTAATGTTTTTAGAGTTGAATGCTCTTTGAATTACGATAACCACAACAAAGATTTTGGGCACAAATCTCCACACAACCGTAGGCTCAGCTGCACATAATCTTTGTACAACTAGCCACCCCGGAGCCCTCAATCAACGTACTACTGTCAGGGAATCCTTTGTCTCACAACACTTTTCTCCCAAGAGAATGGATGAATCTCATCTTCCTCACCGTCCATTGAATAGACCAAAAAATAAAAGAGATTTGCATGCACATATTCCATGTGTCAATATGCCAATTTTTATTTATTTATTTTAAGTTTTACTTGATTTAATATTTCTCTTAATTTAAATATTTCTCATTTTATTCCTTTTTACTTTTTGTTAGCTTTACTTATTCTTACCCCATATATAAATCTAATTTATTATTTTCTATTTTGTTTATTTATCATTATTGTATTTTCTTCATTGTTTATTATTATTATATTTTCTTTATTATTTACTATTTACTATTATTATCTTCTTGTTATTGTTTATTATTTGTTTACTATTATTATCTTCTTTTTATTGTTTACTAATATTATCTTGTCTTTGTTGTTTATTATTTATTTACTTATATTTTAATATTATATTATTTTATTTATTTATTATTTTTATTTTTATTATCATTATTAGGGGGTATTACACCCCCGCTCACCGAGCATCTTGTTGAATAATGTAAATAGATTCAGTCCTCATAAATTGTATTTGAGTCACAATGAATATATGTATCAAAAGAATGAAAAATAACTTATTATTATGACTTATTATGACTTATTAAAGCATGGGTTTCATGCTTGGGTCATCATGTTTTAGGTCAAAGTCCCCATTGAGGACTTCTAGGATTTATTATGAGTCATTAGAGTCATTTTCCATTTAAGGAGACCCTTCTTGGGCTTTTGAATCATGTAAAAATATTTATTATTGAGTCAAATAAGCTATTTGTCACCTCCACACCAAGTCAGCCTCAAGGAGATCAATTCAGCCTCAAATTGGGCAATTTGACCTCACCAGAAGCCTATATATTGAAGCAGTTCAAATTCATTTGGAGAAATCTCACTCACAAGTTCGACATCTAAGAGAAGAAGAGCAAAAAGAATGTGAAGTTGTTGGAAGAAGGAAGATCAAAGTTTTTGGGTTTGTCTCTCTCTCACTCATGTGGATTTACTAGGATATTTGTTGGAAGGACGAAGATACTATTGGGTCAAATTTGTTGTTGTGCTAAATGTTGGATCAAATTTGTTGTTGGGCTAACTATTGGGTCGAAGTTATTGGGCTACTGCTAGTTCAATATTATTGTTGAACAGGTTATCGTCTACAAAAGAATGAAAAGGTTGACTTGGAGTGGATGAATTTTGTGTCTAGTTCAAGAGTCTTGGATTATCTTGTGAAGTTATTAAGGAAGATTTTTTGACTGGTTTTTCCCTAAATAGGGGTTTTCCCTTGGCTGTCTACCAATATCTGGTGTTTGTGATCTTTGTTCTATTGTTTTGATAATTCCTTGATGAACTAAAAGATAAAAGAGGAACATAAGAATATCACAAGTAATTATATATATAAAGAAAATATTTTTGCCTTTCTGATTTTCTAACATGGTATCAAATCTAAAGTGAAGAAGGGAAAAAGGCAGCTCAAAGATCTATTGAAATAAGAATAAGGAGTTCTAAGAAGCTTTGAATAAGGGTCATCAAAAGGAACATATAAGAAGTCAAATATATCATCCTCAAGGACAATGTCTAACTCAATGAAGGTAGAAAACAAACTAGAAGGAGCATCTAACTATAGGGCATGGAAGAAGATGATAAACCTCATCCTCAAGAAGAATAAAGTCTTAGATCTAATCAAAGGAAAGGTAAAGAATCCTACTAATGAGTCAAGTGATGCAGAAAAGGCAAAGTTCAAGGAAGTAGAAATATTTGCCATGACTCTAATGGTGGATGGAATAAAGGATAATCTCATCCTCTATATATCCAACATAGAATCTGCCCATGAAATGTATGAGGCATTATCCAAATTATTCAGTATTAGGAATATTGGTCAAATAGTAATCCTTAAAGATGAACTAAGATCTATAAAGATGACATTGTGGCATATTTCTTTGTGAGAATAGGTAGATTAAGAGATGAACTCCATACAATTGATGAGATAGTAATAGAGAAGGAACTTGTTATCACTGCACTTCTAGGTTCACCAACATCATGGAGTGCCTTCTCATCAGGTCTCAACAACTAGAAGGATACTCCTACCCTTGAACAACTATGGAATGCATGCAATTAGGAAGAAGTTAGAATTTCTCTAGTAAGCAACAAAGGGAATGAAGAAGAGAATTTCAAATGCCTATTCCACTCATCACAAGCACAAATGATCATTCAAGAAGTCTAAAGGGACTAGAAGAAAGATACACCTATCCAAAATTGAATGCTACAACTGTCACAAGATCGGTCACTATAAAAGTGATTGTCCTTAAAATCCAAGATTCAAGAAGACAGAAAGGTAATATGCAAATGTTGTTGATGAAGGACCTCCAAAGAAGAACAAGAAGGAATAATCTGAAGTCAAAGATTTATTAGCTAGGGACTCTTAGGAACTCTATCCTTCTACTCCAAGTTCTTGAATTATTTTGTATTTTGATTTCTATAAATTATAGGTTTAACATTATTTGGAAATATATTGTTGAATTGTTTTGTTAAAGTTATAAGTATCCCTAGAGATTGGATTAAGAGGGATCCCTCACTACTTTTCCAAAGATAAGTATCTTACTCCATGTGTTATATTTTATATTTGGTTTTCCTTCTCTTATCTAGATGTGTTTACACTAGATACTAATAACATTTCCTTTTATATTTTCCTTGTTTAGGAAAATCTTGTTGATATGCTCAAGGGCTATGAAGAAGACCTCACAAGACAAAGCATACAAGCTCTATTGGAATTAATGTCCTATAAGGTTTGTCTAAACTCAAAGGTATGTCTTAGACAATAATTTTTTGTTTCTCTTCAAAGGTATACTCATTCATTTTAAAGAATCTACTAGCAAGTGTTATGTCTATAACCTTTGAATCATAGAGATTATTGTTTGGGATATTAATCATTAGATTAAATCTACCCTCATTAAAAACATTATGTTTGTGGAACCCTAAAAGGTTCTCTATAAAACCCTAACCTAAGGGTATGTCAATGCTGATGTGAAATCCCTAGTCTACTAATGTTTGGAGTTTTGATGATGTTGTCATGTGTGGAGGTTTAGTATTGTTATGAAAACCCTAATCCTTTAGGTTTGGATGATAATGTGTTCCTAGACCTTGAAGTTTTGGTAAATTAGGATTTGTAAGTAAAACCCTTATGTATCAAAAGTTAGCTCCTAGGAATGAATCCCTAGGTAAATGTTTGTCTATATGATCAAAACCCTGGTCTGATCTAGATTGTTATATATCTAACTTTAAAATGTATTCAGTTTTGTTTCTTGGGTTTACCTGATGGATATTGATATGATTGTGCATGATTATGAAATCCTAGATATGTATATGTGCTAACCTAATTATTGATAGTATGTAATTTTTATGGTTTGTAACTAAGCCCTAGTAAAAGTTTGATATTCTATGATATGGTGATATTGTTTCCATCATGATAAAATCTAGGGTTGACAACAAACCCTAGTATAAGTTGATCATATCATTGAAACCTTAAAGTGTGTTATGTCTAGTTTTTATTGTTGACATCTAAGACTTAGTGTTTCATGTATTGAATCTAGGGTTTGCATTAAATCCTAGTAGAAGTCAAAGATATGAATTCTAAAGTTGTTAAATGCCTTACAATTGTACTTGTTTGAATTGATTCTAGGGTTTGCAATATCTTACATTAGAATATGTCATATCTCTTTTGGGCCACTAATTTATCATTATTATTATAACATCCATTTCATCCATTTATACTGTGATATTTATCATAATTTATCATATAATTTCATTTCATAATTATTTATGCTCTTGTGGATAAGTAATATTTTTTCTCCTTTATTTTTAATAAATTGATGATTATTATGCATGATTTTGCCAATGATAGTTTTGTTATAACATCACTCACCATTTTAGCCTCCAATATCTTTTCCATATTGCAAATTTGACCTTCAGCTCATAATCAAATATTCCAACCCAGAAATTCGCTAGGATAAAAAGTGACAGTTTTGCGTTCGACATTTCAGTCAAAAGAAGAAGAAAATTGAAAATATGAGACACGAGTTTTGTGAAAAACAGACCAAATTAGTTTTCCAATAAGCAGTTTTCCAAAATTCAATCTGGATTGAGAGAAAAGAAATATTCTTCAAAGGACATTTTCATAGATTTTTTGTTGTGGCTGTTTTCCAAATTGCCCCAATTGCAATACCAGATTCGACTTGTTCCAGCTGAATCATGATGGAAAGATCTCTCAGATCTCATATTGCTTATTGAGATTTTGTAATCAATCTAAATTATAAGGGGAATCATTTTGTAATCAATTTGTTGTACATTTCCCTTTGTTGTTTGTGTATTTAAAAGACACAAATCAGAGAGAAAAGGGAGATAACACATATAGAGCAGATTAGATATTGAAGGATCTTCCTTTCATGTGTAACAACAGAACTTTAGTTTGTAATTTATTTTTATGAATTAATGAGAATATCATCATATTGTAACTCTGTGTGATCTTTAATTCTTAGCTACGACCCTGATCGGAGAGTTGGGCCCACTCTTTCGATCAAGTGTTGTTGGATATAGTTCGTGTGGATAGGTATGCTTTCCAATTATATCGTTAAGGCATTTTTATTTCTATTTCAGTTCTTTGTTGCTTTAATATCTTGTTGTTATTTCAGAATTGTTATTACTTTGGATTGTTGTTACTCAGAGTTGGTGTTATTTAATTTGTTGTTACTCGATTTGTAGAACTCTTGGACCTTGTATTTCATAATTGCTCAATACTAGGTAGGGAACATGTGGCCTGCATAGACCTTGCACGATAACCTTGAAATAAACAGACGGACCCCGGATTGAAAAATAAATGTAAGAGGGACTGAATCTATAAACCTATATTAAGACCCCAACAATCTCTGGAAAAAATATTGAAACCCTAGATATAATGAATATTTTTATCAAAAGTCTTGATGATGAAGTCTAGGATTTATGAAAAGACCCTAGCAAGAAGTTGAAGTATAAAAGTATGTTTCGCTTTTTGTTTGTGAACCTAACTAAGATTATGTATATGATATCTAAAGTCTAATGCTTCCATTATTATATGATTCTGATATAGTTAATGTCATGCTTCTATATATATTTGGTTGTACTTATTGTCTAAGTTGTGCAGGTACATAATCTTCAAAATGATGAAGATGTTCGTAATTTGATAAGCATGATGATCAAGAAGGATGGAAGCCATGAAAGATTCTCTGATGTCATAAGAAAGAATCTGATCTCCCCAAGTTAACAGGGAGTTGAGATAAAAGGAAGGATATCTCCCAAGTTAAGAGGGAGGGCATATTATAGTCATAATGGATGGATACCTTGAAGAAGAAATTCGAGAATTAATATTGAGGTGTCGTTGAAAGAAGGAAATCAGGATTTGGTTCTTGCATGTGATGTAGGAAAGGAATCTGAATGATTGAGGAAACCTTTTTCAATATTCAGTTAGGAAGCCTCGAAGTCCTACTATGATGATTTGTGACGCAGCATCAAGTCAAAAGACACCGAAGGTTTGTGTCTACTCATGAGTTATTGAAAGGTTATTACTGATTGGGGTTGCGACTATTCAAGTAAATCCCTCAAAGTTTTTGAAAACCATGCTTGAGGTTAGACAGATTTGATATGTTGAGGAATTGTGTAATGCATTGGAGGACATTTGGTCAGTCTATGTGTTGATATCTAGATCCCGAACTAGGGAGGGTGGCATTGGTCACGGAGATCTGACCTTGGAAATGCACATAGATCCCTGATTTGATCGTTAGCAAGTAAGACTGATGGTACCTAGAGAGGTTAAAAGCTTTAGTCCATCTTAGTCCCACCTGGTTAGATTACCTTGGTCAGGAATCTAGTCCATGGCACCGTAAGTTCCTAAACTCCTTGTGTGTTCTGAGGTCTTCCATGTACTTGTATATGTAATTATGAATATCTCCCTAGTTAAGAGGGAGTGTTGAAGAATGTAACTAGGTTTGATATTCATAAATTATACTTGAGTCACCATGAAATATATTTATCAAAAGAATGAAAAAAGAAATGTTTATTATTATTATTATTATGACTTATTAAAGCCTGGGTTTCATGCTTGGGTCATCATGTTTTAGGTCAAATTCCCCATTGAGAACTTCTATGATTTATTCTGAGTCATTATATTCATTATCCATTTAAAGAGACCCTTCTTAGGCTTTTGAATCATGTAAAAAGATTTATTACTGAGTCAAATAAGCTATTTGTCATCTCCATACCAAGTCGGCCTCAAGGAGATCAAGTTGGCCTCAAATTGGGTAATTTGACCTCACCATAAGCCTATATATTGAAGCAGTTCAAATTCATTTGGAGCAATCTCACTCACAGGTTCGATATCTACAAGAAGAAGAGCATAAGAAGTGTGAATTTGTTGGAAGAAGGAAGATCAAAGTTTCTAGGTTTGTCTCTCTCTCACTCGTGTGGATTTAGTGAGATATTTGTTGGAAGGACGAAGGTATTGTTGGGTCAAATTTATTGTTGGGATAATCGTTGTATGAATTTGTTGCTAGGCTAATTGTTGGATCGAAGTCATTGTTGGGCTAACTATTGGGTTGAAGTTGTTGTTAGGCTATTGCTAGGTCGATTTTATTGCTAAAATGGTTATCATCTATAGAGGAAAGAAAGGGATGACTTGGTGTGGAGGAAGTCTGTGTCTAGGTCAAGACTCTTGGATTATCTCGTGAAGTTATTAAGGAAGAGTTGTTGACTAGGTTTTCCCCTAGATATGAGTTTTTCCCTGGTGATCTGCCTACATCTGGTGTTTGTGATCTTTGTGTTATTGTTTTGGTTATTGCTTGATGAACTAAAAGATAAAAGAGGAACATAAGAATATCACAAGTAATTATCTATATAAAGAAAATATTTTTTCCTTTCTGATTTTCTAACGCATCTTCTCCCATTGTCTCTCGTTGGGCCTCCTTCTTATCATCCTTTCATTGTGTGTTGACCATACCAACATGTTCCATGACATTAGCAATTGTATGGGCTCTTCCTTCATTCAAGAAGCCCATACATTTAATGCTTGGACAAGCAAGGCCATAATTCCTTTAGAGAGATAGGTGATAAAATGAACCGATAGATTTAGGTTTAAAAGTGACTCCTCCTCCTCAAACCTTTGAAACTATTTCAACTCCTCCATCCTAGTCAATGTTTACATTTCCACATTATTTAAATGAATCACATTTCATAGTGGCATATACAAGAGGGGTAGTAAGGGGTTATCATAGACCCCACCTCCATAGAGGAACATTGCCCTCAGTGTTCTATATGTGAACACAAAATTCAACAACAAACTTAATATACACACATTTTCTTGCATTTACTTATATAGTAAAAAAATGGGTATTGTTAGAGTGAGTCTTTGCAGCCTTCCTCTAGTGATCAAACATTCTCTTACAAAGTTAGTTTAAGGTGTCAAGGTAAAATTTTGTCATTTCAGTGAGTCTTCAAGCAAAATTTGGTCACTAGGCATTAGTTCTAGGGTTTGCTTTCACTCCTTTCAAAGTTGTCCAAATGTCGGTCAATGTCACCATTCAGCTGAGTATACCATCATTCAAAAGGTTTTCATCATCATGTAAAGTTCCACTGGGTCATTTTACACCTTGTTCATGTTTCAGTTGTACCTAGGTAAGGTTCATTTCCCTCTCCTAGGGTTTTGACGGTAATTTCTCTTGGATGGTCAAATCATCAGCAAAACTTATATCCTGATGTTCATACACCTTCCCCTATCCTTAATGTACCTTATTAAACACTTCCCATCACTGAGATCCCCCAAATTCCTCATTTTCGCACAAACCCTAGTTTCTTGCTACAAACCCTATTTTCTAGGCTAGGCCTGTGTTTTGCCTTTCTGGACCCCTTCCCCTCACTCAATCTTTGAAATTACACTTTCACCTATTTCCTAACATCCCTTCCTACTTCTCAAAATTTCCTCAAGAATTTAGAAGCCCCCTATCCCCTTCATTCGCTTCATTTCGACAAATCCAGTGTTCCACACATCGGGATAGGTTTTACTCCAATGATGTTTCTGAGCAATAAAAGAGGAATTTGGGAATTGATGCACCTCTAAAGTGACCTTGTGAAAATCAAGTTTTCTCCTAGCTTGGTTGGCCAAATGACTTGCTTGATGAGTCAAATGATAACTAGACATAAATATATTTCCAATGCGCTATCATGAGCTCAATTTGGAGTTGAGGAACACCTTCAAAAGTTGAATGCAACAGCACTCGACCTTGAGGCAGCCTCATTTGGTACATTTTGACCAATCTTGGGCAATTTGATTTTTGACAAGGAAAATGAACTCCAAATTGAAAAATTCTAGTTGGGTTGGAAATTAGACTCAAATACATTTCCAAAGAGCTATCCCACGCCCAATTGTGACACAGGGAAGGCTTCCAAAAGTATCCTGGAAAAAGCACTATGCACTGGGCGGTGGCGCCGCGCATTGGGAAACTAGCGCGGCGCGTTAGGCTTGTGGCACGGCGCATAGAGCTGCCAAGCCTGTTTCACTCCAAAACTCTTTAAAATTGCCAAAATTGTTCATGACTCCTATTGTGCATGTAAGCTACGATCTCTCCATTGCTATTAAAGGAGTTTTTCATGAAGTTTATGGTGATTGTCTAAAGGAAAAATCAAACCCTACATTCTTAACATTTCCCAAGAAACTGCTGCCTAGTAGGGCTAGCCTAGGGTTTGCATTGGTTGTTGTGGCTGCCAAGTACATTTTCCCATTCCTTCACCTTTTCACTCCTTCACTCCTTTTCTCTCACCTTATTCCTCCCATTCCCTAAACTCTCATATTCCTAAAAATCATCTATCCCTATCCCAATTCCTAAAATACAAATTCCCAAACCCTAGTTGTTATCCCTAAAACTCCCATTTCACTCCCTAATCCCATGTTTCCATAAATAAGCCCTATCCTAATAGTCCTAAAATCCATCATTTTTCCCTCCCTGTACAGTCCTTCATATCACTTTTCTCTTGGTGGCAGTAATAAAGAAACACCATAATTTTCCTATTTTTCATCAAGAAAACTCACTTGCTAGCAGAAATGGAATCTGATCTATCATATGATCATGAAGAAAAGACACACAGTGACTCTTCCACAGAGGTACATGCACCCAGGAGGCCTCATAGAGGTGGCAAACATATTCGAGAATCGCCAAGCTGCCCAAAGGAGAAGGGTGGATTTTACTTTACTTGAGCAAGAGATCAACGATGATCGGGAGTCTTGGCTCGAGAGAGTCAACATCCACTTGGGGAGACTACTAGACAAGGCCGATAGAGACAAATCATTGTTGAAACACTGCATGACACGGAACAAGGTTTGCAAGGCACGAATAAGGAATTTAAAGGCAAAACTAAGGAAGGCATCAAAAAGGCAAAGAGGCAAAAAGCGCATGATCGAATCCAGATATTGGCTGAGGCATCCTTGGCCCATCATAGCTCTTGCTAGAGAAGGTCCAGCCCAAATTTCAAGAAATTTGGAGCAATTTTTGCATTTTGAAATTTTTTTGCACTAAAAAACAGGTTTTTCCTTCCTATGCGTCGAGCCACGTGGCGCTCGCTTTTGCTAGAGGGCTCCAAATCCAAAAAGCTTTGCATTTCTAGATTTTTCATGAAAATTTATGCTTGCCTACCTATGGCCAAGAAATTTTAGGAGGTTTTGAGCCCTCAAAAGGTAAAAAAACACTCAAAAAATGACCTCACTGCCCCTATTTTGACACACAGGAAGCAGTCTTGGGAGATTGGATATTTGGAGGAGAAAATGGACACCAAATCTAGAAATTCCACTTGGGTTGGAAACTAGACAGGTAGGGCTTTCCAACGAGGTATCATGAGCTCAATTTGGACTTCGGGAAGGGCCCCAAAATTGGCTCCAAACAGGCGCGACGCATAGAGAATCAAGCGCGGCGCATACAGGAAAAAGTGC